>OY728165.1:540841212-542091212 GCA_963277665.1 Viscum album
ATATTTTATAATAATCCATCTTTTTAGTTGATATAAAATTCATAAAAACAATTTATTATTTCATATTAATGTTATATGTTTGTAAATATCATAAATTGTCTTTTATGGGTCTTTCATCATTTTATAGTAACATTATTAATACTTAAAGTGTATACAATATTAATATTATGGTAATTAAAAAAATAGATGACTGTGCGGTTAAAAATAAAAAACAATAAGAGCTTAAATATTATACAAACCCATTCAAACATTATTTTGTAATATTATTTAAACATATAATAATCATATAATTTTATTATATGAATTTTATTACATTTATTAATTTTTCTTAATAAATAATTTATATTAATAATATATTTTAATAAATTTATAGAGTCCCCCACTACTCTATTATAAAAGAGAACCCACCTTTATCTTATTCAGACCATATTCGTCTCTCTATCTCCACCAAACGCTTCTAATTTCCCTTATACACTTCCCTAGGAACAAAATACATGTTAAGGACTATAGAAAATACTTACCCTAGTTCCCACAAGATGATATACAATGGAGTCATTCCAAAGAAGAGGTAACTGCCTTAACTGATTACAATATTTTAATTTTTTTTACCTCCTCTAAATTTATTAGAGTAGCATTAGAATAAAAAATTTTGTATAAAAAATACTATGATATCTTATTATTATAATTAAGAAACTGTTATACAACTTCTTTCCCATCATATGGGATATTAATGTGTCGCTCATACATATATATATCTTACTATCTCTATATAGTAATACAATTAATTTTTCAACACCATTATTTTTAAATTTATATTATGAAGGCTCTCCTATTTATATAATATATTAATAAATTATTTGTAAATAAAAAATTGTAATCACTTATCATCCTTATTACAATCCAATCATTTGGGAAACAATAATGTCACTTCTGTGTACATGTGAACTACTACCTCTACAATGTGATGAGATTACGTTTTCATTTATATCTTACATGGACTGTAATTAAAATTACTTTGATGATTATATATGATATCTATGGTATATAAGATATTATAATGATGTTTTAATGGTAAATTTATATTTAAATAACTTTTTATTCCATCTGTTGAAAAATAAAAACAACTTTCCTATATATATATGACTTACCGTCTCCAAGAATGGTGAAATTATTTTTTATATCCCTACTACATATAGATGAAAAGATATACATAAATAATGAATATTTATAATAATTATAAAATTATTAAAAAAATTAATTATTTCAAATGATCATTATAAATGGGGAGAAACAATTAAACCAAAACATACATGAAATACAAAGCAATTGTCACAAGGAATAGAGATTTTCAAATTTAATAACTAGTAAATGGGTGATAATAGGATAAAATTAATTTCTATATAATACGATATATATATGATTATGATTCTGTAATAGTATTTATGATAAAAATATATTTATTTTATAGGGTATTTGTAATCAAAAAAAGGAATTCATATATGAGGTTGAGGTTTAATGTTCTCATAATACAAGTATCCATTTTATTTTACTCATCTTATGTACTGATGACAATGAAAATATCATTTTACGTAAAATCAATTTATTTACCAATTTGGAATTAATATATTTTCCTTAATATACATGTTTTCAATGAATTTTTTAAATATTTTCTCATACAATTATAAATTAAATTTTAAAGTAATATTTATTCTTAATTTAATTTTTGATCAAATGGTTTGAATGAAATATTATTCTCATTTTTAAAATGTGGTACTTTGTGGCATTTCTGAATAAACTATTGGAAGAATGTTTTTTCAATTATATTACATGAATGAATTTTTTCACCATAATCTCTACTCAAAATATTGAATCATAATTTACATGTTCCACTTTTTTTCAATTTTTTTCTCTAAAATATTATCTAAATGTTTATATTTAAGAGATGTAATTTTGAAATGGAATTGTAATTCCATGAAACAAGTTTTAATTGTATTTTTATTCATCAATGAACAAAATGTCAGTTTTTTTGTTATATAATTGGAATATAAAATAAGGATATCATCATTATTTTTCCCATGGATGGTTTATGTAATTGGTGGTATTATTTTTTTAAAAATTGTTCAATTTTTACAGCTTCTGTTATGATAAATTATTTATGAAACCTCATTATTTTTGTGGGTTTTGACAATATTAATGGATAATGATTCAATGGAACACATATAATTCCTTTTTATTACATGACATGGGGGAAAATAAACCCTCTTATGAAATGGATAAGGATTTATATTAATGATATAATCATATAGTAATGAAATTCATTCACACATATTATTAATGTATTTTTTAACAAAGACATCCATTAATTAGAACTCAATGATAGTGAGGCCTTGTATCCTAGGAATAATAGGATCATAATTGAGCATAGTAAGACTAAATTAAATAAAAATATATTTTTCCACATAATGAGAATATTAAAATGTTTTAGTTGATAAAACATCATGGAATAATGTTGTGAATACATAGAATGAAGTTGGATCTTGAAATATCATATGTGAAAAACATGACAATGAAATGAATCATGTTATTCAAGGGTATTCCATGATATAATAAAAGTAATTATTCAATGGTCATTATAAGATACAATTTCCTAAATAATTTTTAATCATAAGATCAAAAAATCATTTGATATGTGGAAGAAACATGTAACTATACCTAACTATGAGTTAAGGATAACTGGATAGACAACATCACATGGTGGAAAAAATCCCATAATGGAATATTATTTCTATATAATCCCATACATGATGTCTCATTATTATAACTTTATTACCCAATGAATTGAATCAATATTTTGGTGAACCCATCAAAACATATTGATGATTTATGTGTTTTCAAAATTGAAATGAATCACAGTTCATAAAATACTAATTACCCTAGGAATGAAAACAAGTTGCATAATATTGTATCATGTCAAAAAAATAGGAAATTTAATAATGATGGAATCTGAGTGAATATAATAATTAGTATATTAATAATTCAATGCAATAGATAAATATCTAGGTATTTATATGTGATTTATAAATTTATAATTTCAAAAATAATCCACTACGTTAACGGTTTTTTTCATTAATGAAAAAGTAATCACAAGACTATATTGAATACTGTTTGAATAAAATATGCATTCCAAATTAAAAAAAATATATTTTATAAAGTGAATATTTCCAAATTTTATGGGAAAAAATGTACAATGAAAATTATCATGTCATTCATTAAAGGAATATTCATTATAATGATACGTCATTACATTAAATAATTTTATACATTATATTAATTTTAAAAAAACTACTTACACATTATTTTAACAAATTATAAAAAATATCTTAATAGAGAAATGATATGAATAATTTTTTATAAAAATATTTAAAAATAATACCATGTGTAATTATTAAATTACTTTACCAAAAGAATAATATTAAAAACATTCTCAAATATATTTTTTTGAACACATTTATTTTGAATTAAAATGATCTTCGTCCAAAGAGATGAAGATTTCATATTTTTATAAAATAATTTTGAATAATTTAATGTAATAAATAAAGATAAATGGTACTATAACATGAAAATTCCACAAATGAAAATGGTATAATTAATATAAAATTTTTTTAATATAAAAATATCAAATTGTTTCCTTAACCGTATATTACTAAATAACAAATCCTGATTAAAATGAGATTGAAGCATAAACCCTTACTATCATAGTGTAATTTAAATAAAAACATTCCTGGATTAAATATATTAATTGTAACAAAAAATATCATGAAATGTGACTTAATCAAGATATAATATTTAAATGGGTCATATAAAATTATTATTAATGAAAATATTTGTGTAAAACAACATGTGGCACAAAGAAGTACTTTATTAAGACGAAAACGCATACTTCAATTCAAGACATTTTCTTTTATGTATTTTATATCCTATAGAATAACCATATATCAATTTTTATATTTCACAAGGATCATTAATAGATTTAATTCCCCATACCTAAAATAAAAACATCATTTATTTTACTGAAATATTCAATAATATAATCTATTTTTTCAACGTCTAATGTTTTGAGGAAGCTCAATTCATAATTTCAAAACCACATCAGTGAGTTGAACATGGTCAAAGGTGTCATTATTCCACAATAACCATAATTATATTCATGTAATAATTATTCTTTTTCTACAAAAATTATATATCTAAAAATATCAACAAATTATGGTTATGAAAAATATACTATGTTATAATCATGGGGATGTTTGGTCATACCTAGGCATGTGAAACATATCAACACTTCAAAGATTTTGATTGAAATAAAAATAATTTTAGTTTCAAAAAATAAAATAATATCATAAATATTATATAATTTATTTAATTTTACTCACATTTATGATATATATGATGCGATAAGAAATCCACATCGCTTTGTGAGGCTGTATATCACCGTAAAATGAAATGACATTATCATTTTTCAGTGGATAGTATGTTAAGAAGGTATATGATATATTAAATTTTTAAAATTATTATTATGTCATTATTATCATATATATACATTAAATACATAATAATGACTATTTTTTAGTGTCGATTAAGGTGAATGAATTGCATCTTATTTTGATGATATAGTCCACCTTACACAAAAATGATGGATTAATTCCCCATTTGATGAAATAGGTTATAGATTATAAGATTTTAAATTGACATAATAACACTATAGTATGTTAGTGATACTTATGATATTATATCATTATAATTTATTATGAATTTTATGGTTTTATGAATAAATAAAAAAAGTTACTCTGTGAAGAGTCAAAAAACATTTATGAACAACCACTGTAGAATTATATCTATATCCTCAGTAGATTATAATAATGATAAAAAATAAGACTATAAGATATATAGAGAGATAAAATTAATGTATCTGGGATGTTCATGGATGAAAAAATTTGTTTGGAGTGTAGAAATGATAGGATATATGGTGACCTTTTACAAGAGGGTAGGAGTGGTATTTGTGTAAATATAGAAAACTACACAATAATGAGATATCAATCTCAAAACAAGTGTAATTCATAAATATTTTAGGAAATATTTTTTTAAATTAATGTATTTTCAATGATATCTTGTGTTATACTAAACACTGTGTTTTTGAAAACCGGAATATAATGTAAACAAGTTTATATAAACCTCATGATTATGTCATAGTAATTAAATTTCAAAGTGTAAATAGAACTATATAAAATATCAATGATGTATGTATTATAATTATATAATGTTAATTATGTTTTTATAAATATTTTATGGACAAAATAATAATTCATCGGAATGTAATAAAAATGTTTTTATATTGAATTATTATTTGGAACCCATAAATTTTTTTTATCATATAAATTAAATTTACCTCTATTTGTAGCACCCTAGGTTTTAGGTATGCCATAATTTATTATTTTTTCATGATTATGCACGCATTAAGTGAGCCAAGAAATTATTTTTTCTGTTTTTAAAGCGATTATTATTGAGTATAGATACTATAAAAGTGTATATGAATATTTTATGCTCTATGTAGTGATTTTTTAGTGTAAAATGATCAGGTTATATGTAATAAAAAATTTACTTTCATAAAAATTATTATTCTATAAATTATAACATTAAAATATAAGATGTATTTTTTTATATAAATAAACAAGGGATGTGTTTTTCACATTAGGTACACATGATGAAATTTCGACCTAAATTCTCAATTTACACAATAAACAAGTAGGGAAAAATGTTTTCTATATATCATCAATAATTTTTAATTATCTCTCAAAATACAATTTTTTCCACATGATTGATAATCTTAAGATATGTGAATTTTAAGGATCCATGATTTGCATAGTTTATTTACAAAGAATGCTTGAAAATTTTGTTTTCGAATAAAATACTATGATCACATCATTATTTATCAAATTCAATATCCCTAATGCCTCTATCAAAGAACTCTAAATAGATTATTATAATTGGATATATTTTTGTGGATTTGATGTCATCAGATCATCATGGGATTTAATAGGGTAATGGAAGGAATAGTTTGACCCACATTTACTTTTATTAGTTTTTGTGAAAAAAAAATTTATGTAGGTGACTACTCTAATACTATATTATTCTAGTACTTATTATATTTATCATATAAATATAATGATTATTAATTAGTGTAAAAATATTGAGAAATTTATGTTATACACCCTTGTATGATGTGATTTTAAATGAGTTTCTTTTATGAATGAATTTTGTTAAATAAATATTTCATTAGGAATTCTTCAAAATTGTTTTGTGGTGAGTATATTTTCATCTGGAACCGTTAATTCAAATAAATTCCATTTTTCAGTTGATGGTAAACATGGGAAGGATCATGGTAAAAGGTAAAACAGTCACGACCCGTCCTCAGGGCCCGTGCCATGACTACCCCAAACCCGCCTTCCATAGGGCAGGGGATAGCGACTGGAACCAAATGCGTAAATCCCTATACTGGAAAGTAATTGCCATTATAGAAGTAAAAAAATACAATAGAGTACGCAGCTGAAGTAAACACTATGTAATACTAAATACAAAAGTATGTGCTGAAAAGTAAATGGGCCAGTATACAAACCCAACTGTAAAGTATAGTACAACTGAAAAGCTAGTACAACTACTATAAAGTAAAACAGCAACTACTGAGTCATCATCCGAGAATCCCACCTGAAGGGTGGCTACCGATGATCTCATCAGCACCTCTGGTCCATCCGTCTACTCCGTGTATGTCTCATCATGTGGTCCACCTACGGGTACCATTTAGATCCAAAAGTCTCTACCTCGATAAGTGATGTATGTCGTCTGCGTACAACACAACGTAGTGTGGGAATTGACCATGTAGGGGTGATTATAATGATACTCAGTAGGGACCCTGAGTCCCCTGAAGGTCTCCCAGAATCAACGAAGCATAAACCACAAATGGAACGATACAATCATGAAGTGTCGACCAACTCTACTTAGTAATATAACCATACATATACCTAAGTCATCAATCCTAGTCCAGCTCCAACTCTAGAGCCCAATCACAACCCAGTCCACACAGGAATGAAGTCATTCACATCAATGATAATGATTGAACGACACGACATAGCTCACATAGGTATTCATCTTTCGTAAAGTGATAAAGATTATCAGATGTTGTCACAGATTCATCTAAGATATCGGACCCACGTAGGATACTAGACCAGCTATGTTGTCAGACACACATAGGATACTAGACCAGCTACTCTGTCCGACCCACCTAAGATACTAGAACATAAGTTAAACTATCAGACCCACGTAGGATACAAGAACATTAGTCATCGTTGTCGAACCGATGGAAGATTTCCAAATGGTAGTCATCATCACCGAAACCACGGAGGATTCTAGTATAGTTTCCATCTTCACCGAACCCACGGAGGATTCTAGTATGGTAGACGTCGTAGTCGCAGCCAGCTCTAGGTTTCTCGCACACGACAAGCTCGATTCTTGGAGGGTCTGCTGCTCAAGCCTGGGGATCGATACATCAACTACCACGATGTATCAAGTAGATGTATTCCGAAGGTCCCCCATGTCATAGGTGGCTAATCTAAACAAAACGTATCCAAGATACTGTGTACAAGATGACCAATCCTTTTACAAAAAAGTAAAGGGTGTGTAGGTAAATGGTACACACCGTGTAGTCAGTCCTCGGGTACTGCCCGTGTGCTACAACCCATGACGAAGGGATGGTCATGTAGAAAAGTAAGTACACAGTGTGTGGCATGTTTACACGCTATGTCCAAACATTTGGGGTCGGCCCAATGTACGCTAGCCATGTGAGGTACACGGCCTCAACACGTGTTATCCAACCCATGTATTTGGTTCATAGGTTCGCAAGTACCACAGTCCATGACTGGCCATGTGGTAGAGTACATGCCCGTGTACTCCACACCGTGTCCATGTAACCCCAGGATACACACCGAGTGTCACGAAGTTGTATCTGCCATTATGCGTAGAGAGTACACGTCGTGCCTCTTGGCCGTGAATTTCTGTCTGTGTCCGTGTATTTCCCAAATTAAATGCTGAGTCTCGTTTAGCCTCCACGTCCTTGTTGTGTTGCGAGTACATGCCGTGTGACAGAGGTCACATGTCGTGTGTTAGCCGTCTGACATCAGAAACCCTAGTCGCAGAATTCCCCCACTACACGACATGTTTTCCAAGAGTACCTTCCATGTAGTCTTGAATTTACCAGAAATAGCGCCTCTGGACAACGCACCTCCCTTGATGCCCATTCTTAATTCTGACGGTTTGTCCGTCATGAAAAATTAGACTCTAGGTCACCCCGATGTATCGATGTCAATTCCAGTGTTTCTGGGATTCTGATCAGTTATGAAAACACGTTTTGAATTCCTGCTCGAAGAACAGTCGAGGAACTGTCCATCCTGTTCCGGTTCGAACCATCGCCCTCCATCATCGTCACACCTCTGCTAGGTCGCCATGATGTTGAGTCTTCAATTTTGGGATCATTTCATCACATAATGAACCCATAACAATTTGTTTTTCCTTACCCATGAAGAACACAAAGAACCACCAAAAATCACAATATTGGTGGAGGATTCGGACCGTGTTAGATTGGCCTATTCTCTCCGCATTAGTTCAGCAGCAGATGGATAAAGAGAAATAAAACAAAAATGAATGAAGATTCAATGTTTATCCAATGAAAACACACCCCTACCTTGAAATAAGGTTTATGGTATTTGGGCGTTGCGGAAGTTGTTGTCGCAGGGAGAGGGCGTCAACTCGTTGATGTCGAGAAAGAAGGAGCGGAGGATGGTGCGTCTTTGGCGTTCCTTGTGGGTGGCTCTTTCTCCTTGGGATTGGTCAAAGATATACAGTGACTATCTTCATTTTTCAGTGGTTCTTTGTTGATGAACAAATCTCTTCTAATTTCTCTAGAGGTTCCCCCACCAAAAATATTTTCTATGCAAATATTATAATAAACATCTCTAACTTTTAATGAAATTCCTTGCAAATAAAAATAATTCAAATGTGGATATGTGCCAATTAATTAATAAGGATATTAATTACTTGTGTTGGGAACCTTAATTAGAGGGATGTGGAGAGTTTAAATTTCATAAAGGGAGGTGTTGTCAAAAATAAATGAAGCAGAGTTAAATGGGGGTTTCAAGGGAGTTGAGGGGAGGTGAAAGGTTTAGGGCATGGGTGGGCCCCACCTCACAAATATCCTCTCATAGCAGGTTATGTGGGAGAGGGACCCACCTCTAACTCCCTTTGGAATGAAATAACCACCAAACATAAATAAAATTGTGTAATACAAATTTTATTTATTTTATTCTAAATCCCCAAAAATTATCTCTCAACCCGCAAAAAAAAGAAACTACGGTAAAGGCCCCCTTAAGAAAATTCTGTCATTGTGAGTTCATCGGTGTCCTCAAATTTCAATTCCAAGTAGTAGTTCAAAAGATAGAAAAACCCACACGTACGTTTACTGAACGTACCCGAACAATACTTCAATAATTTATTTCGGGAACAACAGGCCTCAGAATCATGTGCCATCAGAAACCACAGACTTCTATAATTCTTAAGTATTTAAAAAAAATTATCTTGAAAATTATGGGTGTTTACATTACAATCACCTCAGGGATTTACATCCCTATAAATAAACAACAGAATGTAGGGAAACAAATGGGGGTACAAAGCATGCATCTGATCCTCCCACTCTGAAGTTTTCTCCGGAGGTTCTCGTGCTGCCAGCGGATGCGCACCAGTGGAATAGACCATCTACGTAGGACCCTCTCATGTCGTTACTTGATCTCCACCGGGACCTCCATGAATGCCACCCCATCATTTATTTATAGCTTCTCGTGATTGCTGATGTGGGTCAGGTCTTGCACGTATCTCCTCAGATGAGATATGTGGAAGACGTCATGAACTCGGTGCAATTGAGGTGGAAGGGCCATGCGGTAAGCCACCTCGCCTACTTTGTTGAGGACCTGGAAAGGTCTAATGAAGCGCGGAGATAACTTTCTGCACCGGAAAAATCTCTGTAGACCTCATCAAGGTGAGACCTGTAGGAAAAGGTGGTCACCATCCTCGAACTCCAGTGGTCATAAGTCCTATCAGCATAGGACATCTGTCTGCTCTATGTAGTCCTCATCTGCTCTTGGATGATCTGAACCTTCTCCGTCATATCCTGAACTATCTCTGGTCCTACAAGTGCTGACTTCCCAGGGTCAGTCCAGCAGATAGGTGATCTGCAAGGTCGACCATACACCTCTTCGTATGGTGCCATCCCGATGGTGGAGTGGTAGTTGTTGTTGTTGTAGGTAATCTCCACAAAGGGTAAATGATACTTCCAGATGCGTGAAATGTCAAGGACACATGCATGAAGGATGTCCTCTAGAGTCTGAATGGTCCTCTCAGTCTGGATATCCTTCTGAGGATGGAAGGAGGTGCTCAAACATTTGTACATCCCAAAAGCCTTCTGTAACCCATTCCATAGCCGAGAATCGATATGAGCTTCTTGATAAGAAATGATATATGATGACACACCCAGAAGCCATTTGATCTCCTAAACGTAGAGGTGTCCCAATCTCTCTACTGAGACCTGCTCTCTGATCAGTATATATCGGGCTAACTTGGTGTGTTGTTCTATGATCACCTAGATAGAGTCATGTCCTCTATATGTACGTGAAATCCACATCACGAAATCCATCGATATACCATCTTACATCCACTCTGGGACCTCTAAGGGCTATACCAAGCCTACTGGTACTTGGTGCTCCGCCGTTACATGCTGACAAGTGACGAATCGGGAAATGAACACTGCTACAACCTTCTTCATATGCGACCACCAATGCTGTCATCTGCGGTCCTGGTACATATTCTCCACTCCTGGATGTACCGCTAGTGGGGAAGTGTGAAACTCCCTCAACACTTCCTCATGTAGTGCAACTGGTACCATAGTACGTCCCCTGAATAGGATGACATGCTCCCTTCCTTCTGAAAATCCATAAAGGGCCTGCTCTGTGGATATCTGATTACGTCATGTATCACATTCATCTACGACATGATGTGCCTCTCTGACTTGCTGAAGTATTAGATGAGTGACATTGAGTGACTATAGCAAGGCTGCTCCATCTCTATCCACAAAGGATATCTGCAACGCTGCAAGCTGCTCCGTCACCTCATCTAGTAAGTGAATGCTTGATCTTCTGCTGAGAGCATCAGCTACAATGTTTCCCTTATCAAGAGTATAGACTATCTAAAAGTCATAGTCCTGGAGGAACTAGATCCATCGCTAATATATCAGGTTCATGTATTTCTGGGGGAAGATATGCCAGAGACTTTGGTGGTTATAGTAGACTATAAAACGCTCACCCATAAGATAGTGCCACCATATCTTCAAACAAAATACCACTAATACTAACTCCAGGTCAGTGGTAGCATAGTTATTCTCATGCTGTCTCAACTGTTGTGAACCATACACGATCACTGGTCTCTCATTCATCAGGACACACCCAAGTCAGGTCCCTGATGCATCGTAGTACACTACGTACCCAACGCCCTTCTTCGGTATCCTCAATATGGGCGCAGTAGTAAACCGCTACCTTAGCTAATGAAAGTTCTTCTGACATATATATTACCACATGAAGGTTTTAAACTTCTTTTTCACGTCTGAAATGATTGATGCATCTTGGGAGAAGTTTGACACAAATCTCTAATAGTACCCAGCCAGACCCAGGAAACAACACACCTCCTTCACGCTCCTGGGTGGATCCCAAGCAAGTACTTTCTTAATCATCACTATATCCACTGCAAATCCAACCTCTGAGATGACATTCCCCAAAAAGTGAACCTCTTGAATCTAGAACTGGCACTTCGAGAGCATACCATAATGTTGGTGCTCTCGGGGTGTATCTAGTACAACCCGCAAGTGGTAGGCGTGATCCACCTTGGTATTCGAGTAAATCAGTATGTCATCGATGAATACTACAACAAAATGATCGAGGTAAGGCTGGAATATCCTGTTCATGATACTCATGAACACTGATGGTGTGTTGGTTACACTGAAAGGCATAACCAAGAACTTGTAGTGGCCATACCGACACCAGAAGGTCGTCTTCTCCACATCATCGTCTCGATGTCTGTTCCATATTCCCCACACAACTGAACCTATATCATGTGGTCACTCTCCTGATGTCCGGGTCCGCATGGACCTCTGCGTCAAGTGTCTACTGCCGGCTACAGAAGACTCTGCTATGTGTCGTCCTTCGGTGGGTCTCGCTGCTAGTGTCGAATTATCAATAATGCTCTCCACAAGAAGGGCTCTCTCCTGCACTCCCGCATACATTGGAATGCTGATAGAGATCATCGAAGACCTGATATCATGTCTGAGCCCCTGCTCAACATTCCGGGCCATGAAGAATGGGTCTTGTACCGTGAATGTGGAGTACCATGAGAGGTCAGTAAACCTTACCGAGTACTGACCTACTATCATGCCCCCTACCTTAGATGAAGTAACTCTTGAATCCACACCACACGATGGGTGGATGGAAAAAACTCCAAGTGGATGAGACTCTAGAAGTCTGTATAGAGTAAAGATGCCTTGTCATGCACCAGGAGCATCAGGTGCCACCATCTACCTTCTACTGTTTGCAGGCGACTCGTGGCAAGGATCAACATAACATCAGCTGATGTACCTAACAATATGAAGTCTCTAAAAACACCCTTCAACCAATCCTTGGATACTTGTGGGTCCGTCTCTCCGTGGAACATAGGCATCCTCTGTTGCTGAAACTCGTGCAACGTACTCTAGCGGCGTGCACTCTCTGTAGCTGGGGCTGGTGGTATCAGTGGCTCAGCGGGTGATGGTACCACCAGTGCCTCCACTGTGATATATCCCTGCAATGAGGCCTTATCGCTTGGTGGGCTGCCATCCCGCACGTAACTCAGAACCCTATCATCATCGCACCTCCACCAGGACACCATGATGTTGAGTATTCAATTTTTGGATCATTGTGTCAAATAATGAACCCGTAACTATCCATTGTTCATCACCCATTAATAACACAAAGAACCACCAACAATCACAATAATGGAGGAGGATTTGGACCATGTTAGTTTGGCCTGGTCTCTCAGTATTAGTTCAGTACATGGTGGATAAAGAGAATGAAAACCAGAAGGAACGAAGATTCAATTTTGATCCAATCAAAACACACCCCTACCTCGAAATAAGGTTTGCGGTAGTCGGGCATCACGAAAGACGACGTCGCAGGGAGACAACATCAACTCGTTGACGTCGAGAAAGAAGGATCCAAGGATGGTGCGTCGTCGACATTCCTTGTGGGTGGCTCCTTCTCCATTGGCTTGGCCAAAGATCAATGGTGACGATCGTCATTCTTCGGTGGTTCTTCGTTGAAGAACAAAGCTCCTCAAATATTTCCAGAGGATCCCCCACAAAAAACATTTTCTATGAAAATATTATAATATAATTATCCAACTTTTATATATATTCTGTGAAAATCAAAATAATTCAAAAGAGGAGATGTGAGAATTAAATAATAAGTATATTAATTAATTGTGTTGGCAAACATAAAGAGAGGGAGTTGGAGAGTTTAAATTTCAAAAAGGGAGGAGTTGTCAAAAATAAATGAAGGGGAGTTAAATGGGTGTTTCAAGGGAGTCGAGGGCAGGTGAAAGGTTTAGGGAACGTGTGGGCCCCACCTCACAAATATCATCTCATGGGAGGTTATGTGGGTGTGGGACCCACATTTAAATCCACATGGGAATAAATAACCACCAAACATAAATAAAATTGTTAAATAAAAATTTTATTTATTTTATACTAAATCCCCAAAAAATTAACTCTCAACCTGAAAAAAAAAGCAACTTCGGTAAAGGTCCCCTTAAGAAAATACCGACACTGCGAGTTCATCAGTGTCCTTGGATATCAATTCCGAGCAACTGTTCAAAAGATAGAAAAACACGCATGTACGTTTATGAATAAATTTTCTTAAATAAATATTTCATTATGAATTTTTCAAAATTGTTTTTTTGTGAGTATAATTTCATGTGGGACCATTAATGTCAATAAATTCCATTTTTAGTTGATGGTAATCATGGGAAGGATCATGGTAAAATGTAAAACTATCATGACCCGTCCTCGGGGCCTGTGTCGTGACTAACCCAAGCCCGCCTTCCATAGGCCAGGGGCTGGAGACTAGCCCCAAAGGTATAAATACCTATACTGGGAAGTCATTGCCTTTATATAAGTAAAAAAATACAGCAGAGTACACAACTAAAGTAAACACTATGAAATAATGAATACAAAATAAAGTGCTAAAAAGTAAATGGGCCAGTATAAAAACCCAACAATAAAGTACAGTACAACTGAAAATATAGTACAACTGCTGTAATCTAAAATTGAAACTACTGAGTCATCCTCCAGGAATCCCACCTGAAGGGTGGGTATATATAGTCTCCTCAGCACCTTGGGTCTGTTCGTATGCTTCGTGTACGTCTTGTCAAGTGGTCCATCTCCGGGTACCATACAGCTCCACAAGTCTCTACCTCGATCAGTTCTGTCCGTTGTAAGCATCCAACACAATGTACTGCGGGCATTGCCTTTGCAGGGATGAGTATAACAATACTCAGTAGGGACCCCAAGACCCCCAAAGGTCTCCCAGAATCCACAAATGATAAAATACAAAATGAAAGATGCAATCACAACGTTTTAACTAGCTATACATAGGTATATACCATACATGAACCTAAGTCATCAATTCCAGTTCGACTCAAACTCTAGAGCCCAAGCACAACCCAATCCACATAGGAAATAAGTCAATCACATCGATGATAATGATTCAAAGTCAAGACTCAGCTCAAACAGGTATACATCTTTCATAATGTGATACAGATGATCAAATGTAGTCACTAATTCATCAATGTTGTCAGACCCACATAGGATAATAGACCAGCTAAGCTGTCAGACCCACGTAGGATACTAGACCAGCTACTCTGTCAGCCCACATAGGATACTAGAATAGAAGTCAAACTGTCAGATCCATGTAGGATTCAAGAACAGTAGTCATCTCCATTGAACACACAAAGGATTCCAGTACGGTAGTCATCGTTGCCTAACCCACAGAGGATTCCAGTACGGTAGTCATCATCGCTGAACCCACAGAGGATTCCAGTATGGTAGATGTCGCAGTCACAGCCAGCTCCAGGGTTCCCGCACACAACACGCTCGATTCTGGAAGGGTCCACTCCTTGATCCAAGGGATCGATACATCAACTACCACGATGTCTCAATTAGATTTATTCCGAAGGTGAACCATGTCATAGGGGGATCATCCAAACAAAACATATCAAAGATACTGTGTACAAGATGAAAAATTATTTTACCAAAAACTACACTGCATGTAGGTATACGGTACACGTCGTGTTGTCAGTCCTCGGGTACTGCACATGTGCAACGACCCGTGCCGATGTGCTGGTCATGTAAATAAGTAAGTACACAATGTGTGGTATGTTTAAACTCATTGTACAAACATCTTGGGTCGGCTCCGTGTATGCTGGCCTTGTGCCCGTACACAACCTCTACCCGTGTTCTCTAACCCGTGTAATTGGTACACGGGTTAGCCCGTACAACTGGCCATGTCTGGCAGTGTGGTAGAGTACATGACCGTGTACTCCACACCATGTCTGTGTATCCTCGGGATACAAACCAAGTCTTGCAAAGATGTTTCTACCATTATTCATAGAGAGTACACATGGTGCCTCTTGGCCCTGTATTTCTATCCATGTCCGTGTATTTCCCAAAATACATGTCGAGTCTCGCGTAGCCGCCACCTCCATGGTGTGTGGAAAGTACACACCATGTGACAGAGGTCACATGCTGTGTGTTAGCCATCGGACATCAGAAACCCTAGCCGCAGAATGCCCGCACTACATGATGTGTTCTCCAGGGTTACCTGTCGTGTTGTCTATAATTTCCCAAAAAATGACACTTGTGGCCAGCTCCCCTACCTTGATGCCCATTCCACATTCTGACAGATATTTCGTCACGAAACATCAAACTCTAGGTTTCCCCGATGTCCCGAAGTCGATTCCGATGTTTTTCTGGCTTCCGATTGGCTCTGAAAATAAGTTTTGAATTCCCACTCGAAGAACGGTCGAGGAACGGTCCATCCCGTTCCGGTCCGAACCGTCACCCGCTATCATTGTCGCACCACCTCTTGGTCGCTGTGATTTTGAGTCTTAAATTTTTGGATCGTTGTGTCGCATAACCAACCCATAACGATCCCTTGTTCGTTACCGATGAAGAACATGAAGAACCACCGACACTCACAATAATGGCAGAGGATTCAGACCTTGTTAGTTTGGCATGGTCTCTCCGCATTAGTGCAGTAGTAGGCAGTTAAAGAGAAACAAAATAGGACGGAAAGAAGATTCAACATTGATCCAATAAAAACAAGCCCCCTACCTCGAAATTAGGTTCACAGTAGTTGGGAATCACGAAAGATGGCGTCGTGGGGAGACGGCGTCAACTCGTTGACGCCGGGAAAGAAGGTGCCAAGGATGTTGTGTCGACGGCATTCCTTGCGGGTGGCTCCTTCTCCATTGGCTTGGACAAAGATTGAAGGTGACGATCTTCATTCTTCGATGGTTCTTCGTTGAAGGAAGAAGCTCTTCTAATTTCTCCAGAGGTTCCCCCACTAAAAATTTTTGATATGAAAATATTATAATAGACTTCTCCAACTTTTAAAGAAATGAAATTAAAATAAAAATAATTTAAAAGAGGAGATGTGTCAATTTATTAATGAGGATATTAATTACTTGTGTTGGAAATCATGAAGAGAGTGAGGTGGAGATTTTAAATTTAAAAAATGGAGGAGTTGTCAAAAATAAATGAATGGGAGTTAAATTTAGGTTTCAACAGAGATAAGGGGAGGTGAAGAGTTTAGGGAACGTGTGGGCCCCACCTCACAAATATCCTATCGTGGGATTTTATGTGGGTGTGGGCACCAACTCTAACTCCCCATGGAAGGAAATAACCACCAAACCTAAATAAAATTTTCTAATACAAATTCAATTTATTTTGTTCTAAATCCCAAAAAATTAACTCTCAAACCGCATAAAATGAAATTGCGGTAATGGTACCCTTAAGATAATATCACCACTGCGAGTTCATCGGTGTCCTCAGATTTCAATTCCGAGCACCGGTTCAAAATATAGAAAAACCCACATGTACATTTACTGAATGTACCTGAACAATACTTCAGGAATTGATTTTGGGCACATTGGGTCTCAGAATCAAGTGCCGTCAGAAACCGCTGACTCGTAAAATAGCAAAGTATTTAAGAAAAAAATTTCTTTGAAATTTCCGGGACATTAAAAAAGCATTAAAATATTATCAACATGTGGATTCATGATAATATAATAACTCACCATATAATAACATTGGTAGGTCCATAGATTCATGCATTGTGTGTGTACATGGGTTTGAAATTCTAATGATTATTCATATACTATAAAATTTTTGTAAATATTTATTATATATTTTTCATGTGTTTTTTTGTTTTGACATAAAATGTTTATATGCTTCTCATCTATTTTATATAAAATGTGCTAACATGTGATTGTACCATTGGCATGTGTTGTGATGTCTTTGGAGGAATCATGATGAGTGTTATAATTTCCCTCTTCATTATCACATTATGGATTTTTCAGATAATTTATACTGAGATAGTGGGATGTTTTATCTATCATACATCTTTAGTGGTGATACATAATGTAATATATTGGTTTTTTATATTTGGAGCTGGAAATTGGATGCATCTTGGACTATGATGAAGCCACATTTGTTCCAATTTCATTTTATATGGATTTAATGTCTTGCAAATTAACCGATATCTATATGTTATTATGATATTTCTATGTGTAGGAATTGATATTAGTTTTGTGATTTCTTATTTATGCATCATTAAGAGGAATGTATTTTTATTGATCATTTTCATATATTTTTATATATAAAAGGCGATGTCATTTCCCAACATTTACTAAGACCATGGATTTTATTTCTATTCTTTGGTATCATATGGATTTAACCTATGTTTAGTGCCATTCCTATTATTTTCAAAATTAATTGTTGTGGGGAGTTAAATGTGGTATCAATTTTTTTCACCCCATGTATAGGGTTTGTAGTCTGGGGATAAGACTATTGGAACAATAAATGTATATCATAAAAAAGAAATATCCAGATTTTTTTAAGACTGTAATCTTACCAAGGTCATTGAGTTTAAAATTGATCCACGGATCATATATGGGTGTTTTCATCTCATTGATGATAGTTTTGTTTATTATTTATTCATGTCATACATTATTATTGATACTTACCACTAGGACTATAATGTTCATCTAATCTTTAATGGGTTTTTTCTTATGGTGAATAAGAATAATTATAACATTTTGTTAGTTATTCAATCCTTCATCTCCAAGTGACAAATGGATTAAAAGAAGTTTTTTTCCAAATTAAAATTTATCATAGAAAATATTATAGAATTCATAAGGAAAGGACTATAAGAAATTTTCTTCCCAATAGCCAAATTCAAAAAAACATGTATATTTAATTATGAAATAATTTTCAGTCTATTGATAGAGGGAATACAAATTATGAAAAAAGGAACGTATAAAATTCGATATGTTTTCAGAAGAGACAACCATCAACTTTTTGATTTGAATATAAACTAGAAAAAATACAAATTGTGGATACACTTAATAAATAAGATCATCAATTTTCTTACTACACTGACATATATGTAGATTAAATTATAAAGTTTTTTTATCCCTCATGCTAATAGGGGTATATACCTATCAATTCTAATTATTATAAAGGAGTTGTGTGCGAGTATTTTGAGGATTTTTTTAACAAAACATCTACCCATACAAATTAAAAATACTATTAATAATTTATTTATTCATATTAGATAATGATAACTTTTATGTGATATAGTATACATCTATGTTTATAAACATTGTTTATTTCACTCTCTAAGTAGCTATTATTACATCCATGAAAGAATTTATCCTTGATTAATGATTATGACTAGATATTTGATTAGTGATATTTATTCATTATGATATAGATTAAACATATAGTGCTAATAAGGAAAGAGTGTGAGAATGTGATCTTATTGGAAATTCTACAAGAGGTAGCTTGTTTTCTCTCAATAGAGAAAGATTAAACTCTAGTGTAGTAAATAAGAGAAAGAGTGATGTATACTCCCATATAGGTAGAACACCTCAAAAATTAATATAGAATCAATTAATATCCCACAATATCTAGAAAAAAACTAGTTTATTTTATGTGTTGTTAATTAACGTACAAAAAGAAGTAATTAAATGGACCCTTTATTAATTACCACATTTTTGGTATAAAATGTAATATCAAGAATTATTATCATAAACATCATTGATTAGTAGGTGGATCGAGCATGAAATGACCTCAAATTCTTATCATCCATACGGAATAGTCCAAATATACTAGTTCACCCATATAGACACATGTAAAATAGTAATTTTCTAGGAACACACAATTTGTTCATTTGAATCCTTAGAAGGTATGCAAGGGGTTTGGTTTCAATGCTTACTGGCGTCAATATACAGAGAAAAAAATCTATTTCATGTTAAAAACAAGGTCATTATATTGTGTGAGGAACCATTAACATGAACACTATACTTATGAATGTATTGTTTGATACTAAAAAATCACAGTCTTTCCTTTCTTCTTTAAGTGGTTAAACAATGTGGACTGTAAATTAAAATCATAAATCATGCCTTCAGAATCATGGATCCCCTTAGTCCGATCGAGTGAATAGAATTACAATTCCCAACTAGATCCATTACCATTTTGTAGTAAATTTTCCTTATGGGAATAATTTTTTGGTAACTAGGTTTTTTATTTATTCTTTGCTATGTACTGGTTGGTAGTATTTAAACCCTGTATTGATGGTTATGGATGATTGGAAATGTGTACATCCTAGGATGGATTCCATCAACATTTAAATAGGTATTTTTATATAAATGATGTAATAAAATTATAATTAATGAACTTTAATGAAACTATACCTATCATGTTGAAAAATTACTTTTAAAATAGATGATGGAATAAGAAAACATACACTTCAAGGAATATTGGATTAATACATGAATATTTTTTAAACAATTACTGTTGGTTAAGACCTGAATAAAAAATAAAATTTATCAGTAACCTACTATTAGGAAAAAGATATATTTCTCTATCTTTCTTCATAATTACTCCTACTGAGCCCTGATAATTGGTGGTCCAACCATAATTTTTTGGTAGAATAGGAATAACCAGAAACATTATATCACCTGGCCTCCAATAGCTTCATTAATATATAGTCCATATTATATATATATATATATGATTATGAGTTAATTATTGAATGTTGAATCATGTAATAATTAAAAATATATGTTTTATTCTTTGAATAAATGATAAATTTCACCTATTAACTGGATTTATGTGTTTCTAAATACTTGATCGATGTTTAGGATATCATAAAAATAGAGTCAAAAGAGACTATATTCAAAATAAGAGATATTATATTCATTAAAACCATTATGATTATCACTTCCTGAATTTTTTTTTGACAAATTTATCCATGGTTTTTATATATTTGATGAATAATATATTTCATATGTACGAAAATTATTTTATTTCATAATTTTCTAATGAAATTATTGTATACTCTCGAAACATGAATTAAAACAAGGAGAACTTGGATGTTGTAAATAGTATATTGTGAGACCATATTTTTTATTCGATGTCTTCCAAGTTTCACTTATGGATTAACTAATCGTTTTTCATCATTAATTTCCCTTCCAATGAAGGAATATAAATTGATCGTGGGACATTATTAGAAGTTTTATCTTTGTAGAAACCTAAGAATGTTTTCATGGACCATTGCATTCTATGAATAACAAGATATTATTTCCACTTATTTCAGGAAAACTCAATTATTTTATAATAATGATTTATTTCCAATTTTATGGGTTTCAATTCATATATAATGGTGAGTATCCTAAATTCTTTATAGAACAGAAAAATAATCTCAACTCGAAATGCATCTGATTTTTCCTAGAGCATGGAAACTATATTGTGCTATATTTTAATGCTTATTGATAAAATATTGGTTGAATTATCATGAATGGAGACCATTTTTTTCAATTGGTATCAAGGAAATATTTATTTCATGATATTAATTATCTCACACATGATCTTGAAATAGATGGCATTAACTTTCCAAAAAAGACATGGAGTCATTACCTTATTTGAGAAGAGATTATTTATTTCACTAAACATAAGTGTTTGAACTAAAACTCTTCATATAGATAAAAGAAAATGAGGTAATTATGTTGGATTGATACCATATAGATCTCTTGTTTTTTACTTGGTATACACACCAGGTAAAGATAATAATTTCGTAGATGTATTGTCTTAAAAACTATATTGTAATTCTTTCAAGAAATCATGTGACCAATGAATATTGATGATTATGATTGCTGATATTAATTTAGATTATAATTCATAGGGTGGCCATATATTTTTCATTCCAATGAGTCATTTTTATGACATAATGAAATTAGTAAAATAATTATAGAAATATTATTCTGATTTTACTACCATTACATCAGTCCATAATGTTGGGGGACTTCTAAAAAATAGACTAAAGATAAAAAGTCATTGTTATATTCCATGAACATGACTTCAGTTGTTTAAGTATTCTTGAATATTTGTTTATGGTATAATCCCATTGTAAATAGGCTTTTTCCCATTTTTTTGGAAAACATACAAGGATATGAATGAATATTAATGTTGGACAAGGATGAAATGTAAGATTGCACTCAATGTGGAAAAAATTCTGACATGTTAGCTAGTAAATTCTTAATATAAATTACTTGTTGGAATTCTACATTTATTTCCAATACCTATATGGAATTTGAAGATGATTTACAATAAATTTTTTTATTTCATATTCAGAATTCTACAATAAAAACATCATGTTATATGTGTCGAAGAGGAACAACATAAAAAGTCAGGAAAATTTATCTATATTATAGATTCAAACAAATTAATAGACATGGAAAAATTGTACATCATAGAAGTGGCATATTTTAATAGAGTTATGGCTTTGATTTTAAATAACAGATACCCAAATTTTACATATCGATTTTGGATATCATTATAACGGTCTCTTGGAAATCAATTAACTATGATCAAAAAATATTATCCATAGATAGATAGATAGTAAGAATTCACTATTTACATATGGGAAAAAATGTTCAAAACATGTGTAGTAGTCTATAGTGGTTCATGGGAAGAACATTTTCCCTTGGTTAAATTATACTATAACATGAGATCATAAGAGAAAATATAGATTTTACTTGTTTAGGCTTTATATACATTTCCTTATAATCCTCCATTATGATGTGTTGAAATAGGAGAGAAAAATTCAATGGGACAAAGTCATGCCCATGATACTATGGAGAACACTTTGGTGATTAAAAAACATATGTTTATGAAAATAGAATGATAAAATTAATTTGTAAATTATTTAAATTTATCTTTATCTTTTGAGATCAGTTATTATGTTTTCATGAAATATTAACTGAAACATTATCCTCAACTCTTGGGTAAACCAATGAAATTTCCACAATTGTATGTGGGATTGATTGTGGATATAGAATGGATTGGCACAATTCCATAAATGATTGATGTACATAAATGATTATATTTTTTAATAATATGAACCATTTTTCTCATGTGATAATCTATAATCCTGATCCATTTTATATGATTGTTTGAGATCAATGTAGACTAGAGCTAGAATTATATTTTATCCATGAACCAATTTGAATTATATTTGGATTGGAAGAAAATAGTTATATGTATAAAAAAATTTCTATTATGAGGAAAATGGTAACATAGACAGGTTCAGGAGGAACCAACAAAACTATAAATTGTTATACTTGAGAAATGGGCCAATATTTTTGATAACAAAGTTGATATCTTTATACCAAATTATGAAATGTCCAAATTTTGTTAGAATGTAGAACCCTCATTTTGAGCTATATCATTATTTCTTTTTTTAAAATTTTTATTTGTGTATTTCGGTTATCATATGTAAGTGTTTAGAGGTGAAAATTTGATTGCTCCAGGATCCTAGCTTTGAAAAAATAATACATGTATAATTTATGGTTTTTTGTGGAATATCATAATAATATCTCATACATATTTCCCCCTTTTGATCTACTTGAGATTACATAAATTGCACTATCAAAAAGTGTGTAAGACTTGATCTATCATTTTGTCATTTTTTTGATGACATATTATTGGGTTTTTATAGAATAATTGATGGAAGAGTTTTATTCATGGAATTATTTAATTTCATTAGTGTAAATGAAATTAAGGTTGGTGGATTCTCTACTACTATTCATCTTTAGAACATGTAGTCCTAATAATTTAAAAATCATTTTTTCACATGTTGACAATACTAAATAGAAATGAATCTGAAACCCCCTTGATGAAGAGATTTTAAAAAGGTGGGTTTTTATTGTATTTTTAAATAAATATCCTATTTAAAATTTTGAAAATTATGTGTTAATATGAGTACATGTTCATGTGGGATGGTTAATGGTTGTGATTACCAATTTTGATTAATGTTAAAATTGTCACAAATCATTGTTTGAAGTATCACATTAAAATCAGAACACAAACAATGGATTGTTGATATGATTACTAACATTTCAGGTGTATTGGGAGGTTCATGATAGTTTTCATTATATGTGTGCACTGGTTTGGGATTGGAATAACAATTATAATACGAATTAATGGTCTAAAAACATTTATCTCATTATTTCATAGTATATATTTTTTGGATATAATATATTTTTCTACTTCGAATATGTTTTATATAAAATTTACTAACCACTTATTTTAAATGTGGATTGTGTTGAGAAGCCATTTGGGAAATTCGACTGAGTGATATATGAACAAAAATCTTAGGATCTTTGATGTAATTATTGATATCAACTACTAGGACAAAATGATGGCTTGTATGCCTTTATTCCATAGTGATTATCCATGAAGTCACGTTTTTGAATATTAATATGGATTGGGAATGAATTTATCAGCTGTTTTGGGATTGTACCACATTGGTTCTGATGTCTATATACATGAAATATTAGTCTTGCACATA
Source organism: Viscum album (assembly GCA_963277665.1). Taxonomy (NCBI): domain Eukaryota; kingdom Viridiplantae; phylum Streptophyta; class Magnoliopsida; order Santalales; family Viscaceae; genus Viscum; species Viscum album. Next base: position 540,865,578 of record OY728165.1, read on the forward strand.
TATTTATTTCTCTATTGTACATTGATATTTTTCAATATATGAACTTATTCGAGATAAGATATTCTGTACCCTGTAATCGTACATGGGATTAGATATTTATTATTCAATTTCATTAGCTTGTTTTACCTATAAAACATAAAATAATCACAAAAAATTTTATAATCCATTACCATATATTTTTATAATTTTTTTGTATTGAGGATGTCACATATTGTTAGTGAAATTTCACCTATTTAAAATACATTGAGATGGGGTGTGGTATTATATTATTGGTGATATATTTTAATAATATATATATATATATATATATATTCAATCAATTTTTTATCATTCATATAATATTCTACTTAGTAGGGGATAAATATAAATAAAATTTTATGTTTAGAAAATGTATTTTTCTAAAAAAATTAGTTTCTTAGGATATGGTACTCTTACATTGTTAATAATTTTAAAAACATTTCCAAAAATTATTATCCAATATAATATTTATTTTTTTTACTAATCTTATAAAAATTATATTGTTTTAATATTTTGGATTTTTCTAAATTGATTAACATCATTAAGAATAGTTAAAAAACAATTTCGTTATAGAATATTTAAGTAAATAATATATAGTTCTATTTTTTTTAATATTGATTATAATGAAAAATTATCTCAATTAAATTATAATTAATCCCATTAAGGTTATTGAGAAAAATTTATAATTATATTATTTTTTTTTAATTTTAGAATGATTCAATTTGAAAACTACATTATCATCGCATTTGTGGGTTTAATTTTTAATTCAATTTTCCACTTATATGAATTGAATTTGTAGAAATGAATTATATATTTTTAAAATATAAATTAATATTATATAATATTTTTATCTAATTTTTTCTTCAAAAGTAATAGTAAAAACATAATTTTTTTAACATGAATGATGTTCAGATGATTTTACTATGGTGTCAAACGGATATGATCTCTTATAAAATGACTTCAATACATTTATAAAATTAAATTTAAAACCCTATATATATATATATTAATGCATAATGTACTATAATGACAAATTTTATTTAGTGATTTTAGAATGTGAAATAAATTGGTACACTTTATTATGATGGGAATTTTTATGTGTGTCATCTCCCCACATATAAAAGGACACCACATCTCCACTACTATTAAATATTTAAAAACCATTCCAACTCAATAAATTATCTATTAAATTCCTCACTGTTATCCTCAAATCCAAGATTCCTTATTATTATTACGAAACCCTCATATGTATTCTGTAGGTATTAACCTAAAGAGGTTCTCTTATGATGATGTAAAATTATCAACCATGTATTTTATTTTATTTATTCATCCACATCATTAATATAGTACTAACCTAGGATTATATGATAACACTAGTATCTCCCATATATAATGGTTTTAATAATATAATGGAATTTCCATTATTATATCCCAACTTCATCTAATGAGTGTAATATGGAGTTAAAAATTACCTCATTCACTCCTCCCCATACGCAAGAGGTGATCAAATATTTTTAACAGTATGAGTTATATAGTTTTTAGAATATAACCACATTATAATTTCAAACAATAAATACAAAAGTATGTACCATAACAATAATCGTTGAAAACATGGAAAAAACTGAAATAAAATAATACATGTCAACTCATAAATGAATATACAAAATTTGGTAAGCATGTCTAGAGTAAATAAAGTATACAAATACATAAAAAAGAACTTCTACTACCACTAGAATTTATCATAAATAACCACTATCTCTATGATCCATATATCATCTATCCATCATAGGTCTATTTCCATCACCTGATCCTCCATTAAATCTACCAGAGCATAAATTTTTTTTTTAGTGTTTGAGTACAAGAATATGTACGACACCAACAATGTTCGTGTAACCTAATGTTTTGAAATATAATTCTTTATAAAATAAAAATTATAAATGTGTAACAATAATAAAAACAAACAATACAAAATTGAGTGGTCATGTGATAACCAGGATTCCATAGACCCCCAACCATACTTGATTTTTCTCTACAACAGATGAATAATCAACGTGTGAGAAGAAACATGGACTAGACATGGGGATCATAAATAATGCAACTCAACATTGTGTGATTATAAATCTCAGTGTAATATCCAAATCAAAAAATTCATGTTCTCATCATTTATTATGAATCGAGACCTACTCCTCATTCACTATGAATCAACCAATTACCCTTTGTAATCGAATAGGAATAGAGTATATCACACATCATCCACCAATCATCATATCATCCATACTATATGCAAAGGGTCCTCATAACCATATTTGAAAGATGTGTATGCTCCTCATCTAAGGTATAATAATTCCATGACAGTCATCCTTACTTAGTCTCAATGGAGAATCAAAGAAAATAACACATATAATGGTGTGATACATGAGAAATCAGTGCACATGATCCTATGTATAGTAGTACAAAATTTTATTTGATCAACATAAAAAGATAATAACAATAAACAAATTACTCATGATTACAAATTTAATGTATGTTTATTTGGACTACACAGACACAGACACTCACATGTGATCATAACATTGAATGGTCAACAAATATGTCTATGAAAAAATCATATTAAGGAACAATGTGTATCAAAACCCCAAAAATATATGCATATTCATACGTCAATGTTACCATTGTGGTCAAAAGCTATCTAGGAAACATCACAAGTTAATAAATCCTTTTCACTAGCCTTATTAACTATTTTTTCGACATGTTAACGCATGTTGTTAACCAAGGGTGCCTAAATCCAAAACCATCTGTTTTATTTCTAAAACAAATAAACTATCACATGTGATGATAATTTCTCTCTCGTGGATGATTTTTGAATTATCCAAAAAATAAAACATTTGATGAAATTTTACCTCTCCTAAATAATGTTCAAATTATCATTTAGCTCAACACACACACACACAATATTTTATTAAATAATAATAATTTTTTATTATATATTTATAATTTATACTATTATAATTATCTCTTTAAAATAGATGATTAATCATAATTATATAATAATCTCTTAATGATTTTTATAAATAATCCATTAATAAGTACCTTTTGATTATTTATCATAAAAAATTATTTAATAATTATCTATTGAAAATTACTCAAAGATTATCTTCTTATAATTATCCATTTATGATTTTTCAAAAATTAACTTTTTATAGTTTTTTAGGAAAATTTATTATAAATTTTAAATATATAATATTATTATTATAATTTCTTATAAATTATACATTTAAAAATATATTTTGGTAATTTATTGTAAATTATCTTTTAATAGTTATATTTGGATAATGTATAATAAAATATACTTTCCTAGTTATCATTTCATAATTTCTTATAAATTATCCATTTATGATTATCTTTCAATAATTTCCCAAAAGTTACCCTTTCATAACAATCGTTTGATAATTTATCAGAAATTAATCATGATAATTTAAAATATTTAACATTTGATAATTAGTTTCAATTTTTAACTTGTAATTATTCAGAAATTATCATTTGTGAATTTATACATAAAATATATATAATAATGTAATGTAATAATAATTTGATAATTATATATAAATATCATTTCCAATTTCACTAAAATCGTGCAATAATAATAATATTCAGATAATTTTTAAAATTCTCATTTGAAAATTGTTTAATACTATCATCTATAATCAAATGAAATTTTCCATCATTAATTATCAGTAATTTTCATTTGATAATTCTAGAAAACCATATTTTGATAAAATTTCACTATTTTCATTTGATAATTTTCTACATTTGCCTTGTTTTAAAACATTTCACTTAATATATGATAATTTTTTACTATTATCAATGTTTGATATTGTACAATATTTCCTTATAATTTATAGAAATTTCCCTTTGATAATTTTTTGGATTTCTATGTTAATAATTTTTGGATTTATCATATTTTATTTACATATACATTTTTTCAAAATTTTGAATAAGAAATAAAGGGATTTAAATATATAAAATAAAATATGAATACATTAAAAATAGAAAATGACCATTCCTATATGGGTATGAATCATGGTCAAAGATGAAGGGACCATGCCCTCCTAGGTCAATAGACGATTGGTTCATCAAATGTGTGTGAAGGCGTGTTGGGATCACTTTATCTATAGGGAATCATCCAATATTGAATCCAGAATGATTCAAATATTCTAGACCTCCACTCTTAGTAAATATAACCCCTAAGTATGTCACAATATTTAATATAATATTTAATCAAATATTTATTATAAATTCTTGAAATTTTCATCATTAATAAACGTAAACTGAAAGTGATCAAAAATAAAATGAAACAAAAGTTATTAAAATACATTGCGTAAAACAATGATTTATTTTTCCATAATATATTAAGTGTGAAAAAAAATTATTTAATATTTTAAATATTAATTTTATAATAATTATAAATATTAAAAATATTAACTTTATGTGAGATCTATTCAGACATATAATGTTCATACATACGATGTTTCTCTATGGTAAATACTATATCTTGGATATAACGGTGGCATCATATTTCATATAGAATTTTCAGTTTGGGACATATTATATTACGTTAAAAAAATATAATAATGAAAATATTACTCATGAGTGATCTTACCAATCACCTAATAGACAGAAATTTTATTTCACAAATATGGTATAACCTACTCCCCTGGACCTAAAAATAGACTCAAATTTATCATATGGGTTACTATATTAGAGATATTAATTTATATTTTTAGAAAAAAATTTATTAAAACTATTTAATAATTAATCCTCATAGTATATCTTACCAAATTCCAGATGTTCCCAAATATTATACCACACCAAGGCCTATATCTCATTACTCAAAGTGGTCTCATATTTATCAAATTATGAACTGTTTGGGAGATATTATTGTTTATTTGAAAAAATATATAATAAAAAATATTAAATAAGCTATCATCAAATGTGATCTTACACAATTTATTAAATAAAACAATGTTTTATAATTCCATGGTTAAACCCAATATCATGGTTCTACTGATTCTCTTTCATTTTTCATATGACGCACCATTTGGGATATCTTCAATTATATTTATACAATAAATAATAAAAATATTAAATAACGTATTCTCATTTGTGATCATACAAAACACATGATTTGCAGAATTGTTATATTCTGCTTAGGGTAAACACATCTTCTCAGACCTAACATTGGTATCATGTTTCTAAAAAAGTGCACCATTTTTTAAAAATTTATTTTCTTAAAATCACATAAGTGTAATATAATATAGATAATATTTTTTATTTTATCTATGTCGATGGTCTATGGGCCTCATTGTATCTCATATACTTAGTGCATTACTCTAAATACATTCAATTAAATATTCCATGCTGGTAAATGGGATTTTATGCTTACATAAAAATATAGAAATTATCATTTTAATTATGTTTATAGTCAAAATACATTTTCATATAAAATTAATAATTTTTTAAATCATTGATTGGTTTTTATTGTCTTAAAAAATATTTGGATGTTGCAATTTTATCACTTCTGTTGAATTCTCATATCTAAGAAGTATCATTAGGGGTATTTCTCAAAAAATTTAGTCCACTGAGATTAAACATCAGAATCATTATACCACATCTCATATTGGATACTTCTATGCATCAACCAAATATAGATTAGTGGTAAAATATTTCCTCAAAAAATATTCATACATTAGTTAATATAGACACCAAACTCTCCTTATAGGATGAATCAGTCTCCAGCTCCACATCCTCAAAAAGATAACATACACGTGGTTGAGTGTCTACATCAAAGGATATGATACATAGGATATGTTTTTAATACCTCATTAGTGACAATGGAGGTCTAGGATATATGGAACTTCCCCTATCGTTTCTATTATCTCCAATGGTCAAAAAATGAGTTTTTATAATTCTCCACATTCTATGAAGAATAGGCCCAAATTGAGGAGTCACTATCCAGAAAAAATGATTTTCTAAATAAAACTCTAATGGTATCTTGAAATTATCCAAAAAATGTCTTATTATTCATTATGTGGTGGTAATTCTATTCCATATTAGTTTCTCTCTCTTAGAGGGAACCTAAACCATATTTGGGTGGGGGAACCTGAGCCTCTCCCACCTCATGAAAATAATGTCGTTACCCACACGTCCTCGTATTAATAACCTCAAAAGGATCCATCAGAATGAAATAATGATAATAATTATTTTATCAGAAATCAATCTTTACATTGTGATCATAACAAGATCAAACTATTATATCATCTTGATAAAAGTCATTCTCCCAAATATGTGTATATTCCATTCAAAATATCTATATGTCTAAGGATTGTATGTTGTGATCAATCATAGTTGAGAACTTATGACATCTAGAAAATCCCTTCCAGATGCCTGAAAAAACCATCTATCTCTATTGGGAATAATTCTCAAGAAAACTACAAGAGGGAATACGATCTCTTTAACATATATAATTACTTGACCACAAACCGGGTGAGCCTCTCATATCAATAATAAGTGAGTAGACTTCCTTAAATAAAATTCAATCACTCAAACTGTGTCATGACTCTTCAAGGTCCTTAGCAACCCCATAAAAAATTCCATTATAATTTCCTCGCACTTACATTTTGTTATCAATAGTGGCTATAATAACCCATGGGAACATTGGGGCTCAGATTTCACCCACTAAGGGGTAAACATAAAGAGAGGTAACTTGTAAAGTTTACTATTGTCCCGGACCACCATAATCACTCCTTGATGTCATGATACATTAGTTTTTCAGTAGATCAATCTTCATATCTCTATGTATGGAAACCCCTCATAGACTACTAACAAATGGAAGTGTGGACTACTAATTCTTGGTGTTCCTCGATCACATCATCATCATCCGTCGACAATATAAGAATTACATCATGAACAATTTTTCGTTCCTCCATAACATAACATTGTTTTTTCTAAATTCATTTTATCGTTTAGAATATCCACATGTGTAACACCCCATCCCCCCTCAGTGGATTGAGAAGGTAGAAGTATATTACATAGCCTTTTGGAAAATCCCCATAATTCCATATGTTGGTAATAAATGCAAATCACTTCAATATAAATGGTGTAAAACATTATCTTTTGGAAATATAACAACTAATACCAGACAAATAATCACCAAACACTACATGATTCATGATAATAATGTAAAATAATATTAATTACTACCATTATATCAAATTAAATCATAATAAGTACCACAAATGGGGATACAAATCTCAATAAATTCTGTTGAATATAAAACCAAAAAAACTGAAGGACTCTACGACATAAATCATCATCTCCCAAACATGCTCCATGCTCCAACTACACCATACAGCCCATGTATCATGATGTATCCTTAAATATGTGTGATAATTTATGTTTTCCTATATCCTGGTAGACAAAATCTATAAATTAATCAATGTAAATATGTATGTGTGAGTAATTAAACTCATTATATTTTACACAAATGACATCCCTACTCACTCAAGTCAGATAGAACATTTTGTAACATTTATATAAAACAATTCTAAACTATTTAGTATCCTCTTCCATTTCAATGTAAAATAGTTTTCATAACAAAATAGATTTTCCAAATAAAACCCACATCCATGGAAGGCTTCCAAATTATTTATTAAACAATTTCTCATTTACCTATTTGAATAACTCAATCACTTTCATATCCAAACAAATTTTGCTACTCAACGACACATCCATGAAATATAGGTGGTAGCATTGATGGTTGAATTTTTTGGTCCAACCCCGTGACGATATAAATTTTATATCCAAACCCTTTAAGTTGGTGGTAGAAAATTCACGTTCATAACATTGTGTTATTTACATTCGTAACTATTTAAGACAACCACATGAAATACCACAGTTCCAAACCAATTCAATAATTTAAATAAAATAAATCTATTATTAAAATACATACAAAGAATCCATTTCAATAAAAAGATCCTTTTGTTGAAAACTATTCCATATAATCTTTTCTATAAAACCAAAACATTTTATACAAAGTAATTTTACATGTTACATAATCAGGAAAATATTTTCAAATCACAAATTCAATATCAGGCAACCAAATTCACTAATTTCCACAACACGTAACATAAATTATTCCATAAATTGTCACCAAATAAGGATAGCCTCAATAATTTCACCAAAATGTGATAATAAATATCACAAAAGTAAACAATTTGAAAACAATCATACTATTTCTAACAATAGTAGTATAGAGTTAATCAAACTACCAAGAGTTTAAGATGAAAAAGGAAAATGGAACCAAAATGATCATAAAACTGGGTTTAATCACCAAAAATTCAGCCTTATATCTAATCCACTAATAACCATAAAGACAAATTCAATTATAATGTGCATTAAATTAATTATATTTATCCAATATTAATGTAGATCTATGAAATTGGGAGAGATATAGAAGTATAAATTTGGATAAAAGAAAAAATACCATAAATTAAGACTTACCATGAGAATATGACTTCAGCGCAAAAAGGGAAGCCTTTAGATCACCTAAAAATTATGAGAGATGACTCTACATTATTTGTGATGAGTAATTCTAGAGTTAAAGATTTTTTGGGGAAATTTTTTAATTTGCAATCTTGACCTAGATCCACAATATTTTTATCTTTTTTTAAAAACATTCATGGTATGTCGCACAGTTAAGAAAATTGTGAATGAACAGTCCACCATACTCTTCTTCAATATGACATTTTACTATTGACTCAAACAGTTTTACAAACAATATGCCATCCATGAAAAATATCACCTTTTAAGGATCCATTGTTTCTAGTTGGTGGCCACATGGTATAGAAAACTATGAACCTACCTATGCCCATTCCCAAAGCAATTGTCTCAATGTGGATGATTTCCAATTAGATTTTCATTGTTTTTAGAAACTGTGAACTAACTATACACCTTTTTAAAAGCTCTAATATCATTTTCAATGTTATATAAACTATCTGAAACAACAGCCATACTGATTGAAAACATAAAAACTATAATTAAAGGGTTACTCGAAACTAGGTTTGCTATATTCTTTCCATTATAGGCCATTAAATCAATAGAAATTAGAATTCCATAGCTATGCATAATGTGATTAAGACATTTACCACCCATTTATTTCTTATGTTCCCATGTCTCTTTCAGAATTTAAACATGTTACCACATGACCATCACAATACCTATTGTTTTTCACACAAGACATCCCTTATGATTTCAACAATCTATACTGGGATATATTCCAATTATGTATTCGTTAATAGTACAATGTGATCACATCAAATCACATGATTAGAATTAGGATGATTATGTTTAAACCTATATACATTAAACGCATTATCCAGATCCATGAACCATGGTGAAATTTCAACTGATATAACACTTCACCAACCTATTATGGATTCTCAAAAGAGCCTATGTACCTTCGTGATAAACATTCCCTACTTCCCAAAATAATTATTTTCAATCCATGGAGAGATCCTTTATTATAGATGATCACTCACCATGAATGAAAATTGTTATCTCTGATGATCTATATATCATTTCTATTTACATTGTTCCATCTCCATCAATTTACTTATTAGATGAATCTTCTTTATTGTTTCTGGGACGAGGATTGACCAAATAGTGAATTGTCACCAATTCTCACCCAAAAAATGTGTATAATGAAAATGACGCCCATACACCTCTATAAACATTAAAATTTTTATCAACGACAGATAAAAGATTTTATATGATAACCCCACTAATGGTACTTTCCCTTCCCATTATAATATGAATTGAAAACCACAACCTCACCTCAATCATCACATTCCATGTTCATGTATGCTATCACTATCATTATATACCACTGATATGATGAATCCTTTACAAACTAAGCATATAAATTTATGCTTAATACATCATCCACCATATTTCATTTACCTAATGTATAAATCAAATAAAAATCACTAATTTATAGATACTCTATCTATCATCTATGCCAATTGATTGAATCCCAATGTGAGAAAATTTTCCTCAAGATCTTATGTCCCATACACATAGAAAACTTGTCACTAATGAGACAATAATTTCATGTCTTCTAATCATAGACTACTATAGATCACTCCAAATTACTTTTTTGGTATGTTATTATCATGAATCCTTAAGTATATTTATCCATATGTAACAATATTATCTTCATGTAGGATCACTCATCCCAAACCTAATCTCAAATAATCACAATACACCACCTACCCTTTACCTAATTCAGTAAACAACATGATTGGTGCTTATGTATGGTAAAATATATGTTCTTCAAAAGACCCTTGACATTCAATTTTCCATTAGAATGGAACAATATTATTTATCAAAGATTTCAATGGTGAAGATAGTAATGGATAATCATGAACAAAACATTGATAATAAAAATCCTATCCAAGAAAGCAATGTATCTCAATAATTTTTTTGGAGGTTGGGACAATATTATAGCATATGAATGTTATGGATACATAAAAACACCAATTTCATTAATTAATTTGCTATGAAAGTATACATCTTGTATCAAAATATAACGCTTCACTAATTTTTCATACAACCGATGATCTCTCAAGATTACCAACATCGTCACCATGTGTTTCTGATGCCCAACACATTAACGTGAATAGACCAGTATATATTCCACAAAAAACACCACAAAAGACTCTATATATCTATGAAATATATTATTCATCAATTCTATAATGACTTTCTAGGAATTTGTAATATCTAAATGGATTACCACATATTCATAATGTCCATATTTTCTTCTAAAATGTATCTTAGGAATATCTTTCTTCTAAACTCACAATTGGTGATAACTATATAGCATGTTAATATTAGAGAACCACTACACTCACCTCAATTGATAAAAAATATCCTAAATGTGTGGATATAGATAAATAATCATTATCAGAACATGGTTCATCTTATGATAATCCATACACATCTATAGAGTTACATTTTTGGTTTTTAACAAATAAGAACTGTGCTACCCACAGAGATGTTCTAGGCCGAATGAACCCTTTGTTTTCAAGGACATGCAACTAAAATTTCAATTCGTTGAACTTTGATGGTTCCATGGGATATGATAGAAGCGAAATAGGACGATTCCATCTAATGTTATCAGTCAAAACTCTAATTATTTTATTAGTGGAATCCCTGAGAAATTAATTGAAAAAAAATAAAAAAATGATTAAAAACATATATAAAATTTATATTCTCAATATCATAAATTGGGGAAAATGTTTGTTCTACTAACTAGTATGATATCATCCCAACCCCTAGTTCCAACAAGTATGTTTCACCTACCTTCAAATTCATCTCTCCACTATGTAGATTCATGATTCCATCCTTAGACATAAAATTAACCCCTCTCGTATAGTAATTGATGTGATACATGAACATGGTCAGCCAATCCATAACCTGGATTACATTGTAGGCATCCATATTAAGCATAGATAAATCCTAGATAAACATAGCTCTGTCAAAAACTATAGATCATTCTTCACGATTAAGGATTTACAATCTGTTTGACCAAGAGAATTTTGAATTTTTAACATATAAGGCATAATCTCAACTTTTAAGCACCAAAAATAAACAAAACAAACAATGAAGGAATGGGATGCATTTGAATGAAAAAATTCGGGAATAAGGGTAGAGTTCAAATAAATCGTACCTATAATTATTGATGGTTGAGACTGATCATCATCAATAACCTTATTAACTCCATAAAATTTCCCCATAACTACCATTTTTTATATTTTTCATTATTTAGATCTTATATGCTGTGGAGTCATGGTATTACTAAAATGAAAATGGATTGATATTTCTTATTGATGATAGGTATTCAATTTGTTTCACACCGTCGAGGTATATGACATTTGAGACACCTCAGAAGTGTCCCAAACACCTGAAAAAAACTATGACATTAGTTCTAAAGATACCCCATCTAATTGAAATTGTGGCATGTTATAGGTTGTTTTATACATTATTCCTTCATGTTTTTTCAATAACCACATTGGAAATATCCTAGATTTCTCTTCAGATTTTGAGGATGAATTATTGATCCATCTATTGGATTCTGAATGATACTCCCACAAAGGAAATAGGGATCCTTATTCCTATTACTCCCAGTATTATGTTTCCCACTTTTTATCATAGGTATTAACATAATACCCCTACCCATTTCTCCAATGATGTCCCTTAATATTATTTTATATATATTGACCATATATATGTAATCCCATTTAAAGAGAACATCAGTCATTGATAAAATCATTTTTTTTAATCTGGATTCAAATATGTGTGCCTTCAAGGATGCACTAGAAACAACTTCATGTCAAAATATAACTAAATTCATTAACTTATCAACATATTCAATTAATGTGAGGCTCTCTGACTTCAAACTATTGAAATATATTGTTCATAATCTAATAAATGTGTGAGGGTAGAATTGATTGTTTATTAATTCATCAGAATCATCTGAAATTATACATTGATCTAAATTATCCTAAATATCTAAATCCCACATCTATCATGGAAGATCTTATAGGATATATGGAACAAACATGAATTTTAGTTCTTCTGGTGTGATATAGAAAATTTAGTATTTGATTCATCATGTTAATTAACACCTTTTCCTAATCTATTTCCAATTCAAATGGAAATATGGTTGGGTTCTATTTCAGAAACAAAATTGAATAATTCAAATGCCTTGATTATTCACATTGGATACCTATATCCACATCTTGTATGTTTTTCACTATAATCTGAACTAGTTGTTGGTTCACATGTGGCATAGGTGATATTATGTTCTCAGTATCTTCCACCAGTTGGTTCTTATAATGAATATCAGGTGGCATTTTCCATAAGCACAATAACCACCATATGTATCACTATCTAGAAAACTTAGGCTTAAAATATTTCAAATTATACCACATCATACTATCAGAACATGGATTTGTAATGTCTAGCTTGTTCACATTCAACTATTTTAAAAATTCTCATCAGAATTTTAAAAAACAAATCATTTTCAAAATTTCCATTTCCTGCCTTCTAAAAATCCATCACGTCCAATAAAATTTAATTTTTCAAAAATTAACACCCTTTAGAAAATATATATCATTTTTAAAAATGAAGTATGAACTTCTATTGGGATTTTGTTTCAATAATGAATAACATGATCATATCATTATCTAAAACCATGACTATGAGATTTGAAATCATATAATTGACTCCAAACACTTATGTTCATAACTCCCTGGTTACATGATGTTCAACATAAAAAAGATAGATATTTATATATTTTTTATACATTTAATGTCCTAAATGTTCAACTCTATTAAATTACCCCAACTCATAAATAGCCCTAATAATTGTCAACTCCATGGATGAAAACCAATACCATAAAAAAAAGAATCCATGTTTTCTACAACATGTTCAAAAATATAGGATGGGCCAAGATTATTCTACTTGTAACATCATGGACCTCCTCATTAACTTGATAAGGAAAAACGATATTACATATCCATTATAAACATCCCTAAGAAACCCAAGGCTGTCAATAAATGCCAAGGGATTCAATAATATTCGGGGAATATTGTCCCATTTGGATTTAATGAAACTAAAACCAAGAAGACCACAATAAACCAATACATGATCCACTATATCAATGTAAACTAAATCAATGTGATACCATTGATATCAAACCAGATCATATCATGTTCCATAGTGGATGACTACAAATATCAAAGTACTCATTGGAAGACAAAAACTAACAAAACTAAAAGTCTCCAAGAAATTACATAATATATCCAAAACAACCCTCATTCTCCTACTCCATAAACATCAAAATAATAATGAAGTGACAATAAATATATGTGATATTTTAAATTTTCATGTGTCCTGGTAGACTACAACTATAAAATAACAATTGTACCAAATAAGGTGTGATAAATGAAAAACAATATATTTTCCCCAAATGACATTCCTACTCAATAATCTATGATAGAACATGCCAAAACATTTATATAAGATAGTTATATAAAAATTTCAAAAACATTATATTAATTAACTCAATTTCAATGTAAAACCTTTTTCATACAAAATTTTTTTCCACCAACTAAATATGTTTCCCTAAAAAAGAAACTAAACAAGACATTAATCAATTTATCATTTATCAATTTTCATAATACAATCATTTTTATAGTCAGGAATGTTTTACTAAAAATCCATGAAAACACTCATGATTGGTGTTACCTTTGATTATGGAACATTCATATCCAATGTCGTGATATTAGAACATTCACATCCAAAAAAATTCCATTGATTGTGGAACATTCAAGTCCATACCATCCCATTATATCCCTACTAAACTATTTAATATAATTATATGAAATTTGGTTATTACAAGCCTATTTAATCACTAAAATAAAAAAAACACATTAATAGAATAACTTGCCGATAATACATTTCGATACAGCTATCAATTTATTGAAAACCATTCCACAAAATCAATTCAATAAAACCATCCATTTTTAATTACTTTTCCTGACCTAATAAAGTGAAATCCATTTAAAAATCACAATTTTAAATTCATACTACCAAAGTCACTATTTTCCACAACACCAAAAATTCATAATTCCATAACCCATCATCAAATTTTGATTCCCTAAATAAGTGGACAACAATATCCGAATATGTATCAAATAAAACAACAAATTAAAAACCAATAATTCATGTTCTTGTAAGAGGAGTCATGAGTGAAGCCACATAACATGGGTTAATGATGAAAATGATGAATAATAGAAAAACACCAACAAAACTGTGTTCAATATCAAAAAACATTCATTAAATCTCTTCCCATAATAACCAAAAAGAAAAAAATATATTCTTATTTGGAATTGAGTTAATTTGATTTATCCACAATAGATAGATATCTAATAAATACTGAGATATATATATATATATATATAAGTTTACATAATTAAAACCAAGGGAAAATCCCATAAATGGTATCTTACCATAAGTTTCTAGATTTGAAACACCAATAGAATCCTTCATATCACCTCTAGATCAATGCTAGAAGCATCGTATGTATTGAGTAGAAGAAAATCTATAGTCAGTTTTGTTTTTAGGTAAAAACTATTCTTTTATGTCTTAATCTTGATTAAGATCCACAATTTGTGGATATTGTTTTTTAACCATGCTGGGTTTTTTTCTAGATTAGAAAAACTGTGTTCTTACTATGCACTAATCATTGTCTCAAAGGGGTACTTGAATGGTTGTCTTGCATAGTTTTAAGAACAATGTGTCAACCATGTTAAAAGTCACTCTATCTAGTTTGCCAGTTTCTTCCCTATGGACGCATGGTTCGGAAAAACGGTGTGCCTACCTATGCACCTCCCAAGGCACCTTATCCTTAGTCAGTATCTCCTTGTGAAAGGTTTCTTATAAGAGTATCATTGCCTTTAAAAATTATACATTATCTTTGCAGCATTATAAAACTCCAAAATAATTATAAATGTTCGTTAAACAACCCAAACATTACCCATATACATTACATACTTAAAAACATAAATAAAGGGTTACAAACATGAAACAATAGGTTCTACAATAAGTTATGAGGTGAATAATGATGATGAAAAAGTCAAAGAACCCTAGTACTATAAGGAATTCATCCTCTAAAAATCTAATATGCCCATCAATATCCCCTTCTCCTCTATGTAAATCTCATCATGATCCTCCTTAGACTATCTCTTATGGAAAATAGAATATGAAACAAAATTATCATTTTTACCAGTATATTCCATATTGATAATGATGATATACAAATACTAAACCCATCTCCTCTATCTCTAGTTTAGGTCCCAATGTGTGATGATATAAAGAAGAATATTATGATCAATGAAAATAAATAAATTTATCACCGAATATATAATTTCTCCAATATTTAAATCTTTGGAACACAGCTTCCCACTCTAAGAGATGTGTAGGGTATTACATCAATTGTATTCATAGTGATTCAGACCCACAGTCTACTACATATACTCCCTATATCATCAAAACTAATTGAATAAAACTTAATTCTTCACAGTACACTATATAACCAATCCAAGGATTCGGTAATATTTGTAATAGATATGTTTTCAATATTATCATTATCTCATTTAATAACACTTAAATTTTTCTTACCACTAGAACTTCACATACTTATTTTTAATCTCTGTCATGGTTGTTGATAGTCTTCATAATGCATAGACAGACCATCCTTAATATCCTTCTAAATGCACATCTTTAATAATCTCAAAAAATTTATGGTATCATTTTAAGGATATAGTTTCTTAAATATTTTTGGGTCTACAAATATACAAGTTTAATACAACACATATACTTAGAACATGTTACATTCTCATAAAGATAATAATAACAATAAAAAAATATTTATAAATATAATAAGTATAAAAATACTTTCATATTCTTATACCATAAGGGAATATTTAGGAAATATTTAAAACCTAGCTGAGAAAAATCTATAAATTAATGTAAAAAATTAATGCGGGAAAACACCATAGATCCGTAGTTATGTGAGCCCAATTGACAATTCCTTCCTTATAAAATTCCTGAAATGTCTCTATGAAAATTAAATTTTAAAAATAATACCAAGATTAGCGGTACATAACCAATGCATCAACGTATAACGCTAACTAAGAATAAAATAACTCCAATTATATTATGATCATGTACAAGGAGTTATGAATTGAAACCCAAGTATTGATCAAGTAATAACATTATTACAAATACAACTTGGTCCCATCAAACGAATTTTATATTTAATAACTCATGTATCACTCTTCGCATAATATAATTATAACTTACCTATCTTCCAACACAAGGAATTTGGTACATGGAACCACAATATTGTACTGGGAAAAGTATAAACTCCATTTTCCCTCTAAGCATATTTATGGAATCCAATATAAGGAACTAAATTTTTCTAATGGAATAATATAATATACATCCCATAACGTATGCCTTGGAATCCAAATAAATTAACAGAAAAACATGTCTACTCATCAGTCAATTACAATCATGTGTGTATAAGAATATTGGTATATAATATTTAATATCACATTAGGCCCCAAGTATGAGTCAAAAGAGTATATATTGGAATCATATATTAATCGACAACAAATTGGTGAATGAATAATTAAAAAAAATAGAATGTGGTCAAATTCCTAGTCCCACCTCTATTGTTACATCCACATGAATTTACATGTTTTTTATGAGTTATATTGTTACACATACTACCATCACTACCGAATAACATAAAAAACTATCTCATGTTCAGTTAGTGTTATGGGGAACCTAATATATTTCCTTCTTCAATACATTGGATAGGTACCTTACTTCTAATCCTTGTGATGAACTTGTAATCATATGAATACTTATTATGTAATGATGTAAACATTTATAATTGAAATTCCTTTTATAAATGAGTAAATTAAATATTAATAAATAGAATTATATAAGACACATTAAATATATTGGTTATTATAGATCATTATATAGTATTTTAAATTTAAAAGACTATTTATAATTAAAAAAATCAATATTGTAGTCATTGTACAATGACCATTACGATTACTATTTTAAGGGTTATGATGATGTCTTATGATATAGGCAAAGGATGTGATGGCCAAAATCTACAAGATCCTACCATATGAATCCCATTTATCAGATCTTGTAACAGATATAACATCATTGATGTTTTTCCTTGACCAATCCCAAGATGATATTCAATAACTAAATCATGGGAGAAATCATTTATGGGATATTTTTAATCTCATCATGATCAAGGCTAATTCCATGTTCAAAAAACTACCCCATGAAAATATCATGATCACACTCCATACCCCTAGGGAATATGATGGGGTAATAAAATTATATGTTTATAGTCCAAAATTGAATGAAATTGTATATTTTATTTTTAATAATATTAAAATTATTTTTATCATTTACTTTATTTATTATTATCAATTATTAAAATATTATGTTGTTAGTATGATATAAATTATATATTGATGCGATGAATCACACATTTTATATTTTTAGAAATGAATAGATTCAATCTAGACACACTATTATAATGAATTTATGATTTTTTTATAAATTATATTTTAATAAAATATTATTATTAAATATTTTTTTAAATATTAGTGATAATACAATTTTATGAAGTCAAAATAAAATTTTATTGTTGTCAGATAACACTTGTGGTAAAATACATGTATTTTTTATAATAATTTGAAATTTCATATAAAATTGTAAAATACAGTTATTTGATTATTTTTTGGATAAAATAATTGTTTTGAATTATTACATAAAAATTATTCAATTTTTATTTATTTCATAATATTCACATAAATTGGAATTGTGGGGACAAAATGAATCTTGATATAAATATACACCGTGTTTTATGAAATCATACTAACCCAAATGTGATGTAATATCTGATATAAGAGGTATCAGACATAAAATATATATTTCCCATTTGAAATGTTGTATTTTGAGTTTATTTTATTAATTTTATTAACCCTTAATTAATAATTGAAACCCTATATTATATTTTATAGTTTTAACATAAATTATTTATAATCATGTGACAATTACACATCACCATGAGATTTATTTTATTGATTTAGGTTCCTTTAATTAGAATGTATTTATATCATCTCTTAATATGTAGAAAAAATTGTTTTTTTATTTTTTTAATAAATTATCATATTTATTATAAATCCTTGGTTTGGATGTTATGAAATAATTACCCTCTCTTTCTCTATATAAACCTATCATTCCCCCCATTCCGCTTCACTGAAAACACATCGATCATGATATTAAACTTCCCCTCCCTCTCTAGATAACTCCCATGTTTCCCCCATTATCTTAATAATATTATTTCAATATTTTTTTAATGTAACACTCAAGGTAACAAGTCCTATTTTTTTCTTTATTCAAAATCCTTTTTCATATCATTCCTTTTGAATTCAAACAGTTTATGTTAAGATATGTTGTTACACATCCTGCTAAATTTAATAATTATTTCCATATATGAATATAACACTTTTTATCCCCTTAACCCATTATATAAACCATTATCTCACCATTATGTTGTAAATTTTTATGGACGTTTTTCTATTTCATGAATTTTTTTATTGAAAACCCATCTCTATTTACAGTAACATGTATTCACCTAGTTGTAGCTATCTATAGATTATTGATTACTTACATGTATTTAACCCACACAAGATTACTATGGGGTTAAAAGTTATGAATTACATTCTTATATATTATGATATATATCTAACACTCATTCATGTACATGATATGAATGAGACTGGAGGGACCCAAATAATATAACTTTGTAATACAATCAAAAATGTTTTTACCACATTAAATCCCATTTACTGTTTAATGGTTGTTATCATAATGAATATAATTCATTTTTCATTAATGGATAACCATGAATAATGATAATTATGTCATGTTTATGTTATTTCCAAATTAAAATAATGAAATTATGTTATCATTTTATTTTATGCCTCAAGGATCAGTATTGTGATTATCACCCCTATTATTTTAGTTTTATATTCCTCTTGGTTCACATGTACTGATTTATCATATGCTATTAATTTTTTTATTTCCTTATTTGGATTTATAAATAAACCATGTCTTATCTACATACCATGGTTTAATCTACACCCCAAGTTTATCCACTACAGTTT
The DNA here is from genome assembly GCA_963277665.1 of Viscum album. NCBI lineage: Eukaryota > Viridiplantae > Streptophyta > Magnoliopsida > Santalales > Viscaceae > Viscum > Viscum album. Next base: position 540,885,491 of record OY728165.1, read on the forward strand.
TAAAAGAATGAAGTAAATTCAAGATATTTTTGATATTTTTTTAATAATGTTGTTGAATTTATGTTTTATACAGTTATTTTATATTCCTAATTATCCAATAAAACATGGCCTCATGATCTTATTGGGTTTTTTAATAATTATATCATTATTATATTAATCATTAATGTTTTTTAAATATATGAATTTTCATTGATGGTATTAAAATAATGAGTAAATATTTTTAGGGATTAGGAATAGAAAACTATAGTGAATGAATATAACTTAAGGCTACATATATAAAAAATAACTATATGTTGTAATGTATAGAGTAATTCATTTTTATTAAAATTCATCCATATTAGGATAATAAAAGTGGATATAGATATGAAATAGTTTTAACTACGGGTAATTGCCTCAAAAAAAGGGTGTATTGAGTTCGACAAGATTGTCAACCAATTCACAACATTACGCCTTGATAAATGCATAGGTTGAAACTATAAAGGGATATCCATTATTAAATTCACATGCTCATTAAAAAAATTATTAATAAAAAAAATTAATATAATATTTTATATTTTGAAATAAATCATGAATAATATAGATTGAAACCTATAGATTTACTGGTTATGGATTGTATATGATTTATTATTTATCCCATAATTGTTCATAGATTCCCTTTTTTGTCATTAATAGTTTGAATATTTTCATTCCATATATAATATTGGATATGGAATATAATAAAAACTATAATTAAACAGTGAAATGAATGTTTATCATCCATTGTTCTACACATTCTTTTATATCATTCCTGTTTAGTGTAACTAATCAAAAACTACCTGAAAACATGGAAAAATGGTTATTGGTGAATATTTATGATGGGTCAATTATTTACACCAATTATATATCTTCTAAACTATCCATATTTGTGGGTTTAACTTCCCAATGAACATTATGATACTCCATTTATTATAATTTGATTCTATTTTGGGTATTGACTAGGATTCTTTATATAAACCAAAAATTACTATTAATAGAGATAGAAATCACCATCTACGTCAAAATCACCATCTAATTATAATAAACTTAAATTAAAAGGTTGAATACCGTATAGTTTTATCAATTAAATCATGTATATCACCATATTATGAATATGTGTATATATAAAAAATGATTGTGAATGAAAAATACAATCCTTGATGACATGTCCATGGTAAAGTAATATGATGATGTGTTCATAGAAGAATTGCATGTTCTTCATCCTTGTTGAGGGGAAGAAATTTCAATTGAAAATATATCTTCTAATCTTCAAATATCTATGAATCCATTTTCTGTTTATATTTTGTTAATGGAAGTGTTGACACATTTATACATGGACAATATGGATAAAGGGTTTATACTCCAATGTAAATTATTTTGGGGTGAACATGTTCTTTTCTTTTAGAATATGGATGGGTCCATCATTCATTTTATTGACTATCGAGAGATATAAAATATCAGGTAAAATAACTTTTGTCATATTTCAGGTAAAGGGTTCTTCTTTGATCATTAGTAGGGATCCCAATACCACTCCATGTTAAATATTCTATTATGATATGATCAATAAATTCTTATTAATGATGATATATTAAATAAATCTAATTGTACACCTTATAATAATTACTGGATTATAGTGACTCCATTTGGACCAGGTAATTCACTAGATATCACCATGGATTGGTTGAATTGAGTAATTAAGGATTACATTGAGTTTTTATTGGTATTTCTTATAGATGATATTACTATCTACTTCTTATGTAATAAAGAACATGGGGAGAATTTAGATATACTACTATGAACCATGGAGAATGAATATGTTAATTATATGTTTTTTTAAATGTGAGCTTGTTGTATATAGTATCATCATTGAGTAATTGTTTCACTAATAAGGGATATATATGGTTTCGAAAAAAATAGTATCATTTGAAGGATGTCCCCAACCAATATATATGATAGTAATATACATTTTCCAAGACATATCTGTGTAATATCATCTATTCGATAGAAAATTCTAGTAATACTAAATCCCACCATCTAATTATATTCACAAGGGTGTTAATATCTCCTATTCTAATGAATTATAATAAATAATTAAAGATTAAATATGATTATAATATCTACACATATTCTCTCATTACCCATAGGTGTGAAAGTATTAGTGATTTATAGTAATTCATCATGAAAGGTAATTGGTTTTATACTCATGTAATATTAAATTTTGATAGCCAATTACTTCCATTAATTAGTGATCCATTAAAATGAATACCCAATGAAATTTCTAGAATTAGAATCAGTGATTATTAATTTTATGATTTTGAATCATTATCTCTATGGGAAGATGCGAGGTATATATGTTAATCCAAAAATACACAATTATTTATTCAGATAAATGGTTCTAAATATGTTTCAAATATGACGGTTATAGTTGATCAAGGATTACAAATGTTTAATCATTTACAATCCCAGGAAATAAAATAATTTGACCTATGCTCTTAATCAAAATGATCTTGTGTCCATATCCCTTTAAATGACTTCAAGTGATCCAATATTCATGGGAGTGGAATAGATGGACATGGTAATAAAGACATGTGAATATTATACCACTCGCAAATAACATCTCAACCACCTATTCTTGTGAGGATTACGGACGCCCGGAGAGAATATGGGTTTCAATAAATGGTGGTAATGAGTAATTTTAGAATTCAAATTTTCTAAATATGGAGTTTGGTGGTCTGTGTAACATATCACACCTCCTCATTGGTATGAATTATGAAAAAATTTAATCTAGGCTTTAGGAGACATCTCAAAGATATAAATGGTTTTCAATAATTTCCAAGGATTTATTAATAGTTAGTGCCTGATTTTACATTTGAAAATAAAATAGGAAAACTAAAAAATCATTTCTATAAATTCACTATATGATTCATGTGAATAATTTAATAAAACATAAATATAGAAAAACTAGAAACATAAAATTGTGGAGTATACTATAGACACAAAAACTATTATTAGAGTAATATGTTGAACACCAACCCGACTAAACACAAAGACTCCAAATATAACATCTCCACAACTCTGAAAATGTTCCAAGATCCCAATCCTTAATCCATTCACAACGAATCTCGATGCATCAATAAATAAATGAGATAATATTAATTTACTTGTGTCCTGATATAAAATATCTGAAAAAGAACCAATGTGTGTAGGTAGGGGTGAGTATAAAACTCAGTAGGATTTCCCCATATTACATCCCTTATCACACCACTAGTAAAGAACATGTTGGCACATTTATATAAAATCAATATTAAATATAAATTTAGAATAGTTTAATATCGAAGAAAAATACTATTTTCTCAAAACTAAAACATTTCCAACGAAGGAAACGAAAAGACTCTTTAAACCATTTAACATTTCAACTTTGTATAACCTATTACAATCGACACAATCACCCATGTTTTCAACCATAGAACTCCCTATACTCATGAGTGCAGAGTCATCTGTTCAACATGTTTCTAGTTTTTGAACAATTTTTATGGAGGTAATATCAAACCCTTATCTATATTAAATTTATGGATTAATCTTCATACCCTTATTCATCCCATGTAAAAATGATAAAACATAATTCCATTATAAAAAACCATGAAAAATCCACCACTCATACCATTTTAAATAATAAATGTAATTTATTAAAATTATTTACAAAATAATATATTTTGAATAAAAATATGCACTATTTTAAAATCAAAATTTTAAAACCATGAAAAAATTCTCATTTCACAACAACCAGTATCAATAAATTCATGAAAAAATACTAATGTGGGATTATACCAATAATTTGACATCAATTTTCCAATAAAATTCTATAAATTCATAAAAATTTAAACAAATGAATTTTGTTCTATAAAATGGACTTTAGAGTGAATCCAAGTACATCAAAAATTGTTCTGAAAATGAATATAGGAAATAATTATTCAATAAAACGTTATTTAAACTCTAAAAATCCACATTAGATATTATTACAATTCATCAACAAAACCTTATATAAAAATTATTAGTATCAAAATATATATATATATATTCCCGAATATATTGGATCTATCATTCCTTTGTAGAGAAGGTTATGGAACCATGAAAAAACAACAACGAATAGAGACTTACCTAGTATTCAGGGCATTAACACACCATTTTTTCCTACAAAACACTATGGAATAAAGAGGAATTGTCTCTGTAAGCATTTGTAATAGGGTAATTGGAGTTTGGGTTATACTATATGAAAAACAATTCATTATGGGGAAATCCAATAGATCCTGAATTTTCAAAACTATTATTTATCCATGAATGGTTATGGTGAACCATTAAAAAAACCATATAGTAACCATGAACATTCCTTGTGCCCTCAAACACATGGTTAGTACTACTTAAACATATGGTTTCTTCAAAAAATATTCCTACCTGGTTCCTAATACCAATAATTATATGGTTTTCACCATGATTTTCAAAAAATTTACGAAATGTTCTCAAACTGTAAACCTCCATAAAGTCCCCCCCAAGTCCTCTAAACTAACCCAAACATCCCCAAAACAATTTAATTATTTTAAATTTCTAAATAAATGGTTACATATATGAACCAGATTTGATAAATTCCCCCCATCGTTTGAAAGTAGAAAAAAACCTTTCAGTTAATTATTTTAGGCCATTTTTTGACCATTTATATTTCCCATTTTAATGTTTCTTCCAAAATCTGGCCATGTTTTCATAAAACCCAGATATGACAGATTCTTTTCCCATTAATGTTCTAATATATAATACAAAAGTTATATTGGAATATTAACCAATTAGGCATCATGATCTATGTTAATAGGTTCCCATCTAATCACATGGTCGGAAAAAATGTTTATACTTATTCAACCAAGATAAAATTAAAACATTATTCATAATACTAGACAACATTAGAAATTCTAACTAATATTTCACATCCCCAACCTAATGAAGTATCTCAAAAGATACTTTGTATCAATGAGATAACATTACCTAGTTATCAAAAACCATGATGCCCAAGTCTAGATGATATTCTAAGGAATACCTGATCACTCACCTAAAAAATGGCCATCGACGATAATCCATATATTATTTATAACAATTTTGATTTTCCTCCATCAATATTTATCAAATGACTCTTATATCTTCTCCATTAGAAATGTATTTGAACAAACTGTGATTTATCGCTTATTTCCTCCCAATAATGTGGATAATGAAATAGAATCCACTACAATTATTCGAAAGTATCCATATGTAGTGATGATTGATAAATATTGTTATTTAATAACTCTAGTAGTGGTATTAGATCATCTCATAATCCAAAAAAAAACTATTATACAAGATCTACGAATTAATGTTTTATCTGTCCATTTGGTATGTCCGTCAATTTAAGGATGATATTCCATGGCCATTGTCCACTACATCTAAAGGGAATAATATAATGATTTCTATAAAGAGATGAAATCCTTATATCTCCATTTGATACTATTTAATTGTTATGTAATTAATCTTTACCACTTCGTGGGTGTAGGTTTCTAACACATCAATCATCATATGGGATTCATGAAGATGAATAAAGTGGTTATAATTTTTGATTTGATTATCTATCATCATTATGTAATTAATTTTAAAACTATAATTCTAAGTCCTATAAAAAAATCAATAGCTATATGATCCCATTACAAATAAGAATAGTTTATGTTGAAAATATACCAGAATACCAGTAGTTCACTATATTAACTGTGTGAATGGTGTAATATCTCATAATAAAAATCAGCCACATTCCCTTTCCGAGAAACCCACCAAAATTGTGCTTTAAATGCATTGCGAATATTTTTTATTCCATGATGAACAACCTATATCGAATGATGGTATGAATGAAAAAGTTGTTCCAAACATGTGAATGGTATGACCATCCAATCCAAACACCAAAACATTAAACACCCATCCAACATCCACCCCTCAATGCCCCCCCAAATTTAGGTTCAAACACATTTCACACATTTAGAATCATATGTTTATGTCTCTTTAACCACCTCACCCAAATCAATTACAAAATAAAATAGTACAAAATCTAAAATAATACTTCTTTTTTTAATGTCCTTGTGTGAGTCAACAATCACAGACATCAACTTATACTAATATGAAGCATCCTTTTCTAACTAACCATATGAATTTATTATTAATGCATGCCCACACAAAATTGCCTTTACTGAGTGTGTACATCAAGTCAATGTCATAAATTCGTTGATACTCCATCCATATTCATTGTCTTCGATACAAATATCTATTAGAGAAAATGTTTTCTAGACTCTTATAATCCATAAATCCATAAATTTCTAACTAAATAAACAACGGCCCCATATTTTCAAATCATGTAATAATATAGCTAAATGAAAATAATTTTTTGGGTATTTATTATCATGAATCCATAATTACTGTGACCCTTATGAAACAATATGATCTTAATGCTTTAAATAACATCCCAAACTAGATCTTGAATCATCACAATACAACACCTAACCTTTTACTTATTCTAGTAATTTCAATATTCGTTCAGATATTGGGAGAACATTAATAATTTTAATAAAACACTATCATTCATCATTATATTTTAATGAAACATTTTTCATTTCCAAATATATCATTAGTGAATCTAGTCATGAAATGTAAGGAGTGATACATTGGCAACAAACATCCATACAACAGAAAATATTTATCTTGATGACATTTTTTTGGAGATTTCAAAGAGGTAACAACAAAAACATTCCTTGGATAAATTGAAACAAATATTTCATAAATAAAAATACAATGGAAATGTATATATTGTATATAAAATAATACATTAATAATTTTTCATTTAGATGATGATCTCTCATGATTCCCAACACTATCTCTTTTATTATCATGCTCATCCCTTGTCCATTAATACAGTAATATGTATTCCAAAAACACCACCACAAAATAATATATATACAATTAAAATATATTATTAATCAATTAGATAAATACTACTAGAGATTTTGTAAATCCAAAAGGAATAAAAAAAAATAGTGGCTATAACTACTCTTAAATGATGAGCTTAGAATATATTCCTTTCGAACCCACAACTACTAATATCCTAATGAAGTGTCAATTTTTAATAACTAATGGGATGCCCTAAATTGATCAAAAAAATCATTAATTCATGAAAGTGGATACCAAATTGTTATTATAACATGGTTAGTCTTATGATAATCCACACACAACTAATGATTCAAAATTTTTAATTTTTAAAAACAAAATTTACTCTTCAAACAAATACATACAAGGATGAATAAACCCTTTTATTTCAACATATTCTAAATGAAAATTCAAATACAATAATTTAGTTGGTACATAGTGATAATATGTATGTGAGATAGGACATGTCCCTTGTAAAATATCAATCAAGATTTCCACATAACTTATTGGTGGAAACCTTATGAAATTATTGAGATAAAAATCTTGAAATAAAAAAAATGGTAGAAAAAGATTTTCCCCAACCTCATCCACTAATTCCAAATTAAAAGCTGATAACTGATAAGAGATTGTTCCAAAAACTACTGCCAACATTTCTGCTTCACCTGCATCTTCATTCTAATCTATTTGAGAAATATGCTTGACGATATCATTAGTTGTAAATCAATGTTTATAAGTATAAAAATAAATACGATATTTGGACATTGTCAACAAATATATTCCAAGGATTATATCATAAACATAAATCTAAAGAACTTGTAATAATTATATTAGTTTTTCTCCATTAATAGTTATGGAAGATTATTCAGACATTAAGGATAAACATTCTCTTTGAAAAAGAAGAGTTCGACTATTAAAATTAGTCGGTGTCACCTCACTATGAAAAACCCAAATATCTAAATCATGATAAGAAATATATGTCTACGAAGCACCTCAATCATTTAAATCATTTATAAGGGATGAATTCAAAAGAAACATTCCTTTCACCATTGATGGTCTAGATTACTCATCCATGATTAATTCTCAACCATCATACAACTTCATAATCATTTTACATGCTCATTTATTGTACTATTGTGACTCTTCTAGTTGAAGATTCATGGAATTCATAGATTCATCATGGAATGCATGGTTCTAATAAATTGAATGTTTCTACTATGCTCATCCCATTGAGCATACTATTCCTCTGAACCATGACATGTGTCCGGAACATAGGACCATGGTGTAGTGATATAATAGCATTGATGATTACCCAAATGGTTGAAATTATGGAATGTTGTAGGTGGTGTTATAAACTCTCTCTTCAACTGATCAATAAAATCACATTAAAAACATTTGTTTTATCACATAGGTCCTGGTCAATGATTAAACAAAATGGACATCTGATTTTTAGCCATCAAAATTCTTTGGAAATAGGTGTAGATCACCATATTATATCTAGAATTATAGTTCCCACCATTTACAATATGTATAAACATTCCCCCCAACCTGTAGCTTATGATATTTCTATCCCTACCACCATCGCTCTATTACCCCTTTGGGTATAATACATTATACAAATAATAGAAATCCTTCAATAAATCTATGGAATCACCTCATATTTCAAAAAGTGTTCCATCAAGGACAGAGTTGCAATAAATTCCATAGAAAATTGATCAAAATTCATAAATTTACCCACATAATCTATCCCAGATAGATTTTTCGACTTCATAAAAAAACACTATCAATAAATTAATACTAAAATTGTATTGATATAATTTTAGGATGAACAATTATTCAAAATCTTCCCTAGAGGTTACTTGGATGAATTTAGCTAGAGCTGCTAAATTGCACCACTGGCATATAGTATTGTCTGACATATATATTTCCAACATAACATTAGACATAGCATGTTAGCCTTGGTAATCTATTAGTTTATTCAACCTATTCAGCCACACCTATGTCTTCTCATTATCAAAATCATATCAAATGATGGATAGATTCTACTTTTGGAACTAAAGTGAATAATCCACATATATTGGTTCGTCCATTTTGTTCCCACTATCTACAACTTTAAAATCATGGAGAATTCCTTGAACGATCAATTGGTTCACCTAAGGCACAGTTGAAACCACATTATTAGCAACCACTTATGGTTTCCTTCCTCTATTCCTTACCACCAACATTTTTATGAAAAAAAATCAAAACAATTTATAACTCACTCTATAAAAACTGGAGGGTTAAAAATTTCCAATTTACTACATCACACATATCACAACCATGCCATCCCAAAATCTCATATTTTTCCCCTTTCTACACATTTTTTGAAAATTCATCCTTTGTTTTGAAAATATAATCACATTCACATACTAGAATGATGTCATTTTCAAAATATCACATTTGAAATCATTATAAATTATTTTCACAAATAAACATTCTTACACCAAATCATAAATCATTACTCAAAAGATTGACAACTGTTTATGTCCAATTACATAATTTGGACCTTCTGATTCGAAATATGGACTCCATTTTACCAAATTCCAAACATTGAAATTGCAGTAATTAATTGAAAAATAATTCCCATTGTAAAAATAAATAGTGTGTTTTAAAAAAACAATATCTATCAAAAGATTGACAATTTTTTATGTCCAATTTCAACTTAAAATTAATTCTAATGACCACCATTGGAATAAAGGGTAAAAGTATATTCTAATTGAAATTTTAAAAAAATTAAAAAGATAATCTAATCAGTTAAATAAATTAGATAAAAATGAGGTTTTGAATTAAAATACAACATTTTTCACTTATTCATTAAAAATGAACTTTATCCGAAAAATATCAAAAACATACCCAAAGTAAAATTTGATTTAAAGATTCTAAAGAAAGATTTTTTTAGTCCAATAGAGTGTATAAATGTGACCAAAACTATTTTTAAAGAGGGTTTACCATTAAAAGGCGATAAATCGTTCTTTTAGTGGATATTAGAGTATCTATGCCTAAAATTGAATACTTTTCTTATTTTAAGCCTTAATCTTTTATTGGATAAATGTAAAAATATTTATCAAACATATATAATCATATTTTATTTATTTCTATTCATTCCTTCCAATACAACGACTACATGTTAAATACCATTTAAAATAATATTATTATATTATTAGTGTGCAACGTAAGATTTCAAAGAAACTCATCGTTGCGTATTGGGTACGCTATTGAACATAACAAACCCTTTAACGTAAAATTAATATTTAATTGAAAAATATAAATAAATATGAAAGTGTCTTATTCTTTATTTACCTGGGATGTTACATCCTCCACCCTTTTGGGAATTGCGTCCTCGTAATTTCTATTCACTTATCAAAATAAGTGGGGTTATTTATCCCTCTTAGAATTTTAAGATTCCCATGTTGCCTCTTCAACCATATGGTTTTTTATAGAACCGTCAACTGATAAATTACCTTATATCACAAAACATTCTCTCTTCAGTCAATAATATGGAGTGGTTGTTCTTAATAAGAGAGATTCTCTTCAAACTGAACCTCCTCTGGGCTCAAAACAATATATGGATCTAGCATATACTTTCTCACCATAGAAACATGAAAAACATTGTGCACCTAGGACAAACTTGTTGGTAATGCCACTATGTATGCAACTGATTCCACTTTCTCCAGTATTTAATAAGGCCTAATGATCTTCGGAATCAACATTCCCTTCATTCCAAAACGCATCACACTTTTCCATGGAGAAACATTGAGAAAAACATGATCACCTACCTCAAAAGATAGATCCTTCCTCTAATTATCCGCATAACTTTTCTGCTTGCTCTGAGATGTTCTCATTTGATTCTGAATCATCTGAACATTAAATACCATATCTTATACCAATTCTGGTCCCATCAGCTTCCATTCACCTATTTCATCCCTAAAAGATGGAGTTCGACCACGTTTACCATATAATGCCTCAAACGAAGCCATCTGTATACTGGAATGAAAATTGTTGTTATAAAAAAATTCAACCAAAGAAATATGTTGGTCCCAATTTCCCTGGTAATCCATCGTGAATGCATGTAACATATACTCTATGGTCTGAATTTGTTATTCTGACTGCACATCTGATTGCGGATGAAAAGCCATACTAAAAATTAATTGAGTTCCCAATGACTTCTGAAGGCCTTTCAAAATGTTAGAAGTAAACCTGGGGTCACGATCAGACACAACGGAGAATGGAACTCCATGAAACCTGACTATCTCTTTAACATACAATTGAGCAAGTTGATCTAGAGATAATGTTTCTTGAATAGGATGGAAATGAGAATATTTAGTCAATCGATGAACAATATCCCATATTGAATTATTACCTCGAGATGTCTTTGGTAATCCCATAACGAAGACCATGGATATATTTTCCCATTTCCACTCTGGCACCGGTAATGACTAAAGAATCCCTTTCAGTAAAGGCCACTCTTCTTTAACCTACAGACACGTAAAACACATCAAAGTAAAATGAGCAATATATCTTTTCATTCCATCATACCAGTAATACTATTGTTGATCTCTGTACATCTTTGTACTGCCAGGATGAACTGAAAACGTGGAACTATGAGCCTCACATAACAAAGGATTCTTCAACTATGAATGAAAAGGAATATATAATATCTTCCCAAACCTCAATACAAAATCATTATCATTGTTAAATTCAGGTAACCTACCCTTCTGAACCAGCTCTACATTTTTTTGTAACCCACTATCATTCTTCTGTGTTGCTTAATTCTGTCTGAGAGAGATGATCTCACTAACACGTGAAACAAAAAAAGAACTTCCTGCACCAACAACTTCTATTACAATGTTCATCAAATCAAAAACCAAAGGATCTCGTTCCAAACTTAGCATGTTTAGTGAAGCATTACTTTTTCAACTCAAAGCATCAAACACTTTTTTTGTTTTTCCCTGATGGTAATGAATTGTAAAATCTTAATCTTTGATTAATTCCACCCATCTCTTCTATCTCATGTTTAATTCTTTCTGAGTGATTATATACTTCAAACATTTGTGATCAGTATATATTTAACACTGTACTCCATACAAATGATGCCACCAATTTTTTAGAGAAAAAACAATTGTAGATAATTCCAAATAATGTGTAGGGTAATTTAACTCATCATTTTTCAACTAACGTGAAGAATAAGAAATTACATGATCATTCTGCATAAGGACACAACCATGTTACTTTAACTAAGCATCACTATAGATAAAAAACTCAAAATTTCTGGATGAAAGTGCCAAAACATGATCATTCACCAATCGTCATTTCAATTCCTGAAAACAATCATCATATTCTTTTGTCCAAATGAACTTAACACATTTTCAAGTTAACATAGTCATTGGACTAGATAACCAGGAAAAATTTTCAACAAACCCCCAGTAATAACCTTCCAAAGCAAGAAAACTACGGATCTCGGTTATATTTGTGGGTTTTGGTTATTCTTCAACAACTTTTGTTTTAGAAGGATCAACAGTTATGCAATATTTTGAAACAATGTGACCAAGGAAAGAAATTTGTTGTAACCAATACTCACACTTCCTGAATTTTCCATACAGTTTATTTTCTTTCAAGGTTTTCAATATAACCCTTAAATGACTTTCATTCACCTCTTTTCTTTTATAAAACACCAAAATTTCATCAATGAACACAACCACAAACTTACCCAAAACTCATGGAAAATTCTATTCATTAGATCCATGATTACAGCAGGTGCCTTGGTTAACTCAAATGGCATAACTAAAAATTACTAATGTCCATATCTAGTATGTCACATAGTCTTCAAAACATCTTCTTATTTTACTTTCAACTGATGGTACCCCGACCTCAAGTCAATATTCAAAACATACTATGCTACCTGGAGCTGATCAAACAAATCATTGATATGAGGAAAAGGATACTTGTTCTTAACAGTGATATTATTAAATGATCTATAATCAATGAAATTCTCATTAAACCATCATTATTTTTAAAAAACAAGATAGGAGCACTCTATTGTTATGTGCTAGGTTAAATGAAACCATTATCTAATAACTCCTACAATTGCTTCATTAACTCAAAAATTTCAACATGAGCTATTCGATAAGGGGGTTTTGAAATTGGATTAGAATCAGGAACTAAGTCGACAGTAAATTCAACTTCCTGATCATGTATAATACAAGGAAACTTATCAGGAAAAACATCAAGATACTCATTTACGAGTAGCACAACATTAATCTGAAAAATTCCTTTGTTTTAAACAATATGAGAACGGTAGCATTCATTTGTATCTTTGAGTTGTTTCTTAACTTCCTGATATGTTATCAAAAGCAAGTGTTCATTCTTGTAAACAAACTGAAAATCATTCTAAAAAGAAACCAATTTAGCTCTGCAGTCAATACTACCATGATAAATAGAAATCCAATCCATGCCCAAAATAACATCAAACACTACTAGAGGCCAAAAAAATAAGGTTTGTAGGTTGATTATTTCGACAAACAAGGATAGGAAGGTTCTTATAATTTCTTTTTGTCTCAATGATTCCTCCGAGTTTTTTTACCATAAGTTCATGATTCATATCTTGAGATGGAATTCCCATTTTACTAGAAAACTTATCAGAAATAAAAGAATGTGTATACCCCGAATCAAATAACACATTGGCATAATCTGAACAAACAAACAGTGTACCTGATACTATATCATTAGATAGCCCAACATCTGCTGAAGTAGTTGCAAAGGATTTCACCACCCCTTTCTGCTTGTAGTTCGGCTGCTTTTTCTTAGTTGAGTTCATCTTTAGAAACTAATTTTCATAATGAGACATTTAATTACAATTAAAACATCTTACTGGTCACTTTTCATTACCTTCTTAATCATCTTCCATTCAGTTATGAGCAGTATGACCAGACATACCACGCCGAAAGCACTTTCCATACATGGATAAACATTCTCCAGGATGCATTTAATCACACTTCTCACAGGATGGATTTTTGGTTTTATTACCTACTGGCTTCTTTGATGAATTTTTTCCCGTTTCCTACCAATTGGACCTCTTATTCTGTTGTTTGTCAAAGAACACCTGATCATCGGCAAACACCATTTCCATCTTCTCCGCACATCGAACAAGTTTTTCATAACTTTTGAACTCACGAGAAGCTAAATCCCTTTCATACATTGGATTTAACCCTAAGTAAAAACGGTTTATTTTAATATCAAGATCTCATATGAAATTTGGAACATTCCTTTCCAGACGAGTGAAATTTTCTTTATAAATAGCCATTGAGTCATCGTCCTATCTCAATTATAGGAATTGTTTTTCAATCGTAAGATGAACCACCATAGGAAAGTATTTCTCAAGAAACATTCCGTTGAATTCATCCCAGTCAAGATCATCAATCACCTCACTATCCCTTATATTTTTCAGCATCTAACACCACTGATCAGCTTCTCCTTCAAAATGGTAAATAGCGAGACTAAACTTTTGATGTTCTGGACACCACATGACATAAAAAATTTTCTCCAGTGCGTTAATCCACCCTTCTGCTAGCATAGGGTCAGATGATCCTTTGATTGATGGGGGATGTTTCATCATAAAATGTTCCACCACTGACATATTCCTCTGCGATTGATCTGGCTGATCTTGTGCATGGATACCACCACCATTTATATCCTGATTCAACTGTGCCATCACTGCAAAAAACAGTTCAGTTCTGATTCCGACCATCTCAGGTTGATGATTTGGAAGGTTGTCTTCCTCCTGATGTTGTCCCAACATAGGTACCCTATTTCCTCTACAGAAAACCATTCTGATCATAGAGATATCTTAAGTGAAGAATCATGGTAATATTTAAATTCTATATCATTTCAATCAAACCATAAATTAATTTATGTACATGAATTTAACAATTTCCTTGCACCGAAATGTTCTCTAATCCTTACTCTGATACCAACTATAAGGACCCAACCTTAAAACATTACTTAATCGTGAATTAAATGAATAATTCACATTGAGGATCTTTTTAGGTTTAGAGTTTTAGAGAATTAGGTTGTAACTATTACATCTCAAAAGGTTACAATGTAGACACTTCTACACATTTTCCATTTTTTACTAAACATGAACTCTTGTAAAAAAGAGTCATGTATAGTTCCATGTTTAAGACATCATGAATTTTCCGTGATCCCATCCTTGACCCTATTAAACACTATGTCCTATGAAAAACATTTCAAAAACATGGGGTGAGCATAAAAAGCTCAGTAAAGGACACACAAATAAGGAAAACTGTTAGCTTTTCTAAACAACAAGTAAAGCATGAATACTTTAACATATGTAATACTTTTCACCTTTATGAAGTAGTAAATACGAATAACTGAATAGAAGATTATTATTTACCATTTTTTAACCAAAATATTACCACAAAACCCATATAATGAACACATAACATATAATGGTAACATGGGACATAAACATACATAAATGGAATAACCATACGGTCAACTTCAACACATATAACTTAATGGAATAACCATACCCAATTCATTGGAGGTTATAACTTAACCACCCATCCTAGTATTCATGACACCACCATTCATTTGGTTTATCACGTAACCACCAGTCAAATGTCCAAGTACCATTATAAAATCATAAGACATAAAACAAATATAAATAAAGGAAAAAATTTCCACATTTCAATATCAATATATCCCTTAATTATATTTACATAAAAAATCAATTGTCAAAACCATTTTCAATACCAAAATAAATAAATGATTATATGGTATTTATTTTCTTTTAAAAACATTACGACTTTTTATGGAAGCCAAAGATCAAATAGTACTCACGGCAGTGAAAAAGTTCATTGTCACCGCGTATGTTAAAAGAAACATTCCTTTGTGTCATTTAATAAAACAAATTTTTATAAAAATATTTCTTTTTAATGAAATGAAAATTAAATGGTGTTTATATAGTATATAAAATAAAGTCTTGTATTAGAACAAAATATGCCTCAATGAACGAAGATTGAGACGAAGTCCCTTACCTAGTATCCGACTTGACTAGATTGTTATTTAATCTTATTTATATAATAAACTAATGTTTATTTATAATTTCTTAAGAACCTATTTCATTTTTATTATTCGTTTTATATCACTTTTTCCCATGTTATAAACATTATGTAACCATTAAAGTTAATAACGGACATTTTTCGATATTTGGTACTTGAGTAAAAAATGGACTACTTACTATTACATGTTGTTCATGTGGTCAATGGTTCATTATATCAAGAATGATATTCATGATTTGGATATCATATATATCATATATATCCAGAATGTACATTTATTTATAATAGTACGTAACATTTAGAGGTATGAAATAAAATGCACCGTTCATAGAGACAGTAAGCCGTACAAAGGCATGAATGCTACTTTCATTTATATTTCATATATAATGTAATGAAATCACAATGATATAAAGGTAAATTATAATTCCATTATAATATCATATATAATATTATTAACTCCATCCTTTATACATCCCACATATGGAATTAACGATTAAAATCACTGTGAGCGGGTGGTTGTCCGCACTTCCTAAAATGAAATTTTCGCATTTACCAACAATGGAAACCATAATGGTTTGCCATAAATGAAAAATAAAGAAGAATTAAGAAAACATAAACATAATATATATCATATATAAATATAGTTGCATATTAATGGCCACCATGAAAGGTGTTAAGAGAAGATTGTACAATCATCGTTTCGTGAGGCAGTAATTCGCCATCCACAGAAAAAGTATGTTCTTTAATCATTCGACGAAGGTGTCTGTCAGTGTAGCTCGAATCTGTCTCATAAAAACATCCTATTATATTTAAGATATTTTTGTTGTTATAAAATAAAGGAATGAAAATTATTTATGGGGATGGAGAAGCACAATAAAACCAAAGAACATAAGAGAAGACATTACCTTTAAATCAGCTAACTCCCTGTGGTTTGAACCAAAAGGGTTTCTTGAAGAGCTTTCTGATTAAGGTAAGGATTCTGGGATGAAGAGAGGGATATTGGGATCTTATTTTAGTAGAGTGTGTATGAGCCAAAGGTCTTGAGAGGTGTGGTTAAGGTAGTAGAGGTGGTGGACTTTTTTAAGAGGGAGGAGAGGCACTCTAGGAAGGTCATGAAATGATACTTTATTATGAAATGATTTTTCTAAATTTAAGTGTCCCAAAATGATATATTTCAAGGATAATGTGATAAGGGCTCGAAATCCACCCATCCAATAGGTTTTTTACAAGTTTAAGTCTTATATATTATTGTATCTTTTCATTTTATTTAAATCGTTCATTGATGAGGTAATCGCTACATCACCATAGTGTCATAAATAAATTTATTTATTTAATGCATAAAAATTAAAAAAATACCATGATGTAGGAAATCATTTTATCTTTCCAGTGACTATCTATAGTCTAAGAGATCATTTACCTAAACAAAACTTTAGTCTAAGAGATCATTTACAAAAACAAAACTAATTTTTTTTACCTAGGTGAAATATACTTTTGATATACTTTCCTTAAAAAAATATAATAAAAGGTCACTATCACACTAAAGTGATTCCATGGGGTCCCAATGTTTGGAACAAGGCATCCCATGGTCAGACATGACTCAAAAAAAGGATTTGGACACAATTTGGGGTCATTTTATATTATTATCATCTTATTTTATTACCCTTAACTACCCGATTACTAATTAATCACAATAATTAATGATAATTGATGTCGTTACTATTCATAATGTCCAAAAAAATTGTCATAATTTCATAATTTAGAATTATGGATTCCAAATATTGAATCCATTTTAACAAATTACATACACATAAATTTCATTAATTAATTTAAAATTAATTCCTGTTCTGAAAACAAATAGCATGTTTTTAAAAAAACAATATCTATCAAAAGATTGAAAATTGTTTATGTCCAATTTCATAATAAAACTAATTCTAACAACCACCGTTGGATTAAAGGGTACAAATATGGTATAATTTCAATTTAAATACAATTAAAAAGATTATATAATCATATAAATAAATTAGATAAAAATGAGGTTTTGAATTAAAATACAAAATTTTTCACTTATTCATTAAAAATATACTTTATCTGAAAAATACGAAAAACATAAACAACGTAAATTTTGTTGTCCTGATTCTGAAGAACGAATTTTATTTGGTCTAATAGAATGTATAAGAGTGACAAAATCTATTTTTAAAGACGGTTCTCCATTAAAAGGCAATAAATCAACCATTTAGTGAATATTAGAGTATATATGCCAAAAATTGAATTCATTTCTTATTTAATGCCTTTTAATTTTATTGGATAAATGTAAAAACATTTAAGCAACATATATAATCATATTTTAGTTGTTTCTTTTCATTCCCTCCAACAAAATGATTATGTGGTAACTATCATTTAAAATAATATTATTATATTATTACTATTCAATGTATGATTTCAAAGAAACTTGTTGTTGCGTATTGGGTATGCTATCGAACATAGAAACCCCTTTATAGTAAAATTAATATTTAATTCACAAATATTAATAAATATGAAAATTCCTTATTCTGTATTTACCTGCGTGGTTACAATATGGACACTATTTGTCTTTTCATCTAAAATTAATTAGTATTTATGGGTTTGTTTTGACTTTTTTTAGGTATAAACATGTTTTCAAAATTCCAAGTGTGTCATTTAACTTACCTATAAAGGACACCACCTCTCAATCATTATCACACCACTAAAACCACATAATATTGGAAACTTAATGTCCATTAAACTTCCAAATATCACCACATTACACTTTTAAGCATTCCTTTTGGCCAAAATAAATCCCATGATTCCTTTTTGGCCAAACAAAAAGGAGTTTCCTGATTAAGAGGTAACACCTTCCCTCATGAACCATTCTTTTATTTTCATTCTCCATCTATATAATATATGTATTCCATTAGTTTATAAAATAACTTGTGTCTTAAATATACTATAATTTTTTTATTCTAATTTTTCTACCTACACATACTCACACCTCAATCAAATGGGTAACGAACATTCTATTTACATATACAGGAATGTGCAACTTCACGAAAGGTTAATTTTTCATATTTCATTTATTGCATCTCATGGTGAAAATTATGTTGAACACTATATTTATATTTTTTACATATTTTATTTATTATTTATTTAATCTTATGTTTTTCTTTTTTCGTCAAATCTATTTATACTTTCTAGTTATTGTAAATTATATAATTATGTTTTGGGATGTTTTGACTACTACCCCATAAAAGCGATGTGATTCATTCACACACTACATGGAATGTATTAAGGATGAATATAGTTAATTTATATGATAAATATTAAAAAATAATTCTACTGTAATAATATATATATATACATATATTTAATTTCCATTCTTTCTTTTAATATGATAATAAAAATAAAAACAACATTCATGCATGTTTATGACTTAATGTCTCCAAAATGGTATTTTCCCTTTCATAGATATTTATTTTATAGATTATTATAATAAAATGATACATAATATACCTAATATTATTTAATCGTCTACATTATGGTAATTATTACAAATTATAAGGTCCCGAGATATGATAAATTTAGTAACATGTGAATAATAAAGCGAATATTACAGTAAGAGAAACTATAACATAGGATTGTTAAAAAGAGGGTAATATAATAAAAAAATAAAAAAAATATGGTATTATATAATATAATATTTATTTCCAAATGATTTACAATAAATTTATATTTAGTATACAGGGCGGTTTTATGAGTATGAATAGATTCAATAAACATGGTACATGGATTTCATCTAATTTTTTATTTATGTAATATACATTTTTTATTCACCTACATTCACATTTTTTTGGTTTTTAAACTACCCATGGATTTATTTTATGATTCTTATAATTAAATGTATGTGTATTTAAATATCTATTATATTTATAAGTTCCAAACAATAAAACATTACATAATATTGAATTAAATGAATAATTCACATTGAGGATCATTTCAGGATTATATATTTAGAGAATTAAGCCATAAATATTAAATTACATCTCAAAAATAAAAGATTATACAGTTCAAATTAGTTTACATTTTTTCATAGAATAAAAACTTGTGAAAAAAGTATAATGTCTAGTTCCTTGTTTTAGACAATATGACTTTTACATGATCCCATCCTTGACGCTATTCATCTTTAAATCATGTGAAAAACTTTTACAAATGTGGGATGAGAATTAATATTTCATTAATGGTCATAAAATGAGTAGATAAAACAATAACAAATCAAAAAATACAAATCAATGAAACCATACTTTACAATCATAACATAGCACGTGAAATCATAAGATTTTTTAATAACACACAAATATCATAAATACAAAATTAACTTATGGAATACATAACATACATACATTGGGGCTATCACAACTAGGTGGGGATTTACATTTGGAATACCCATCATAGTATATTACCTAAATCTCATAGTTAAAATATTAAAGCTTACCTCTATCATGTAACCCTATGCATTGGAGAGCTATCATGGGCTCACCCCCTATGTTTATCGTAGAACCACCCATATATGTAAACAATAACCAATAACCATAACATATTCATAAAAAATAATACAATAATAATGTATATATAATATTTCCAAATTGCATACACAATATATGATATCAAGATATTGACATAATCAATGATTTATGAAACCATTTTAAAAACCATTTACAATATTTATATAAGAGATTTTTGAATCAAATTGTACAATACCACATTGATGATTTTGATAAAAATTATAATTTAAAAACATTTATGTCCATAAAAAAATCCATAAAAACATTTTAATACCAGGACATAAATGATAATTATTTAATAGAATAAATCATTAAAACATATGAAATTTTATTTTAGTTAAAAATATCCAAACCAAATGAGAGACACTTTAATAGAAATAATAGAGAAATAAAACTATTCCATGATTATAATATCATTAGAATAACAAGATTCATAATATAATATGTCAATGGGATGTACACACACCATATAAAATTGAATAGGTTTATAACAACAAATATGACTTAATGGAATGTAATTTGATACAATGTATCTTGTAAAGATCGTATCTTAAGATCAAGGACCAATAAATGACATGATTATGTGTGAAAAATAAGAATACACCCAATATAATTTAATAATATGTGTAAAAACAATATGTGGTAATTCAAACATATTCATGACATGACTAAATCAAAATTTATATGTTTAACAAAAAAAATTGAAATTGGGTTAAGAAATTATCTTATGAAAATTCGACAGCATAAAGGCATTGATTTAAAATTTGCAAAATGTGTGGAAGATAGAGAATAGGGTCTCTCATCACATGGTAATAAAATTTATAGAAATAATTATATATAAGAACATATTCGAACATAAGAAAATAGAAATTGAAAATACATTACATAAAATATGTATTTGATTATAAGAGGAGAGTGAAATGTTTCATTACAAAGATTGTATCATTAAATTAATGATAAATCAGTTATATAATTATGTGTAAAAAATATAATTACACCCAATATAAGTTGGTATTATGCATAATACAATAATATTTCATTGACAAATATTTATATCATAACATAATCAAGAAGTAGAAGTTCCTCCCAACGAATTGAAATTGTGTGATGATGTTCCCTTACCTTGTGTCTGACTTGAATTCTTTCTTCCATTTTCTTACTGAATAATATAATTATGTTAATTTATACATTATTAAGAACAATTTTCACGTTTATTATTCATTTTATATCCCTTATTAACATTCAATAACAAATTTTTTAATTATTTGAGTACATATCAAACATTTTGTCGATGTTCGGTATTTGGGTCAAAAATAAACTTGTTATAATTACCATTTGTCCATGTGCTCAAATATAAAATACCTCCATAATGATTTTCATGATTTAGGTACCATATATATCATATATATCTAGTATGTATGTATTTATAATATTCCATATCATTAGGACACAAGAAATGAAATGCACCATTCATGGAGACGATAATCTGTATGTACACATGAACGCTACATTCATTTCTTTGTTCATTTTTTATGAAATGAAAACATAATTATAATTAGGTATTTTATAATTCAAGTATAATATAATATGTTATACACATTATATAATTTCATCAAAAAAATCATTTATATTTTCCATGTATACTATGAACGTGTCATCTCAATTTATGGGGTGGTAGTCTGCACATCCTCTAATGGAATTATCATATTTATAAGACACGAAAAGCATAATGTTATGTTATAAATAAAACTTAAAGAAGAATATAGATAAAATAAAATAATATCAATATCATATATAACTAAAATTATAGAATAATGTCCACCATGAGTGGTGGTAGGAGAATATAGAACATTCATCGTTTCGTGAGGCAGTAGTTTGTCGTCCACAAAAATATTATGTTTGAATCTATTAGAGGGAGTTGTGTGTATGATTAGTTCAAATACATCCCACAAAAACAACATATAATTTTAAGGTTACTGGTGTTGTTATAAATCTAATGATTAAATAGAGTGTAGGTGGTTGGAGAAGTAAAATAAATGAAGAGTACTTGAGGGAAGGTGTTACCATTAAATAGGGTAACTTTCATTGGTTTGAAAGAAAATGATTTCTTGAAGGTACTTATCCCTAAATTAAGGATTATAAGAGGAATATAGGTATGTTTTAAAACTATTATTAAAGAGTTTGTATGATATAATGGGCTTGAGAGGTGTGAGTAATGGGTTAGATGTGATGGCTTTTTATAAGGGGGAGGAGTCCTCTTTAGGAATGTTTGAAAATATTATTTTATAATATAGTAATTTTCTGTTTATAAATGTCTAAAACTCCTAAAATATGAAAATAAGATGATTTTTATTTTAAATCCTTTATAGTAATAGGTTTTAAAAAAGTTTTGGTTTAAAATTTAATCTTATAATTTAGATTTAATGATTAATTAACTAATTTTACTCTTACCATGTCTTCTTATGTATTCACACTATATGGTTAATAGATTTACCATAAAATTTCAATAAACCTAGAATAGATCATTAATTACTTTTTTAACATCACATATGTAATTTTGAAAAATTTTATATTTTAAAAACTATTTTATAATTTAATAAATTTCAATTTATTTAAAAAATAATTTTTGTCAATTTTTATACTATTCATATCATGAATTTTTAAAATATCTAAACCAAATTGATTATTTAAAAAAACCTTCATCAATTTAAATATAACAAGTTACCAAAATATATAAAATTCTTGTATGGAATAAAATGTTTAAAATAAATTTATTTTATTATTTATAATCACATTTATTTAAAACATTCATTAATGAGATAATAGTTACATTCTCATTGTGTCAAAAATAAATTTCTTTATATGTTTCTTAAAAATTATAAATAAAATACCATGATGTAGGAAATATTTTTATATTTTTAATGAATATTTTTATTCAAACATATCGATTATATCACCCACATTAAAAAAGGTTTAGAAAAACTATACATGTTTATGTTATTTTTATTTGTACTTTAAATAAAAAGATAGTAATGTAATTTTCTTACCTGAGTTTCTTTAAAATGCCAAAAGCTTCAATAAATGATTTTATTGGGTGGAAATTACTCATCAAATAATTTTAGGACAAGGGTTATGGTAATTTTAAATTATTATTATATTATTTTCTCTTTGAATTACACTATTTACCTTTCACCGCGGTAAATAAAAGTCAAAAGATACTATTCACCTTAAATTATTTTTATATTATTGAACCAAATATTTCCTACTGATGACAACCATGTATGTATTATTTTTGAAATTCAATTCCCAGAAGCTGTAAAATTTCATTTAAATGAAAAAGTCGTTTTTTAACTACTTTTAGTATTTTTTTACAATTCATCAAAAATTGAGCATTTTTCAAAAAAATAACAAAAATTCACCCGAAGATAATTTTGATATTCAGAATTTAAAAAATTATGTTTATTTTACCAAATTAAAAACATATAATTTTCATTAGTTAATATAATATTAATTTTTTTCAAAACCAAAATGCGTGTTTTTCAAAAATAACAACTATCAAAAGAATATCACTTGTTTATGTCGAATTTCAAAGTAAAATTACTTCCAATGACCGACGTTTTATTAAATGGTAATAATATAATCCAATTAAACATTAAAGACAATTAAGATAACAATCTAACTTTCTAAATAAGTTAGACTAACATGTAATTTTTAGTTAAAATGCAGTATTTTTCACTATTCGTAAAGTAATGAACATTATCAGAAAAATACCAAAATTTCAATAAAAGTAAATATTTATGTCCCTATTAATTTTTTTTCCAATCTAACATTTAAATGAGACAAAAAATATATTTCAAAATGGTTCTCCATCAAAAGGTGGAAAATTGAATTTTTAAAGAATATTATTGTATTTATCCTTTAATTTAGATTCATTCACATTTTAAGACTAAAACATTCAATGGATAAATGTAAATATATTTAATGAACATGTGTAATAATATTTTATTTAATACTTTTCATTCCAACCAATACAACGGCTCAGCTTTAACTACCATTTAAAATAATAATATTATTACATTATTTTTTTGTATAACTCAATGTTGTGTGCAACATAACATTTCAAAGAAACTTTTTGCTGCATATCAAGTACACCCTCAAACATAGAAAACCCTTTAAGGTAAAATTAATATTTAATTAAAAAATATCAATACATATGAAAAGGTCACATTATTTATTTAACTATGATGTTATATACTTCCCCCTTTTAGAAATTGCGTCCTCAAAATTTTAAAAATGTGTTCAGAAACATCATTAAAATTCTCACATTAGAAAAAGAGTCAATAGAACTATCACATTAAAATAAATAAAAAGATTACAAAGGACACTTGAGATATCCCATACTAGTATTCCATGTAAGAAAACATGGATATGCAAGAGAAAATTTGTGTCATGTTATAATTGAGACTAATAGAAAACATGATTAGGAGAAAGTTAACCACCAGAAACTCACAAACAACTGATAGGTTAAATTGTAATTGGTTTCCCAGAAGGAATCATAACTAGAAAATGTTTTTGTTTTATGTTCCCTTTCAAAAATATGGAGAATTTATTTATTATATTAACTAATGGAATAAGGAAATATACATACTTTTGAAGTAGATTTTCATCCTTATGTATGCTTCTACAAAAAACTCATCTTTTCTCCAAAAGACGAGTATTCAAGATGACTTGTTAACATATTAAGTACTCGAATCAACTTCTACAGAATCAAATAATCCAAAAAAGAAGAACTATATATTTCCCACATCTTTGGATATTATCCAAAAACAAAATCTTTAGTACAAGATCAGATATTCCGCAAAAAGGATAATCCTTTAATAAAAGAAATATTATTCTTAATATCCAAAATTTCAACAAAAAAACCCAAATATCAACAATGACAATTCAATAAAAAACTTTCTATAAAATTCTTCAAATTAAAACAAACTATTATTGAAACCCAAAACATAGATGAATTTAATCACATAGTCTTCTATAGTAAATCATAACATTTATCGCTAAATAACATTGACTAATCATAAAGTCTCATACCAAAGTTAAATTAACATAATCACATATTATCTATGACATGTTAATCAATTCCATAAATACCCCAAATAGCCACATGTCCGAAATAAAACATAGAATATTCCAAAATAAAATTTCACCCATTATTCCACAAATTACATCTTATAGTATTCTATATTCCTCAGGCTTATATTGTTTCCCCATAATGAAAAAAGTCTTATAAAATAACCTTTAACACTCAATCACCAAATCATTTCCAAAAACTAGTGATATAATTTTTATAAAACAACAGTTCCCAAAATCAACTTATTCATGATCAATAAAATCATTTAACTAAAGGAATAACTGATACTAACTAGGTACTTCATGTAGGCCAGTGGTATGCGATGCAACCATGTCGCGATTTGGGTATGGGTTCGATTCCCATGAGTTTTCCGAATGTGATGGGTTGTCACCCATCTTACAGGTTATCACTCATCATGCGGTTTTTGCTTTTTATAAAACTCAAAAATGACCCTATCATATTTTAACCTAATAGGTTTTCTAATACCATTCATTTTGCAGCCCAAACTATAATAACCATTTATCACCTCTAAAATAACTTTGAATCATTCTAATATACTAATAGTTCTATTTATTTAACATATGCTTAACTATAAACCGAACAACTAATGTTATCTAAACCTTCCATTGATTCCAACTATAAGGACCCAACCTTAAAAAATTACATAATCTTGAATTAAATGAATCATTCTCATTGAGGATCTTTTTATGTTTTTATTTTCAATGAATTAGACGATAATTATTAAATTACATCTCAAAATTTACAAAGTATACACTTCTTCTTATATTACATTTTTCATAAAATAAAAACTCTTGAAAAAAAGTTTAATGTCTAGTTCCATTTTTTAGACAACATGAATTTTCCTTGATCCCATCCAGGACACTATTCATATTTATGTCTAGTGAAAAACATTTCAAAAAATGGGATGAGCATAAAATAGCTCAGTAAGGGTTATAAAATAATAAAATTAAACATTTACCAAACAATAAATACAATTCCATGAAACCATACTTTTAAATCATAAAATATCTCAGGAAATCACAAGATTTATGAATATCACATTAAAATTAGATATCATAAAGGAAACTTATGGAATAGATAACATAATTACATTTTATCATTCAAATATATGTAGTGAGTCACATTTGTAATAACCATCAATTTATATTCCATAAATATCATAGGAGAAACATTAATGTTTACCTCTGTCATGTAACCCAATGTATTGAAGTGCAATTCCGGGCTCACCCGCCCTAGGATTATCATGAATCCACCCATATCTGTAAAAAATGCTCAATAACCATAAAGTAATCATAACACATAAAACAACCATAAAAAAATTACATTTACACATTGTAATCATAATATTTCATTTCAATATATTTACATAATTAGTGATTTATCAATCAATTTAAAACATTTAATGAAGGGAGTTTTTAATCATAATTTCGCATACCACTTTGTTGCTTTTGATTGAAATTTTAATTTCTAAACATTCAAGTCCATCTAAATAAAAATATTAACACCTTTTTAAAACAAGGACATAAATGAAAAATATTTAGAAGAATAAATCATTAAAACAATTAAAATTATATTTTAGTTCAAGTGTTCTTAACCAAAGGAGTGACGCTTGAATACAAATAATTTAGGATTAACATTAATCCATGATTATAATATCATGAGAATAATGTGATTCATTATATAATATGTCAAATTGAATTGTATAAACTATATAAAAGTGAAGTGGGGTATAATATAAAATAATTATAAATGGAATGTATATTGATCCAAAGTCTATTGCAATGATCATATCCATAGATCAAGGACGAAATCAATGACATTATTATGGGTGAAAATAAAAATACACTCAATATAAGTGGATATTAATTGTAAGAACAATAATAGTTTATTCAAATATATTCATATCAAGACATAATAAAGAAGTATAAGTTTAAACCAATGAATTGAATTGTGTTAAGAAGTTCTCTTACAGAAATTTGACAGCCTAACGACGTCGAATTAAAATTCAGAAAATTAGATAATGAGGGTGAAAAGGGTCTCTCGTAACATTGACATTAAATGAATTGAAATAAGTATGTATAATAACATATCAAAACATATGAAAATGTAAATTTAAAAGACACAACATAAAAAATGTATTGCATTATATGGGAAGAGTGAAAGGTTCCCTTACAATGATCGAATCATTAAATTAAGGGTAAATTAATGGCAAAATTATGTTTGAAAAATATAAATACACCAAATATAATTGTATATAATTGTAAGAAAATATGAAGTAATTTAAATATATTTATATAATGACATAATAATTTAGTATAATTTCAAACCAATGAATGGAAATTGGGTGAAGAAGTCCCCTTACCACATGTTGTCTAGACTCGTTTGTTGATTATTCATCTTGATTAATAAAATTAAGTTAATTTATACTTTATTACATAACATTTTCAAGTTTATTATTTCTTTTATATCATGTATTACCTTGCAATTACATTTTCAATATATTTTATTTCATATCGTACATTTTGTCGATGTTCCGAATTTGAGTTACTAAAATTGTTGTTATTATTACAATTTTTCCATGTGGTCAAAAGTACATTAACTCCAAAATAATATTAATGATTTAGATATCATATATATCATATATTTATATGCACTATATATGTATTTATAATAGTCCATAACATTTGGATATAAGAATTGGAATGCATTGTGTATGGAGATTGTAAGTTTTACGTATGCATGAACGCTACATTCATTTATTTTTTCATTTTTAAAGAAATAAAAACATACTAATAAATTGGTATATTATAAGCGAGTATAATATAATATTTTATATAAGTTACATATGTTCATTAACACCATCATTTATGTGTATCTTGTATGGTATGAATGAATAATATAACTTTGAGGGGGCGGTAGTCCCCACTCCCTCAAATGAAATTATCATATTTATAAAACATGAAAAGAATAAGGGTAAGTTATAAGTGAAAGTTACAAAAGCATATATATAAAATAAAAGAAAATATACATCACATATAATTAATATTCAATCATAATGTCCACCAAGAGAGGTGGTAGGTGAATATTCAATAATCATTATTTCGTGAGGTAGTAGTTCGCCGTGGATAGAAACAATATGGTTTTATCCATTTGAAGGAGGTGTGTGTCTGTTTAGTTATAATACATCTAATCAAAAAAACTTGTATATTAATTATACATGACTTTTTATAAATTAATGTAATAATAATAGTTTTACAGTTGGAGAAGTAAAATAAAAGAAGAGAACGTGAGGGAAGACGTTACCATTAAATCGGGCAACTCCCTTTGGTTTGAACCAAATAGATTTTTTGATGTTCTTTCTGCCTAAAGTAAGGAATCTAGGAAGAAGAGGGGGATGTAGGGCACTTATTTTGGTAGTGTATGGATGATACAAGTGCGTGGAGAGGTGTATTTAATGGGTTATAATTGATGTATTTTTATAAGGGGAGGAGGGGATCTTTAAGAATGTTTGAAAATATTCTTTTATTATTAACTATATTTTTGTTTCAAAATGTCCCAAACTCATTAAAATTGTGTATAATATTATGATTTTTCGAAATCATGTCAACCAATAGGTTTTAAACAAGTTTGGATTTCAAATTTAACATTCCCATTTATCTTTAAAACTCTGTTAACTATTTTGACTCTTATCATGTATTCTTTTGTATTCAAACTATATGGTTAATATAGTTTTCATAAAATGGTAAGTGACCCAAAATTAATAATTAATTACATTTTTAACATTATATATGTCAATTGGCCGAATAATTGATTTTGAGTACTATTTTATCATTTATTAAACTATTAATTTATTTAAAACCTCATTTATCTCAATTTTTATACTATTCATATCATGACTTTTTTTAAAATCCAATCCAACTTGATTATTTCGCAAAAACACCATTTATTCATATAAAAAAATCCATAATAATACTTATAATTCATGGATGAATTTAAAAGTATTAATATTAATTTATTTTAATATATACAATCCGATTAATTTAAAACATTCATTAATGAGGTAAACTTTACATATTCATTGTGCCCCAAATAAATTTATTTATATGATGTTAGAAAATTATATAAAAAAGAATATGATGTAGAAAATATTTTTTTCATTATAATGAATATTTGTAGTCAAATATATCAATTATATATCCCCATGATAAAATTGGTTTATAAAAACAATACATGTTTATAATATTATTATTTTTACTTTAAATAAAATGTTTCTAATGTAATTATTTAATCCATGTGGCATTAAAATGACAATGGTTTCACCCAAATGTTTTATTGGTTGGAAATGACTCGTACTATATAGTTAGGACAGTTGCTAAGGTGAATTTATATTATTATAATAATTTTTTATCTCTAATTACAATATTTACCTTCAACTTTGGTAAATAAAATTCAAAAGTTACTATTCAACAAAAAATAACTTTTATCATCTGGAAAATAATAGAATCTAATGAAACCATGTATATTGTATTTTTGAATTTAAATTCATAGATGTGTTATAATTTCATTTTAATTAAATAGTTTTTTGAAACTATTTTCGTTGTTTTTCATTTTTCATAAAAATGGAACGTTTTCAGAAAAATACTAAAAATTCACCCAAATCGGATTTTGATATTCTGAATTCAATAATATTGTCTATTCCAAAAAATTATTAACATAGTATATTATTATTTAATATAAAATTAATTTCTATTTTCAAAAACAAAAAGTGTGTTTTTAGGAAATAAAAACTATTAAAAGATTGAAACTTGTTTATGTCCAATATCAAAGTGAAACTACTTCCAATGACCAATATTGGATTAAATGGTAAAAATATAATCCAAATAAATTTTAAAACAAATAAAAATAATAATTTATCCATATATATAAATTAGGATAAAATGTAGTTTTGAATTAACATACAGTATTTTTTAACTATTCATTACAAGATGTATATTACCAAAAAATACAATCGTTTCATACAAAGTATATTTTTATTTACGGATTATAAATATGAATTTTATTTTTTCAAATAAACCATATAAAAGTGACATAAACTATATTTAAAAAAGGTTTACCATCAAAAGGAGGTTATTTGACTATTTAACAAATATTAGAGTATTTATCCTTAAAATTATATTCTATTACATATAAAGCCACTATCTTTTATTAGATAAATTTGAAAAAATTTATAAAACATGTGAAATAATATATTAGTTAATTCTATTCTGTCTCGAAAATACAACGGCTAGGCATTGACTACCATTTAAAATAAGAATATTATTATATTATATTTCGTTACAACTCAATGTTGTTTGCAACAAAAGATTTCAACAAAACATGTAATTGTGTATCAGGTACATGATCGAACAAAAAATCGAATTTAAAGTAAAATTAATATTTAATTAACACTTATTGATAAATATTAAAATTTCATATTCTTTATTTACATAGGATGTTACAGTATTCTATTTATTTCAGAGGTTTTATGTTTCAAATGTTGTGAAATCGATAAAATATTTTTGGCTCATTTTCTCTTCTTTGAGAATCTTGTTAGGTTTTGCAACTAATATTTTCTGAGTTTTTTATAAATCATTTTTACATGTTATATCCTAAATATTCATATTTTAATGATATATTAAGATTCATGTAATTTAATTTTCTTACATGGATGATATGATCCATTGTCACCAAGTGATAATATTTTATTGATACAATTTAATCGCTTTTAATGATTGGTAATGATTATGATTATTTAAAGAAATACTTTGATACATATCTCAAGAACATTATTGAGATAATTTCTTAGATTTTTATTAATTAAATATATATGAATTATTATAATTTTAAAATATGTTTTAAAAATGATAACTAGGAATTTGATTATAATAAAATTTTATCATTTATCACTATGTGGAAGGAAATCTATTTTCGTACAAAAAACATGTGATAAAAATATATTATAAATTTTTTAAAATTGATCCTTGAATAGAATTTTCAATTAAATATAATTTAAAAAATATTTTACTGTTTATAAATATTCGATTAAAATATTTAAAATATATTTTTATTGCATTATGTTATCATGAATGTTTAATGTTTAAATAATGTTTTAAAAAAATCAGGATTTATTTATAATTTTTCAAATATAATGGTTTCAAAAGTTATTTCAAACGATTATATATTTATTTTAATGTTTATTTTCAAATGAAATTTTTTTCAATAGCAATTTTTTTAATGAATAATTCATCAAGAAGAAACAATATATTACACAATATATATCATTAAAAGATCATTAAAAATTATTTCCCATCCAAGATGACTTATGTTAATGTTACTCAATAATTTCTATGAAATGAACTGAATTTTCCTATATAACTATTTCTATTAATGGTTTTATCATTCATTTCATGATGATTATTAAACTCTTTTCTCTTAAATTTGTTATATAAATATGCAATGAACTTCTTTTTATGGGTTATTATTTCATGGAGTAATTACTAATCCTATATATTTCCATAGATTATGATTTATTGAAATATTAAGGATACTAATTTAATTTAATGGGTTATGATTTGAATTTCATTAAATCACTTTATTTTTAAGAATCATGATATGAAATATGTTTTGTTTTAAGGAAAAGGTATTAATGATGTTTTTATGATATGGGTGGGACCAATATCTCCCTCCAATGCATTGGGTAACTATAGAGGACTTGTGAGTACATCTGTTATGTGTGAACCAGGTATAAAGTTCAAAATATTATGTGTGAACCTAATTACACTTACAAAATGTTATGCATAGACCTAGTTTCATGTCCATATGATTATGAATGAACCTTATTACTTGTTTATAATGTCATGAGAGAAACTTATTACGTTTTAAAAATATTATATATAGACCCAGTTGCATGTCCATATGATTATGTCTGATCCTTAAATCCTTATCAAAATTGTATGATTGAACCAAATTATGTGATCACAATATAATGCATGGTCCTAGTTTCATGTCCATAATTATTGTATGAACCTTATTACATGTTCACAATTTATCAGTGAGCCTTATAATTTGTTCACAATTTTATATAAGGACCAAGCTGCGTGTCTATAAATTTTTGTGTGAACCTGATTACATTTTCAAAGTTTTATCCATTGAATTGGTTCTATATCCATAAATTTATGTGTGAAACCAATAACACATTAATAATGTTATTCATGGACCTGGTTTAATTTCCATAATCTTATGTAGGGGCCTGAATTTCTATACATAACAAAATGACAGAACAAGTTTTAACATATACATGCCCACAACGTTTAAACAAATTTGTATTCATAAAATTCCTTGTATTATTACATTGGTATGATTTTGTGAAATTTAATTTTAGTTATCATATTATCAAATTATTATGAAATACTAATATTTATTATGATATCTAATATATAGGGTATAATCCTGAAATGTTGTGATCAATATCCATATCATTTTGTTCGTGTAATGCCTATGCATTTCATTTATTTAACGTTACTAAGAATATGATCTCACCCCGGTCTTTTATTTTATTTTCAATGGTTATGAATAAATGGTTTAGTTTCAAATAATAATGTTTTAGATCTTTATTTGTGGTTTTTCAAGATCCTTCTCTATGATATAATATTTTATTTCTTGGTTTCCAAAGACAATAATCAATTATAGTCCCTAGGCAGCTATTTATTTTAATATTATAAATATTCTTATAAAATGGTTTAATATCCATGTATGAAAATAACGGTTCAATGTAGTTGATATTAAAGGAAATGTTTATTCATCCTTCGAAAACTGTAATGAGAAACATTTTTTGGGAACCCTTTGTATATTTATAATGATATGTATATGTATGTCTCTAGGGATAACTATAAGGATGAGTTAACATTTAGGAAAATATCCTATAATTTTGCGGATGAATTCATTTAGTGGTTTCATAGAAATATATCCCTATCTAGATTCTACATGTGAATGTTGGTTCAGAATAGGTGTACCTAGGGGTAAAAAAATCCAACAAGATGTTTCAGGCGTAACTTGGGGTAATCTGGTACACGAAAATGAGACTTTCTGCACACCAAGTTTGACACTACCAATGAATATCTTTTGAGAGTTCAATAACTATTCATGAACCATCATGAAGTATTTAAATATATTTTTTCCATTAATAAGATCATATAGACCTAGGGAGTCATAGATTATGGAAGGTTTCATGAATTAGACATCCTATAGGGTATTCTTTTCGGGACTATGTGGTTTTCTGTTATGATAATTAATTATCAACCAATGCATCTTGTTTGTATTAGTCAATGGTGGGAACTCTAATGAACTAAATAAATGTTGAATCATAATTTATACTTTTTGATGATTTGTAAATGGGGGTGATCACTGTAGTCAAATATTTTGTGATCATTCCTAATCATTGTTCACAGAACATGATTGAAATGATATACCGCAAACAACACATGGACTCACCATAGAGGATAACGAAAGTCTTCGTTGAGAGTGCAGGTAATGGATACCATGGAGGAAAGAAGATTTTGTTAACCTTGTGTCATGAATGAGTAAATAGTCACTTTTGAAAATATCATAGATGATGAAAAATAATTTTTTTTTGGAATTAAAGGAAACAATGAAATTGACTATGTGGAATAAATGAATACTTTAGTTAATATAATGGATTTGAGTGTTATCTTCCCTACGGTAATATCTATTTATGAAAAATTAAAATGTGTAAATTATGGACATTATGAAAATAAAATTCCTTTGTGGAAGGATCCTGAAGAGAATCATAATGTTTGTACATGTAATGGTTTTTATGTTATTGATGAAGATACTGAAAATAACATTGAAAATGTATGTAATTTTCTTAAAGTAGTGTTTACATTAAACCTAAAAATCCTGATTATATTGTGTTTGAGGAACCATAATACCTGATTCATATTTTATATTCATGGAATGAGGAATTAAGGAATAATTTTAAGAAACCCAAGTAATTTTTTTTGAAAAATGTTAATTAATGATGTATATATATTATAGAATTAAAATACTATGTTATGTGAATCAACAAGTGTAAAAGTATTTTTAGTATATGTTTTCATTGAGGAAAAAAATGTTACTTTGAATTTAGATTGAGACCTAGAAAATTGATTTTATGAAAATGTGATACATTGTTTAAGGGATGTTAACCCCTAATTACTGCCTTAAATATAGATAACAATATTTGGTTAATGATACATTGGATATCAAAAAAAATTGATTATATGGATTATCGTGGGACTGATTATTGAGAAAATGGTTTGTTTCATTAATAATGAGGTTTATGAATACTTGAATTTCATTAATATATCATGTAATCATGGGAATAAGGAATAATGCATGTTTAAAAAAAGGATTTGTGGTAATTAATGATATTACCATGTTTCATGAGAATATTTTATGTAGTAATTCATATTTATGGAATGCGAAAACCAAATTGTACATTGTGATTTATGGGGGATCATTATCATGTTCATTTCATCAATTTATCTCTAATGCTTTAAATTTTATCTTTTGGAATGGTTACAAGGAAATCATTTATGGAAATATTTATTTTAAACCTTACATTAATTCTATAAGATTAAAGTGTTATCTCTTCATATTCGGATCTATTCATATTAGGTTACTTAGTCCCTCTACCTTGGGTTCATGGTAACAAACAACAAATCAGATGGCAACTCATGGGTCTTATGATCTTCAAGTACATATGTAATGAAAAATTCACCTTCATTTTTAATGAAAGAGTTGGAGTTGACCAATGAAATAAAGGCTCATGTTTTCTTAAAATCATGAAAGTATATGTTTTCCTGAAAAATATTCAACAAAAGAAAAAGGGATCTTTAAATTAAATAATTTAACATAATACCCTTGTTTCTGATGAATCACAATCTCCCATTGGTCATCACATATTTAGGGCTTTTTGATTGTTAACATTTACTTAAATAAGTTATCAATAACTCTCCTCTAGAAATTTATGGCTATATTTCACTACCATGTACATGTTTTCACTTTCCACTTACATTATCTTATGTTAAAACATACTTATTTGTTACATTGGGTAACCATTATGGTTCATACATCACTAGTGCAGAGAACGTTTTTTACAATGGTTATCTTTTATTTTTAACATCAGCTATTGGCCGATATTATTACAGGAGACATTATAAAAATAGTTTTGTACGTCAGTAATTTTATAATCGATGTAAAATACAAAAATATGAGGCATTTTTCATGTTGGTAGATAAAAACCCGATGTGGAAAACACTTCAGAGATCTATATTATTTACGTCAGTTATTTAATAACTTATGTGGTATATACCCCTTCACGTCAGTTATAGAATAACCGACGTCATAAATCCCTCCTATGATTCATTTATCATGTTAGTTATTTTTATAACCGATATGATAAACTTTTCTTCCAAGTGGTTTCCAATGTCGGTCTTATAATAACCGACGTGAAAACATATCTCTGGACAGCCCCCACAACACCACTGGACACCCCCCACCCACACCCCTGGACTGTGTCAACCCCCTTGACAGCCCACCAAACCCATGTAAAACTCCACCACCCTCTTAGACACCCCCCACACACCCCTGGATTGTCCCAATACCACTGGATAGCCACCCACACACATGGACAACCCCAACCTCATTTATACCCCCACCCCCTAGACAGCATGCCCACACCCATGAAAACCCCTCCCACACCCCTAAAACAGACCAAAAACAGACCGGAACCCCCCCCCCTCCCACCCCACTGGGCAGCCCCCACCACACCCCGAGACACACCCATAGACTTCCCCCACCATTGGATATCCACCGCACCACTGGACAACCCCTCCACCCTCCTGGACACCCCCACACCCCTAGACTACCCCCACACCTTGGACTTCCCCCACACCCCTGGACACCCCCACCCTCCATGACACCCCCCACACCCCTGGAATGCCCCATCCCTTAGACATCACCCCACACTCTTGGACACCCCCACCTTCATGTATACCCCCACCTCGTGGAAAACACTCCCACTCCCCTGGATAGCCATCCCACACTCTTGAAATAGACAAAAAAGATACCAAAAACTGACTAAAACAGACCAGATCCTCCCTCCCACCCCACTAGACAGCCCCTACCACACCCCTGGACACACCCCTAGACTTCCCCCACCCCTGGACATCCCCCCACACACCCTCTAACACACCGCCACACCCCTGGACTCCCCCCCACACCCTGAACAGCCCCCCCACACCCTATGACACCCCCACCCTCCTGGACACCCCCACACCCCTGGAATGCCCCCACCACTGGAAAGCCCCCCTTACACCCCTGGACCACCCCCACCTTCTTGTATACCCCTGCCCCTTGAGAAACAATCTCATACCCTAGAAAATCCCTCCCGCACACCTGAAAAAGACCAAAAGGTTAACAACACCCGACCAAAATAAATGAGAACCCCCCTCCCACGGCACTGGACAACCCCCACCACACCCTTTGACAACCCCACACCCCAGGACTGCCCCCACCCCCTAGATAGCCCCCACACCCATGGACAACGCCCACCCTCCTGGACACCCCCACCGACTGGACTGCACTCCCACACCCCTAGACAACCCTCCCACACCCCTAGAATCCCCCCACCATCCTAGAAACCCCCACCCCACTGGACATGACTCCACTGGACAGTAGTACAATCCCCTAGAACCCCCCTCCATAATAGACTAACCCCCACACCCCTGGACACCCTCTGGACATCCCCCCATTCACCTGGGCATCCCTCCCACCCTCCTGGACACCCTCCCACACAACTAGACAACCCCCACCACACTGGACATCCCAAGATGAAAAATAGACCAAAACCCCACCAAAATCATACCATACCCCCCCACCACACTGGACACCCCCCACCACACCCCTGAACACCCCCCCCACACCCATGGACTACCCCCACCCCTTGGACATCCCTACACACCCCTAGACAACCACCACCCTCCTAGACACCCCCACACTCATGGACTCCCCCACCCACCTCCCTGGGGACAACCCCCCACACCCCTGGACACCCCACACACCCGAAGACACCCCATGGACAACCCTCCACACCCATGGACAACCCTCCCACCATCTTGGAAATGCTCTCACACCCTGGACTGCCCCCCTAGTCTCATTGACACCCAGGACACCCCCACCCCACAAAAAAACCTCTCACACCCCTAGATACCCCCACCCCACTATACACCCCCACACCCTTGGAACCCCTCCCCCCAAGACCATAATCCATACCAGAAAAACCATCATTAGTAGAACAAATCAATAAGTATAGAAAAAGTAAGAATTTCAAATATATAACATTGAAAACATAATATTTCAACTTAAAAACAACTAAATCCATCCTAATTAACTACCAAATACACAATTACCATGACAATATTTAAAATTAAATTTTACTCTACAAATAACTAAAATTCAATCAAACCTGTAAAATAATTTGACCATCCCACTTGTAAGTGTCTGAAGTCTTGAGAACTATAGGGTTTAGGGTCATCAAATAGCTACAAATTAAAAGGATAGTAGTTAACTTGTATAATGAATAAATGAAATGAAATATTATAGCAATGTTTACAAGTAAAAATTATCAAGTCAATGTTCACAATTGTTCTAGTTGTTATTATTTCATACATAAATCATAACAAATAATATCTGCATTCAGTTGAGAGTTTTTGTTCATGGCAATTATGTATGAATGATTGTAAATTAAATATATTTTTTTATGTAATAAATCATAAAGTACAAATTATAAATGGATATATACCTTTACATTTACAGATTTGATCATCATACTAATTTTCTATGTGTTTTTTCAATAGTATATCCATCCCCTTTTAGAAAATAACATGAATGGGTTAAATTTAAAATTTATTATAATATATAAAACTATTGAGAAATTGAAATATACTTTTCCAACATTTTATTAAAATGTTCATGAACATCACCATGGACAGAGCAGATCCAATAATGTTTTTTCTCCATTGGGAAAAAACCCTATAACATCCACTAATCAATGATAAAATAAAATTTAAGTTTAATGGTTTTTTGTTAAAAGATAATGAACTATTTGAGAGAGATGTGATTAATACCTCTAACAAAAGGCATCATCCAACATTGTGTGACTATATTCTTTTTAATTTTTTCTACAATATAAAGAATTATTTTTTCCTCATCCAATGTACATGCTTCAGGGGATGTCAAATGCAGTTCCTTGAATCTATATACATATGTATTTTCATTCTTCTAAAAACATTATAAAGATACCTAATACAAAACATACATAAGTATACGTTTTTAAAAAATATAACGCAGTGAACTGGTGTTAAGACTAACATGGAAAAAAATTTCACCTCGTTGATGCCCATCTTATCTTCAGTAATAAGCTCCATGATATTAGTTTTCACAATCCCCACAGTTA
This sequence comes from Viscum album, assembly GCA_963277665.1. NCBI lineage: Eukaryota > Viridiplantae > Streptophyta > Magnoliopsida > Santalales > Viscaceae > Viscum > Viscum album. The sequence goes on from OY728165.1 coordinate 540,924,884, forward strand.
TTGCACGTCCAATAACATGATCTTCCATTGGAAACTCATAATGATCCGCCATCAAATTTGAATATCATGAAAATCTGTCTTGTCTACTACAATCATTATTTGATGTCAAAGCCATTTGTCTCTGTTGTTGTCTATAAAATATTACTTTACCATTGAAGTATTCCTATAACAATAAATGGATAAATATATTAGTTCTTAAATGATAAAACAACTTTAATAAAAAATTAAAATTGAAGATATAATATACATACTTATATGGTAATGAGTCGAAGAAGTCTGGATGGACAAATTAAAAAATGGCCGATACTATGTCCAATTGTTTTCACCTCATCTGTAGGTAATGGTACTCGAGATGATCTATCTATAATATATTATACGGTGACCCATTGATTCTCTACCTCTAATTGTTGATGATGAACTTTATCTCCTATAAAATATACAAACCCATATGCAACAATATGATGTTGAGTATCATCAAAATACAACTCGGAATACGTTGAAAGATGCGATGGAGGAGTAGGATAAAAAATAGGGTCCGCAGGCAGATGTGGGGTGTGGGAGTTACTGGTGGAGGTGGATGATAAATAATGTGGTCTGTATGGGGAGGTGGATGAGTGGGAGCTGAAGTATGAAATTGTCTTTTCATGTCTACAATCATAGACTGTTCTGATGCTCTAATATTTTCCTCCATCATCACATTAATATTATGAAATTTGGCCTCCAAGGATTCTATTTTCTTTATAAACACCCTCAATGTAAGAAGATAAAGAACATGGAAACACATTTCATACCGATACACCTGTCGGATATCCTCGTACCTGACCATGATGTTTGGGCTTTCCAAAAGTTGCAGATAAAATATCTTGCCTCCCATCAGTTGTAAATACACATTGTGAGCTCTGATCCTCAAGACAATCCTATATTAATTAATTGAAAATTTCTGTAATGATTGATATTATATGAAGAAAATAGTTAACGTAGATAAATAAAATAGAAATTTTACAATCCACTCACCTATGATTCTCGAATCTTCCAAAAGATCTTGAACTTTTTTCCCATCCAAGATCTCTTCCATTTTTCAAGACTAGATTCATGGGATGGAAGGGCCACCTCTCCAGATTTTGAAGACTCATCTCCTAGTTGGTGTAATTTTGCCGCCATCATTTTTCTTCCAATAATGTATACCCTCCACGATATAAACTATTAAGGTATACATTTTTAAATTGGATCTCCAGATGATATTTCCTTGTTGGCTATAAATTAAGAATAAGAAATCATTTACCAAACATTAATAAGATCATTCATATAAGAATGATTATATTAGTTTATGTTTCCCTTACTAAAAATGAATATTTTCTTATACATTCAACACAATGTCTCCATGTGCCTTCATCTATGAAGGGATATATAAGACATGGATTGTCATGACACCTATGACCAAAAATGAAATTAGATAAGTGGGTTGATTTGAAATCCCTCCATATATAGGAAGCCATCTATAAGCATTTATTACTAACTCCTCCAATTTCAAAAATATCAAATGTCATTTGATAAAGAAGTGGTTAAACATATTATATATACTAGAAACATTTAATGAGTAGGAGAACAATAGAAAAAGATCTTACCAAAATCGTCTCCCACAACGGAGAGATTATCGCCTTATCCAAAATTCTCTAGTCATCATAAAAAGTGCTGACATTGCTCTAACTATGAGTTGATACAATACTCAGAAAATCATTTGAATTTGGACCTCTACGAATATCATCCTCATAAAACTCAATGATTATCCTGTGATCCTGCGTAAGAGAAAGTGATAATTTTGCTAAACATGTGAACCCATGTTTACCAACTCTTGAAATCATTGTTGTAATGGTATAACATGATGATGATTGGGGAACATCAAGAGGTGCATTTGAATGTTCCTCCCCAAAGGAATGACCAATATTCCCATCTATAGAATCATGTCGATAATCAATTGATTGATATTTAATTATCCTTAAAATAAAAAAAAGAATTAGTTCTCAAATATACAAAGTCAAATATTACAATACTAATGTAAACAGAAAATAGATAATTGTACTAAGTTACGTAATAGTAAACATGGTTAATATGGTAAGCATGTTAAACAATGGTAATGATGGTAATGATGGTAAAGATAGTCAACCTGGTAAACATGGTAACCTAGTATACATGGTAAACATGGTAATGTAATTGTCACTGAACAAAAATAATAGATATATAAGTTTGGTAATGGTAAACATTATAAAGTAAACAAAAAAATAAAAAAAACAAAAACTTATACTTATTTGTTTTAATACATGTTTTAATAATGAAAAAAAATACAATATCTAACATTTTTTGGAAATAATAAATGTAAATAATAAATAAACAACTGTTACCTATAATTTTAGGAATGTAAAAATGGATTGTTTTCCCGAATTCCTTCATCATGATCATTATTTATAGCACAAACCATGGCTTTAACATGCTCATAATTAAGTTCTGTTAATCTTTCCATCGAAGTGGGGATCTCAAATAAATCATCATCTTCATCAAGTTCATCCTCATCAAAATATTGTTTATTCCTTTATAAAATAATAGCACAATGCATATCTGATTGATCTACTACATAGAAAATTTGTTTTTCTTTTTTATCCATTATAAAAGAATCAGTTGTGTCTTCCAATCTATTCAGATTAACAACTGTCATTCCAAATTTATCATGTGTGAATTTTTTTTTACCGATGAACCATTTACGGTTAAAAACAAGAGCTTTAATTTTAATGTAATCAACCTCCCATATGTATTCAATCACTTCACAATATACACATGATACAGAAATTGGGTTTTTGTCTTTGGCACTCGAAAAATTAATTTCTTCTACAAACACCAATAAACCACTATTTTGAACTACACATCTATTGTCCTGAGCTTTCGTATGAAATGTATATCCACTAATGTCATAACCATACCATGTTATCACATTTAGACATGGACCACCCACTAAAAAATTCGATGTATTTGATACATCTGATCTACCAAGAAAGGTCTTTTTAAACCATGACAAAAATGTTTTGTTGTACTCATTCAAAATCCACATTTCTTTCTTCTTTGGATGATATTATTTCAACACATTAATATGAAATGTGATATACAGTTGAGCATCAACTATGTTTTTGAAGATGTATGATTCTAACTTCTTCATATGTTTAGCTGAAAAATATCTGACATTCAAGCCACGAATCCCCTTTCCCTCATTATTAACTCGTTCATGGAAAGATGGTGGCAATCTTATGTGCTATGTCATATCAAAGTACAATGTACATAAATCAAAAACCTATAAACAAATATACTTGTCAATAATAGAGTATTCCGGTCGATATGGATTCTTAACATACCCCTTCAATATTTAATATACCTTTCAAAAGGATACATCTAATGAATATATACAGGTCCACAATTCATTATTTATCAAACTAGATGAATCATTAGATGCACCATTAAATCCAAAAAATGGGAGGAAAATAAATTTCCAATTGAGAAAGTATAAGAATTACATCCTTTTACAAAATATTCAAATCATTCACATCCATCATCTTATTACAAATTGAATTGAAAAAATAACACAAATTCTTTCTAACACGGATGGGCAATATTCCACGAAATGTAACTGGTAGAAGTTATTTAATCATGATGTGACTATCATGAGATTTCATACCTATCAACTTCAAGTCCATCAATGAGACAAAAAATTTTACATTTGAAGAATAACCTTGTGGAACTTTGATATATTTAAGTCCCTAAAAAATCTAATTTTCTCCCTCTTGGATAATATATGACATGTCGTGGGAAGAAATGTTCATCTTCCATTAGGACTGGGAGCTAACTTCAAACATATTCCCATTTATAGTAATTCTAATCATGCATTCAACCCATCTTTCATCTTTCCTTTAATATCTAAAAATGTTCCAATCAAACTATCACATATATTCTTCTCTACATGCACGAGATCATTGTTATATTTGACTTCATGATATCTCTAATATGCTAGCTCAAAAAATATTTACCATTTCTTCCAAATATGCATATCATTACCATATTTTTGTGTCTTTCCCAATGTCACCTCAAGGTTTTCCACCCTCTCAAAATAACGATCAGGGGATAAAGGTGTTGGAGCAATATCAAATTCATGTGAGCCATTGAATGACTTTTTTAGTCTTCTATAAGAGTGATCCATAGGCAAAAACGTTCGATGACCCATGTAGATAGTTTTCCTCCCATGATAAAATTGATAATTTGAATTATGTTGTTCGCAAATTGTATATGGTTTATGCCCTTTAACACTGTATACATAAAAATTTACATACAATGGGAAGTCATTTATAGTGAACATAAGCACAACATGCAGTTCAAAATATTCAATTTTATAAGAATCATACACCCTAATACCATCCTCCCATTAAAGTATCAAATCATCAATAAATGGGGACAAGAAAGCATCAATATCATTGCTGGTTTGCTTCATAACATAGATCATTATACTAAACATGACATATTTGTGCTTCATACAAACATCAGGAGGGAGGTAGTAATTTACCAATAAAATAGGCCATGAAATATGTGTGCTACTAAGGGTTCGGTTTGGATTCATTCAATATGTGCACAACCATAGTTTGATATTTCTAATTTCATTTCCAAATATAGGATACTGCTCATCAATTTTCTTACACTGTGGAAAATTATCTATATGACCTATTTCTCCTTCACATAACAGCTCATTAACATGCCATATTAACATTTTCTCATCATTTGAAGTAGAAAATAAACGTTTGAAATGGTGAATTATAAAGAATATATCAAAATAACTCTGAAGGGAACTTTATAATCTCTACATCAGCCTGTGATTTTCCTTTCACCTTATACCGTGATTTCCCACATTTAGGAAACTCTGATAGAGATTCATATTCTTTCCTATATATCATATAGTCATTCGGACATACATGTATTTTCTTGTATCCCAATCCCATAGGGCATAATATTTTGACGGACTTATAATGTGAATCTGGAAGACTGTTAGGTTTTTGAATAATGTCTTTCATCAATTATAGAAATTCTATAAAACTTATGTCACTCCATCCAAGTTTTGGCTCCAGGTTAATCAATCATAACTCTGCCAACCAAACCGTAAAATCAGTACAACCAGGATACAATGGTTTTTCAGCATCACCATACAGAAGCTCAACAGTCGGTTTTATCTCAATTTTTTCTCCTACAATATCGTGAATCATTTCATCAATTCCATCGGGGTTACCATCTTGTGAATCATCATCATGAATGACATTCCATCAGGTTTTACCATGCCAAATCCAAGGGTTGTAACTCGGATTAAAACCATGACAAATCAGATGATCTTCTATCTCTCCACTTTTTAATTTCTTCATATTCAATCATTTGAGGCATAGACAACAAAAAATGTCACTACATGAAACATTTCGTTTAGAAAATTACAAAAAGGCATCATCACCTTATTCATATTCATTTCTCATTCGATGTGTCATAATCCAACTTCGAATCATTATTACCTTTAACAAATATCAAAATTGTACATGTTTTTATGATAAGGAAAATATATGTTTATATGAAAAAAATCATATTTTGAATGTAAAACAATTTTTATATTTAAAACAAATCAATGCGAAATTTAAAAAATCTGCATGAATATGATTATCAAAATAAAATATAGTTAGATTTAATAGTTTTATATTCATCTTTGATCCATTCTTCTTAAGGGTCAAAAAGAATATATACTAGTGAAAATGGATACCAAATTCACCCTTCTGTAAAATATAAATATGAAGAATAAATATTACAATATGTATACATTCACTACCTGAAAATTACACAGATCTTAACAATATGAAACCTCTGGACAACCCCCGCCACCCCTCTAGACAGCCCCCCCCCCCAACCCCCTGGATTCCACCCCCACCCCCTGGACATCACCCCCACCACATGGACACCACCCCCACCCCTGGACACCCCTAATCCATTGAAAAAAAACCCCACCCCCTTGGACACCACCCCTATACCACCATGGAAAACCCCATGGACACCTCCACCCCCTTGGACACCCCCCACCCCTCTGGACAGCCCCCACCCCCTGGACAGCCCCCACCCCTCTGGACAGCCCCTACCCCCTTGGGCACCCCACCCCTCTTAATAACCCTAGAACACATCAATTACTATTAAACCGTCAATTGAAAAATGATCAAAAAACCCTAATAAAAGAAGTAATGAAGGCGAAGAAGAAGTGGACGAAGAAGAAGTGGACGAAGAAGAAAAAGAAACAAATAAGAAAGAAAGAAGAACATGGAAAAAGTAACATATTTATAGAAATTACATGGAATCCAAGAAAACCGTGGGGCCTCCAATGTTTGATAGATAATGGGAGAAGATGGAGTAAACATGAGAATTAAATAAAATTTAAAATAAAAACAATGATGGAGAAAATCATAGTGTAAAGCCTATCATCACGACACAATGGGGTCAGGATAACTTTACATCTTTGAAAACCATGACATGGTCTCCCCTATAACCCATAATTTTCTCATAGTTCATGACTGGTCAAAATATATTTAACCAAATAGAATCATATTGAAACACCCCCCATATTTTAATAATTCTTGAATCCCAAAAAATCATAGTAGAAACATCAAACAGAGACTATACTAACCCCCTTGGACACCACCCCACCCACTTAAACAACACTAATAAATTATAGCCAAATATCCTTGAAATAATACAAGCATCATGTCATAATATCACAAACCACTATGAAATATTCAATCCCGACTGACACTTATCCCCCACCCCCACCCCCTTGGACAACACCCCGGAAACCACCGGCCCCTTGGACACCCCCCCCCCCCACCTGTAGACGTCCCTCCCACCACCTTGGACACCCCTTGGACACCACCACCCCCTTGGATAGCCCCCGACCTCCTTGGACACCACCCACCCCTCCTGGACACCACCCCCACTTCCTACCCCCTTGGACACCCCCTTGTACACCCCAACCCTCTGGACAGCCCCCCGCCCCCCTCGGACAACCCCCAACCCCTCAAGATAGCCCCCACCCCTTTGGACAGCCCCCACCCCTTCAACAACCCCCTCCCCCTTGGAACTACCCCTCCCCCCCCCCACACACACCCGGGCAACCCCCTCCCCCCACCTCCATGGACACCCCCCAAACCCTCTGGATAGCTCCCTGAACCCATTCGGAAGCCCCCACCCCCTTGAACAGCCCCCACACCCCATAGACTCCACCCCACCTCTTTTGATATCCCTCTCACCCCCTTTGACAGCCCTCGTATAACCCTGGACACCACACCCACACCCTTTGACACCCACTAGCACTCCCATGTTACTAGAGATCCCACCCAACCCCCATGGACACCCCCACCCACTTGCACAACCCCCCTCCCCCACCCCTTGGAAACCCCCTATATGCACACCCACAAATGATAGAACACACAAAAATCTTAAACATTCATGATATCAAATCAATAGGTTTATTTTACCAAAATAGAATTTAGCATGATATAGATTAACACTATGAATCTTACCATGACATCACGAAAAAAATAACATTTCAAAAAATTATTTTAGGGCATCGTGGAAAGTAAAATCTAAAATGGAGTTGTGTGATGCTTAATTGAGTGTTGTGAGTTGGCCTGATAGATTTGATAATAATAAATATGAATAGTGAGGTTCAAAAATTGAGATTGGAGGGATCAACTTCAATGAATCATTTCTTGGTTTTCTCCATGAGAGAGAGGAGTCTCATGTCACCAGATCAAAGAAAACAGAATGACTGAATATGGGGTGCGATAAATCATTTAAAAGATTTATCACGTCAGTTATTTAATAACTGACGTGGTAAAATATTTTATTTAATTTTTATAATGTCAGTTATTTAATAACCATTGTATAAAACAATTTATCACGATGTTTATAAAATTACCAACGTGATATATGTCGCTTTATACCCACGTGATAAATTGATGAGATTGGATTTATCATGTCGTTTTTTAAACCGATGTGTTAATGTTCCAAGCTAGACTTTATCACATCGATTATTTTATACCTAACATTATAAAGTGTCGGGCTTTCTTTTATCATGTCGATTCTTTTATAACCGACATCATAAATTGCACCAAATTTGATTCTCAAATCTGTTAAACAATTATCGATGTATAAAAGATAATCTCTGTGTATTTAACGTTGGTTATTTTTTAACCAATGTAAAATATAGATCCTAATCGATATATAACATCATTAATAAAAAAATCAACGTGATATCTCGATCATTAAAGATTTCCACGTTAGTTATATAGAACAGACCTGAAAAATGCCGACGTGTTAAATGTTTTTTCCACTAGTGCATTACATATTTATGGATGTTTTATTATTCATTTTTATTTCCTATGTTCCTATGAAATAAACATTAACGTATTAAAACATTGATAAACCAGATGAATGTAAAGGGAGAAATTCATTTGAAGGGGGTATAATGTAAAAGCCCAAACGTTCAGGAAATATATGATTTTTGAAATTAATTTAAACATTTATTTTTTTTTTCATTACACGCAAAACTAAAATAGTTTTTCTCTATGTCAAACAATCATTTCACATGAAAGAATCTTGTTTTCTATTATATACAACACCAAATTGGTGAATGTTACACATAACATTGACGTTGCATAAATAACACTCAATACCGAGATTCTATAAAACAACATTTTATTGTTATAATTTTTTATAACCAGATAGTTATAAACATGTCGTTAAACATTCTAATATTAATATTAATAACTAATATAACTTTTTATTTTTATTTTATATTTATATATAAAATATTTATAATGAAATATATTTTTTTGGTAATGTCTGTATATGATTAAAAATATTATTTTTCTAATGAATTTCTTTAAATATACTTATGTGAAAACTTATAAAAAATATTTAAGAACATTTACAAGTAATTATTTATACAATAACCATCATTTTTTAATTTATAATTCATATATTATCATATCATGAATTTTATGGATTTTCTGAGAAAGTTCAAATTTATATGAATAGTGGAATATACTAGATGTTAATTCAAAACTACATTTTTAAATAATTTATTTATTAGGATACATTATATTTTATTTTTTTATAAATTTTAGTAACTAATATTATTATATATTAATCCAATTCTAAAAATTGTAATTAATTTCACATGGAAATTTTGTATAAAAAACATGGAAATTTTTTGATGTTTTTATATTTAAAACATTTAATTTCTCCCCTTTAGAGGGATTAATTTAAAATTAATTTATATTAATTATGTGATCAGAATTAAGATAAACGGATTCCATATTTCATAATATAATATTTAAAATTTTTAATAAGGTCAACATAGGTTTTCACCAGAATGATTAATGGACAAGATTAATGTTAATTAAAATGGTAAAGTGAAAAATTCGACTAATAAAGTATGAAACCTTAAATTTAATTCCCAAACGACCTAGAAAATTATAAAATGCCCAATTGAGGGAAATTATTCTTCCATTATTCTTAATTTATTGAGATCAGTTTTTTTGTATGGATTTTGTAGACTAAAAATTTGGTATACGTAACGTGTTTTCAAAAATTAAAAGGTTGTCTTTTCCCTTCCATATAAAAGAAAACCACCTCTCCCACTTCTTCACAACTCCCAAAACACATATGTTCCTAAAATATCAACCATACACACTTTCCAAATTCCATAAATTCCACATTTAATCTTCCTTTTTAATAAATCAATATAAGGAATCAATTTCATATAAACTAGATGGAGTTACCCGATTGGGACGTAAGACCTTCTCTCAAGCTCTATTCCATAATTTTCATTATCGTACTCCACCAATATATTTATTCAAAAGGTATATAAAAAAAGTATCATAAATATTAAATTAATTTTTAATTCTATGTGGTCGTCCTACACTAACACAATCCTCCATAATATGGGTAACAAACATATTGTTTATATGTATGGCGAAATACCATCTCACAAAATGATGATTGTTCATTTTTTTCATTATCACCTATCATGGTAGAAATTATGATAAAAATTATATTTATATATTTTATATATTGTATTTTTTATGTTTTTATTCTTCTTTATTCCTTTTACCACAAATTTCTTTATACATTTCTCTTTGTGTAAATAATATAATTTTGGTTGAGAAAGAATGTACTACAAACCCCTCAAAGTGATGTGGTTTGTTCAAAACTACCGAGAATTTAGTATTAATATGTTTGTTGAAATTATTTTATACATAATAAATAATAATTATAATGGAATTATACTATATATAAATATATTTTTTTCTATTTCATTCTTTAGATATGATAACAAAAACTGAATCAATGTTCACGCGTACGTACGACTTACCGTCTCCATGAATAGTTTTTTCATTTTGTACTTATATATTCTATATATAATTATAATACACATATAATAAAAATTTAAAATATTTATATCATATTTTACAATATTTAAATCATTTTATATGTATCAAGACCATGATATGATAATTTAAGACACATGTGATAAATAAAGAAAATATTACCCAAAGTGACACCTTAACATGGAATTGTTAATTAGTGGGTAGTATATGGTCATAATAAAACCCTATATGATATTACATATAAAAATATGGTTTTGTAAAAGATTTATAATAAATTGATATTTATTTTCCTAGTGGTCTGTTTGCGTTTGAAGAGTGTCAAACACAAGGTAATGTTATTTCATCTCACATTTTATTTCTGTGAGATACAATCCTTATTCAACACACATTATTTTTGTGTGGTGTTAATACTTCCCATGTATCAATTATATGATTATTATAATTAAATTTATTGGTGTATAAATATTCATCATTTTCTATTTATTTCATTTTGTTTATGTTTCAAATGATTCCAAACCAGTAAAATAGATTTGCCTCAATTTTCCTTCTTTGAGACTCGTGTTTGGTTATGCACTAATTTTTTTTCAAGGTGTATATACATCCATTTTAAATGATATTTAATGAATATACTCATTTTAGTTATATTTTCAAATTCATGTAATTTGATTTGCATACATGAAAATTATGATCCAAATTTACTAATTTTTAATAATTTTTTAAAACAATCTCATTGCTTTTTGGGATTGTTAATAGTTATGCATATTTGATGAAATATTACGATCTATATCTCAAGAACCCCCATTAGTTTATTTATCATATTTTTTTATAAATTTCAATTTATTAGTAGAACATTTCAACTATTTTGTACATAAGATAACTAATAAAATGTTTTTAAAAAATTTGACAACATCTCACTCTTGGGTAAAAAATTTGTTTTATTTCAAAAACCCTATTTTAACAAATATTTTCGAATAATCCTTCAATACCATTTAGAGGAATAGTAATTTTAAAATTTTTTTGTGGTTTCAAATGATTATATTAAAATATTTCAATGAAATTTTAAAAAAAATGTTTTTTAGTAATGTGATATGTTTAAGAATTGTTTTAATAATTTTCAAGAATTATTTATATTTTTTCAAATAAAAATGTTTCCAAAATGATTTCAATTATTTATTTATATGTTTTTATGTTTTTATTTAAATGAATTGGTTTAAAAATTATTTCATTTTAAAAAAAATAAAGGATATTTTACCCAAGAAATTTTCCAAATTGATATTTCAAAATTATTTCCCATTTGAGGTGAATTATATGGATGTCACTCATGGCTTCCAAGGAGTTGAACTACCGGTTCTGTTCAGATTATTTATATGAATTGTTTATAATTTTATTTCTTGATTTTTATTATACAATTTTCTATATCATGAGTTATATGCTTTCTAAACCCACTTCTTTTTCGGAGTTTTTTTATGATGTGATTATGAAGACTGTCTCTTTTCATAGATTATGAATTGATGAAATGTTAATGATTTCCATTTAAACAAAAAACATGTTCACAATATTATGAGTGAACCTTATTCAATGTTAAAAATTTCATGGATGGACTTGGTTGAATGTCGATTCGTTTATGAATGATCCTGATTACATTTTCACAATATTTTTAGTGAACCATATTACCTATTAAAAATATTATTCATGGACCAGGTTGCATGTCTATATGAATATGGGTGATCCAATTAACATGTTTAAACTGTTATGAGTGATCGGTATTATCTTTTTATAATATTATGCATGGACCCAGTTTCATATACATAAGTTTATGAGTGAACCTGTTTACATGATCACAAAGTAATGTTTGAACCTGTTTACATGTTCACAATGTTATACATGTACCTGGTTTCATGTCCATAAGGATATGCATGAACATCATTACACATTAACAATGTTATACATGGAGTATATTTCATATCCATATGTTATAGAATGGGGACTATTTCATTTCATTAACCTATTGGTGAACTTGTTTCAATATATACAAGTTCACAATATTATAGAAAAAATTCATCCCTCAAATTCCATGTCTTATTTCGATGTTAACATTTGATGACTTATTATATTCATTATATTATGATCCATGTCATCTGAACTAATAATCTTTATTATGATATCTAATATCTAGGTTATGATCTTTAAATTTTATTCTCAAGTTTCATATCCCTTTTTTCATGTTATTCTTATCTATTTACATTATTTACAAATACTAAACATTTTTGGTTGCCCATTTTTTATAATTCATTTTCCATGGTTGGGATGAATGGTTTTATGTAAAATTAATAATGTTTTAGATATTTATAGATGTTTTTGATGATATTTCACTAGTATATAATATTTTGGTTCCATGTTTCCCAAGACACTAAAATATTATATTCCTCATGTATTTATTTTTGTAATGTACAAAATATTCATCTCAAATGATGTGATATCAATAAAGGTTAATCCATGATCTCAATATATAGATTAATACCATGACATGTGTCACATTAAAACATAAAATAAAGGGGGGATATTCTTGGATATATGTATAACTCATAATTTATTATTCATCTAGTAGGAACATAGAGAAATAGACATTCAAGGAGAAATGTTTAGTTGAATAACCATGATATGGTGATTGTGGTGTTTGTATCCTATTTCATTATATGCCAAAATGTCAAGTTGATATAGTAGATATATAAGTTAATTATGAAACCATTTTCCATGCATATATTAAAAATGGAAAATGCAACCTTATATTTTTTCCATATCTATATTAGGGTCACATAAAGGAAAAATATCAGATGGGTGGTAAAAATCCCATTATAATGTCAGATAATTTAAGTTTTATCATTTAATATTTCCCCCTTCACCAACAATCTATAATATACATAATTTAATTGGTAATAATTCATAGAGATCCAATACCTATATTATCTGATCGAGATATGATGATTAGATTAATTTTTTTGAGAACGCATTAGATCGAATTGGATGAATTACAGAGCTTCATCACTTATTATCACGCGTAAGTAGATGATAAATTTTAAAGGACCATTAATGCTCTATAATATATAATGACATCATGTATAATTTATTTTCAATGTAGTTGATATCATCTCATTCCCTTAGTGGTGTTCACATATAACAACATTTTCTATTATAGGATTTATATGGATACATTTGAATGATTTACTTAATATGAATATAAATAAATAATATTGGGATGTTGTCTAAGATATAATGGTAATGGGACTTGATCATATCTAGAATAAAATAGTGAAGGAAAAAAAATTTCGTATAAGGATCTAACGTTAATCATTACTTAATATTGTATCTTTATATTATATTTTTATTTCATTAATTAATATTGGTATTTAAGATTTATAATTTTAGAGAGTTATGCAATACAAAGATAAATATAATCCCATATTTTGCAAATATAAAAAATCTTCTCACTATTTTTTTTATAATTTAATACATTTTATGTAATGTTTTTTATTTCGTGAAAAATCATCATTCCATTCAATTGTACTTTCTCTACTCCATCAAACAACCATAACCCAAATGGAATAAATTTTAAAATTAGAGATGAGAATAAAAAACCTAATATTATACAACAAATGAAAATTCAATTATTCCAAAAAATAATAAATGAAATTTTATTTTTCAAAATTAAATTAGGTCTCAGAATATAAAAATTCATACCCATGACATTACATTCCCTTCCCAAAGTCATTCATAATAAAATTAATAAGAAATAATCTGGTAAAAATAAATATCATAGCATTTATTTGTAATAATTAATAGTTCATATTATGATTATCCACAATGTTATACTTTTCAACCATATGATATAGAAAAAATATTTCTTTACTTTTTGAAACAATAATAAAAAACAATTGAATGAATAAACACAAATATAGGTAATTTGGTACATCATTTTAATATCACTTGTACTTATTCTTTGAATATTAATTGTGGTTATTCATGGAGTGGATATCTATGATAAACATTAAATGAACATCATTGTAAATCATTGAATAATAATTGTTATATATTACTATAATATAAGAGGAGATTCCTAATCATGTTACTCAATCCCATTAACCAATGTAGTGCAATGATATGATAGGATCACACAAAATAGGATTATAATTGAACCATATTACATCAAAAAATATTTATAATATCTATAATAAAAAAATCATGCATAATAAGGACATTAGTTTCCCCAAAAATAAAACATTTTCTGATATTGATATATAAATTATTCTTAAATACCATTTATAAAAAAACAAAACATTGGGAATGATGGATAATAATTAATAAAAACATAATTCCTCGTAATATAATTCAAAAATAAAATAATATTTACAGTCATATGAAAATTAATTGTCACCATATAGGTTAAAAAAATCAATTTTTCTATTTCTGTAATATACATTAAAAAAATTATATAAATTATTATGTTTCAAAATAAATGAAATAAAATAAAAAGGGATATAAATTTCATTTGATAAATTATGTATATCCATATTAATAAATCCATTTTTTCAAAACAATGATATAGAATAAAAACCTAGTTTTGAGAGAAACATTAAAAGATTATTTCTAAGAGAATGTCTCTGACCATGAGTCAGAATCATCACTTATGTTATATATCATTCTGAATAATAAATATATACTAAATATTTAATGTTTATTAAAATTTAAAATGTTTTATTATTCCAATTATATCATTTGTAACCCTTTTATGTACTATTATATAACCATTTTTTATATGTTTGATGTTTTGATAATAATTGGGGTATATGTCCAAAACGGATTTCATATGTCAAATTTGGTAAAAGTGGTTATTATTACATATTTTTTATAATTAAAATAATAAAATAATTTTCATATTTTATAAAAAATTATAATTTTGAAAAATATTTATGAATGAATGTTATGAAAGAGGAACTATGTTTCTATCCCGAAAAAGGCAAGCCACACATACACATGAGTAAAAGTTCGATTTTTCAATGGTCATCATGAATAGAATATACGAATAATTTCATCCATTAATAATTATAATAATATCATAAAAATAATATTACTTTTTAAATAAAATTATATTTATTTTCCATGTAACATGGTGATGAATAAAATCACATCACTTATTGGACAAGTACAAACGAATAATGTCATCATTTTATATTGGATGAAATTATAAATATATATTTATAAAATTATAATTTCAGAATTATAATAATTTTATTAATATCATATATATATATATATCATAAAGATGTCATTATAAGCATCCATGGGAGATGCAGATGGAAAATGAATAATATCGGTTCAAGAGACAGTAGTCTGTTCTACACACAAATATTGAATTCCCCTCTAATTTAATGGATGTTAGAGATGGTTATAGTTTATATCATGAAAATAATAAAATCAGAATATATGGAGTGAAGTATTGTTATTATTTTATCATGGATGGAGGATATATAATCGATGTGGAGGAATAAAGAAAGCATAAACTTATAGTTAAAAAATATTCATTATCTCTTGGATGTCTCCATTAATTAACGTCTTCTCAACTATATGTTTGTTATTAATCAAAATAAAGCCTCTGAAATGATGTTATGTATTCTTTGAATGGATTTGGGTATATCTTGGTCGATCTAAATAGGAATTCAAGTGTATGAAAATAAGAGTATGTTCTTCCCAATTTTAAGAGTAGTGTAGGGAATTTCTGGAATTATATAAATTATTAATTTAATATAAAATAATTTTAATGTAGAAATGGAAAAAAAATTGATATTAATTGAAATAAATATGATTATTAATAGAAATAGCCTTAAAAAATTTTGATGGATAATTTGATATCTTATATTTCATATTTTATTTTTGTCCCCTAGTTCATTCTTTTGATAATTACTGCAATATTGAAATTATAATCACATTATGGGTTATTAATGTAATTATAAATTTAAAAAATACACAGTAATTAACCACGTTCTGTTTTTTAAAACATATACCATTTATATGTTTGAATTTAGTTTATAACATTAAAAAAATATCATTTTAAAAAATAGAAATAATGTCATTTTTTGAATTATTTTTTCGTATTCCTTTTTTATAAAATCTATAGGAAAAATAATTTCAAAATGATCAAATAAAAAATAAAAAATTTGTTATATCTATCTAAAGTTTATTAATTACCTTAAATATTAAAATTTTATTTATTTGTTTATTTTTCTTATAATTTATTTCAACTTTCAATTAATTGAATAATTATAGCATCAACATTATGTAAGAAACAAAGACAATTTTTTCATCACCAAAATTAATTTTTAAATTTCCATAAGGATGATAAAAATTTATATTTATTTTTCATACTTATAACTCTACATATAATATATTTATCCACATGATAAAAATAATATATTCATTAAATACATGTCTGTGAAAAGTTTGACATTTTTTCTTGAACTATTATGGATAATGGGATCATATAAATATGATTAAAATTCCATATAACATAATATAATATGAATAGGGAATAAAGAGACTTATCCAAAAGAATTAAGTCATGCTTCATGGTTATTTTATAATTCTTTCAATTATATTTTCAACCCTTAATTACAAAAATTACCCTTTACCATAGATACAAACATTAATAAGGTTATAATTAGTGTTGAGTAATAAATATGGGGTTCATATTTACAAAATTTTGACATCATAATTTGAAATATAGAATCTATTTTTCTAAATTCAATACCTAAAATTAGTATAATTTATTTAATAATAAAATTGGAATAACCTTATGAAAAATTTATTATTTTTGAAAAGTGTTCTTTTTTTAAACATAAATTTTTTTAAAATAAATTACAACATAGAAATAATTTAAAACCATAATTCTGTAAAATTAAATCCAAATGAACTAATTCAAATACTAAATTAAAAATTATAGAATTTTATATTAAAAAATACATTTAAAGGAAACAATTTTCTCAGAAAAAACCAATTTTTCACAGTTCACTAAAAAATATATATTTTCCTTATAATTTTAAAACATTATCCAATGATAATTTTAACACGATGAATTAAATAATGAAATTAATTTTTCTAAATTTATATTCAATAATATAAATATTTAAAATTTAATATAAATCGGGAAATAATTTTCTCAGTAAAATTATTTCATTTTCGATTTTAAAAAAATATTATAATGAATATAAATATATATATATATATATGGTGGGCTTATAATTATGTAAATGATTTTTCTTTATAATTACATGGTTTTTTAAAATCATCCACCTTTATAAAATTGTGAGCTCATTATTCTATTCACTAATCATTTAAGTGGGGATAACCTTACCTCACTGAATTTTTAGATTCCCATAATGATTCGTCAGCTATATAGTTTTCTACAAAATCATAACCTTGAGAATTAACTTGTTTTATTATACATGATCTATAAGGTCAAGAATAGAAAAAGTTTATTTATCATTTGATAGGTTATAATTTATATGAAATACAATAAGGCTAAAAACAAGAGATAAATCGAGAATATATTTTTGTAACATCAAAACAAGAAAAAACATTTCCTAAATTGAATAATGTAAGAGGTAAGGCTACATTATATAGATTATAAATAATATTAATCTACAGCTTCACATAGTCCAATGAATCAAGGAATTTTCTCCACCTTTTTTAAAAATTCATAATAAGGCTTCAAAGTGATACATTATGAAAAACATAATCACCAACCTCGTAATAAATACTTTTCTTATGGTTATCTATATAACCTTTCTTCAAACATTCAGCTTCTCTCATATGTTTCTAAATTACCTTCACCATATAAAACTATTATCCCAAATACACATGTATCCAAAACATATACAACATGACCCAGATCCCTAGTACTCATTGTAAATATAAAGTCCTTCTTTGATGGCACATTTCACATATAATGTCATTGTTATTTTGCATTCAATTTCTCAGAATTTAATTTTAAATCATAGATAAAAAATTGACCCATCAGTTAGCTTAAAATTCAATTTAATTAAAATATTTACATTTTAAAATAAAACATTATATCATATAATAGTGGTTTAGGTGTTTTATATAAATATATTAATTAATAATTTCATTATTAATTCAACATGTAATTTAATTTCTGTATATTTGGGCTTTTATAGTACTAGGGGTTCAGAGTTTCCTAAAATTAACCTTAGAAGATTTGGAACCATCCAAATAAATACATAAGGGATGATATATATACCAATATATTAACTAATTTTGTAATTAACAACATAAAAAATAATAAATAAATAAATTTTTCCAATCCCAACACACACATATGTTGATCAAGATCCCCACTCATTAAAATGTATAAACATACTAGTTATAGACATTATATAATTTACTTAAATTTATTCTTTTTAAAACTATTCTACTTAATTAATCAATTAATATACTAAATAATATATTTATTCTTTATCTTAATTAGATTTCCAAATAATAATTGAGATTTCTAGAAATTAATATTTTTAGTAAACTCTAAATTTTTATTAATAATTGTAATTCATCAACTAAATAATGTGTAATGGCATTGATAAATGGAAAATAACATTTTCTATATTTATATAAACTCAATACTAAATATTCACATGTACATTATGATTACAATAAAAGAAACAAGTTTTGTATAGTCTGTATTAAATTGTATCCATTTCAATAATTTATTTCTTATTGGACATGGATTTTTACATAACATGTTGTTAATAATAAATAGTGTATAGCCCTTGACATGCACTATATATATAAATAGAATGTATTACCACATTACATGCTAAGAAAAACATTTTGTATTTCTTTTTATGTCATTCCACATAGTTAGTACTATGTGTAGACCCATGTGAGTTGTCATAAATTTACATATATACAAAATGATATATAAAATAAAATCAAAATATGCATGACACTAATAAATAATGTGTAGTTGTGGAATATATAGATAATAATATGTAAATATTTATTCCAACAATAAAGATATAAATGAACTGGTCATGTACCTAGAGAAGATTGAATCCTTACAAATTATGTAAAAATATTTATATAAACCATATATTTATTAATTCAATATTACATATTGTAGGGTTGAGTAACACATTATATGAGTCGTCTAGTGTACTATTATTGAAATTTCATGTGATGCAAGTTATGTATAAATTGATATATTATTTTTAATTCATTTATATCGATCCTCAAAAAATTTCAAAACACTCAATGTGTATCTCATTTATATTTTTATATTTTACATGTATTTTTTGGAATGTTAAATGTTTCTCAATTAATTTTATTATTGGTCACTACAATTGTAGGAAATAATTAGTGTGTAATGATAACAAATTATCTCATCATATCTATTTTAATAATATATAAAAATTCAATTAAATGTGGGATTGCACATACTATAAAAAATAAACACATCACATACCCCATGGAAACAACAATACCACATTAGAAATCATTACGTGACATGTAATGACACAATGTACTAATAAAAAAGTATTTCTATGATTGAGGATATCCATATCATAGGTAGTTCAAAATGGTTATATGGAATTTAATAAACATACACATGTTTAATTTCAATTCCACATTGATAGTTTCATTGGGAACTCCATATGGACACATTTAGGGTTCTTAATGTGGATTATTCATGTTTCAATCCACAAAAACTACATGAATGTCTTTGTTTGAAATTTTTATTTTATCGAAAAAAATTAAATTAATAATTTTATTCAAATTATTTAATATAATAAGTCAAATATTATAAATTTTAAAATTATAGTTTGGATTTTCTAATGAAACTTCATGGTTTTGTGTAATTTTAGAGTGGTTTTCTAATGAACAATAATATGGTATAATCTACTTCAATGAAAAAAATCCAATTTCCGTGTTGTTGGGGACTAACAAATTCCCTTTAGATGATCTCAAACATTAAATTAGAAATTAATTTTAAAAATAAATTTTCTCAATATTTGAAATATTGTTGGTATGATTTATTATTATTATATAGTTGAATTTTCATCATGGTTTAATAATGATGTGAGAAATCCTCATGTTATATTCAAAAGTGTCTTGATAAGAAACTACACAAAATTATTAATTTGGGGGTGTTATGGTGAAAAATTATTTATTAACATTAGAAATTGTCTATCAAATTCATTATATATTTCATTAATAATATTAATCATACAATATTATATATCATTTCCATTTTTTAATATCATATTTCATGTAAATAATTAACTATTTATTTAAATAATTATTTAAAATGTATATGTATCTGAACAAGATATAATAATATTTTTATATTATAAATTTTTTAACCCTTAAATATCGTTCGGTATTCCCCAACTTGATATTTTGATGTTCGATAGTGTAGATGACATAAAACAATGATCTTAAACGTCCCATGAAATATATGACCATTAATACATAATTGTTAAATTGTAATATATGTGTTATATTATTTAATTAGTGAAATAAATTTTTATTTTCCACTCAATATAATTTTACTGATAGACTCTATTTAAATAATCAATCAATTTTTAGTAACATAATTTTAATAATTAAATAAATGTTCTTTTAAATTATAATTTTTTATAGTTTTAATTGAGAGAAACTATATTAAATAAATTTTTGTTAATATAGAAATTTAATTTTATAAAATTATCATAATTTATTAATTCAACATATCATTATTAATATAAAATTATTTTTTGGATTTTTTTGAAAAATATTGATTTTTAGCTTATGAGTTTAAAATATATATTTTTTAAAAAAATTACATTTCATTGTAATAATTTAATTATTTTTCCAAAAACCATATTTTTCCAATATTATTTAAAGTGTAATATTGAATATTTAATTATATTTGATCCACTTAATGGACTTTTTATTATCTTTATAATGGATTTTAGTATAAGATTTATTTTTTGATAAAAAACATGAATTCTCATAAAGAAAATTCCAAATTAAAATATGTTTATACATTTTAATTTTTAAATCAATACTCTAATGTGGAATTATATAAATTAAATTTATATATCATATATCAATAAATATTATTTTAAAATCATACATTGGTTATTAATAAGATTATAGGTAATATAAAATCTTTATTTTTATAAAAATTATCTTCTTGAAAATTACATTTTTATCACGCTAGTGGGTTTTATTAAAACGTAATGTAATCTAATTATAGTATTTAATTTTTAAAAATGGATTTAATATTATTAATTTGAATAATTATTATTATTTAATATGGTCATCCTAATTTTATTCTTTTATTAACAGTGAATAAAGTGAAAATTAATTATTGTAGTGAAGGTGAAAATAGTTTTACCAGTGAATAAAGTAAAATGGTATGTTTTAAAAAAACATTTGTATAATATTTAATTTCAGGAAATATATACGATATAATATATTTTCAAAAAAAAAATTGACTGTTTTGGTTTTTTTAAAAATTATAACACCACCCATCTGTTTATTTAAAAAGGCCACCCCAACAATTTCTATTTCGGAATTAATATACATTTGGTTTATCCAAGACTGATCAAGATGCCATTCTTACTCCAATACCCATAAAATTATTCCCTTTTTCTGATCATAGGTCTATCTTATGAAGCCTTTTCATGCATACCTAATGAGGTTTTATGAAGAATAGGTATTGTTTTTAACAACGCTTAATTATTTTATTTATTTTTCCATCTCATTGTAATAATATTATATAATGAATTTAAAAAAACATAACGATGAATCATATTATGATATTTTAATAAATTAATTATATAACAATGAACAATCTATGCTTCCACCAAATCAGATAAAAAATCATCATTAGTGTGTACGTTGACTACTACCTCAAGAATTAATTTCATTTGTTTTTTATCATCAAATCCCATGGATTTATATATTTATAGAATAAAATTTTATATATTCTATATTTAACTTATATATACTTATGTAGTTCTGATATCTTATATACCATATTACATTTAATTTTATGGGGGATACAATAACTTCATGCATGGGTATTTATGGTTAACTACAAGCACACGAAACGATAAGATTCATTTTTCACTAACATTTTACATAGAGCATATTATAAATATTTGTGATGAGTATTTGTGTTATGAATGAAATAATTATTAAATTAATAAAAATATTATCATTTTTATAAGATTATAAATCATTTTTACCACTATTCTATTAACTAAGAAGCATTAACGTTATTCAAGTGTATATGTGGACAACCTCCTCGATGAAGCAATGTAATTCATTTTTCAACACCACCGCATATAGATGCTATATATAATTATATTTAAATAAATAATATTTTATTTATTTTGTTATTATAATTTCTAATATGAAAGAATATTATTACACTCATTCATTAATGATCATTCAAAAACGAAATCGCTACTCATGTGTACGTATGACCTATCATATCCATGATAGAATTATTTTTCTTCAGATTTTATAAGTTTTCTTCATTAGTGGTTTGAAACGTATAAACTACTTATCAATTTTATGACAATTACATTATTATTATTTTGGATATGTCTAAATATTTTCTTCTAACACCTAATTAAAGACATCGAAACCATTTTTAAAACATATGTGTTAGATTTCCTCAAAATACCACATATGGACTTAACTAATTATGTATTTAAATATTTAATTAGAAATAAATAAATTAAATTGTTTACATATTAAGTATTAAACCTATATATGGTTCTTTTGAAATAAAATAATTAATATATATTTATAATATTATTGGGTGGAACATGTATTAAGGAACTAAGACCACTGATAAGGGATTATCATCTCACTGTTGATTTTGTGAGAAATATTCCATATCCAAATTATTTTTATTTTTTGGTGTATATACATCCTATGATTGTATTTTATTATTAATTTTATGAAAATTAATTGGATTTATGAATCCATCTTACATAGTCTATTTAATGGGGTTTTTATCCAATGTTTACCGTAGCGGTATACGACAACTTTTTGATTTCAAGTCATTGTGGTAAATTTTAATACTGTGAAACTAATTTCATTTATATGGTATAAATATTTATTTCCCATTAACATGTTAAATCATTAATACTTCAAACATCATAGTATGTTTTGTTTATATTAGAAATATTTTATCCTTATATATTGGATTTCTATGTTACCCTGTTTTAAATGGTTTCTTTACAAAATTTCTTATGGGATATAACTCTTATTAATTTAATTTATTATGTTAGGGATATGATTTAATTGATATATAAATTTATGATATAAGTATTTACTCATTTTATTATTTAAATTTGTTACAATAAACACTCAATTGATAAATAGTAACTACGGTGGTATAATATTATATGGGTAAATCATGTCGCATTCCTCTATTTGGGAGATATATCTATGATATGAACATAACATTTTTTATGAGGTAAATAAAGTGCCTTGTGATATGTTACATAATGAATCTCATCATGTTATTTATATTTAATTTTTCAATTGCACTTATTATATCACAATGCATTTTATTGAAGAGATATCTAACTGTAATAATATTTATCATACAATCAACATTATTTTTAGAATATTTACGATCATGGTTACATTTTTGGAAATCATATAGTCTTATTTTATTAATCTAAAATTATTACATGATCACTAGTAATGAAAATTTAAAAATGATTTATTTATATTACCTCCCATATTTATTAGAGAACGCCAAAAATGTTTTTCTTGTGATACTAATCTTATCTCTTATTTTAGATCAAAAACATTATTCTTATATATATATGATTTATAAATTTTTTCAAAATATATTTTTAATAAAAAAAATTATTTTTAGTTAAATTTCTAATGGAATTGTATTTCACATCCTGACACATTGGGGCCCACCGGGCATTCGGAGATTCATCCCGCAACTACACCAAGCCCACCCCTATAGGATAGGGACTGGTGACCAGCACTGAAAGGAATAACTAAGATGGGAGTGTTTTCCTAATTTACCTATATGCATTCACCCAACCATCTCCATGTAGAAGTAACTATGAATAAATATTATAGGTAGTAAAATATTGGGAATATCAAATCATGAATCAACCTCAATTGGAAAAAAGAGTATGATTTCATAATCTGAAATGTAATGGTGAAAACATATCCAACATGAAAGATGTCCCAACCTATCTATAACTGGAAATTTAAATGTTGAGCGATCCTCTTTCGGAATCTCTAGTATCTGTCTACTCTTTATGGTATAATTCAATAATGTATCCATATGATCCCCTGAATTCACCATCTACCTTCATGTAACCTACATGAGATACAACACATGCGGGCAATTCCAATCTATGGGTGTGCATATACATACCTATTAGACCATTCCAAAATATGACTGGGAAGAAATAGAAGATACAATTGAAATATAAATATCAACACATAGAAATAAAAACCAATATATAGATATACATATATCTTCTCCTAAATGAATCCCAATAGGATATGAAAAGGGGATCTAAATCTCACATCCCTACCCATGAATGGTGTATTAGAACTATTCTTATAGTCCATCAATGATTCCAAATATCTCAAGTGTCTTCCCGATTAGGCATAAAATGGTATACACACCTTTTAAATATTCTTCATAGTTGAGGGGACATAATATAATGGTTGGGGACCCATTCCATGATACAGTGGTAGTGTTCTACATAGTAAATATATGACTCATTCATTCTCCCAATAGAAGTGTTCCACTCTATGAGTAGAGGACTAATTCCATATACGATAAAGAAGGGTCCACTATATATATAGATAAAATATATACACACTAATCCATTAGGGTGGTTTTACTATGTGGGAAGATGACCCATGACCAATCCTCATAGGAGGGTCCTGCATGATGAGTATAAAGATGTGTCACCCACATCTCAGTCCATCATGGGGGTTCCACTATATTGCTATAGTACCCATTCCATATACTCTAAATAGGGTTCCACTCTATAGTTATATAGGTAAAGTAACCACACCCTAGTCAATAAGAGGTGTTCAAATTTAGTTGTAGAGGACCCATGCCATGTCCTAGCAGGAGATTTCCACTCTAGTGATCCTTTCTAACAACTTAAGACTTCATGAATGTCCTAAAGTAGAACTATATCCTTAAAATATGTTATGGTATCTCAAAATCAACTAATAAGACTTCAAAGTTGTTCTATTACAAAAAATATATTTTGCAATACTCATAGGCCAAATTATGAGTCAAGATAAATATATATGTGAGGTAAAATATTTCATAAAAATAATTGCATGAAATTTAAGGAACCCAAATCCTAGGTGTTCCTTTTATAATACATGTCCATGTCCTCCCCATTACACACCTCCCTAGAAATTTATCCTTACACGACATGTAGGGGGAATAAATAGATTGTGATGGCTACACATGCATGTTTCATGGTATCATAGACCTCCTCGAATCATTTTGGCCATGTTCATGTATATTGGGCATGTGTCTATCCATGAATGCATATGTTTTCATTGAGGGTACATGTTGTATCTCTATTACCCAGTCAAAAAGGCATATGGGGGTCATACGCAGAGTATGATATTGAACTCACATAAAAACCATAACTACTATAGTGAGGTCAAAACACAATATATGTTCTTCAACTACTCCATTTGTAGTGGTATTTTTCAATAAATCCCATATAAACTATAATAATCCATTATATCTCACCATGGTAGTTGATTCCATGTAATGATTTCCCTAAATAAATGGTATGGTCTTTTTTAAATTGATTATGTACTTTTATGGAATTAAATTAGATATTTGTATGTTTTTTCAAAACCCACATGTTCCACACATTCCTTTTATTCCATATTTAATATACTTTGGATCCAAGATCACTTAAATAGTCATTCATAACAATAAATGATCCCCATATATCTACAAATTTTTTATCCCTTCTTCTCACGTCAATATTTAATGAATCTAGGGTACGAACTTGCTCGATCTGTGTCAATAATGTTCAACAACAGTCCTCAAAGGCCAATGGTGAAAATCCTTATAAATGATAGGTAAAATCATATGAAACAATGTTTCTACAATCAGTATCCAAGTGTTTTTAAGAAAAAATATAAATCTGGTAGAAATTTAATGAGAAAATATTAAACAAATAGGGAGATAGTACAAATAATCAAATTGATTGCCTTGGGGCTCGTGTGAATGTTCTAAAAAATCACAATTCAATAAGAATATTGAAAACCCATTATTCAACGAATACAAAAAGTGGGTGTAAAATTATTATTATTACTACCATAATTCAGATCAATCACTATTTAGTAATTCTTATTCCAATTAATGGGAATATCTATTCAATTTGTTGTTCCATGATTCACTCGGATGTGGAATCCAACCATTGTCTGATCTAAATTTTGTAATTAATTGTATTGGACTTATACTCTAAATGATATTAGTGTTATATGGAAACCCATAGTGATTTTAAATAACATGATATTTATATATAGAATTAGTTTTAATTAAATTAATTAAAATAGTAAATTATTCTACTTTACACACACACCATCCTTCTTCTTATCTGAACATCCCATGTCGACCATTTTTGTCACACCTATGGTAAAACTCATCCTTAAAATAAAAAAATGCTATATAATTTCCAATTATAAATTTATTATGATATATTCTATTATTTACAAAAAACTCTAAGTACATAATATTTTAATATTTATTAATTTTTAAAAATAATTTTGGGAACACATGTCTACAGAAGGATGTGTCATCTTAGCTTTTGGCTTTGAAAATATTCTTGATATATTTCTAATACTTAAATGAAAAATTAGGGCCTATACATATTCAATTATCTTTAAATGTTATCCTAAAAAAGAAACAACTAAAAAATTTTGGGGATATTGGGTCCACATCTACCACTCTAATTATCCATAGCTCCCCAACATGCTCCAATGATTCAACAACATATGAAAAAAGGGATTGTTAGGAATATAGATGATCAAATTCATCTGATACTTATTCCCCAATGGGTGCTCCAGAAGGTTACTCCATCATTGATTTCATTCTTTTCCCTATCAATAACATGTGTGGGATTATAAAATTATCTCCTAAAATTCATCACATAGAATATGTCATACACCCACTCTAACCATGTGTGTATGAATAGGTTTTAGGCAACCTCTCTTACCCTTTTAAACATCTTAATGACATGAAAAACCTCAAGTATAGCATGGCTCCATAGATGATTCACTATAATCAAAATCATGGGGAGACTATCTAAAACAATTGTTCTCCCAGATAGAACACCATGTTCTGAAGATGTCAATATACATTATTTGTATACTTCTAATGACATTTCATCATATGCTCATGAATTATCAAGAATATCTATGTCATCATGCACACTATCAGTATCCCAATAAGAGATTCATCTCCAATCTAATTCAAGTATAAGAGTGACGTGAATGGTCACCCATATACTATCTCGAATGTGGACATCAAAATATTAGAGTGATAACTATTATTATATGAAAACTATAACAAGTGGAAGTGGTCCTCCAAAAATTCAATGTAGTCTAACAGTCACACATTTTTAAAATGATCCCACATAATAATTGTGTGCTCAGTCTACCATATATATGGGGGTGGAGGATTCTACTATCCTTATATAGGTTCTGAATTCCACATACAGGCCAATCCACATCTATCACATAAACCATAAATCACATTTGAAAACATTTTTCAAATAAAACCCATGAAGGAAGTGGATCTCTTGCACAAACAACCACATCAATGTCTCAAATAAGATCATCCCCTAATTATAATGAAATGTTTCAACTTCGTATGTTAGTCCACTATCAACCTTATAGTTTCCGGAACACTCACTATCCCTAGAGACTCTAAAAAAATTACTGGTTGTTTTGTACCATATCCAATATGGGATCTTAAGTGGATATAATAATATTTCTTGAACCTTGTGCGTATCCATTACCTACTGATACCAGAGGTACTAAAAGCCAAAATTTTCCTTGTTATGCCTAAATCCAACCTACATAAACTACAAAAAGGTATATGTTCATATCCCTTTCACATGTATGTATTGATCAATGAAATGTATTAAACATATCACATCCACTCCCCCAATATCATGACATTGTCCATAGTTTGTCCTTGGAATATTATTTCATGATTCCCTCATTCTACAAATCTATCTGGTGACTCTCTAGAAGATATACTATCACATATGAACTCATAGAAAATGCCTCCCAACTGGCCCTCTCTCACACATGGGAGAATAAGAGGATTAAATAACACTGATTGGTGAAAAGATATTCCATCCTCCATAAATATGGTCAGCATCAATGAATCAAATTTCTCTAAATCCCCCTACACCAAACATGCTTATTACTTCATACGAATGGTGTCTTCCATGATGATTACATTCTGATGAATATAGACTATCTCAATGTCATAGACTCATAGAAACTCCAACTATTTCCTCACTCTTAGGATCATGTTTCTCCAATTGATGGTATACTTGAGACTCTAATCGCTCGAGTAAAACATAAATAACTCTCCCAGATCATAATTCATCAAAATATGTAGAGAAAAAAATACCTCTTCCCACTCCCAAAAATGATTAAATAGTTATGCTCATTAGGTATCAAATATATCAACCCATATATGGAAACTTCCTACCACTTCATCATCACAATGTTGAGATGACATATTTAGGCATCATAGTATACTACCCATTTCACACCCATCTCAGATAGTCTCAAAATCAGGGAAATCGTAATCCTTAGCCTCATCTCCTTTAAATAACTCTATCATATCTCGTTCTATGTAAGCAAACACTCTTTCCACTTTATGGAGGTCAAAGGGGATTTAATCCTTTGGATTTCTACACATACCCCATGTATTACCCCTAATCCTAGAAAACTAAGAACCACTTACATGATCCTGGGTTTCTCTAAAAAAATTACATCAATATTCTCCGATTCCATAGGTAATCCATTCTCAAAAATTTCATTCCCCAAAAATTCAACCTTGTGGAACCATAACTGTAACTATTAGAAATTTTCATAGAGTCGGTTCTCCGAATTTAGTTCTAAGATCAACTTCAGTTCTCTGCATACTCCTCATTGTTGTAGAGTATATACATGTTTCATCGATGAAGGAAGCAAAAAATCAAAGCTAACATGTCTAGAATATCCATTTTATTAAATCCATAAGCACATTAGGGTTATTACTACCACAAAATAGCATCACTAGATATTCACACTATCTATAGTGACATTGGAATTACATATTCTGTGTATCAGCCTTGAAAACTCTCAAATAGTGGTATCCATTCCTATAATCGATCATTATGAGTTATATCATTCCTTTTAACAGATCAATGTAGTCTTCAATCCTCAATATGGGGAAATTATAATTTTTAATTTCATAGTTTATGTGATAAAAATTGACACAATACAGCAGGATGTCATCATTTCTTTTAAATGAACAAAACACCATCCATATAGAGAGACACACTATGTATGATAAAACCCTTCTCTAGAAGGTCCTATATCATCCAAATAATAATTATAGCACAGTAATAAGAATATGATATACTATACAGTATTTTGGATTATTCATGATTTTCAAATCAATGAAAAAATACATCTCCCACCTCATTGGTAGTCCAAGAACATCCCCGAGAACAATGTCCATAAAATCCTCCATGATGCCTAATGATCTTATTGTGATAAGGGATACACAAGATAACATATGGGTGATGGGTGGAAGCTTCCTGATCACTTGTCCCACTATTTCCACAAATGAGATATCTATTCCCCATAATGAACAATCTCATTCCATCAATCTGAGGTAACATGACTCATCAATAGTTATATTCAATTTAGTAGTGGAATATGATAAACCAATCCATTCTCATGTTGATTTCAAAATTTCTCATCACGATGGCACAAGTTATCTATTACATACTCTCTATCATGAGATAGCTCAATCGATCAAAAGATAAAAGATAACAAGGAAGTGTTCCCCCTATGATCCTCAAAGAAATAATTTTTTCGATACATATCTAATAGGGAGCCCTATGTCATTAACTAGAAGTAAAGATAATATTTAATAACTCAAACCTATTTCTAGTAATATAGAAGGAAGAGAAGAATAAAAAAATATTCCATTAATCATCTGATGTGATACCAGGTCATATGCCTCCACATTATATAGATGCCCGCAACCTTGATCACCATCAATTGGACCCTGACGTGTGTTGTCCAGTAGTGGTGGTCGAAATATATCATAACATCATCCAAAATCATGTAGCTTCGTGTAAAACCCCAGGTAAATAAAGAATATGACATTTTCATATTTATCCATATTTGTGAATAAAATATTAATATGACTTTAAGGGGGACTCTATGCTCGATGGCATACCCAACACGCAACAATGAGTTTCTTGGGAATGTTACGTTGCACTCTAATAATAAAATAATATTATTTTAAATGGTAGTTAACATGTAGCCATTGTAATGGCGGGAATGGATAGAAATAACTAAAATATGATTATATATGTTCTTAAATATTTTTACATTTATACAATAAAAGATAAAGGCTTAAAATACGGAAAGAATTCAATTTTAGGCATATATGCCCTAGTTTTCACTAAAGGTTCACTTATCAACTTTTGATGGAGAACCGTCATTAAATATAGTTTTGTTCACTCTTAAACATTATTTTGGACCAAATAAAACTCTTACTAAGAATCAGGACATCAAAATTTACTTTGTGTAAATTTTTGGTATCTTTCCGATAATGTTCATTTTTTAATGAATAGTGTAAATGTTGTGTTTTAATTCAAAACCTCTTTTTAATCTAATTTATTTATATGATTAGATAATATATTGAATTGGTTTTAAAGTGAAATTAGAAAATATTTTTACCATTAAATCCGATAGTGGTCGTTGGAATAAATATCACTTTGAAATCAGACTTAAACTACTGTCAATCTTTTGATACTTATTGTTTTATAAAAACACGCTATTTGCTCTGACAGCGGGAATTAATTATTAAATTAATTAATGTGACTAATATGTTTTGAATTTTTTAAAATGGACTTCATTTTTGAGTTCGTAATATCAAATATAGCTTAGGGTGAATTTTTGGTAATTTTCTGAAAAACTTCAATTTTTGATGAATAGTGAAACCACTAAGTGGTACTTATAAAAGCTGATTTTTCGTTTAAATGAAATTTTACCACTTTTGTGTTTCGAATTTCAAAAATCCGACATACATGGTTGTCATTAAGAAGTAAAATGTTGTTCAATGAGATTATAATAATTTTTTGGTCAATAGTAACTTATTAAGTTCTTAATCGCGATTAGAGGTAATTAGTGTAATTTAAGGTAAAAATGATATTATTAGAATGTGAAAACACCATGAAACTTGTCCTAAACCTATTGGGTGAGTCATGGCAGACCATGAAAAGCCATGGGCCAACTTGGGGACCCCATGGAGTCACTTTAGTTGGAAAATGACAATAATATATTTTTATTTAATGTTAAAATTAAATTGACCCAAACATGAGTTGTTTTACTAAAACAATTCTTAAGTAGGGATACACAAGTCCAAATTTTGATTATAAATAGTAATTTGAAATATAAAAAGATTTCCTACATCATAGTATTTGTTTTATAATTTTTATACATTAAATAAATTAAATTATATATGACATAATAATGATGCAGCGATGACATCATTATTTGACGATTTAAATAAAATGGAAAGATAATGTAAAATCAATGAACTACACATGTCCAAAACCAATTGTATGAGTGGATTGCGAAGCCTTATCACCTTATCCACGAATTATATCAATGTGGGACCTTTTGAAACCGAAACACATTTTCAAATAAAGTAATATTTCTTACTTTCCAAAAGTGCCCCTCCTCTCCTCTTATAAAAGGCCCCCAACTCTACTTCATTTAACACACACCTCAAGCCTTTGTCTCGTCCAACCCCTGCCCATTTACTCTCTCAACATCCCTCTCCTCATCCTAGAGGATTACCTTTGGGCAGAATCCTTTAAAAGGAAGCCTTTAGGCTCAAATCAAAAGGAGTTACATTTTTAAAGGTAATTCTTTCTCTCATGTTCATTTGTTTTATTTTGCTTCTCCAACCCCCTAAACTCTTTTTATTTACTTATTTTGTAACAACAACAGTATCTTAAATATACTAGGATGTTGTTATAAGATTTATTCGAGCTACACTCTCACACAACTACATCAAATGGTTAAAGAACATACGGTTTCCGTGGATGGCGAAATTCTGCCTCCTGAAACGATGATTGTTCAATACTCATTTAACACCTTCAAAGGTGGCCATTATGATGTCACTATTTTTATATATGATATATAATATTTTTATGTTTTACTTATGCTTCTGTATTTTTCATTTTTGTCTTACCTTTATGGCTTCCATTATGGGTATACGCGATATCTTCATTTAAGGAAGTGCGAACTACCGCCCCCTCAAAGTGATTTGATTCGTTAAAATACCATATGTGGGATGTATAAAGGATGGAAATATGATATTATATATGATATTATACTGGAATTATAATATACCTTTATATCATTATTATTCCATTCTATAAAATATGAAATAGAAATGAAAGTAGCGTTCATGCGTACGTACGGCTTACCGTCTCCATGAACGGTGCATTTCATTTCTTACCTCTAAATAATTATGCAATGTTATAAATGAATGAATGTACTGGATATATATGACATATATGATATCTAAATAATTAATACAATTCTGGATATAATAAAAATTTGGCCACATGAACAACATGTAATTGTAAGAAGTCCACTTTCGACTTAAGAACCAAATATCGACAAAACAAATATTATTAACTTAAATGATTACATAATTTTTATGACATGGTAATAAGTGGTATAAAATTAATAATGAACTTGAAAAAGGTTCTTAAGGAAGTATAAATTAACTCATGTTTACTATTCAGGAGATTACAGAACGATCGAGTCAAGTCGGACCCGAGGTAAGGGATCCTACACCTCTCTTTCTTTTTAAGTACACACTTTTATGTCATTCCTTTTAAGCTCATATTTCTTATGATTGGGATATTATTTTATATTACTCCTACTTTACTTATTATGTTCATATGATGAGAGACCCTATTTCCTCTCATCAATCCATTTTGGACGTTTTGAGTGGCGCCGTTAGGCTGCCGAGTTTTCGTAAGGGATTTTTTTCATCTCACTTTTGTTCCCGTGAGATTTATGCTACATTTTCCACAAATCCCATTGAGTGGTGTATTTACTGCCCATTATTCAACTCTTTGTGTAATATACTTTCGCTTATGAGTATTTACATCAATGATCTATTGTCCTTCTTCCATGGGGTGTATGTTTTGAAAGATACCCAAGTCGGTAAGGGAACCTTTCACTCTCCTCTTTCTTAAAAGACTTCTTTTGTTGGGTCTTTTAATTTACGTATTGTTATGTTGGGATATGTTCTCATATATCCTTATTGATGTAAATTTTATGTCCAAGTGATGAGATACACTTTTTATCTCTCATCAACTTATTTTGATGTGATGCCGTTAGGCTGTCAAGGGAACTTTTTAACCCAATTTTGATTTCTTTGGGTTCAACTTGTAGTCATTGAATATGTCATCCATTGAATATGTGTGAATGACCTTTTATTATTTTACACTTAATATCCACTTATATTGGGTGTATATATATTTGTCACACATATTTTTGAGATTTATTTGTCCTTAATTTAAGGATACCTTCTTTATAAGGGATTTCATCACATTTGACATTTCTATTGAGGGATCATTGTTGTTACGCACCAATTCACTCTTATATGGTGTATATACTGTCCGTTGGAGTATTATATCATGAATCCTTTTATTCTCATGATATTATAAAATTCTAAATAAATGTTATTCCTCGATTATTGTATTCAAGTGTCTCTAATTTTTGTAAAACCCCTTTATCCAAAATATCGTTTTAAATGTTTTAATTATTTGTTCTTATTAATATCCATGTTTTCAAAATGGTTTTAAGGATTTATTTATATGGATATTAATGTTTTAAAATGATAAAAGCTTCAAGGTGGTATGGGACTTCGTCTCAATCTCCTTTCATTGAGGCATATTTTATTTTATACATAACTTTCTTTTATACGGTGTATAAACCCCTTTGACTTTTCGTTTATTCAAAAGGAATCTTTTTATACGAAGCATTTACTAAACGACAATCGGGAATGTTTTTGTCGTACGTATGCGGGGACAACGACTTCTCCGCCGTCGTAACCGTTATTTGAGTTTCGGCTTCCTCTTCAAGCCATTCCTTCTTTTTTAAAAAGAGAAATAAATACCTTGTTTTACTTTGGTATTGAAAATGGTTTTCATAATGTTTTTATTATATCAATGTGTTGTATTGATATCTCGTGATTGAAATGTGGAAATGTTATGTTTCCTTTATGCATGTTTTATGTGATATGATTATGTTATGGTTCTTGGGAATTATTATGAAGACGGGTGGTTCCGTGATAAACTAAGGGCGGGTGAGCCCGTTATAGCTCTCCAATGCATTGGGTAACGCGAATGAGTGAAACATTAAGGTTTCTCCAAAGATATTTAGGGAATATATTGTGATGGGTATTCCAAACGTAACCAAGAGGGTTACTCCCTACGTAAGAATGTTATGAATGCCTCAAGTTACCTTTATTTCTTATGTTTTCTATGATTTATTCATGATTTGATATGCCTATGTTTTATGGGTAAAGTATGATTTCATTCTTATGTATATATGAACTCATGTTTCCTTTCCATATTTTTATAACCCTTACTGAGCTTTTTATGCTCATCCCAAGTTTTTGAAATGTCTTTCACAGGTCAAGGGAAAGGTACATGATGAGATGATAGTGTCAAGGATGTGTCAAGAAAGAATCCGTGTTTTATTTTAAATAGGTTTCCGTAGATGGGAAGAATGAATATTGTCTTCTATGTAACCACTTTGTTTAAAAGTGGAATGTAATGCATGTTTCATGATCTAATTCTCTAAAACTCTAAACCTGAAAAGATCCTCAATGTGTAATATTGTAATAACTCAAGATTAAGTAAGGTTTAAGGCTGGGGCCTTATAGTTGGTATCAAAGGGAGGTTTAGATAACTTTAGAGGTTAGGGTATTCTTTAAGCACAAGTGGCATTACCATAATGGTTAGGATTTCAGAAAGAGTCCTAGTTTTAGATAAAGTGAATTAGTAAGTGTATCTTAGTGTTTAACTTACTCATTAGTACATGATGGTTTTGTTGATATACTCACACTGACATTTCTGTTCTCAGTGAATGGATGGATCTAGCAGGCACCAAAGAGACAAGAGGTTTGAAGGAAACTGTGGTGGTTCTATGATTAAGATACAAGATAAAATGGGGGATTCAATGAGGAATCTCGTGGTTGTTCTAAACCAACTATCAAGGAGTCATGATCAACCACTTGAACCTTGGTATGATCTTTAATGCATCATGTACGAGATGGCCAGTCAATGTGGAATTTCAGGTAATAATTATAAAGGTAACCATTAGAGTTTATATGATCCGTACTTTTGAGGTAATTATGGGTTATTATATGATATGCTGGGAAATGAAAGGCATGAGATAAAATTGAGGTTAAAATATAAAGATTTTATCTCATTTTGGGGAATGTTTTAAGAATTATATAGTTTTGGAAAAAGGACAACACGCAGACCGTGTGACATCCCGTCGCGTCGGACAAAGCCGTGGGAATCGAACCCACAACCAAAGTGCGACTGGTATTTATCGCCTACCACTGGACTACGTGAAGTCCCTAGTTAGTTTGACTGATTCTCTTTTTAAGAGTATGTTGATTTTGGGTTATTTATGAAAATGATTAACCTATCATGGAGGATATGTGATTAGGATAATTACTTTTCAATGCGAGACTTTAAGAGCAACTGATTGTGTTTGGAGATAAATGTTACGATTTATCTTGGAAGACTATGTGACTAAATCCTTCAAATATTTGGGTTTCAATCTTAGATTGGTTTACTTTGAAGAATTTTATGGACAAATTGTTTATCTAATGGTCCTCATTTTACTTTGGGTTTTGTTGGACAAATTTTGGAGATTAAGAATAGATTTTCTTTTTATAAAGGGTTATCCTTTTATGGATTATCTGATCTTGTACTAGCCTTTTTGGTTTTGGTTTTGGTTAAAGTATAAAGACATGGGAAGTATATAGTTCTCTTTTGTGGATTAGGCGCTTCTCTAAATGTTGATTATAGTACTCTTAATGTGAACAGGTCTCCCTAAATACTCGTCTTTTGGAAAAAATATGAGTTTGACTAAGGAATCTAGTAAAAGTTGAAAGTCAACATGATAAGTGATTATGCTTCCTTATGAATAAATTCCTCAAAAAAATTTAACTTAAATCAAAAATTTTGTCTATTAACATTTCCTATTGGGGAATCGAATACTGTTTAACCCATCACAAGTTTGTGATTTTCTCGTGGTTAACTTTCTCTTAAACATGTTTTCTATCACTCTCTATTAGAACATGACCCTTTGTTTTTTCCTCCATGTCCATATTTTCATACTTGGAATCCTAGTATGGGTTAACTCGGGTGACCTCTGTGCTTATCTTTCTTTATTTTAAAGTGATTGTTTTACCGACACTGGTTCCGATGTGGGACTTTCAAGGATGTTTCCAGGCTCAATTTTAAAATTGCGAGGACGCGATTCCCAAAAGGGGGGAAGGATGTAACACCCCATGTAAATAAAGAATATGACATTTTCATATTTATCCATATTTGTGAATACAATATTAATATTACTTTAATGGGGACGCTATGCTCGATGGCGTACCCAACACGCAACAACGAGTTTCTTGGGAATCTAAAGTTGCACTCTAATAATAAAATAATATTATTTTAAATGGTAGTTAACATGTAGTCGTTGTAATGGCGGGAATGGATATAAATAACTAAAATATGATTATATATGTTCTTAAATATTTTTACATTTATACAATAAAAGATAAAGGCTTAAAATACGGAAAGAATTCAATTTTAGGCGTATATGCCCTAGTTTTCACTAAAGGATCACTTATCGCCTTTTGATGGAGAACCGTCATTAAATATAGTTTTGTTCACTCTTAAACATTCTTTTGGACCAAATAAAACTCTTACTAAGAATCGGGACATCAAAATTTACTTTGTGTAAATTTTTGGTATCTTTCCGATAAAGTTCATTTTTTTAATGAATAGTGAAAATGTTGTGTTTTAATTCAAAACATCTTTTTAATATAATTTATTTATATGATTAGATAATATATTGAATTGGTTTTAAAGTGAAATTAGAAAATATTTTTACCATTAAATCCGATAGTGGTCGTTGGAATTAATTTCACTTTGAAATCAGACTTAAACTAGTGTGAATCTTTTGATACTTATTGTTTTATAAAAACACGCTATTTGCTCTGACAGCGGGAAATAATTATTAAATTAATTAATGTGACTAATGTGTTTTGAATTTTGTAAAACGGACTTCATTTTTGAGTTCGTAATATCAAATATAGCTTAGGGTGAATTTTTGGTAATTTTCTAAAAAACATCAATTTTTGATGAATAGTGAAACCACTAAGTGGTACTTATAAAAGCTGATTTTTCATTTAAATGAAATTTTACCACTTTTGTGTTTTGAATTTCAAAAATCCGACATACATGGTTGTCATTAAGAAGTAAAATGTGGTTCAATGAGATTATAATAATTTTTTGGTGAATAGTAACTTATTAAGTTCTTAATCGCGATTAGAGGTAATTAGTGTAATTTAAGGTAAAAATGATATTATAAGAATGTGAAAACACCATGACACTTGTCCTACACCTATTGGGTGAGTCATGGCCGACCAAGACAAGCCATGGGCCAACTTGGGGACCCCATGGAGCCACTTTAGTTGGAAAATGACAATAATATATTTTTATTTAATGTTAAAATTAAATTGACCCAAACATGAGTTGTTTTACTAAAACAATTATTAAGTAGGGTTACAGAAGTCCAAATTTTGATTATAAATAGTAATTGGAAATCTAAAAAGATTTCATACATCATAGTATTTTTTTTATAATTTTTAGACATTAAATAAATTAAATTATATATGACATAATAATGATGCAGCGATGACATCATTATTTGAAGATTTAAATAAAATGGAATGATAATGCAAAATCTATAAACTACACATGTCCAAAACCAATTGGATGAGTGGATTTCGAAGCCTTATCACCTTATCCACGAATTATATCAATGTGGGACCTTTTGAAACCGAAACACATTTTAAAATAAAGTAATATTTCTTACATTCCAAAAGTGCCCCTCCTCTCCTCTTATAAAAGGCCCCCACCTCTACTTCATTTCACACACTCCTCAAGCCTTTGGCTCGGCCAACCCCTGCCCATTTACTATCTCCACATCCCTCTCCTCATCCTAGAGGATTCCCTTTGGGCATAATCCTTTCAAAGGAATCCTTTAGGATCAAATCAACAGGAGTTACATTTTTAAAGGTAATTCATTCTCTCATGTTCATTTGTTTTATTTTGCTTCTCCAACCCCCTAAACTCTTTTTATTTACTTATTTTGTAACAAAACCAGTATCTTAAATATACTAGGATGTTGTTATAAGATTTATTCGAGCTACACTCTCACACAACTACATCTAATGGTTAAAGAACATACGGTTTCCGTGGATGGCGAAATTCTGCCTCCCGAAACGATGATTGTTCAATACTCATTTAACACCTTCAAAGGTGGACATTATGATGTCACTATTTTTATATATGATATATAATATTTTTATTTTTTACTTATGCTTCTGTATTTTTCATTTTTGTCTTACCTTTATGGCTTCCATTATGAGTATAAGCGATATCTTTATTTAAGGAAGTGCGGACTACCGCCCCCTCAAAGTGATTTGATTCGTTAAAATACCATATGTGGGATGTATAAAGGATAGAATTATGATATTATATATGATATTATACTGGAATTATAATATATCTTTATATAATTATTATTCCATTCTATAAAATATGAAATAGAAATGAAAGTAGCCTTCATGCGTACGTACGGCTTACCGTCTCCATGAACGGTGCATTTCATTTATTACCTCTAAATAATTATGTAATGTTATAAATGCATTAATGTACTGGATATATATGACATATATGATATCTAAATAATGAATACAATTCTGGATATAATAAACATTTGGCCACACGAACAACATGTAATTGTAAGAAGTCCACTTTCGACTTAAGAACCAAATATCGACAAAACAAATATTATTAACTTAAATGATTACAAAATGTTTATGACATGGTAATAAGTGGTATAAAAGTAATAATGAACTTGAAAAAGGTTCTTAGGGAATTAGAAATTAACTCAAGTTTACTATTCAGGAGATTAAAGAACGATCGAGTCAAGTCGGACCCGAGGTAAGGGATCCTACACCTCTCTTTCTTTTTAAGTACACTCTTTTATGTCATTCCTTTTAAGCTCATATTTCTTATGATTGGGATGTTCTTTTATATTACTCCTACTTTAATTATTATGTTCATATTATTAGAGACCATATTTCCTCTCATCAATCCATTTTGGAAGTTTTGAGTGGCGCCGTTAGGCTGCCGAGTTTTCGTAAGGTATTTTTTTCATCTCACTTTTGTTTCTGTGAGAATTATGCTACATTTTACACAAATCCCATTGAGTGGTGTATGTACTGCCCATTATTCTACTCTTTGTTTAATATACTTTCCTTTATGAGTATTTACATCAATGATCTATTGTCTTTCTTCCATGGGGTGTATGTTTTGAATGATACCCAAGTCGGTAAGGGAACCTTTCACCCTCCTCTTTCTTAAAAGACTCCTTTTGTTGGGTGTTTTAATTTACATATTGTTATGTTGGGATATGTTCTCATATATCCTTATTGATGTAAATATTATGTCCAAGTGATGAGATACACTTTTTATCTCTCATCAACTCATTTTGATGTGATGACGTTAGGCTGTCAAGGGAACTTTTTAACCCAATTTCGATTTCTTTGGGTTCAACTTGTAGTCATTGAATATGTCATCCATTGAATATGTGTGAATGACCTTTTATTGTTTTACACTTAATATCCACTTATATTGGGTGTATATATATTTTTCACACATATTTTTGAGATTTATTTGTCTTTAATTTAAGGATACCTTCTTTATAAGGGATTTCATCACATTTGACATTTCTATTGAGGGATCATTGTTGTTACGCACCAATTCACTCTTATATGGTGTATATACTGTCCTTTAGAGTACTATATCATGAATCCTTTTATTCTCATGATATTATAAAATTCTGACTAAATGTTATTCCTCGATTATTGTATTCAAGTGTCTCTAATTTTGGTAAAACCCCTTTAACCAAAATATCATTTTAAATGTTTTAATTATTTGTTCTTATTAATATCCATGTTTTCAAAATGGTTTTAAGGATTTATTTATATGGATATTAATGGTTTAAAATGTTAAAAGCTTCAAGGTGGTATGGGACTTCGTCTCAATCTCCTTTCATTGAGGCATATTTTATTTTATACACAACTTTCTTTTATACGGTGTATAAACCCCTTTGACTTTTACGTTTATTCAAAAGGAATATTTTTATATGAAGCGTTTACTAAACGACAAAAGGGAATTTTTTTGTCGTACGTATGCGGCGACAACGACTTCTCCGCCGTCGTAACCGTTATTTGAGTTTCGGCTTCCTCTTCAATCCATACCTTCTTTTTTTAAAAGAAAAATAAATACCATGTTTTACCTTGGTATTGAAAATGGTTTTCATAATGTTTTTAATATATCAATGTGTTGTATTGATATCTTGTGATTGAAATGTGGAAATTTTATGTTTCCTTTATGCATGTTTTATGTGATATGTTTATGTTATGGTTCATGGGCATTATTATGAAGACGGGTGGTTCCGTGATAAACTAAGGGCGGGTGAGCCCGTTATAACTCTCCAATGCATTGGGTAACGCGGAGGAGTGAAAATTTAAGGTTTCTCCGAAGAGATTTAGGGAATATACTGTGATGGGTATTCCAAACGTAACCAAGAGGGTTACTCCCTACGTAAGAATGTTATGAATGCCTCAAGTTACCTTTATGTCTTATGTTTTCTATGATTTATTCATGATTTGATATGCCAATGTTTTATGGGTAAAGTATGATTTCATTATTATGTATATATGAACTCATGTTTCCTTTCCATATTTTTATAACCCTTACTGAGCTTTTTATGCTCATCCCAAGTTTTTGAAATGTCATTCACAGGTCAAGGGAAAGGTACATGATGAGA
This sequence comes from Viscum album, assembly GCA_963277665.1. Taxonomy (NCBI): domain Eukaryota; kingdom Viridiplantae; phylum Streptophyta; class Magnoliopsida; order Santalales; family Viscaceae; genus Viscum; species Viscum album. The sequence goes on from OY728165.1 coordinate 540,966,967, forward strand.
TGATAGTGTCAAGGATGTGTCAAGAAAGAATCTGTGTTTTATTTTAAATAGGTTTCCGTTGATGGGAAGAATGAATATTGTCTTTTATGTAACCACTTTGATTAAATGTGGAATGTAATGCAAGTTTCATGATCTAATTCTCTAAAACTCTAAACCTGAAAAGATCCTCAATGTGTAATCTTGTAATAACTCATGATTAAGTAAGGTTTAAGGCTGGGGCCTTATAATTCGTCTATAGGAGCCTCGTAGGCTACCATGTCGGCTCACCTTCCCAAGAATCCACCCTATCTACGATTGGGTGATCCATGATCATGATGATTGCTATTCTGTAGTGATACCTATTTTATCATCCTTCCCTATTAACCATTTTGGGTTTTGAAATCATGTTCCACATGACCTCTCCCCTCACATGGATAAAATTACCCCTCTATGTGCTTCCCTAGTACTGTAAGAGGTGCATATGTCGAGTTAACATGAGTCTGAGTATGGTCATGATATGATTTCATATGATTAGATAATTTTGACTTTAGACTTATAGATGATATGGATAACATGTCCATATGGTTAACAATATCATATCCAGCTACATTGAATCTCTTGGATATGAATCTCTTCATTAATAGCATCTTGCACAACACACCAAAATTCGTTGGAATCCATAGGGGTGCCACTCTGTAACAGATATTTATGCAAAAAATCTTCTAAATCATATTATCCTAGATGTAACCAAATGGAATCACATAGAAGGAGTATTATATATGGTTATTAAACCAAATTAAATAATCAGAAACTATCTTCCATCTTTACTGTAGCATCAGAAGATCCAGAATCTGAACAGCGCAATGGAACGAGGGGTCATAAACCTCCTATCAAATCTACTAGAAGAAAGGTTATGATATTTTCCACTCATCATGAATCTACATGACTCATCTCTACCTATTCCCATGTTCTCCATAGAAAAGGATGGAAATTGGTGATAACACTTGATTAGATGGTTTATACATAATTTTAAAAACAGTGATCACAGACTCTAACCAATCCTCCACTCCTTCTGGATTTATCTCTCTACAGACCCTCAGGGGCATCGCATGACAGAACACACACATTGTGCTGTGATTGTTTTCATACTCAAAAAACATTGTTAATACTATCTATTATTTCAAAGGAATGGTAATTTATATCTATACTCTATGAGTAATGATATTGCATGACGTTCCTTGAATAGATACCTTACCACTTCTCAGATCGACATTATGATTTTGACTCAATAATTTAGTGGGTTATCTTTAAAGATCCATTCTGGATATTTAATAAATATGTACCATGGTTAGATAAGCATGTATATATTGTGTGATGACTCTTGAATTATAGTAATGGACTTAATCATATATGCTTCATGTACCCAATATTCAATGAAATTGATGTCTTGGAATTCTGAGTCGACTAGTAGGTAGTTAGAGTCATGGTGATAGATACCTTAGCCGCCAAACCAACATTGGATTCCCTTATCGAAACTCTACACTCGACACACATTAACACTGCTATCGAAACTTCCAATTAAACCCAAATAATTGGATAACACCAAACATCAACCAAAGATATGAACTACTATGATTCCAATATTGCATGACCCAAACAATTATGGACCACATGGATAATGGAGTTCTATGCCCCAACTACACCACTCCTAGCTCTATAGTCTTGGTACTGTCAAAAATTTCACAAGGAATAGAAAATATGTGAGTTATTTTCCTAATGTACATATATTATCAATCCGAACCATGTACTTTAATAATTGGAGATGAATAAATATAGAAGAGAAAGACATCTACAGTACCAACATTGCACGAACCTCCCCTTATAGAATATAAGAGAACGATAATGAAATATAAAAATTTAATGGAAATAATACATGCCCAATCGAGAGATTCCCAAGAGGAAAATAACTTGGAAAGAGAATGTTGAGGGAGCCGAATTCCACATATCTATTCTCCGACCACCATTGAAGGTCTTTTTCACCATGGTATCTCAATGATCCTCTAATATCACAACCAACATTTCCATTGTCTTTATAAGATATGATACATGGATGGAATAATCAATTTTGGGTGAGTATATAAATTCCTAGTAGGATGCACTGGAATTTTAAGGTGGGGGGAATAAGAGACACGATATAAGTATAAATACCAACCCATAGATAGAAAACGCAATAAAAATGATTACATATATATTATCATAATAGAAACACAAAAGGAGAGAGGAATGGGATATTCATATTTAATAACATACTTGGATAAGAGTCTTCAACCATTAAAAATGCCCATAAAAAATACACAAAATCATGCATTTATTCTTGACAAAATGTACATGAGGATCCACACCATGCCTATATTCCACACATTTAGAAGCACAAAATATCTAGGATGATAACCCCAGAGCTGACACAACTTTTGGATTCAACTCAGTAAATATACAGAGGATCAATTCCTTGACCTAATTGGTGTTTTCAAAAAGGTGGGTATATGAAACATCCCCAATATCAGTAGGGTTTCCTCCCTATAGATAGATAGAGGAACCAAAACCTAGTCCTCCAAGGTGGTTCCACTCTATTGGTATAGGACCTATATCTTACCCTAATAAGATAGTGTACCCTTTTTGAAAACATATAGAGTAATCTTTCATGATTCATCTAGGGGGTTTAACTATATGGCTATATTACACCTACCCTATCAATAAATGAGTGTTCATCTATATAGGTAGATAGGTAAAGGACCCATTACATAATCTATTAAGGGGGTTCAACAATTTTTGTATAGGACTCGTGAAATGTCTTCAAAGGAGGGTTCCATCTTAGTGATCCTATCCATTCACTATTGTTGTCATGAGTTTTACAGATAAGAGTCACACCCAAAACACATCACTTATTATCTCAAAAATCCAATAAAAAGACCTCCATCACGTTATATATGAAAAAACACTCAAGATAGAATACTCATGGGACCTAATCCACGTATAAATGAAGGAGATACGAGATGTGGAGGAATCCTAAAAAGGATGTAAATAGTTTGTAAGGGACACACACAACATGTTGTCTATCTCTACGATTGGGTCATGTCCACACCAATAGATTGTAAACGGGCCATGTAGCCTAACATGGCCAAGAATGCACTATGTGTCTTGGAAAACATGTCATGATCCATATTCCCCTGGTCATCCCCATGACATTTGGGTCATGTCAATGTACACTATTTTTTGTCCCAACCATTCCCATGTCATTTCACTCATATACTTCACCCATGGTCACAAGAACTGAATGAAAAAATGTGTGGGGTCCCACCTGGTGTGTGGAATTTAACTAAACTAAAAATAATATGCACTATAACTAGACCACCACACACTATGTACTTAATACTATTGGCATATTGTCATCTTATTAAAATATTTACAGAACGTCTCCATGGACACCAGATAACCACTCATACTACTAATTCCACACATCCTACTTCTAAATCAATCTATTGTTTTTTAAAAATGAAATGAAGAGCCTCCATTCATCAATTTCAGATATTTGTTGGCAATAAATTGGAGTTTTCATCAATTTTTTAATACCACCATGAACCTCACCACCTACCGTGCCATGAATAACTCTTCTTAATATCACTTTTCCCTTAATTCATCATCGATACTAAAAATAATTTTATCCATTCAAATAATCACTAATCCTTTCATCCCATTCGAATTTTTTGTGAATCCATGGGTCCAAATAGGCTCAAGCCTATCTATAATTCCCGACCATCAACCATATAGGCCAATGGTGAGGAAAGAAAGGAACGATGAGGGGAATGAACAAGAAAAAAAAGTTATATAATCGTTGGAAAGTAATTCATGGCCAACTAAATGAGATATTGTAAATATTGGATGGGAAAACATGAAAATTTTAGGGATTAAATTGAATAATATAATTGACTTGTTGTAGGGATCATGAGAAGGTTCTAACAAATTTAATATCAATAAAAATATTGAATATCCATGTTTAAAATATTTAATCAATAGGGTGATATCAAAAAAATGATGGGACCCACCTCATTTAAAATTGATCATTGCTAAATTATGCTACATCCAATGATAGGTATGTTATTTTTTGGTTACTATGCCTCGATTCAAAAAAGATCGGGAAGCACGTCATCATCTGATATATGTACTCCAATGTTGGGTGGTGAAATTATTCTCTCAAATATACTATGATTATATTGATAATACTATATATATTCAATTAAGATATATATATATTTATATGTAATTAGGTCAATGTGAATTAAATAAAATAATAAATTAATCAACTTAACATACCCGCCAAATGTCTCCTTATAGGAATTTCTAATGCTGATCATTTTTATGTCACACATAATGTATACCTCACGGTACTAATTAAATAGTTGTTTCTGATTTACATTTCTAAACACATTTTATGATATGTAATATAATTTATGAGAAAACTGTGACTGATTGATATAAATTATATTTAGTATTTTTCAAAAATTAATTCCAAACTCACCAGGCCTTAGAATGACATGTTGTGTCAGCACCTAGCTCTATGTAATAATTTTTATTATATTTTCAAATTCTAACAATGTATAGTCAGAGTCTTTTTGTTTAAAAATATTTTATATGGGTTTAGAAATAATATTTCAGAATAGTATCAAAATGGGTCACATTTTATATTTTTTTTAAAAACAAAATTATTATTTATTCTTAATGTCTATAACCCAGATAAACTTTGCTTCCATCATATAAATTATGATCTTTGAGTATTAATTTATATTTTTCAATGATGATTTTCAAACTAAATAATTTTTAAAATATTTTATGAATTTCTAAATGTCCTATTCAAAATAAAAATATTATTTTACACAGGAAAGTGTCTAATGTCCAATTAAAAGAATTCCCATTCATCATTGTTAATATGAAAATTTATTATATATTATCCATTGGGAAAATATTTTAATGATTCCATCCTAATTATGTCTCATGATGGATTATGGTGGAATCAAAGAGGATATCAATAAACCAATTTATATTACAAGGTTTATTCATGAATCAAAGAGATTGTGATCGAACCCACATCATATTAATGGGTTTATGAGATTTAAATGTTTTATAAATGGAATCCATTCCTTTTCTAATGGTTTGTCATGTTATGAATGTATAAACTTGTTTTTTTGTTAATTTATTAATGATATTCAAGTTATGTGTACATTATTTATGTTATTGTTCATGTACATTGTTTATGTTGGGATGAGCACAATCATAGATCATAGTTTATCCCGAAACAAATTATACACTATGTTGATTCCCATTATAGGTCTGAGAAAATGAGTGATTATAATCCAACTTTTTTGAAGGGTTGATCTAGATTATATCTCATTAAAAATATGTTATCTTGATATATCATATACAAATGGAGATCCCCATTATAACTCTTATATGCATTTGGTAATGAGTATATTCTCCAAAAAGTTATATTGTATGCCAGTAATATAGTTATTGCAATTGTAAGGGTTCCATAAGTGTTCTATGATTATTATGCTTCAAGTTACTAATACATTTTCATTATAATTTCTACAGTTTATAAAATATTTCATTGATCAACTATGTTCTCACATGGCTCCAAATTTTTGATTTTTATGACATATTGATTTGTTAATTGAGTATTCAATGTTCCATAAAAGTTGATAAATTTATTGATGGATATGAATATTATAATTTTGTTCCCATTCACTTTGGTTTTTTAATCATACCACTGTGATATTCTAATGTTCACTGATTACATTCCATTATAAAGATTTATGATTAACCTTAGTATGACATTGATCTCACCATTCTAATGGTTCCTTATCCCAAGGTTATCAAGAATGGTATTAATTGAATTTTTTCTAGAAGGATTTCAAATGGAGTATTATAATGACTTAATGTGAAACAAAAAATGGTCGTATGTTAGGGAAATCACTCTCTTGAATTCATGAATATTTTTATGTAATATTTTCCTAAATTTTAAATTGCTCAAAACATTATATATCTAGGGGTATATATGTGATATAATATTTTCTTTTGATGTTTTATGTTTTTATGGTGAACCTTTTCCTCTTATTTCATTATAAAATACATATTTGATGAGAATATGTTGGATGCACATGTTAGGAGAGTGAGAGTTCGATGTTTTTATAGATTTTATAAAAAGGGATAATATATAATCGGAGATTATGATGATTTTATAAGAGGTTTTATTAAGTGTTTTCTATACTATCACATGTCTATATTATTTTATTTTATCGTATGTCCAATTTCATAAACACAATATATGATGTTTAATGTGAGGAGATATTAATGTTATTAATGAAATTTATGGGATATGATTTATTATGTTAGGATTTATGTGACCCTTAGGTTTATACTAAAAAATTATTCAAGGTGGAAGTACCGTTTTCTGTAGTTTAATGTTATTGATAAAATTCATGTTTTATATGATATATGATGACTATAGTTATTTTGATCAGCATTCATCATATTTCATGGAATTAGATATGATTATAATTCTAGAAAAATGGATAAACTAAATGACTGGAAACAACCAATGACAACCACCAATGCTGTGATTATTATACTAAAAATGATCGGTGATAACTGTGCAATGAATATCACTAGCCAATATAATGTCCTCGAAATTATGACATCATTTTTAAGAAAGATTTATGCAATATTATTATGTTTATTTTTATAAAAAACTTTTTATCATATAGATGTACTCTTGATTGAAATTTGATTTAGGTTCTAAGTGATTAAGGTAATTTTTAGTGAAAAGAACATTATATTTTTGGTATTTAAGATTAATGTTATCAGAAATCATTTTGGTTTGAAAAATATATAATGTTGAGGATATTTTTATATTATTTATCATACAAGGAAAGTTATTTATGGTATGATTTAAATGTATTTTTTTGAATTAATATTGAATTGTTATATATTAATGTATTATTTCCCCATATTATGATTTATTAATTTTTTTTAAATATCATACATTTTGGCACCCATTTTGGATTTAATTAATATATAAATATAAATGAAACACTGTAACTATATCATTTAAAGTTTTTCGTAAAATTAAAATTTTATTTCCTTGCTTCACGCATGAAATAATCAACATGAATTATCATATTTTTTATCCAATGATGAGATTGTCGTGAAATGTTTTTAAATGATTATATTATACACTTCATGTAAGAATAATTCGTTATCATCTACATCTATATTCTATTAAATTATTTAAATCATCGGAAAGGTTCATGAAATAAAATTTATATCCTATTTAAATGATTTATGATTAAATAAATGGTCACTTAAATCATCACATATTTTTTATTTATTTGGTATTTATCTTTCCCATGATCATTCATTTTCTTATGATCAATTATATCTATCACTTTAAATAATTATTTAACATTTGCTTACATGTATAAATAATCACTTTCCATAAATTATTTCTTATATGGAACAACTATTATGCATTATTATAAATGACATTTATACATACCTTATTTCTTATAAATAGAATTTATTATTATCTATATCTATTTTTATGGGTTTAAAATAAAAGAATATTCAAATGATAAAACTTTTATAATTGAGATAATTTCACAATAGAGGGGAAGATATTTATTAAAGGTGATATAATGTAACACACTATGATTAAATAATATATATACTTTATGTTAATTTAATCTCATTAACAGATTATGGTACACCAAACAATGATATTTTGGCGTTTTTTAGTTTAAACAACATGCACTCTTGAGTTTAATCGACCCACAAAATATATGACCATTTATTCCTGGAAAAATAAATTTTGTTGGTATAAATATTATTATATATATATATATATATATTTCACACTCAGTTTAAATATATTGAGGAATTCGTTGAAAATGATAAAAAAAAATTTAGTGATGTTATTTAATTCATCAAAAATATGTTTCCTTCAAAAATGGTATTTATAACGTTTTGTGAGAAAATTTTATAAAAATAATATGGATCCCTTTGAAATTCAGTTTTTAAAAAATTATAATCATTTTTAATTCATTATATTGATATTGAAATATTCTTAAACGTTTTAAAAAAAATTAGGGAATATATAAAAATACCAAATTTAGTAAAATGTTCATTTATTCTCAATTAATTAATTATTTTTTTATAAATAATTTTTAATATAATTTTATTTTACTTAATTATTTTTCAGTTATAATTTTCTCAAAAAAATTACATTTCAATCATATTATTATTTTATTTTATTACATGTCAATTATTGTGTTTAAAAATATGATTTCTCTGAAAATTGTTTTAATGTACATAATGATTATATATATTAATTAATTAAAAAACACATAATGTAGAATTATTTATATTTAATTTCAATTAAATATATAATAATATATCAATATAAATTTATAAAATTATTATTTATATTTATAAGGTTAATATAAAATCATCTTTGTCTTGAAAAACATGAATCTTGATAAACCAATTTTTCATCGCGTTTGCAAGTTTTATTTAAAATTAAAAATTCTAATAAAGGGAAGTTAAATTGATAAACTTTTTCCATATTAAAATCAGAATAATATATATGTTCTAATATGGTAATATTAATTTTTTACCTTAAATAAATATTGTTCATATTAAAAAATTTGTCATTAATGTGAAACTAGGTTTTCTGTGTGTTAATCTAAAATGATATGGGATACAAAAATCCTAAAAATATGTATAAAATAATATTTATGGAAATAATATCATCTTATAACGAATATATCATAATAATAATTTGTTTTGGATCCATTTGGTATGTGAAAATCCTTGTCAAGCATTTTTTCTTTTAAAAAATACTAGTGTGAAAATCACCTAATTTTTAAAAGGACACCCATTGTCCTCTCCAATTCAAATAGTAAATTCTATTTGGATTGAAAATTATTGAAGAATATAACTAACATAATTTTATCTAAAAAAACATAGATCCATTTTTTGAACATATATAAACACATTGAATCCTTGTTGTGATTAGAGAACTACATTTCTTGAAGAAGTGGTGTCATGCTTAACCAATCATCTTTCTTTAATTTATTTTTCCACATCCATTAAATATTATTAAAGACTTTTCAAATAAAAAATAATTATATATTATTTACATAGATTAAATTTTGTTAATATAATAACCAAAATACATCTTCTTATCTATCAAATGATATATTAAATCATCTTTCGGGTGTACGATGGACTACCACCTCACGATCTAATGTCATATGCTTTATATCATAACCTCTCAAGGACTAATATAATGACTGATTAAAGGTACTTATATCATATATATAACAGATTTTTACTTCTTTTGTTTTAGTATCACATACACCTTCTTAAATTCTCTTCTATGGGGGATACGATAATGTTTTTCTTGCATACATCGAGCTACCACCTCATGAACCAATTCTTTTTGTTTTTCAATATTTCATTACGTGAAATTTATTAATGTTTATGTTAGTGAATAAATGTGATATAAATGAAATAATTATAATATTAATGACATATTTACTCATCTTAAATGATGAAATATCCCATTAATTATCACCATTCCATTAACCAAAAAATAAAATTCCGTTTTTGTTTATGTGTGGATTACCACCTCTATGAAGATATATAATTTTTTTTCCAGCTAAAATTCTCATGGATTATATATATATATATGTTTATTAAAAAAAATAATATGTTATATTTTTTTTATAATTTTTAGATGATATACTATTATTTTCATGAATCCATATTTATCATTGAAAAATGGAACTGTTTCAATTACATTCATATGACCTATTATCACTATAGTCATAAAATAATGATTTTTTCGATAAAATTATTGTTAATTTATTTAAAATTAGAATTTAAGAATAAATATTATTATTATTTCATTATTTCATAATTTTTTAAATAATTACCACTTTGTTATAGGTGAACATAATGAATCTGTTTTGAGAAAATGAACTGAATGTCCTCAAAACACTTGGTCTGGACATAACTGATTTTGTATTTAAATAATTCATTAAATTGAAATTAAAAAAATATTTAAATATAATTCATTTGAATTAAAAAAATATTATGATTTATAATAATATATATGTTTTTTATACTTGATACCTAAAATTTCATGAAGGAAGTCTGACTAAAGGTAAGGGTTTCTTGTATCTCTTTTAATTCTATGACACATAATCCATATTTACCACTTTTTTATTATATATGGTATTTACTAACCATGATTATATTTTATGATACATTTCATATAAATTAATGATCCATATGAATCACATTTGTGGTTATATTTTTCATTGGTTTTTGACCCTAGAATTACAAAAAACAATAAGGGACTACCTCTAATTTTTGTTTCTTTGAGTCATATTTTAATATTATGAAGCTAATTTTTATACAAGATTAATTTACTAACCCTGTCAATTTAATATCAATAATTTTTCCCACATTACAAAATTTTATACTTGAATTTATAATTTTTTTATCCAAGGGGATTTCATTTGAATGATTCCAAGTAGTAAATTATCACGAACTATACTTGAATCCCTGATAACACGATCATCGAGCCAGTCCAAATATATCCTAAAGGGAATTCCCAATACCCATTGGATGGAAACTAACACATGGAATAATATAAATTGAATGTAAAAATGAATTTTTATACTAATAATTTTGGATGTAATATAAAAAATAATTGAGTGTATATCAAAAGAGACTCTACTATGTGTAATCTACCAGAAGAAAACAATTAAATAAATCCCAGTGTAATACAACCATAGTACCAAAACATAGAAAACATCTCATATCTTGAAGGACATAACTCACCATTTCCAAGGTACAATAGATAGATTCACCTTGAAGAGTTCTATTTGACTTGCATAATCCTGAATATAGATAATCTATATACACCTAAAGGCACATGTAGAGTGTGAAAAAATGCCCAATATGATTTCAACCAAGGATTTTCCTAGAAGATTACAATATCAAATTAACCAATAAAGTGATTTCAATATTTAAAAGAACATGATTGGAAATCACAAAATTATATTTAAAAAATTTATGCTTTAATAATTAAAGGATTGTAATAAATTAGAAATTCATGATTTATATTTCATATGAAGGAAATACATTTCAAATGATAGAATTTTCCTTAACAGAAAAATGTTATTTTAAATCATTACACTTCAAAAAAAATTCTTAAATATACATTTTTATGCAAATCTGTTTATATAAATTTAAAAGTCTTGTAAATTAGTTATGAATAATTGCATATGAATTTTAAATACAATCAAGAGAGAAACATGGTCACATGTCAAATAGATATTAATGATCTTGTCTATAGGGACCCAATATAATGAAATGGTATGTATGTACATACACCCCATTATGATAAGTAAGAGGGTATTTATCATCATCACCTATATAATGGGATGTGGTGAAATAATGTTTTACAATTTTCTAAATCAAAAATTGTTCTCCAAATAATACCCAAACTACCTAGGACTTGATTAGGATATAAAAATTGATATACAATTTATTTCAAGACTACTTAACATAATACTAAATCACATTCGAACATTTCTTTTATATCAATTTTCTCTTTATAACCCACAACATTTTTTTAATAAAAACATTCCACATTATGATGAATCCATTGGGTTCCATGAAAACCATTTGTATATAATTTTCTAAAAATAGGTACTCAAAACAAATTAATGAAATTACACAATACATTTCACAATATATTTTACACTATAATCCAATATTTTTAAAATCCATTGAGTTTCCATCCATATTTCAAACACACCCTAATTCACTTGAATTTGTGGGTATCCCAATTTCAATCCAATGCAAACAAAAACATAAATTAAATGGACATATGATTTAAATAAAATGAAAGAAAATAATTTATTCAATTTAGGACATTTAAATTTAAATCAAACTGAATTAAAATAATTAAATTAAATGTTAATTTATTTTGATACCACAGACGAAACCAACCACCTTTTTTACAGAAACACAACTCCCTCAATGAAACCCAATAAGAAGAAAATAGTTGTAAATGATCTTTGAAACCATACGAGAAATGAGATTAAAAAACATGGGGTTTATATCCATCAAACTCATGATGATCAATCAAAGACCAAATAAGAAATAGATACATAGACAAAGATAATGAATAACGCTTACCTAAAAAGGCGCAATGTGATCAAAACAATGATAAATCACCTATATAAATGCTATATAGTGGTTGGAGGCTCAAAAATCATCTTTGGAAGGATCTAGGTTGAGTGTAAAGAATCCTAGAGGAAGAATGAATGAAATCATAGCCGGACTACTTATTTAAGAATATGTCTCCTAGTTTTACATGGCGTGGTACGCAGTAAGAAATCATATTATTTGTAATTCACATATCTTCTAAAAAACCAGTCACCACTTGCTAAAAATGGATTATATTTATTTTTATATTTATATGGTGTGTTACCATTTTAAAAATCATGTAATTCTTCATCAGACTATAGGAAAAACTAGTTTAAGATTTGAATCCCAAAAAAATGTCCTCTCCAATATATGTATCCTCCAAATACATTCTCTACACTACCTAGATGACAAAAAAAACAACAAAATTTGTTTATAATAAAACATTGAGAAAGGTAACCATAATTTACAACCTCCCCATCATAAAAACAATATTTTCCCCAAAAATCATATGAAGAAGCTTTCATTCCAAAAATATTAGTCCACTAATTTATAATTAATTCATCACAACCCCACATATTATGAAAATAATATTTTTCCTACAACAGAACTCAAAGAAAACGTATATTCTTCCCACTAAGTACCTTAGATTTGGAATCAACTATCTTGATTGGTCATTCATTCAATGATAAATCAAGTTCAATATAATGATCACTCCAACAAATAACATGAGATGTATCAAAAACATAGTTCCGGAGATGAGATACATGACACACATTATTTATCATTATCAGTTGTGGAGGAAGTACAAAAGAAATTGAATCATTACCCACCTGATCAATAACCTAAAAAGGTCCAAATATTGGTGGGTGTGGCTAGCTTTTATTTCTTTCTAAACTATTGATGACCCAACAAAGGTTAAACCCTTAAAAACACCTGGTAAGAAACTAAGAACTAAAAAGGATTAAATCAATGATAATAATAAGATTTATTATAGCTATGGGTCTTAAAATCATTTTACGTATAAAATACATCTATGATGTTATCCCTTGTATAAAACTGTGTCCATACATGTAACCCTCACCAATCTCTTATCAACACAACAATGATTTTCATGGTCATCCATAAAAGGACTAAAAATGATCCATTATGTATGATTATTGGAATATATTAATATATGGAAACTAAACCAGGACCAAATTACCATCACATACTCCACCAAAGCCACGAACACAAGCACAGTTTTTATCTTCAAGAATTTGTATTGCACTATTTGGATGACCAAAGGACTGTGGATGATATTCCCTACTCAGAAAGATGTGATATCCTAGTGCCTTCTTGGAGGCCTCTCTATAATAATTATTTAAACTAGGGATCACATTCAAAGACAACAACATATTGAATACTGTGAAAACAAAAAATCTCATTTACATAGAGAATTCCTTATTCTATAGCACTGGATGTATCTCGAATGTGTCTATTTTTAGATGATTTCATCATCCAATCAATCTCAACCCATATGAAATTCATCATTATATAGTTACATGTAAACCCACAATCAAAGTTCATTGTGATCTCATCCCACTTCCTAGTAAGCATTATATTTGGGTGAAGGCAGCCTAAATGTTTCGGGTGCTTGGTCATAAACTATTTTCACTTATAACAAAAAAAATAAACATTGAAATACCTCATCTTATATAATGACACCAGAACTACCATACTATATCTTATAATGTTATCTTGGTCTTTAGTGGAAGTTCCAACCAGTTATTTTGAAAATCCACCATCATAGCCTTACATACTAAAGATGTTACCACAAAAAAGATATTGATTGCATTGAATGACTTATTTAGTGAACTGTCTAAATGGAAATGTTTCCCCATCATAAAAAGAGACTCTAATTTTGTGGAACTCATCATAATGATGATTCTTGTGAGTAGTGAATTTTAGAAGTGGAGGTATCAGCTGAACACTAGCCATGGATACATCATCACCTATCTCTCGAACTTTAATATACAACTATGAAAATAGAGACATCAAATTCCACTCTTCTGATGATTCTTTTTCTACATTGGAAGGATGTATCTTTCTCAAGGTATCTGAAAAACATTTTATTACCCTAGTGTATAGGTGATTTTTCAATCTAACGACTATAGGTGTTCTAGTAAATATCCTTGTTAAAGATTCAAATATTTTTCAGAGAATATATAACTCCAGCTCTTATGGTGATATTACATGGTAAAACAATCGTTCAAAATTTAATGAAGCTAACATTTAAGCACTTTCATAATATATTATAGTTCATGTATATGGGTTGGATTATTCTACTCACGTGGAATAGGATGATGAGATCCATAAGAAATAAAATTATTACCCTACATAATAACACAACCCAATACTAATCACATTGCATTAAAAAATACCATATGACCATGCCCAATATCTACAAAATTCGACATCAGCACATATGTACAAAATATGTTTTATCTCATCAAAATAATTTACATATTTATCATACCATGTTAAAATTAATCCCTAATGATTTATTGCAGTCATCATAGAAGAAAATATTGGGAAGTCATTCACAAACTGGTGATAATGTTGAGTTTATCTAATGAAGATTCGAATCTTGATAACATTTCAGGGTTGTTACCATGTCATAACCTAATTCACCTTTTTATGATCAACTTATATTACCTATTACATAATCATGTTTCCCATGAATTTCAATTCACAAATCCTGAAATCACATTGATATTTTCACATACTGTTATTGATTCTCATTAAGCTCAGAACCGTTCTAAAATAGTGCACATGATCATCCTTGGTCATAGATTAAACACATATATCATCCAAAAAGACATCCACCATGTTATCTAGGTACTCAAGTAAAATATTGTTCATCATGTCTATGAACAAAATAGTGGATTTTGTTTAGACCAAAGGGAATAACAAGGTACTCATAATTATTGTAACATTTTTGAACGATAGTTTTCTCAAATCAGACTCTTTTATTCCTAAATGATTGTAACCATATCTCAATTAAATCGTTGAGAATCATATATTCTTATTAAACAAATAAAAAATATCATAAATTCATGAAAATGGATATTTATTCCTTTTTTTCACTCTTTTGAGATTTAGTTAATCAAAGAAAAGCCATACTGAATTGTCTTCTTTCTTAATAAAGAGAACATGCAACACCCAAGGTGGGACAGTCTAGCGTATAAAGCCTTGGTCAAGAATTTCATCCTACTGGGACATTATATATCTTATTTTAGATAGTATCATATTTTAAGTGGGGATATAAATTGGTTGAGTACAAATAATTATTTCATTGAAAAACTCAACCTCCTTTAATGGTGGAAAACTAGATGGGTTAGAAGGAAACATGTTGGGAAACTCGATGGTCAGTATAGGTAGATCACAACTCAATGATTCATGTTCTAGATAAATTTAAAAAATCCATATCACTTTCAATAACTCTAGATAAGATGGTTCATCTTTGCTCAATCATGGTTCCCATTCTCCTTGGATTACATGGCACACACCATTGGGCATTCTAAAGTAGATCCATCAATGATAACAATATATTAAAATTTTTTAAACTGGATCCAATGCAACCTAAATATGACCATATGAGTATTAATTTTGAGAACCAAAACCTCTAATCAAGATAATAATATAATAGTGAGAAGAGAATAAAGGGAATATAGAGGCCTTGGTATATTTTCATACTTTATGGTCAACGTGAGTTGATTTAAATGAATGTGAAGCACCAATATTGATTATAGATTTCACTAATGAAAAAGATAAGTAATGGACCTTATTTTTGTCACCGGAATCGTTTCCACTTCCTCATTATATATTTTCAATGCAGTAGGAAGCTTTTTTCTGGATTCAAATGGGTAGAAAACATTTTCACAGGATGATTATGATTTTCCATGATTTTTGGGTGGATATGATGATCTCATTCACTACGGGGAGTATAATAATTTTGGATGATTCAATGTAGGTACCCTAATAATCGGTATGAGCCATAGTCGTTGGTTTCCTCCATGCCACCATTCTTTTAATTTTATGAATTTTCACACTGGTAATATACAAAAGGACCTCTTACCAGAACTACAGTTGGTCTTGAATGAACATACTTTTGAGAACCACCGTGAGAATCATCACACTTCTCTTTTCCTTTAAAAGAAATCACACATACATTTAGATATGAATAAACTCATAATAACCCTACCTTCTGATCTAGGTCCATTTCGACTATCTGTGATCAATCTAATACATTCACATAAGAAGGAAGCGTTAGTAAGAAATATTGAGAACTAATATATTGATGAATTCCATACTCGATCATTAGATCCTTCAACTTCTTATTCCATATAATATTAGGTAAAAATACAGAAGCTCAGAAAAAAATTTCATACTCTTACACAATCTAGTTATCATGATAATGATTGAAAAATTCTATAAAGTGAAAAACAATATTGAATCCCAATAGAACTGCTCAGTTAAAAAAATACTGATTTCATTCTAATCAAAGTCTCCATTCTTCTTCATCATTACTATAGTGTCCCATTATCTCGTACTCTGTCCTTCTATATGTATGGTTTCACACGTAAAATTCATTTCATTGGGTGTTTCAAAGAAACCAAATAATAATTTCATCCATCACAACCACACCTTAGCCTCTAGAGGATCATTTGAGCCTTTGAACATTTCTGGATTTCAACAATGAAACTCTTAAGAATGAAACTTAAGAGAATTTCACTAAAGATACACACTAAGATCATGAATGGAAACTACAAGTGGTGTATATCCTGGAGCATTGATAGCTTACACAATCACTACAACTATGTTTGATTCCAAAATAGGATTTTCTCCTTATCGTCCAGTAGTAGCTTACTCCTAGATCTAATTCACATTTATTATTAGAGATATGAGGCTACAAATAATCAGTAAAAAAATAAGACATCAAATTAACACTCAAATTGAGTGAAAAATGAAATCAATCCAATCATATATAAAAACATGATTTTGAATTCACTATATCAAAATCAAAATATTGAAATACAATAAGAAATCTGCAACTCTTCATTCACTAACCAACTGGGGTGACATAAGGAATATTACGGTTAGAGTTGGCCTAGAACTCAATTGAATCTACCTTTAATTTACTTAACATATTTTAAAAATTCATACTAACATCAAAACAAAATATCTACCTAGACCATTGATACGACATTTCTACTAACCAACTAAGGTATCATGGTATATCAATAAACCGTTCCGGTCCAATCATAGATTGACGGGAGTTCCGAATCCACATGGGTTGATGACTACTCCCTAGAATAATAAAATTTGAATGTGGGAATGATTTGTTCCACTAAAAAATGTGGATGTAAAATAAAATAGATGGTATTAATATCAAAATAAAATTCACTAGGACTGATGTACAAGAATTCAACACTGATATAAATCCCATTATACTATAACCAAATTAAAATTATAGGGATAAAACCCACGCACCAAATGACTGACCACTAAAATTATATTGATCAATATTGTGACCCTCCTCAAACAGATCGCTTTCTCTTACTAAAACATAGACAAAAATAATTTAAAAATTCTTGTTGAATAATTCATTTGTGATACAAATCCCAGTAATATTTCACAGAAGGATTCCACAAAAAAATCCAAAATAATATTATCTTAATAAAACTATATCAATTTTATAATAAACATGTTCACCATTTATAAACGAATATTTAAGAAAATCATACATTACAATTTAAATTATGGAAATAATTTATCAATTCATGATTCTCATTTTAAATTATGAAAATTCATTTCACAATATATAATTTTAATATAAAAAATGAAGCTTTATAAAAATGGGATGTTTAACAAAATTAATGAAATAATAAAATTTATATAAAATGGTTTATATAAATAGTCAAGGAATGTAATAATTTTAAAAATTATAGAAATTACATTTCAAATACAATCATGTGTGTGAAATGGTCATATGAAAAATAATAATGGATGTTTCTTATTATAGGGAGTCAACACTGTGATACTTAATGAATTTACATAATCACCTTTTAGCCACAGGAAAATAGGACTAGTCACCATATCCTACGGAATGGTATGTTCTTATATAAATATTTAGAATGATTTAAATTGTAAAGTGTTTTAAAAAAAAACTAACTACCCAATTCTTTCATTTTTCATGTATAAAAAATAATGACAAATTTATTTTAAGATCAATTATAATAAAATAAAATCTTATCACCCCTTTTAAATATTCCAATTTTTTCATTGAATCTTATAATGTTTTTTAATGAAGACACACCATTTATGATGAAACCTCTAGGTTTCCGTCAAAACCATTTGTAATCTATTTTGAGAAAAATAGGGATTTAAAACCAATTCATTGAATTTCACAATCCATTTCATAATTAAAACAAAAAAAATTAATTTTCATATATTTTACATCAATTTCATAAACACACCCAAATTCATTAGAATTATTGGATTTCCCAATTTCATACCAATGCAAACTGAACCCCAAATTCATGGGAACTAGTTTTTTAATAAACGTTTTGAAATTGATTTATTTCGATTTCAGAAATATCATTTTAAATTCAAATAAATATAAATCATGAAATTAATAGTTGATTAAATTGGAATCCAAACACAGAACAAGCTACATCCCCTGTAGAAACGAAATTATAACATCGAAACCTAACAATAATAACAACGGTGTAGATGATCTTGGAAATAACCCTAGAAAAAATATTAAATATCATAGGGATTAGATCCATTAATCACATGATGATATATAAAACTCCTAGGTGGTAATAGAAAAATAGACAAAGAGGAAAGAAGAACGCTTACCCGAAAAGGCAAACAATTATCTCCATAATGATCAATAATAGAAACAATGAGATTGGATGGGTTGGAGGCTCCAAAAATCACTTAGTGATGGATCTATATTGAGATAAATGAATCCTATTGGATGAAATAATAAAATTTCATATATACCTCCTATTTAAAAAAATTCTCAGGGATTTACAAAATGTGTAACCATGTAACATGCCATGTAATTTTTAATTATCATATACGTAAAAAACACATCATCTCTTTCTTAGATATTTTATATTAATTTTAATACTTAAAAGGTACTTAAAAATATAACACGGTGTTGAATTATTTAGCAGTTTGCTACAATGACCTGTTAAAGATATGAATCCAAAAAATATCTAACATTACCATTATAGGTATCATCCCAATCCCTTCATGACACTAACCATAAAATGATAAATGAATACCACGAAATGGTATAAAAAATAACTATCAAAAAGAAAACATGATGTTATGTATAATGATTTTTAACTCAATTTCCAATTATTAGGATATAAAAAAATTCTTTGATTTGATAATTATATGATTATGTGTGAATTAACATACAAATAATTTTATTCATTACTCCCAGTTGTTTTGTTTGTCTTTAAAATTCAAATGCATATTCCATCAATTTATTAACACTAAATTAAATTATATTATCTTTTTATGGATTAATTACCTCATATTAAATCCCTTATTACTTACATTTATGGAATGAAACTGTCATTTTTAGGAGGTGTGTATATTTACATTAGAGGTGTAATGTCAAAAATATCAATATTTTAATGCAATTTAATATTTAATTTGACATAATTTATTCATGGGGATTATGGATGAACATGTTAAAAATATAAAATGGTTTATATTACAATATCATTTATTTTTTTATTTTTCTTTGTTTATTTTCAGGAAATAATTAGATATTAGAATATTTTATCACATCTATTTTTTTCATTGGTTATGAATGGGTTAACATGTATAATTTCCAGTTCATTACATTTTGAGTAAATAAACATCAAGAAAACTAGTGTTATGTAATTATAATATTCTTTCATCTCTTATATCTGGATTTTTTTCATTTCATATCCATTTTTTTCTAAAATGACTTCAAAAAAAATTGTTCCTAATCATAAATAACTTTAAAATGATATATTGTAACACAATGTGATTTTAAAAGAGAAACATCATTTTTGATATTTTCTGTGAAATTCAACACCAATGTTATAAGTCAAAATAACACCCCAATAATGTATTATAAATTAATTTATATGTATAATTAATTTAATTGATATATTTAAATCAAGACAAAACTTGGTTAGAGTTAAAAAATATACTATTTGAAATAACATTAAAATTAAAATTTAATATTTTATAAAATTAAATGAAAAAATAATATTAATTATTGAAATAATTATTTCAAAATTAACATAGGATGTGTTTTTAGGATATTCAAGAAAATATTCATATTTTGATGAGTAGTAAAAAATAGTAAATTTTAAAGGAAAACAAACTTTTTGTTTTAATTATTTCCAATGTAAAATAATATATTTAATAGTTTTTAATGCATAAATTCTTCCACTATTATATTTATCCAATTTTAGTCATTTGAGTCATTTTTATAATGTATTTTGATATAAATAATTTATAAACATGTGAACATTTTCACATTATGACTCCACATTTTGGTTGCATCATCTGGATTAGTTTTATATTTAATATTACCACTTATTTTAATTGAATTATTAAAATATATTATATATTATTATTCAAAAAAATTTAAATAAAATAAAAAGTTCAAATTAATCTTTTTATTAAAATGAATTGTGAAAACATTGAAACTTATTTACGGTGATTAAGTAAAAAATAAGTATTACAGGGGGTCAAAATGGAATAAAAATTATTCAATTGACATAATATGGTCTAAAAACATTTTATTTAAAAATTTGGTACCAATTATTTATAATAATAAATAAAAATTAATTTTGGACCCTTTTTACATTTGAAAAATGTGGGTATATCATTCTCGTCAAAAAATGTTTTAGTCTATACTGACCTCACATATAAGGGTTATCCCATCTCCATTCTTCTTCACAACATCACACAATTTTTTCTTCCACCTAGAACAACAAAAATAACATAATAACATACATTATCCTTTCATAGAAGATATATTTTTTATATAAATATTGTCTATAATGGTTTCAAGTTAAAAACTATGGAGGTTACTAAAAAAGTTGCAATGTTCTTCAATGAGTATTTTTTTTATTAATTACTCCACAAAAATAAATTATTAATAAAATATTATTAGGTAAAAAAACTCAAAATATTATAAATTATATTCTGTTTTCTATGAACATGAAATAAAATAATCTACACTACCATCAAATGGGTAATTAATCCATCATTAATGTGTATGATTGACTACCGCCACAAAACCAAGGTCATTCATTTTTTGATTTTCACCTCTCATGACTGAGTATAATGACAAATATAAATTATATATATATATATTATATTAATAGTATAAGTATACCTCATGAATATTTATATCATATATAAAACTTTATTTTCCATTTCTTTAGAGATAAGATTACCTCACAATTGTGTATGCGGGACATCCACCTCATGAAGGGATGCGAATCATCATTCAGTAACACCTTACAATGACGGTGATAAAGAAAATATTGTTAATGTTATGTGATATAATTGAATTATATCCCCCAAAATATTCATCATTATGAATAAAATAATACATCATGTTATTATATACCTTCTCACTCACTTAAAGAAGATAACATCGTTCGTATGAATGTTGGATACTGCCTTTATGATGTGATGTGACTCTCTTTTCATCACCACACCATAAGGTCAGTATATGTTTGCATATTTCCAGAAATAATATATTATTATGATTATTATTTAATGATAAATATTAAAAAAACTCTTTCCATAATTATCATCGAAAATAGAAACACTACCCATGCATACATATAACCCATTGTCTCTATGTCCATAAAAACAACATTTTTCATAACAATCATTCAAGGTTATCCATAAAAGAATAATTGGTTTTTTAATTTTTTAATAATTTAAATAAACATTTAGTGGAAATTAGGTAACTATATAATATATACAATAATTAGAACATTAATGAAAACAAACAGATGAGAAAATAAGGCAATTTACACTGAATGTAGCGAAAAAATACAATCTTATTAACAAACAGGTGTTAAATTTGTAAAAGGATCGTATATGATATTATAACTATTAATATACTACTGGTGTATGTTAGTGAATATTTTAAATCAACTATAAATTAGTTTATGTCACACTAACCTAAAATAAATCACGAGGTAAGGGATTTTGTCCCAATTATCATTAGGTTGAGTCTTATTTGTTATTATGAACCAATTCACTAATATTGAGAATATATACAACCAAATTTACATGTAATATTTTAACACCCCACCCCCAACTAATTCTATGGAGGAGGCGACGAGGGTTTCATGGCCTTAAGTGATGTTCCCAAGGTGCCAAAGGCTGATAAAAAATTCCAAGGGCTTTATGAATAATTGTGGAATAGTTTTCACTTAAAACAAAATGAACCTACCAAAAACCCATGAACTATATGATGAATACCAACAAAACAATTCAACCATGTATTACCAAAAAGGCAACCAAGATGATCAGCATTACAACCCAAAAACCCAAATAACCAAACACAATACTAGAGTACTATGAGGAAGACCCAACATCAAAACACCATAAACCATGACACCACCAAAGCTCCTCACCCAGCACCATCTCCAAGCTCCAGCAACACATCACAAGCATCACCCTGAACCACTAGCAATGAGATGCCTTAAATTTACCTATATCCTGGTACACAACATCTGTAAAGTCACGAAATTCCAAATGAAAGGGGTCAGTACAACTAATTAGTAGGATTTAATCAACTGACTTGACCTACACATGCCACATGGATAATACTATTATCAGATTTATATAAAACAGTTTATATGAAATAATAACAAGAATCCATTTCCATATGCCAAAACACCCTTAACAATCCATCTCCCCTAACCATGTAATCCCAGGGAAAGCCAAAAAAACATGCCACTAGCCATTTAATCATTTACACATTAGCAAAACATTTTATATGTTGCAAAAAAATGAACAACAAAGCAACCATAATGGTGTAGCTTTCTTCCAACCCATTCACCCATTCACAACTAGCGGTAATTTTAGACCACTTATCCTTTGATGGTGGCTCTTCCAACCACTATCCAGACCCTTTTTATAGTGTTTCATCTCGACCAATTATCCTTTGATGGATGCCCTTCAGTCCACTATTCATCCTCTTTTTATAGTGCTACTTTCCAACAACATATCCTTTGATGGTGGACCTTCCGTCCACTATCCATCTAATTTTTATAGTGTTACTTCCCGACCACTTCCACACGACATTCCAATCAAATCATAAGAAATCACATAACCCACCAAGGCCACAACAACATTCAATCAGCCACATCCATTACATGTCAACCACTTCAATAAATAACTCATTTATTGAAAACACCCTTAAATCATTCTCTATGAAATTACACATTTAAATAAAAAATCATCTTTATTGAAAACCATTTTCATCAAAAAAAAATTCAAAAATCATTCATTGCAACCCATTTTAAAATCATTATTTTAAAATCTACAACAAGAAACACTTCATCACAAAATCCAATTTTTCCGAAAAACCCCCAAAACTTCTCACAATGAATTTCTAACCAATTCCGCACATCAAAACACAATTAATTTCAAGTCAAAAAAATTATTTGTAACCAAATCATTAGCTCAAACCAAGTGGAGTCGAGAGAGAAGCCACCTACCTTTAGGGTTCCGGTGAAATCGACCCACAAGCTACAACACCACACAACCGGTGAATGCACCACCGAAGCCACTCTAGATATCTTTCCCTAACATCCACAAGCCTTTAAATCAATATCCAAGGCAACCAAAACCCTATATCTACATGCAACAAATGTATATCTAAGGATGGGGGAAGATTATATCTGGCGAGAAACCAAGAGGAGAGACTTATCGGGCAGAAACTGCTACTAATATGCTATGAAACCTCTTCAAAATGCTTCCAAAACGAGTGGGGGAGCACCCTCGACCATCAAGAACCAGAATTACTGGGTCAGGCTCGAGTGGGAGGATGTTAGGAGTGTTTTATGTAATCCTGAGGGATGCCATATTGAAAACCCCTTACTTTATGTGGTCTCATGGTTTGTATAAGGCCCCAGCCTTAAACCTTAATTAATCATGAGTTATTACAAGATTACACATTGAGGATCTTTTTGGGTTTAGATTTTTACAGAATTAGATCATCAAACTTGCATTACATTCCAAATATAAACAAAGTGGTTATATATAGATAGTATTCTTTTTTCCCATCAATTGAAACATATTTAAAATAAAACATGGATTCATTGTTGACACTTCCTTGACACTAACATCATATCATGTATCTTTCCCTTGACCTGTGAAAAACATTTCAAAAAAACATGGGATGAGCAAAAAAAGCTCAGTATGGGTTATAAAAATATGGAAAGGAAACATAAGTTCATATATACACAAGAATGAAATCATACTTTACCCATAAAAAATAAGCACTTTAACATACCTCATCAAATCATTAATAAATCATAGAAATCATAAGACATAAAGGTAACTTGAGGCATTCATAACATTCTTACGTAGGGAGTAACCCTCTTGGTTACGTTTGGAATACCCATCACAGTATATTCCCTAAATCTCTTCGGAGAAACCTTAACGTTTCACTCCTTCGCATTACCCAATGCATTGGAGAGCTATATCAGGCTCACCTGCCCTTAGTTTATCACAGAACCACCTGTCTTCTTAATAATTCCCATGAACAATAACATAATCGTATCATATAAAACATGCATAAAGTAATCATAACATTTCCACATTTCAATCACAAGATATCAATAAAACACATTGATATAATAAAAAAATTATGAAAACCATTTTCAATACCAAAAAACAAAGAAAAGTAAAACATGATATTTATTTTTCTTTTAAAAATAATTTATGGCTTGTAGAGGAAGCCGAAACTCCAATAATGGTCACGGCGGCGGAGAAGTCATTGTCGCCGCATACGTACGACAAAAAAATTCCCTTTTGTCGTTTAGTAAAATGATTCGTAAAAAATATTCCTTTTGGATAAACATAAAAGTCAAAGGGGTTTATACACCGTATAAAAGAAGGTTGTGTATAAAATAAAATATGCCTCAATGAAAGGAGATTGAGACGAAGTCCCATACCTCGGGTCCGACTTGACTTGGTCGTTCATTAATCTCCTGAATAATAAATGTGAGTTAATTTCTACTTGTATAAGAACCTTTTTCAAGTTCATAATTCCTTTTACATCACTTATTGACATGTCATGAAAACTATGTAATTATTTAAGTTAATAACGGTCGTTTTAACGATCATTGGTACTTGAGTCAAAAATAAACCCATTATAATTACAAGTTGTTCATGTATCCATTATATCCAGAATGGTATTAATGATGTAGATATCATATATGTCATATATATGAAGTACATGCATGCATTTATAATATTACATAATCATTTACAGGTAAGAAATGAAATGCACCGTTCATGGAGATGGTAAGCCGTACGTACGCATGAACGCTACTTTCATTTCTATTTTGTATTTTATTGAATGGAATCATAATGATATAAAGTTATATTATAATTCCAGTGTAATATCATATATAATATCATAACTCTATCCTTTATATATCCCACATATGGTATTAATGAATCAAATCACTTTGAGGGGGCGGTAGTCCGCACTTCCTTAAATGAAGATATCGCGTTTACCCATAATGGAAACCATAAAGGTATGCCCAAAATGAAAAATACAGAATCTTAAGGAAAACATAAAAATATTACATATCATATATAAATACAGTGTCATATTAATGTCCACCTTTGAAGATGTTAATATAATGTTGAACAATCATCGTTTCGGGAGGCATAAATTCACCATCCACGGAAATAGTATTTTATTTAACCATTAGATGTAGGTGTGTGTAAGTGTAGCTCGAATCATTCATATAAAAATATCCTAGTATATTTATGATACTGTAGTTGTTACAAAAGAAATGAATAAAAATAGATTAGGGGGTTGGAGAAGCAAAATAATACCAAAGGACTCAAGTGAAGACATTACCTTAAAATCGGGTAACTCCCTTTGGTTTGAGCTCAAAGGCTTCCTTGGGAAGCCTTCTTCCCAAAGTGAGGCATCAAGGAGCAATAGAGGGAAGTGGAGAGGCAAAATGGGCAGGTTTTGGCCGATCCAAAGGCTTTGGAAGTGTGGGTAAGGAGGTAGAGGTGGGGGCCTTTTATAAGAGGAGAGGAGGGGCACTGTTGGAATGTAAAGAAATGTTACTTTATTTTAAAATGCATTTCGGATTAAAAAGGTCCCACATTGATATAATTCGAGGGTAAGGTGATACGGGTTCGAAATCCACCCATCCAATAGGTTTTGGACATGTGTAGATCATAGATTTTACATTATCTTTTCATTTTATTTAAATACTTTATTAATGAGGTAATCGCTGCATCATAATGATGTCATAAATAATATAAGTTATTTAAAGTCTAAAAATTATAAAAAAATACTATGATGTAGGAAATATTTTTATCTTTCCAATGAATTTTTATAATAAAAAATCTGACTTGTATAACCCCATGTGAAAATTGCTTTAGTAAAACATCTCATGTTTGTATCATTTATACTTTTACATTAAATAAAAAGTAATTTATGTCATTTCCCAACCAAAGTGGCTCCATGGGGTCCCCAAGTTGACCCATGGATTTTCATGGTCTGCCATGACACATACAAGGAGAGAAGGACATGTTTCAAGCTCATATTATATTATTAAAACATTATTTTTTACCTAAAACTACACTAATTACCTCTAATCGCGATTAAAAACATAAAAGTTACTATTCAAAAAAAAATTATTTTAATCTTATTAAACCACATTTTACTTTTTAATTACAACCATGTATGTCAGATTTTTGAAAATCCAATCACAGAAGTGGAAAAGTTTCATTTAAATGATAAATCAGTTTCTTTAACTACCACTTAGTGGTTTCACTATTCATCAAAAATTGAAGTTTTTCAGAAAGATACCAAAAATTCACCCTAAGAAACATTTGATATTCAGAATTAAAAAATGATGACTATTTTACAAAATTCAAAACATATAAGTTAAATTAATTAATTTAATAATTAATTCCCACTGTCAGAGCAAATAGTCTGTTTTTATGAAACAATAAGTATCAAAAGATTGACACTAGTTTAAGTCCAATTTCAAAGTGAAATTAATTCCAATGACCACTATTGGATTAAATGGTAAAAATATATTCTAATTTAACATTAAAACCAATTCAAAAGATAGTCTAATCATATAAATAAATTAGATTAAAAAGTAGTTTTGATGTAAAATGCAGTATTTTTCACTATTAATTAAAAAATGAACATTGTCAGAAAAATACCAAAAATTCACACAATGTAAATTTTTATGTCCCAATAATAAAGAATAAGTTTATTTTGACAAACATAGATTATTAAATTGTAAAAATATAGATTTAAAAATGGTTTTCCATCAAAAGGAAGTAAAACAATCTTTTAAAAATATTAGTGTATTCCATGCTTAAGATTGGATTTATTCCCATTTTAAGCCTCTAAAACACTATCTAATTCACTAATAGACATAGATAAAAATATATATTATTAATTACTTTCTTGGGATTTTACATCCTTCCCCCCTTTAGAAAATTGTGTCCCCGCAATTTATTTACTTATCGAATAAATGGGGGTACTTATCCCTCATTGCATTTTCAGATTCCCATGTTCCCTCTTCCATCATGTGGTTTTTCCACAAAAAATTTACCTGATTAATCACCATATTCCGTAACACTTTCTATCTATGGTCAAAAATCTGGACCGCTTGTTCCTCATAAGATATGTTCTCATCTAGCTGAACTACCTCTGGACTCAAAACATGAGATAGATCTGGCATATATTTTCTCACCATCGAAACGTGAAAAACATTGTGTACCTGAGATAAACTCGGAGGTAAAGCTACCCGGTACGC
Source organism: Viscum album (assembly GCA_963277665.1). Lineage (NCBI taxonomy): Eukaryota > Viridiplantae > Streptophyta > Magnoliopsida > Santalales > Viscaceae > Viscum > Viscum album. The sequence goes on from OY728165.1 coordinate 540,995,397, forward strand.
AACCGATCCAACTCTCTCTAGAATTTCAAATTGTCCAATGAACCTTGGAATCAGCTTTCCTTTATTACCAAATCACATCACAATTTTCCATGGTGAGACATTGAGAAAAACATGATCTCCTACCTCAAAAGATAGATCCTTCATCCTGTTGTCCGCATAACTCTTCTACATGCTCTAAGTTGTTCTCATGTGTTTCTATATCACCTGAAATTTCTCTGCCAACTCTTCTACCAATTCTGGTCCCATAAACTTCCATTCACCCACTTCATCCCAAAAAGCTGGAGTTCGACACCGCTTCCCATATAATGCCTGAAATGGTGTCATCTGTATACTGGAATGAAAAATGTTATTATATGAAAATTAAACCAAAGAAAATGTTTGTCCCAACTTCCTTGATAATCCATCGAACAAGCTCGTAGCATATCCTCCAAGGTATGAATTTTTCATTTTGACTGCCCATCTGATTGAGGATGAAAAGCTATACTAAAATTATAATCAGTGACCAACGACTTCTGAAGGCCTATCCAAAATATAGAAGTGAACCTGGGATCACGGTCAGATACAATGGAGAGGGGAACTCAATGTAACCTGACTATCTCTTTAAGATACAAACGGGAATGTTTATCTAGGGAAAAATTATTTCGTATAGCAAGGAAATGAGAAGATTTAGTCAAGCGATCAACAATAACCCAGATTGCATTATTACCTCGAGGGGTCTTCGGCAATCCCACAACGAAGTCCATGAGTATATTCTCCCATTTACACACTGGAACTGGTAAAGGCTGAAGCATCCCTTTCGGTAACTGTCGATCTACATTAACCTGTTGACATGTCAAACACTTCACAGTAAAATCAGCAATATCTATTTTCATTCCATCCGACCAGTAATTCTCCCACAGATCTCTATACATCTTAGTACGGCCAGGATGAACTGAAAACGGAGAACTATGAGCTTTACATAACAACACTCTCTTAAACTGTGAATCACAAGGCACACACAATCTCTTCCCAAATCTCAAAACGCAATCATTATCAATGTTGAATTAAGGAAACTGACCTTTCAAAACCAGCTCTACCTTTTTCTGCAACTCACTGTCTTGCTTCTGTGCTTGCTTGATTCTGTCTGATAGTGAATATTTCAATGATACCTGAAACAAAACAGAAGAACATCCCACACCAACAACTTCTATGTCAAAGTTTATCAAATCCTTAACCAAAGGATCACGTTCCAAACGCAACATTGATAATGAAGCATTAATTTTTCGACTCAAAGCATCAACCACTTTATTTTCTTTTCCTGGATTGTAATGAATTGTAAATTCATAATCCTTGATTAATTCTAGCCATCTCCTATGTATCATGTTCAATTCATTCTGAGTGAATATATACTTTAAACTTTTTTGATCAGTATATATTGCACACTTTACTCCAAACAAATGATGCCTCCAAATTTTTAAAGAGAAAACAACACCAGCTAAATCCAAATAAAGTATAGGGTAATTTACCTCATGAGTTTTGAACTGTCGTGAAGCATAAGCAATTACCTGATCATTCTGCATTAGGACACAACCAAGTCCTTTGAATGAAGCATCACTGTAGAAAACAAACTCCCCATTCCTGGAAGGTAGTGCCAAAACTGGAGCATTCACCAATATTTTTTTCAATTCCTGAAAACAATCATCACATTATTTTGTCCAGATAAACATAACACCATTCTGAGTTAGCTTAGTCATTGGACTAGATAACCGTGAAAAATTTCTAACAATCCTTCGGTAATATCCTGCCAAACCAAGGAAAATACGAATCTCTGTTACATGTGTGGGTCGTGGCCACTCTTCAACAACCTTTGTTTTTACAGGTTCAACGGTTATCCCATCTTTAGAAACAATGAGACCAAGGAAAGAAATTTGTTGCAACCAAAACACACACATGGTAAATTTTCCGTATAATTTATTTTCTTTTAAGGTTTGAAAAATAACCCTTAAATGTCTTTCATGCTCCTATTTACTTTTATATAACACCAAAATATCATCAATTAAAACCACCACAAACTTATCCAACAACTCATGGAAATTTCTATTCATTAAGTCCATGAATATAGCAGGTGCATTGGTTAGCCCAAAAGGCATTACTAAAAATTCATAATGGCCATATCTTGTACGAAACGCAGTCTTCGGAACATCTGCTTCCTTTACCTTCTGCTGATGATACCCCGATCTCCGGTCAATCATTGAAAAATACTGAGCTCCCTGGAACTGATCAAATAAATCAGCGATATGAGGCAACAGATATTTGTTCTTAATAGTGATGTTATTCAAGGCTCTATAATAAATGCAAAGTCTCATAGAACCATCTTTCTTTTTAACATATAAAATAGGAGCACCCCATGGTGACGTGATAGGTCAAATGAAACCTTTATATAATAAATCTTGCAATTGCACCTTCAACTCTAAATGTTCAATTTGAGCCATTCGATAAGGGGGCTTCGAAATTGGCTTAGATTCAGGAACTAAGTCAACATTAAATTCAACATCCCGATCTGGTATTATTCAAGGCAACCCATCAGGAAAAACATCAGGATACTCATTTACCAATGGCACATCATTAATCTGAAGAGTTCCTTTATTTTCAACAATATGTGCAAGGTAACATTCATTTCCATCTTTTACAAGTTTCTCGGCCTCATGATATGTTATCAACAGTAATGGTTCATTATTGTACAAAAACATAAAGTATTTCTGAAAAGAAACTTCTTTAGCTCTACAGTCAATCTTAACATGGTAAACAGAGAGCCAATCCATACCCAAGATAACATCAAACTCTACTAGAGGTAGAAAAACAAGGTTTGAAAGTAATTCCTTTCCACAGATAAGGATAAGAAGATTCATATAAATTACATTTACCTCATCATTTCCACCAGGTGTTTTTACCAAAAGTTCAGGAGTCATTTCTTGAGATGGTATTCCCAATTTTCTAGAAATGATTTCAGAGATAAAAGAATGTGTAGACCCTGAATCAAACAACAGACTGGAATAATCTGAAAAATTATACAATGTACCTGATACAACTTCATTTGATGGCCTGACATCTGCTGAAGTAGTTTCAAAGGATTTCACCACCCCTTTCTGCTTGTAGTCTAACTGCTTCCCATCACTCGAGCTCTTTGTCGGACACTCGTTTGCATAGTGACCCGTCTCATTACACTTAAAACATTTCACTAACTGTAAATCAAATTTGGTCTTACCATCACCCTGCTCTTTTTCAGTGCAATCATGAGCCTTATGTCCCATATTACCACATCGGTAGCACTTTCCAGAATTCAGAAGACATTTCCCAGCATGCCTCTTACCACATTTATCACAAACTGGAAACATAGTTTTCTTACCATCAGAATTTTTTGAAGAATTCTTTCCTTTCACCTGCCACCTCGGTCTCTTCTTCTGTTGGTTGTTATAGAACACTTGATCATTGACAAACTCCATTTCCACCTTCTCAGCACATCGAACAAGCTTTTCATAACTTTTAAACTCACGAGAAGTTAATTACCTTCGATATTTTGGTTTTAATCTTGATTTAAAATGATTTATTTTACTATCAAGGTCTCCGATAAAATTTGGAGCATACCTTTCCAAATGAGTGATCCCCTCTTCGTAGGCAGGCACTGAGTCTTCCTCTTGCCTCAATTCCAAGAATTGTTTTTCCATCCTAAGTAGAACAGTCTTAGGAAAATACTTATCAAGAAATATACCTTTGAATTCATCCCAGTTAAGAGCATCAATCTCATCAGCGTCCCTAATATTTTTAACCATCGACCACCACTGATATGCCTCACCCTCCAAATGGTAAATAGTAAGACTAACCATTTGATTGTCTGAACACCCCATGACATCGAAAATATTCTCCAGTGCTTTAATCCACCCTTCACCTATCACATGGTCAAATGATCCTCTGAATGATGGGGGATGTTTCCTCATGAAATGTTCCACCACTGACATGTTCCTCTGCGGTTGATCTGGATGATCTCGTGCATGGATACTACCACCATTTATCGCTTGAGTCTACTGCTCCATTACTACATCAAACTGTTCAGTTCCAATTCTGACCATCTTAGGATGCTGATTCAGAAGGTTATTTCCTTCTGTATTCCTTCCTTGCACGGCTTCCCTATTTCCTCTGTGAAAAACCATTCTGAACAAACATGTCATAGATAAAGCAACATGGTAATCTTCAAATTCTATATCATTTTAAAAAAAATATATTTTTGGATAATCATTTAATAGAATTATAACTCCTAATGTTTTCTAAACCTTCCTCTGATACCAACTATAAGTCCCCAGCCTTAATCCTTACTTAATCTTGAGTTATTACAAGATTACACATTGAGGATCTTTTCGGGTTTAGAGTTTTAGAGAATTTGATCATAAAACATTCATTACATTCCACATATAAACAAAGAGGTTACATAAAGATAGTATTATTTTTTACCATCAATGGAAACATATTTAAAATAAATCATGGATTCATTCTTGACACATCAATGACATTATCATCATATCATATACCGTTCCCTTGACCTGTGAAAAACATTTCAAAAAAACATGGGATGAGCATAAAAAGCTCAGTATGGGTTATAAAAATATGGAAGGAAATATAATTTCATATATATAAGAATGAAAACATACTTTACCCATAAAACATAAGAACTTTTAAATACCTAATTAAATCATGAATAAATCATAGAAATCATAACACATAAAGGTAACTTGAGGCATTCAAAACATTCTTACGTAGGGAGTAACCCTCTTGGTTACGTTTGGAATACCCATCACAGTATATTCCCTAAATCATTTCGGTAACGTTTAACTCTTTCACATTACCCAATGCATTGGAGAGCTATATCGGGCTCACCCGCCCATAGATTATCATGGAACCACCCGTCTTCATAATAATGCCCAAGAACCATAACATAATCTTATCACATAAAACATGCATAAAGGAAACATAACATTTCCACATTTCAATAACAAGATATCAATACAACAAATTAATATAATAAAAACATTATGAAAACCATTTTAAATACCAAAATAAAAGAAAAGTAAAACATGGTATTTATTCTTCTTTTAAAAATAATATATGGCTTGTAGAGGAAGCCAAAACTCAAATAATGGTCACGGCGGCGGAGAAGTCATTGTCGCCACATACGTACGACAAAAAAATTCCCTTTTGTCGTTTAGTAAAATGCTTTGTAAAAAAGATTCATTTTTGATAAACGTAAAAGTCAAAGGGGTTTATACACCGTGTAAAAGAAGGTTGTGTATAAAATAAAATATTTCTCAATGAAAGGAGATTGAGACGAAGTCCCATACCTCAGGTCCGACTTGACTCTGTCGTTCTTTAATCTCCTGAATAATAAACTTGAGTTAATTTATACTTGTTTAAGAACCTTTTCCAAGTTCATTATTCCATTTATATCACTTATTGCAATGTCATGAACACTATGTAATTATTTAACTTAATAACGGTCGTTTTAATGATCATTGGTACATGAGTCAAAAATAAACCCTTTATAATTACAAGTTGTTCATGTATCCATTATATCCAGAATGGAATTCATGATGTAGATATCATATATTTCATATATATCCATTACATGAATGAATTTATAATATTACATAATCATTTATAGGTAAGAAATGAAATGCACCGTTCATGGAGACGGTAAGCCGTACGTACGCATGAACGCTACTTTCATTTCTATTTCATATTTTATAGAATGGAATCATAATGATATAAAGGTATATTATAATTCCAGTGTAATATCATATATAATATCATAACTCCATCCTTTATACGTCCCACATATGGTATTAACGAATCAAATTACTTTGAGGGGGAGCTAGTCCGCACTACCTTAAATGAAGATATCGCGTTTACCCATAATGGAAACCATAAAGGTATTCCCAAAATCAAAAATATAGAAGCTTAAGGAAAACATAAAAATATTATATATCATATATAAATATAGTTTCATCTTAATGGACACCTTTGAAGGTGTTAAAATAATGTTGAACAATAATCGTTTCGGGAGGCATAAATTCACCATCCAGGGAAACAGAATGTTCTTTAACCATTAGATGTAGGTGTGTGTAAGTGTAGCTCGAATCATTATTATAAAAACATCCTAGTATACTTAAGATACTGTATTTGTTACAAATGAAATTAATAAAAAGAGTTTAGGGGGTTGGAGAATCAAAATAAAACAAAAGGACTCAAGTGAAGACATTACCTTTAAATCGTGTAACTCCCTTTGGTTTGAACTCAAAGGATTCCATGGGAAGAATTATGCACAAAGTGAGGCTTCAAGTAGTAAGAGAGGGAAGTGGAGAGGAAAAATGCGTAGGGGTTGGCAGAGCCAAAGGCTTTGGAAGTGTGGGTAAGGAGGTAGAGGTGGGGGCCTTTTATAAGAGGAGAGGAGGGGCAATCTTGGAAAGTAAAGAAATGATACTTTATTTTAAAATGAGTTTCGGATTAAAAAGGTCCCACATTGATAAAATTTGAGGGTATGGTGATAAGGGTTCTAAATCCATCCATCCAATAGGTTTTGGACACGTGTAGATCATAGATTTATATTTTCTTTTCATTTTATTTAAATCATTTTTAATGAGGTAATCGCTGCATCATCATGATGTCATAAATAATTTAATTTATTTAAAGTCAAAAAATTATAAAAAAAATACTATGATGTAGGAAATCATTTTAGATTTCCAATTAAAATTTATAATCAAAATTATAACTTGGATAACCCCATGTAAATTTTTTTTAGTGAAACATCTCATGTTAGTGTCATTTTTACTTTTACATTAAATAAAAAGTTATTTATATCATTTCCCAACCAAAGTGGCTCCATGGGGTCCCCAAGTTGACCCATGGATTTCCATGGTCGGCCATGACACATCCAATGAGGGTATGACATGTTTCAAGCTCTACTCATATTATTAAAACATTATTTTTATCTTAACATACACTAATTACCTCTAATCGCGATTAAAAACATAAAAGTTACTATTCACCCAAAAAATATTTTAATCTCATTGAACCACATTTTACTTCTTAATGACAACCATGTATGTCGGATTTTTGAAAATCAAATCACAGATGTGGCAAAGTTTCATTTAAATGAATAATCAGATTCTTTAACTACCACTTAGTGGTTTCACTATTCATCAAAAATTGAAGTTTTTCAGAAAGATACCAAAACATCACCCAAAGATATATTTCATATTACAAATTAAAAAATGATGTATATTTTAAAGAATTCAAAAGATAGAAGTTACATTAATTAATTTAATAATTAATTCCCACTGTCAGAGCAAATAGTGTGTTTTTATGAAACAATAAGTATCAAAAGATTGACACTAGTTTAAGTCCAATTTCAAAGTGAAATTAATCTTGATGACCAATATTGGATTAAATGGTAAAAATATATTCTAATTTCACTTTAAAAAAAATTCAAAAGATAATCTAATCATATAATTAAATTAGATTAAAAAGCAATGTTGATGTAAAATGCAGTATTTTTCACTATTCATTAAAAAATGAACATTGTCAGAAAAATACCAAAAATTCACACAAAGTAAAATTTAATGTCCCAATCATAAAGAATAAGTTTATTTTGACAAACATAGCTTATAAAAGTTTCAAAAAATATATATATAAATGGTTTTCCATCAAAAGCCAGTAAAAAAATCTTTTAATAATATTAGTGTATTACATGCTTAAGATTGGATTTATTCTAATTTTAATCCTCTAAAACACTATCTTATTCATTAATAGACATAGATAAAAATATCTATTATTCATTAATTACTTGGGATGTTACAGTTTCTCACATGGTATGACAAGCCATGCGCTAACTGTGCGCACGCTACTGTCTCGAGAGGAGGGGTTTGAACGATTGCCTCACATCGTATAGAAAACCCTTCATAGGCCATTCGAAGCCTACTGTCTCCACCTGCATGGTTACTTGGAGAACCGACATGGTTTTCCTTAACAGTTCACAAACCGCGCTCCCTATGAAAATCCTCAAATTACATTCAAAACCATTTCAAACTCTCCCAACCTATTATCAACTTATACCATGAACTTTAAAGATATAAAAATGCATAAACAAAGGCTACATACCCAAAACTGTTGGAACTTCATTCTCCCCACCATTGATATTTTCATCCCTAGAATGTAGTGAACCCAAACATTGCCGAAATAGGCCGGGCCATTGCTCGACCATCTCTTTCTCCCATTCCCAAGTCTCTCTTGGATCTAGCCATGCTGCCACAAAACCCAAACTAGACCGATGCTTTTACCCTACAAAAAAATATATTGCCTATCTAAAAACCGCACTGGCACGTGCACCAACAAAGCATTCGGCTCTAGCTCAACATCATCCCATCAGATAACATGGCCCAAATTCGGCTGATACTTTTTCAACAGCGACACATGAACCACATGGTGCACAACACTGAACCTATGTGGATAATCCAAACTATAAGCCACATCACCAACCTACTCAATAATCTCAAAATGTCTAATATACCTTGAAGATAAATTTCCTTGCTTTCTAAACCGATGATGTCCCAGACTAGGAGAGATCATCAAGAAAACATGATCACTCTCCTCAAATGACAACAGTTGTCGACGATGATCCGCATACAATTTTTCCTACTCTATATTGTCTACATTCTCTTCCTGACTGACTTTATATTCTCCATAGTCTGCTAGACAAGGCTCGGACCAACCATCGAGGTCTCACCTGTTTCCACCCAACATAGTGGAGAATGACACTGCCAGCCATACAATGCTTCAAACGGAGCCATATTTATAGATTCATGATAACTGTTATTGTACGAGAACTCAACCAAATACAAGGAATACTCTCACGGGCCCCCCAAAATCCATAACACAATCCTACAACATGTTATTAAGGGAAGATGACCCTTTATATGTTCCCATTGTGGATATAATAATGATGACAATATGATCATAGGATAGTATAGGTGACAATGACATTGGTAATCAATTTTATGGATTCAATTATCATTTATGGAGTTAACTATGTTTTTGTATCTATACAATGTATTCAAAAAACTATGATTTTATTTTTGGAAGCATGAATCTATTCATTATGTTTTAATAGTAAACTAGGTATTCATATATTTGTAATGTGATATTAATTTAAATATTATATTATTTGTGGATAATTATGTTACTTTAGTGAAATTCCTTTTAAATTTGGTCAAACATATTTTTGAAGAGCCTTATATTCAACTATTTATTGAATTTTTTATGTTTAACATTCTGTGTTATTCGATAAATTTTATTATATATTGTGGTTTTTTAAAATATATGAAAATTTTATTGTTACTATTTTATGGATAATGCATTTTTTGAAAATATTATTTTTGACCGCCATAAATAAAAATATTATTTTTTGTATATTAATTTCATAGAGTAATTGATGATGTGTTAGTTGATTAAAAAATATTTGATCATTGAATTCTACCTATAAATTAAAAACATATCAGTTAAAAAATATCTTTCTATTTTCAGAAATTGAAAAAATTCAACAAATTTATTAATATGATATTGAAAAATATTGCCTATGATCATCCTTTTTTATATGAGTTCCAATTTTCACACCTATGGTTTATAGATTCTTGGTGATTAAATTCCTCCTAACCAGGTTTTCTCCCACTCTCCATCATTAAAAAAGTTTTTCTTGTATATTCGATTTCCATGTTTTCAATAACTACTTATGTTCTTCTCTATGGAATCATATTATGTGTTATTCCATATGAACTTAGTATATCCATTTCAATATTATTAAGTTGCATTATATATAGATCATTTTTATGACATGGGATTGCAAAAAAGGTACTTCAAAATTTCATAAAGATGATTCATTAACACATTGTTAAAATTAGATGACACTATTTATTTAAGGATGGAATAATATAACACCTCAATATTTTAAATGAGAAACATCATGTTAAACATATTTATGACATGAAACACTAATCATATAAGAGAATATAACATGTAGATACTTTACACTATATTTATTTTCAAATAAATTAAATCCCTTCGATAGCTTTCAATGGAAGAAAACACCATCATTGAATGAAACACAATACTTTGTTAAAATAAGATAAGCTAATCATTGAAATTATATTATAACCATTAAAATTGTAGGTATAAATAATAACATCAAAATTAAGATTTTTTTAAACATGTATTTAATAAAACAATGGTTATTTTTAATAGTAAATAAAATTATGACCATTTTAAAGAGAATGAATGGTTTTATAAAAAACTAGATTTTTCTAAAATAAATATTTATCAAGAATTATGAAAATAATTTAATAATATTTGATGTGATTTTTTATAACTTATTTGATAAAAATAAATTCATTTTCTAATTTTTATTATCATAGATCACATATGGATATTTTTTGGGATTTTAATGAAAAGTGTAATTTTATTATGATTAATAAAAAATACCTAATTTTAAATGAAGATTACCATATAAATTAAATTATATATAATATTAATGTTTATATTTTATAGTTTTTAATTATAATTAGTTCTATTATATATCTATTATTAGTATATATGTCATTATTATAATTTTAGTCTTTAATTTGAATATAAAACATTATAAACCATTTTGCATTTACTATATAAAAAACCAACATTGTTATCACATCTACACAAGTTATTTAGAATTACTTTTCTTCACATTTATTAATAGAATATAGTAAAATTGATTTCATATTCAAAATTGTAACCAGTTGTATTATCTAATAATTCAAAATAATATTTTACAAATGTGAATTGTAAAAATACTTAAAATTATTTAAAATTGTTAAGGTAAAAATAGATTTACCTAGTGGGTAAATTTAAATGATAACGGTTTAATATACAAAAAAAATATATTATATATATATTAATGAAATATTTCAAACATATAACTTTTAATTCTTGATAAAACTCCATTTTGGACTCATTGGTAATGTTAATAACAATGGAACACTTTTTTCATTCCTATAATTACAAGTTTTTCACTCACCTTACTTGTTAAATGACACATCATCTCCACTCTCTATTTTACCTTACACACTTTTGGCTAGTCCAATATTGTAAAAAATAACATCCCAAATTATACCCCTTCATATATAAAGAATTATTTTTGAAATAAATATATCCTACAAAGGATTTTGGTGAAACGCAAAGGAGGTTTCCTGAAGATGATGTAATGTTCTTTAAAGGGTGTATCTATTTTATTTCATCTCATAACACAATAAATTATTCATGAATAATTTTATTATAATAACCAAATTATATTACATATAATTTGATTATTTTATATTATTCCAATGACCTAAAACCACTACCACTATTATAAAATTGTTTATGAACTCATCATTAAAGTTTACGATTAACTACATCCTCACGAACTGAGGCCCTTCGTTATTCCATTACCACCTCTCACAGTTTGGAACAATGTAGTCTCTAATGTAGATATATATATATTTATATAGGTCAATGTGTTATTATATTTTTAAAATAATTATACCTATGGAGTCATGATATAATATATACTATTTTAATTTCAGCTGTTTAGGGGATACGATAAGGTCAGATGTGTGTACGGAGGACTACCAACTCGCAATGCAATGTGTTTCATCCATCACTAACACATTACATGGAATGTTTAACTGAATAAGATAATGATGATATTTAATATACATGAAATAATATTAATGAAATTTTAATCATTTTTAAAAAACAACATATCATTTTCATTCAGATGTTTTCACTCACTTAATGATAATAACATAGTTTGTGTATGCAAAGACTATCACCTTGATGATGAAATGTGACTATTTTTTCATTACCACACCACACAATCCATATATATATATATATATATAAATATATGGAAAATTTATGATATTATGACCATTGTAGATAAAAAATATTACATACCTTCTTTCCATTATTATTGTTGAATAATGGAAAAGTCACTCATGTGTACATAAAACCTATCATATCCATGATATTTTACACACTTCGTCTCTCAAAAACCATTATTAATAATTATTTATTAAAAGTATAATTTATTTATAAAAATGGAAATTATTTTTTGATTATTATTTTATAGATGGTGAAACTATATAATATGAACATTAACTAAATAATTCATGAAAAATAATCCATGGGAACACAAAAACGTTTACACCCGATGAAACAATAATAATGAAAGATTATTAATGATTTGCTGATAAGATGTTATAAAATAATAATATATAAATTTACAAATCATAATATACATTTTTATGTCATTTACATGTATATACAACTATATAAGAGGTTATATGAAGTTTGAAAAAATGGAAGTGTCATTAAATGGATTCCATCATAATTTATATTCCATTCAGACTAATTTGATATAAGGAAAAAATTTAGTTTTATACGTTGTATATGCTTAAGATTTTACATGTAATGTCATGATTAATTAATAATTTATAGTATTATTCATGTAACTTTTAATCATTTAATCCAATGTGATTTGATATTAAAAGAACCAGGCGATCAAATTTATTATACAATCACACATAATTTTTTGATTTATAACTTTTTATAAAAAATATCTTTCTAGAAATAATTTTTCAATGTAAATTAAATTTATCATAAATACATATATATATATATATTCAATAATGAAAAAAATAATTATTTCATATCCTATATACAATTTTAAATATATGGGTTTTTAAATTCAATTGAATTTTACGATCTAAAGATATATTGATTTCTCTATATCTATCCTAAATAAATATATATTTCTTAAAGGAACATTGATTCTTGTATTAAATAGATTAATTTATATTAGATAAATTATTTTTAAATGTATAAATGGGTAGAAATTAGTTATTAATATCCCCTCGATGTATATCACATTAGAATAATATGATGACCAAAACAGATGAGATAACACCTAGTAGTTTTAAATCAATCGGCCAAAATATATGATTTTTTACCCAGTAGTTCTTAACTATCACGAGAAATATCTTTATTTTATAGATATCATATTACTGATATAATAAATATTATAATTTACAATTTCCTTCATAAAAAACTCATTTAGTATTATCCATGTGATTTTAAGAATTATTATATTTTAAGATGCATGTAATTAGATGTTTTTTTGATAAAATTGAAAGTGTTTTAAGTTATTTAAATTTATATTTTTATTACTCATTATATATTTAGTTTATATTTCAACATACATAACCCTTTTTGAGAATTTGAAAAAAATATTATTATTTTTATTTCCCTGTGATATAATGAAAAATAATATTGAATGTGTTTTCGAGGATACATTCCATTTTATTTTATTATTTATTATGTTTTATTATAAGTTACTAATGTAAAGTTGTTATCATGTATGTATTTAGTTCTCCAAAAATACCAAATAGATATATTCTTCATGATTTGAACTTTTTTATCTATTACAAATTGAGAAAACCACCATGGACTCTCAGAAATTTGATTCATAGTCGTGATAAATTTTGAATGGTCTATAACCATGCTTTAAATTTTTATGAAGTCAAAATTTCGTAATGATTTTAAAATGGGTTTCTTATTTATTCATTTAGAAAATAATTGAAAATATTTTTTATTTTAAACATTGAAAACATAGATATATCTTTCAACAATCATGAATATTATTTTTGTTGAATATTCCCTTAAATAATTTATGTGTTATGTTAAAATAAAATGATTTTCACAATTTTTTGTGAATATTTAAAAGTGTGTATCAAAAATAAAAGGATATCTTACAAAAAAAATATCATGATCATTTAACGGTAGTTATATTCCTCAGTTTCAACATCCCTTTATATTAATTATTATCTATTATATAATTTTCTAATGATAACATTATCATTATTTCCGTATATTGATTAAGATTCATTCAAATATATTATCATATAAAACATTTATTTTACATGAATTATTCATGATTTAAATAAAGTTTAATGTAATATATTTATTTTCAACATCATATTGAAGTTTCAAAAATATTATGAAGTAAATTCTGTCTTATCTTGTAATTAAGCACATTATAAAATGGAGAATAAACTTTATGAGTTTTATAATGAGATGTATGTTTTAGGTAATTAGTACATGTTACAGATCTTTGAAATTTATTAAAATATTTTATTCCGCATTATAGATCAATAGTTATCTAGTGTAACTAATATAAATTTATAATCCCCATTATAGCTCAAGAAAAGATGTGATCCGGATAGAACATATATGAAGGGTTGATCCTCATTATAGTTCATGTAAAATGGGTGATCCATATATATATTATATAAGGAGTGTGGAAAATAATAGATGTTAAATACATTAGGTATTTAAAATTTTATATGGAGAATTATATTGTATGGTGTTTGTATAATTACTTCAATTTTTTTGGGTTCTATAAGGGTTCTATAATAATGATACTACATGATAATATTTTTTCATTAATCTTATGTTGGGTTTTAAATGTTTTATTGGATCATGATTGATCTGAAATGGATCGTGATTATTGATTTTGATGAAATATGACATTTTTATTTTCTTATGCAATGTTTAATAACTGATGACCAAAGTATTTATGAGTATGGATATTCTTATGTTCTTCCTATTCACATTGATTATTTCGTCATACATTTACTCTCTTCTTATTCTCAGTAATTCCATTTAATTATTATTATTTATGTTTACACATTTAGGGTTTTTATGCTCAACCATATTGTGAGACCTTTTTCTGATATTATTAAAATGATGTAAAAATAATTATTTCTAGATTGGATTTTAATGAATTCTGATGATGAATTAATATGAAATAAAATATGTTGGTTATAGTGTGACAAATAATCACATAAAGTATTTGAAATATATTAAGTAAGAGTTTTTCATATTTTAATAAAACTATATACCGAAAAGGTTTTATGGTATCTATGTTATCAAATATATCCTTTTAATATTTTTTTTATTGGGAAGTGAATTTTTTTGACCTTCATTGATATCAAATTGAGAAATGAAAATTTTATGTTCATAACACCAAATCTGAGAGTGTGGGTTTATAGATGCTATAATATATCATTTCAATCAGAACCTTTACCAAACCTGTAAATCATATTCGATATTAATCAGTAATTGAATAAAAAATTAGTTATTAATGTACAAAAATTAATCATAAAAAATTATATTTAATATACTGGTGAAAAAAATTCTTCTTGTATTCATATAACAAAATAGATACATATATAGATATATTTATTTTAATGGTGAATAAATAAAATATATTTATTATCTTTGATGTTATTAATATTTTCATGACATATTATATTCCCCCTTTACTTATTTTATATGAAATGTGCATAATTTGTGTGAAATATTAATGTTTTAATATTAAGTATAATATTTGAGCATTTTTAGAAGTAGTCAAATTGAGTCAGTTTAATGTTTTAATTATAACTATCACTATACTAATCCATATTGTGTGGTTCTTGTTTTGTTGGATTCTCCTTTTAATATACAACATTTCATTAGAAGGAACCATGATCCAATTCTGCCATTTGAAGGGTCATATGGTCCTCACAAACAAGACCAAAGAATCTGTGAAGAAACTGGACTATTCATAAAGATTGATTTACTGGGCTCAATCTAGAAGTTCAAAAACCTTAACTCTCCTCCCTAATTAGGGGGACACTACATGTCATCTTGGATAAAAATTTCATGGCCCAAATCCAAGTACAAGGGGCCCAAATTAATCTTTGAAGTCCAGCCCACCATTCTGGACGAGAATGAAAATCAGTATAGTATTCATGATATATATCCTGATGTAATCATCCAAGCGAGCTGATATTTTTCAGTGAGAAAGAGGGGATGTAGGCGGCCGACTTTGTTGAAGAAACCATTCGGATTTGAAGGCATCTTAATATTCAAAAACCCTTTCACATTATTGACGTGAAAAAGACTGGATTGAAATGGACAGTTTATGTTTGTTTATTCAACCGGCCATAACATTTTATTCTTACGTACAAATGACTCCAAATTTTGAGAGTAGTCGACCAACATTATTGCCTACAACTTTGAAGAATAAGATATTTGAAGATTCGGCTGTCTCTATTGCCAAATTGGCGATGCAAGTGGAGGGACAGATTGGGAATGCAAACAGTCCACTCCTTGGACTATAAATACTCTCCCCTTCTCTCCTTGAGAGGGGTTGGCATTTCAGAAGAGAGGAGATCATATTGGAACGACCAAAGCTTTGCCAAAGGCTTTGGAGGACCTGCCAAACTCAAGTTTTCACTTGAGAGACCTTTCCTCCTCTCTTTCTTTTCACTTACTTTTGTGTTCTTCATTTTTGTAATCTTGTAATTCTCTTTCTTTGTAATTCTGTTTTAATGCAAGTTACTTCTTCAATATCTCTTATTTTTTTCCACCTTCTGTATTTTAATATTAATGTTCTTAAAATAGTTTAAATTCAGTTCAATCCCCTTCCCTTCTTTAGCTTCCTCATTCAATCTAAAGTTCGTTTTTAATTATCATCATTGTTCGTGTGTGTGTGTCGACGTACCACTCTTTTCTTATCCCTTTCTTTTTCTTCTCTTATTAATTTATAATCATAATCATTATAACCAGATTATTAATCACCCAAATGGCTGAGTAAATCTCTCATTGGGGTGAGTTATAATTTAGGTATGTTATGTGATTGAGAGCTTCTTCTCGATGAATATTCTTTGAATTAACATTGTGTATGTTGGACTTAACATGTCATGGATTAATGACTTGTTTTTTTTAAAATGTGGTTTCCATGGATTATTGGAACCATAAATACACAACCATAAATAAGATCTGATTGAGATTATAACCTTAAGATAAGTTAAGTCTTGGTTTAAAGCCTTAACACTTAAGAATTCTAATCAACATCATCTTGTGACATGGGTGTTAATTTAAATGCAATATAAAGCAAAGCTCGAGGATATAACAAGCTTAACTAACCTAATGATGAAATCACCCCAATCTTTATCAATTTGGTAAATCAAACATCATCCATAAATCATTTCAATTAAGCTCTGCAAACAAACCCCCCTAATCAAAATACAATCAACTAAAAACAAACGACTACTACAAAGTATCATCGCCGAGGATTCGACCCGAGTGCTGCTATACACATTAGCAGAGCACCGGAACCTTGAACGGTCGATAGGCGACAATCGGCCGCACTTTCAAATGGAGCCATTGTCGGGGATGGTGCTTTAAGTAGTCATTAGTTTCTGGTTATTGTAAAAAAAACCCAAAAAAAATATACAAAAGTTTAAAAAAATTGAAAAAAAACACAAAGAAAAACCCCTTCTTCCTCTTAAAAATCTTAAACTGAAAAAAAATACAAAGAAAACCCTGTCTTCCTCTTTCTTCCAAAATCTCTCTGAATGCCCCGTAGCCTTCCAAACAATCCCTCGGATTTGTTTGACCCTGAAATTGAGCGAACACTTCGCCAACTTAGGAGGAACATAATAGATACTCAAATAATTCAAGAACCAGTCCTCATTCAACCAATTGAATTAGATATGGCCAATCCTAGGGAACAAACATTGAAAGAACTTGCTGCCCCTGATATGAATTACCAACCTCTTGGTATTCAATATCCAAACATAGAGGCTGACTTCGAACTCAAGTCGGGTTTGATTCATCTTCTTCCTCATTTCCATGGTCTAGCTGGTGAGGATCCTCATCTTCACCTCAAAGAGTTCCAAGTGGTCTGCTCAACCATGAAACCTCAAGGGGTTTCTGAAGAACAAATCAAGCTTAGAGATTTCCCCTTTTCCCTAGCGGATTCTGCCAAGTCTTGGCTCTACTACCTCCCACCTGGTTCCATAAACTCATGGGTTGACATGAAGAGACGTTTCCTTGAGAATTTCTTTCCCGCTTCCCGAACAGCTTCTATCCGAAAGGAAATAAGCGGCATCCGTCAATTCCCTAATGAATCACTCCATGAGTATTGGGAGAGGTTCAAAAAGCTTGTGGCAACTTGTCCACACCATCAAATCCCTGACCAACTCCTGATCCAATACTTCTATGAGGGGTTATTGGCTATGGAGAGAACTCTCATTGATGCTGCAAGTGGCGGTTCTCTTGTTGATAAAACTCCTGCAGCTGCAAGAGAACTCATAAGCAACATGGCTGCAAACACGCAGCAATTCCATACTCGAGCACATGCTCAAGTGAAACAAGACCAAGAGAATCCATCCATAGAGCCCAACAAGATGACTGAGTGGATGAGTGAACTTACAGGTCTTGTGCGTCAACTAGCGATTGCTACCAAAGCCCCAACCTCATCTTCTCCACAGTCACTATTCCCTGGACCTATCAAGAATTGTGGAATCTGAAACTCTCCATCTCATCCGACTGACACATGTCCACAACTTCAAGATGATCCATCTGATTCATCTAGTCCAATGGAGCTCAATGCGGCATATGCTCAGCGAAACTTCAACCCTCAACAATCAGGTCAGTTTGTTAGAAACTTCAACCAACCCCACTCTGAGCCCTTCTCTTCTACCTTTAACCCACCTCTGAGGTATGGTAATCCCATTTCTCATCCTCCTCAATTCCCTCCTCAAAACCCAAACCAATTCCAATATGGTCAAGGTGGTGGTAACTTCCATCAACCTTATCCTTTTGTTCCTCAACCTCAAAGGAACAATCCTCCTCCTGGATTCCACTATCCTAACGAGCCTTCCCAATTCCCCACCCACTACAATCGCTTTCCCAAGAACCAAAATCAAGGCCAACCCAATTTGGGACATGCCTCTTCTTCTAAACAACCATGGGAAAGTTCTGTAGAGGATCTTGCTTCCTTCACCCGTTCTAGCCTAAAGGACATTGAAACCCAAATAGGTCAACTTGCATCCCACCATAGCCAGCAACAACCATCCAATTCATCCCAACTCCCAACTCAACCATTACCCAACCCCAAGGGTAATGTAAGTGCAATTGCACTTAGATCAGGAAAGCAACATGCTATGCCTCAAGATAAATCCTCAAACCCCCATTTCGATGTTGATCTAGAAAATGAAAAGAACAAAAAGCTGGAAAAGGAACTTGAATCCACTCCTTCACCTTCTTCCATTCCACTTAGGAACCCAATTCCTTTTCCTCAAGCCATCTCCAAGCCTATAAAGTCCTTCGAAACTGATCCTGAAATGCTTGACATGTTTAGACGTGTTGAAGTGAACATCCCCCTCTTAGATGCAATCAAACAAATCCCTAAGTATGCCAAGTTTCTTAAGGAATTTTGCACCCATAAGAGGCAACTTAGGAACATTGAAAATGGTTCAACTCAACAGTCCATTCCCATGAAGTGCAAAGATCCAGGGACCTTCACGGTTCCATGTCAAATAGGGAGTTCCAACTTTGATGATGCACTCATAGACCTAGGAGCCTCAATTAATGTCATGCCCAAATCCATTTTCTCCAACCTTGGTCTAGGTCCCTTGCACCCAACGGGTATTGTCATTCAATTAGCCAATCGAAGCACTGCCAGTCCTGAGGGGATAATTGAGGATGTTCTTGTTCGGGTCAATGATCTTATCTTCCCAGCTGATTTCTATGTCCTTGACATGGAAGGCGAGACGACCTATTCTCGATCTCCCCTAATTCAAGGAAGACCATTCCTCATGACTGCGAGAACCAAGATTGATGTCCACTCAGGCATCTTATCCATGGAATTCGGTGACCAACTGGTCAAGTTCAACATTTTCCAAGCCATGCGATACCCATAAGAGGATCACTCTGCATTCTCAATCCATGCTTTTGAGGACACATCTAAGATTCAATCAAACCCCAATCCACCATGTTCTTCATGTTCTAATGATAAAAGATCTTGTGAAATCTGCACCATGATTAACAAAGTCATAAATGGTGAAGTTGATGTGGACCTCTCATTCATAGACTCCATCAATCTAGAGGAACTTGAAAACTCTCTTGAATCCCACATCAACTCTGATCTCTACTGCTCAACCTTGGACAGTGTTGAGGAAACTGATCCAAACCCATCTAGAATCCCTTATCCTACTCCTAACTTGTCTAGCTCTCCAATCAAGGCTGAAACTGATCTAAAACCACTTCCTTCACACCTCAAGTATGCATTCCTTTTCCATGATCCCTCCTACCCTGTCCTTATCTCTGCTTCACTTTCTGAAACTGAGGAGTCCCAACTTGTTCAAGTGTTAGAGGAAAACAAAAATGCCTTAGGTTGGACCCTAGAGGATATTCCAGGAATCAACCCTGCCCTTTGCATGCATCACATCCATCTAGAGGAATCATCCAAACCAATTAGGCAACCTCAAAGAAGACTCAATCCACTCATACTTGAGGTAGTTAGGGAAGAGATTACCAAGATTCTTCAAGCTGGTATTATCTACCCAATTTCTGATAGTGAATGGGTTAGTCCAATTGAAGTCATTCCTAAGAAGGGCGGGATAACAGTTGTCACAAATGAACATGGAGAAGTGGTCACAACTCGAGTGAAAAACAAATGGCGTGTGTGCGTCGATTATCGAAAATTGAATGCTGAAACACGAAAAGATCACTACCCACTTCCTTTCCTTGACCAAATTCTTGAGAGATTGGCCAGAAAGTCACACTATTGCTTTCTTGATGGTTACACCGGCTACTTCCAAATTCCAATCGCACCTCAAGACCAAGAAAAGACCACATTCACTTGCCCCTTTGGAACCTATACCTATAGGCGAATGCCTTTTGGACTTTGTAATTCTCCTGCAACATTCCAGCAGTGTATGATGAGTATCTTTTCTGAATTCATTGAGAATTGCATGGAGGTCTTCATGGATGACTTTACCATTTATGACGAGTCATTTGAATCTTGCTTACATTCACTCTCTTTGGTCCTTCAAAAGTGTGTCAAGTGCAACCTTGTGCTGAATTTTGAAAAATGTCACTTCATGGTTTCAAATGGGATTGTTCTAGGGCACATAATTTCTCAAGAGGGTATCCAAGTTGATCCAGCCAAAATTGGGGTGATCCAATCACTTCCTGAACCCAAATCTGTTCGAGACATTCGGTCCTTCCTTGGTCATGCCGGTTTCTATCGGCGATTCATTCAGAACTTCAACAAGATTTCCCTCCCACTCACTCGTTTACTTCAAAATGATGTCACATTCAATTTTGATGAGGCTTGCAAGAGAGCCTTCATTGAACTCAAATTTTCTCTCACATCTGCTCCAATAATCCAACCCCCAGATTGGTCCTTACCATTTGAATTGATGTGTGATGCTTCTGATAGGGCCATTGGGGCTGTTCTTGGTCAAAGAAGAGAAAACATTCCTCATGTCATCTTTTATGCCTCAAAAACATTGGATGAAACTCAATCACACTACACTGTGACTGAAAAAGAACTTTTAGCTGTGGTTTTTGCCTTGGATAAATTCCGGCCCTATCTCTTAGGTGTCAAAATCATCATCTTCACGGACCACTCAGCATTAAAGTTCTTACTTAAGAAAAGTGATTCCAAACCAAGGCTAATAAGATGGATTTTAATGCTCCAAGAGTTTGACTTTGTGATAAAAGATAAAACTGGAAAAGAAAACCCTGTGGCTGACCACCTGAGTAGAATTTCTAATTCTTCTCATTCTGAAATAATTGATCCTGAATTTCCAACTGAACACCTCTCATCTCTCACTCCAAAGTTACCATGGTATGCCCCAATTGTCAATTACATGGTTTCTGGTGTTTTCCCTGAATAGTTTTCAAAAGAACAAAAAGAAAAGATGAAAATTGATTCAAAGCATTATTTTTGGGAAGATAATAAACTTTGGAAAACTGGGGCTAACATGGTAATTAGGAGATGTGTTGATGAAACTGAACAATCCTCCATCTTGGAATTCTTCCACTCAATGCCTGGAGGTGGCCACTTTGGACCACAAAGGACTTCTCGAAAGGTCCTAGATTCTGGATTCTTTTGGCCTTCACTCCTCAAGGACTCACACGAGTTCTGTCAATCATGTCCCACTTGCCAAAAGTTTGGCACAATTTCCAAAAGAAATGAAATACCTCAAAAGCCATTAATCTTCTGTGAACTTTTCGATGTTTGGGGTATCGATTTCATGGGACCTTTTCCCCCTTCCAATGGATTATCCTACATTCTCCTTGCTGTTGACTATGTTTCTAGGTGGGTCGAGGCCAAACCCACTAAGAAAGACGATGCTCAAACTGTGAGTGAGTTCCTCAAAACCCATATCTTCCATCGATTTGGAACACCACGTGCTTTGATAAGTGACTTAGGAACTCATTTCTGTAATAGAACCATGGAGTCACTTATGAAAAAGAATGGGGTTGTACATAAAACATCCACTGCATATCACCCTCA
Source organism: Viscum album (assembly GCA_963277665.1). Lineage (NCBI taxonomy): Eukaryota > Viridiplantae > Streptophyta > Magnoliopsida > Santalales > Viscaceae > Viscum > Viscum album. Next base: position 541,017,907 of record OY728165.1, read on the forward strand.
AACAAATGGAATGGCTGAACTTTCTAAGAGAGAAGTGAAAAGAGTGCTTGAAAGAATTGTTAAACCCACAAGAAAAGACTGGCCCGATAGACATGGTGAAGCACTCTGGGCCTATCGAACAGCCTATAAGACACCCATTGGGATGTCTCCATTTAGGCTAGTTTTTGGTAAAGCCTATCATTTACCAGTTCAAATCCAACATAAGTCATTTTGGGCTGTCAAAACTTGTAATTTAGATTGTGAAAAATCTGGTGAAGAAAGACTGTTGCAGTTGACTGAATTGGAGGAGCTTTGACTCGATTCGTATGAGAACTCCATTCTCTACAAAGAAAAGGCAAAGTCACTCCATGAAGAGCACATTATTCGAAAGGTATTTCATGAAGGTGAAAAGGTACTGCTCTTCAATTCTCGATTTCGACTTCACCCAGGTAAGCTCAATTCTCGTTGGGATGGACCTTTTATTATTACTAATGTTTACCCATTTGGTGCAGTGCAAGTCGACGACCCTTCTTCAAAAAGAACATTCACGGTAAATGGACACCGGTTAAAGAATCACCATGAGAGGCCATTCACTTCAGGTTCCACATCGACTTCCATTGACCCACCACTAGATGGAAATGGCGACCCACCAAATCCAAACCAGGGGGCACCTCTTTCCCTTTAACTCTCTCTCTATCTCTTCCTCTCTCTACCTCTTTCTTCTTCCTCCTCTCTCTTTCATTTTGTTACCACTTTATTCATCAAACCCTTTCTTTTTATCTTTCTTGTGTGGGTGTGTATTTTAAAAAAAACCTTAAAAACTAAAAAAACCAAAAAACAGAATTACTTAAAAAAAATTACAAAAAAAGAGTCATGCTTACTCACCATCATGTTTTGAAATTTTGTCCAACCATTTTGGGGAGTCAAAAGGCTTCTTTTAAACTCAAATATATTGAATTTTTATCTCAAACATGGGTAAACAATTTTTTGTCAATAAAAAACATTTTGAATGAACAATTTTTGGTAGAAAATGATTCTCCCCTACTGTGAGGAATAACATTAGCCTTCATGCCAAGGTCATCTATGGCCATATTTTTCATTGTGTGTCTTCACCACTGATTGTGAGTCTTGAGATTGTGGACCTTCGAGCTGAATTTCCATCTTTTGTGTGCATTAATATGATAGAGGCATTTTCTAAGCCACATGAGAATCAGAATAGCCAAATAGCCTCCTGTTACCCTTACATTGATCCTACTTTTGAAATCCCCTTTGAGCCTATGAAACCCTTTCTTTTGATAGCCACATTACAAGCCTAATACCTTGTCCCACCCAACATCTTCATGGATTTTCATTGTACAATTTATTGAAATTTAAGTGTGGGGGGAATAGACTTCATTTTTGGGCGTACATTCATTGATTTTCAATGTGTCATCATATGATTGAGGGAAAGCTTCCATTCAAGTGTTGGGGATAGGTTTTAATTATGTGATCTTTGGGGTGTATATGTGTAATTGTCATTTGTACAAAAGTCATTGAAACGTGTTCAAAAAAAAATGAAAAAAAAATTATAATAAAAAAATGATGAAAAAAAAGGAATGGGTTGTGTCTTGGGTGGGTCAAAAATCATTCATCATCAACCTTTGATCATGTTATAACTACTAAAATTAGTCCCATGAGAAGATCAAACATGGGTTGGGAGATGACTGTGAGACTTGTTTCAAGCACAACTTTCGAAAAAAAAGAGCAAAAAGAAAAAGAAAAAAAAGAACACTTGAATCTTTTTGTATTGTGTCATTATTAGAAGTCTTCCATGTTGTACATATTCCATCATCTCACCCTATTCCATTTTCTATCTACCTCACTTTTCATTCATCACACATTCATGCCCTTGTAAATATGTGTTTCTATTTCCTTTCAAATCAAATTTCAAAAAAAATGTGCATTGATTTTTCCATGTTGGTGTTTTAACCCCTCTTTTCCTTTGGACATTATATAACTACCGTCCCATAGCCATTGAAAAAACCCTTAAAAGAACTCTTGATTCTTGTACACATTATATTTGGGAATGGAAGCTGATAGCTCTTACAAACTCTTGATTTTCACTTTTTGTTGGTGAATGAGTGAACCTCCTAAAATACATTTTTATCATCTGGAGAGGAGTAAGTTTTCAGTGCCTACATTTTCTAATTCTAACCTTGAACATGAAAAAATGAATTGTTTCTGATGCATTATTGTGAACCAAATTTGTGATGGAATTCAATATGGATGAGTGAAATAGTCTAAACCTCCCCTGATTGGAGAAAACAAAATTTTTATATTTGTTGGTGAGTGAAAATGATTTTGTCATGTTTTTATATTTGTTGCACATGATGACACGCACAAATCTAAGTGTGGGGGAGTTGATGTTATTAATATTTTCATTACTTATTATATTCACCCATTACTTATTTTATATGAAATGTGCATAATTTTTGTTAAATATTAATGTTTTAATATTAACTATAATATTTGAGCATTTTTAGAAGTAGTCAAATTGAGTCAGTTTAATGTTTTAATTATAACTATCACTATACGGCTCCAAATTGTGTGGTTCTTGTTTTGTTGGATTCTCCTTTCAATATAAAACATTTCATTAGAAGGAACCATGATCCAAATCTGCCATTTGAAGGGTCATATGGTCCTCACAAACAAGACCAAAGAATCTGTGAAGAAACTGGACTATTCATGAAGATTGATTTACTGGGCTCAATCTAGAAGTTCAAAAACCTTAACTCTACACCATAATTCGGGGGACACTACATTTCATCTTGGATAAAAATTTCATGGCCCAAATCCAAGTACAAGGGGCCCAAATGAATCTTCGAAGTCCAGCCCACCATTCTGGCCGAGAATGAAAATCAGTATAGTATGCATGACATATATCCTGATGTAATCATCCAAGAGAGCTGATATTTTGCAGTGTGAAATAGGGGATGTAGGTGGCCGAATTTGTTGAAGAAACCATTTGGATTTGAAGGCATATTAATATTCAAAAACTCTTTCACATTATGGACTTCAAAAAGACTGGATTGAAATGGACAGTTTATGTTTGTTTATTCAACCGGCCATAACGTTTTATCCTTACGTCCAAATGACTCCAAATTTTGAGAGTAGTCGGCCAACATTATTGCCTACAACTTTGTAGAAGACTATATTTGAAGATTCGGCTGTCGGAATTGCCAAATTGGCGATGCAAGTGGAGGGACAGATTGGGAATGCAAACAGTCCACTCCTTGGGCTATAAATACTCTCCCCTTCTCTCCTTGAGAGGGGTTGGCATTTCAGAAGACATAAGATCATATTGGCACGACCAAAGATTTGCCAAAGGCTTGGGAGGACCTGCCAAACTCATGTTTTCACTTGAGAGACCTTTCCTCCTCTCTTTCTTTTCACTTACTTTTGTGTTCTTCATTTTTGTAATCTTGTAATTCTCTTTCTTTGTAATTCTGTTTTAATGAAAGTTACTTCTTCAATATCTCTTATTCTCTTCCACCTTCTGTATTTTAATATTAATGTTCTTAAAATATTTTAAATTCAGTTCAATCCCCTTACCTTATTTAGCTTCCTCATTCAATAGAAAGTTCGTTTTTAATTATCATCATTGTTCGTGTGTGTGTGTCGACGTACCACTCTTTTCTTATCCCTTTCTTTTTTCTTTTCTTATTAATTTATAATCATAATCATTATAACCAGATTATTAATCACCCAAATGGCTGAGTAAATCTCTCATTGTGGTGAGTTATAATTTAGGTATGTTAAGTGATTGAGAGATTCTTCTCGATGAATATTCTTTGAATTAACATTGTGTATGTTGGACTTAACATGTCATGGATTAATGACTTGTTTTGTTTAACATGTGGTTTCCATGGATTATTGGAACCAAAAATACACAACCATAAATAAGATCTGATTGAGATTATAATCTTAAGTTAAGTTAAGTCTTGGTTTAAAGCCTTAACACTTAAGAATTCTAATCAACATCATCTTGTGACATTGGTGTTAATTTAAATGCAATATAAAGCAAAGCTCGAGGATATCACAAGCTTAACTAACCTAATGATGAACTCACCCCAATCTTTATCAATTTGGTAAATCAAAAATCTTCCATAAATCATTTCAATTAAGCTCTGCAAACAAACCCCCCTAATCAAAATACTATCAACTAAAAACAAACGACTACTACAAAGTATCATCGCCGAGGATTCGACCCGAGTGCTGCTATACACATTAGCAGAGCACCAGAACCTTGAACGGTCGATAGGCGACAATCGGCCGCACTTTCAATCTTACTATTGAGGAATGAGATATAAAATTCCACTCAAATAGTTTGATATAAATTATATATTGGTTGAATTCATCTGATAATATATTATTAAATATTTATTACTATACAAACTAAATATCAAAATATCTTGTATATTTAATTTCAATTTTGAAATTTTATCGAATTCTAAATAACATACATCATGACTATTTTGGTTAGTTTTTAAATGATATTAATAGAACATATATAGACTATAATATCAAATTTATGGAATATGGTACGGAATAAATAAATATATAATTTATGGTATCAATGGATGCAACTACTAGTGCTTTTTTCTTTAAAAAAATCAATTTTGGATAATATCTTATCATTTAGGATACAAAAATGGGACATCATCTTATACATGTTATATATAATTCATTTACTCTAAAAAAATGAACTCATTGATAAAATATTATTCCCATTCAATTATTCAGATCTTTTTATTTCTATGTTAGTACGACTGGAATACTCTAAAATCTATTCATTTGATGGAAAGTTATTTTTGAATTATTTAATTCATTTCATATGACACCTAATACATATGTTAACTCACTATAGGAATATGTTGTCATGATTTTTGTCCATATATAATATTATAATATTCTTGACCTAGTTTAAAATTAACCTCAATTAAAATAACCAATAATATGTATTTTGTAGGAATTTACAGTGAAACATAAAAAATGGTATTGCAATTGACTTGTAATTCCTTGTAATTTCAATTAATTGTGATTAAAATCTCATTCTATCATGGGAATAACTCTTATTGTCTTATGAAGATCCATCACATGATAGTAAAAAATCATTTATTGAGGCATAGAAAGGATCCAATTTATAAAAACTTCAACTAATTATGTGAATAACAATTAAATATAATTACAATCCATAAACGAAGACTAATTTATTAGTTTATTCATGTACATGGACACATAAACCACAAATTCAAATACAAAATGATATCAAATCCCACAATGTTTTTATCAACCGGTACCCATTGTATATTTTTCTTACTTAAAATCGTCCTTCATATCTTAGGGAAATGTAACCATTTTAAATTTGTAGATGATATGCTAACTAGACTTAAAAAGCGATATATCAATCCCTGAAATTTTTTCACATAAAATGCAATGAAATGTATGATAAAATTGGATTAGAGTTTTAAAATCATAAATAGATATTGATTGATCATAGTCATGAGTAATATAAAAAGGATTGAAATCAATGCCGATGATCTATGAGATAATAAAATTTATTGTAGATCATGCCACAAAAGAATTGGTTAAATTTTTGCGTAATAATTATCATATAATAATTTTTAATGACTACCCACCAAGTCATTTTTCACATTTAAGGATTTGGATAAAAACATTTTTACTAACATTTTTTATTGGATAACATACCCTATAATTAAAATTTGTGATTGGAATGAACATCTATGAACCTTATAAGATCATAAATACTATTCATTACCATCTTTTTTTGAAGGATATAATAAATTCAATCATCTTAGAATCATAATTGATTCATATATTTTCATAATATAACTAATTTTTTTTCATATCATCATACCTTAACATGTGACGAAAAAATATGTGTAAAACATATTTACAAATCCCAGATTTTTTTCATTTAGAGAATGAAAGGATGTAATACAATAATATTATCATATGTAATGGAAATATAAAATCAGAGGATGTTTTCATAGTACAATAAATCCATTAAAAAATAAATTAATTTTTTTAGAAAATTTAATATTCTTTTCGAAAATAGAGATCTAAAATCAAAAAAAAATGCAAAAATGATAGTGAAGTTATTTTTATTTAAATGATCCATGAATGTATGAAATAGATTTCTCAAGGTAAATATTTGTTATTATGATATAAATATCCATTTTTTAATGTCCCTTAAAAAATATTTTATTCAGACATATTGTAAAAAAAATTATCATTTGAAAAATTGAAAGAATAATATAATTAATAAATATTATAAAATTGAAATAAATTGAAAAAGTGAAATTAAAAGATATTTGGTGAAATATAACTAATATTCTTGCATCTATTTTAATTAAAATATTTATATGTTTTGAAAATATTATCTACTAAATAAACTAACAATTTTTGTTTTCAATAAAATATAATTTCTGACTACTTAGTACATAAAAAGTGGAAAAATAAATGAAAAGAATATAATTCATAAATAAATAACAGTAAATAAAAATATAAACTTTCAATTATGTATATATCATATTATTCTATTTCAGCATTTTAATCATAAAAAACATGTTAAATATGAAACTATAACAAGAAATCCTTGCATCAAGTTCCACATTATTCAAAATAAATCTATCCTCTAATATAATAGTTTTAAAAATATTATATATATTCCAAAAAATTATTTAAAGTTTAAAAATAATACATGATTTAATTATAACATGTTATTAATGATCACTAAAAATTTCAACATTAATTATTTTAGGTGATTACATTTTTATTTTTCATGTATTTTTTTATCTGAATTCGATGATGCATTCATCCTGATCATAGAACCATAAACTAATAAATGATAATTTTGATATTAATACCATACATGTTCAATACATTTATAATCATTGATTTCTAGAAAACATAAAGATAAAAAAATAAATTATAATATTCATGGAGATGGTAGATTGTACGTATTCATGAACACTATTTTCTTTTTGAAATGAAAATATAGAATGAAAGATAAAAAATAATTAAATATTTAAGAAAAATAATTAAATCATATATATAAAAAATATTTTTAAAAAACAATATAATATCAAAAAAAGTGATTTAGTGATGGAAAAGGAATCATATCTGTACATGGAGGCAGGTGTCCAAATATACACATTATTGATAACTTCATTTCACATTTGATGGAAATGTGGTGGAAAATTATTATTATATAATCCTAATAAATTGAAATTATATTTATAATACTATATTAAAAATACTATTATGGATATTATATACTTATAGATGGTGGATAATGATATAATATTGACAATATATAGTTAATATTTGTTCTTCTTAATTTAGACAACACATTTGTTTTACAAATAAAACGATCATAAAATTCACTAATTAAAATAAATTGGGAACTAGAAAAATTGAATAATCCTAGAAAGATATTTTTGTAGTTTAGGTCCAAGATAGAATGATAATTATTCATAAATATTGGAATAGAGTATGTTATATTTTATTAGTGATGGATAAAACACACGATGAAAGAAATAAAATATTTAAATAATATAATTCCATTCTCTTCATATGTATTACTAAATGGTCATGTATTTGATGGTATAAGATAAAGGGATAAAAATATAATTAAACAATTTTAATTACACATGTATATATTTAAATCATACCCTTGTATCTTTTTGAACACAATATTGAGGCTGGATTATAATCCATAGTGACATCAAATTTTAATTGTTTAACTATTCATTTTAAGAAAAAATGATAAGGGAATCATTACATAAATTTTACATGAAGAATCCAAAATTTTGAATTAATTTTATCAATTAAAATTTTGTCAAGTGGTGTAATTAAAATTTAAATAAATAAAAAAAGGAAATGAAAATACTTTTTTAATGAAAAATCTTTTTAAAGAATAAAATTTAATTTACATTCATTCCATGCCAAGATAAATTATAAAAATTGATCCTAAATTATATTAATGAAAATAAAATTATATTATTATAATAAAACCATTAATTAATATTTTTTTATTTAATTTATTAATACATAAACACATTTCATATATAGAAACGTTTTCATGATTAATTAATATTACATTATTAGAATAACTTCATATTCAATCTTAACAGGTAGTTAAATAATGTAAATATGATTACACATTAGTTTACCTTAACATTAAATATATTATAATAAAATTATGTTTTCATGGTTATCAATATAAATCATTATGTTATAAATATAAACCACATATAAAAAATTATTTTTTAAAAAATAGTTATTTTCATAATTAATTTTTTTTATTAAAATTATGTTCATGTCAATTAATTATCACAAATATACATATATTCTAAAATCTGGTTATTCTATTTTATATCTTATAGTCTATGATATAGAATATAATGGGATATTATATCATAGATTTATTTTTATCTAAAGATTCATTTAAATCCTATTTTAAATACCTAGGGATTATTTCAATGAAATACATATAAACACATGGGGTCTAACATTATACCGAATATATAATTATTTCAATAATTTTAATTCCATCCCTATGACAAAAATAAATTATTTTATATTTTCAACCTCACATCCATGGGTTCCCATGTATCTTCATAAACTTTATGATTTCTCAAGATAACATTAACCAGGTGAGTACTTATATTCCACTGAAAATTATCTCCATGATCCATGATTTTTACTAGTTACACATCATATAAAAGGTAACTATCTAGTTTCCGAACCTTGTAGTTTAGTATATATAAAAAATAAATTATGTAATTCCTAAAAAATTATACATTGTACACATTATGGAATTAAAATAGTTTTTGTAAAACCTCCATATATAAATAAATTGTAAAACTATAATCAAGAATATAGAAATTGAAGATATATCTAGTGGTAAGAATTTATATCTCATTAAATATTATATGATTATTCAATAGATTAATTTTTATTAATACCCTCTCACATATATTGTGGTCCCAATCATGTAGAATGTTTTAATTATAACACATATTTCAACTCTGAACTGCATTTATGTGTTACTATAATTATCTTTATATATATTAAATTTACATATCAAAATCATTTTCCAATTGATTAATTTCTCATACTTCATCTCATCATGTTCTAGTTTAAATTTCCGTTCTTATAGGGCTTCATATAGAGAACTATGAATGGATAAATATATTATATTGATTAATGAAAAAAATACTATTGAAACATGTGGATCTTAATAAGAATTGGTATAATTATAATATGATCTCAACATATCATCCATGGCATGAAGGGTTATCTTAGAAAAAAATCGGTCTGTCTATTATAGGAATTACTAAAAACCACTCTATATCTAGATATTGTCGATGAGTTATCATGAACATCAATGTTATCTTATTTTCAAGGTTTTATACAATATAATTTGGTATCCCATGATGACAAGCTACACCCTAATTTTATTTTCTAGTATTCTAATAATGAGTGAATTATTTTCTAATCTCAATAAAATATGAGGAATTCATAATGCAATCAACTACTACACAAATCAAATTTAGTCTTTAGATTCTTTGGAGAGAATAATGAATAAATATGTTGTTATTTCTTTCTATATCTATTCTAATATATGTTAATATCAGTAAAATATCATTTGAATTTGGTCTCTATGAATTAACATGTTGACATAACGTGTAATGAGATAATTAGTGTGATATATATGTGTTCTTGTTTTCACACCATAATAAAAAATTTCTATTCATAAAAATATTCTTACATTAAATAAGAATTGATAGTGATGAGTTCGTGATATTCTTTTAATAACAAATTCTTTATTATTTAATATTTTAACGAATCATAATTTTTTCTATAAACATGTCATTCCATCACAAATAGGGTTGATATTTGGAAATTTATCGCAATCTTTTGTAGGACTATATCATCCTTTTACGCCTCCTTAATCATCACATTGATATATTATTCATCACTCACTTATGAATGATATAATTGTACCCTTCCTTCAATATTTAATTATCCATTTTATTCACATTAATAAATAATGTATATTTTATGATCTGAATCATATATTATCTAGTATGACCCATTCTAATCAATGAATTGTCCACTGTGTTAACCATCATAATTTGCTAATGTGTAGAGTATTATTAATCATTAATCAATGATAATTATTTAATATGGTTAATGTTATACAATTTCAAATAAAATATATTACTTAGTATATTATGATAATTATCAGTTTTATCGATGAAAATAATTACTGTATATATTCGTCAAAGAAATTTGTATGTGACTCCAAATCATGGGCCGAACAATTTTTCTCGTAAAAAATTCAATTGGATTAAGGATTTTTCTATTACAATATCATTTAGAAAATAAAACATCCATTCTAGTATTAAATACATTACTATAAACCAAAAACATTATCCATTATAGGGTAGTGTGAAATATGGTTTGTGGACCATCCATATCTTATGTTAGATCAATATTTATTCAAATTAGATAGTCCCATAAAATTTCACATCATTTGAGATTATCATAGAGAGTGTATTATATATTAATTATGAATTTTTCACAATGCATCAATAATTACTATATAATACACTATCTACTATAGAATACTCTCTCTATGATTATCTTAATCTATTCGTGGTAACATCACTGAAATGAAAGCATAAAACTACCATATAATTGAAATATCTTGTATGATGAGTTTCACCCAAACCATCAGAGATAAATAACCCATTTAATAATAATGATGTCACATACAATGGAAATAATTTATATTATTATTTCATATCTATCCACAAACAAATAGATGATCATATGTTAATTAAGGATATCATTTCTGGATTCCCTTCCTAAATAATTGACATGATATCAATATATATATACTCAGTTCATGCTCAAATTAATATCCAATTAATCTATCAGAATATAATGTTATTTACCAGAATAACATTACCCCAAATATAAATATGAGGTAATTATATCCTTGAGATATGATCATTGTACCATTTGGAATTGTAACTACTACTTCAGTATCTAGTTTTAGTGATTTTAATGAGATATAATTTAAAAAATTCAAATTTATATGTGTGAGAATGCCTAAAATTTAAATATGTCATTATCCATTCTAAAGTGTGTGGTAACAATATCGTTCGCTAATTTGTTATCATAACAAACTACATGAATGATGATCTACACTGATATCGAAAATACTCATGTATTAAAAGTTTTTTGATTCATGTCATCATCATTAATCATCTTATTCGAACACTATTTGACATTACATCCACATTCCTTATATCAAATTAAATGGAGTGTGATTGGTATATTATATGGAGCGTTCACTCCATAAGTATCATTAGCTAACATCTTCCATAACATGGGTGTCATATATCATGACAGCAATCCTTTATATTATTCATTCACATTATAGACCCATTAATACAGTTTCTAATATGTTTCATTACATGATTATGGTAAAATGTTATACTCTTATTCTTCATGGTGTTTATTTAATTGTCTTAATTTCCCTCAAAATAAATCTCCATTTTCATATAAAAACCATGAGATTGAGAGATGACTTTGATATGAATTCATACCATGAGTGTACATTGATATATTTCAATGTAGGGATAAAATTATCTCATGGATAATGAAACAAAATGAATTTATTCTAAGAAACATATCTAACCATGAATCACTCATTAATGATCGTTTTTTATATAAGAATTTTACCTAAAAGTTTTTCTAAATTTTTTCACATTTGTATGAATGAAATCAGTATAATTATAATTTATTTAATTGAATTAATCTTCAATTTATTAACAGTGAATAAATTTAATAGAGTTATTCAATGGAAAATTCTCAAATCATCCCCTAAAGTATAATATTTTTATTAGGTTTTCCCCATTTTTTTTATAAGATTCCTCCATTTTTCCATTTCTGTTTACAAATCATAAATAACCAAAAATAAAATTATTTATGATCTATGCAATCGAGAATATGAAATATCTTTTCAATGCTACTAATTCATTATTCATAAATCATTGTATCAATAGTACCACAAAAAGGTCTGTGTTACCTCATAAAAGAAGCATCTTAATGATTTTTCCTATATTTCTCATTTAGAATCTATTTAGGATTCATGTTTTTTAATTATTTTTTAAAATTGAAATGATATTTTCCATTACATATCACATAAAAGTGTGTTTTATATAATAAAAAAATATATTTTCTACAATAGTAAGTGTAAACACAATGCCTTATAGATCCAACCATAGATAAAAAATAAATGTTAATTATATGAGTAATAATAATTATAACTAAAAATAATACAATCTTCCAAATAATTTATAGGATATATAAACCATTTTTATTTTTTGAATCTATGAAACATTAAGTATAACAATAGTTATCCTTGACCATAATCTATTAAAATCCCTCATAAATAATCTTTAATTAAAATTTTATTAAGTCAGGCAAATAAATTAATTATTTGTTGATATTTATGTAGTGTTAAGATAAATAATCACAAACTGATGAAGATTTCATTAAAACCCTATTATCCATATTAATAGTTATTAAAAAAATTTATCTTTTACATATATTTGTACACATTCTAGTATCCAAAAATATATTCATTTTCTTCAAATAGTAATACATTATTTTATATGAAATAGAAAATTCTCATAAATTGTTTCCCATAACAATGATTATCAATATATATTTATAATCCATGATTTAAAAAAAATCTATTAATGATAACAATATTTGGTCATAGAAATATATATATATATTTATTTAATTTTTAGATATTAATAAATGTTTTTCAACATATATAATTGTTATCCATGGTGGGGTATAAGGGTTTACTGTGTTTGGAAACAATGACATATAAAAAAGGGTACATAAATGATATACATAATCTCCCACTATGTTATAAATAACAAGAAACTTTATTAGACATATAATATATAATACTGCACACAATATCCTTAAAAAAGGAAAAATAATAAACTGTTAGATTAGATTCTCAATAATGGTAAAATATTGATATGTCATTTACAACTCCTTAATAAACATGAAATGATGACAATGGTATGAGAATATGGGTATTATATTTCCACATTTATCATAAATATTCATACCTCATAAACAGATTTCATGATATAATGTTTTAAAGATCATATTACATGACCCATGAGATAATAGAATAAGAATAATATCATGTCATAATAACACAACACAATGGGAGGAATAATGAAAGTTATAGATATCTTATCTCATGTTTACCCACAATTAAATTCATCATATTTTATAAATTAGATAACCAATAGTGTACCAAATTGATGATTTATATTACCCCATATCTACATTATGTCATTTATTGGGTTACCACTAATGTACCATTTTATGTTATAAAACATTAATTTTTTCAAATTCATTGTATGGATAAATTGTACTCTCATTTCATAACATGTTTTATTCATATATATTCCATAAAATAATGAATATATTTTTCATTTAATCGTATATTGACCCATTTACATAATAGGGTTTTTCAATATTTCATCATTATTGTTAGAAAATAGCTTTTGAATGATAAATAATAGTATCATTGGAAAAAATCCCCAAAGAATAATATATATAATCAAATCATGATATCATAGATAGGAAATACCTTGGAAAAATCACTTTAATAATTTATAAGGAAAATAAAGTTTCAATTTTGAAAAAATCTTATTTAAAATCTAGGAATATCGAAAATATAATGGAGAACTACAATATCCTATATTTATAAGGTAATACAATGTTCAAAATCATATATAACATGTAACATTGTGTCTAAAAAACATGAAATATTATTTTTTAAATTTTACCATTATATCCTTCAAATCATATTGGAATGTAAAAATTAAAATAACAATATTTAGAAATATATATAATCTATACAATAAATACATTTTAATTTATTAATACTTATTAAATTTCACCTATTTTTTAAGAAAATAAATTTTATTCTTTAAAAAATTATTTCATTCAAAAACATTTTATTATTCCATGTAAAAATAACAATATTAACTTTTTCAACTTTTATAAAATCAATTTGATTAAATGAACTACATTTTTGATGTCATCATAAAAGAATAATATTTTTGTGGTTTTAAAGAATTTATATGAAATATTGATCATCTCATGAATAGTATAAAATAATATTTTTTAATAAAAACCAATACATTTATTTCTAGAATTTAAAACATACAGTTTTATTTTAAAATGGATTAACAATATAATTGTGATTTTATAGAATTTATATGAAATATTGATTATCTCATGATTAGTATAAAATAATATTTTTTTAATCAAAAACTATAATTTTTTGATGTACTTAATGTAAATATTAATGAATATTTCCTAAAACCCTTATTAACTTATTAAAATACATAATCTTATATCAAACAACATAAAATCCATATAAATTTTAAATTCATCCAAATAAATAGGATATGGTTTCATATATCAACCATGTCCTATAAAAGGGATTTATTTCATTTTATAATAATATTCTACATACATAAATGGTATAAAAATATTGTATTAAAGTAATTGAAAAAGGGTTAATGTGGGGATAAAAATAAATGGTATGAAAAAATTGAAGAAAAAATGTACAAATATTATTATATTCATAGATATTGACTCATAGTCATATTATCATAATATTATATAATACACTCTCTACGATAATATCAAGTGATGTGAAATTCCATGGTAAAACTATATAATACAACTATTAATAGAATAATACACTCTCTAATATTATCTTCATTTATTCGTGGTTATATTACTCAAATGAAATCACAAAACTACTATATAATTTGAATATATTGTAAGATGAGTTTCACCCAAACCATCTGAGATAAATAACACATTTAATAATAATGAAGTCCTATAAAATGGTAATAATTTAAATTATTAATTCATATCTATCCACAAATAAATAGATTATTATGTGTTCATTTGAAATATCATTTGTGGATTCCCTTCCTCAATAATTGACCTCATATTAATATAAATATAGCCAGTCTATGCTCAATTTATTATCAAATTCATCTATCAGAATAATAATGTTATTTATGAGAATAAAATTCCCCCAAACATAAATAAAAGATAATTATATCCTTGGGATATGATCATTGTACCATAAAGAATTGTAACTACAAATTCAGTATCAAGTTATAGTGATTTTAATGTGATATAATTAAAACATTTCAAATTTATATATATGGGAATGCCTAAAATTAAATAATTCATTAGCCATTCTAGAGTCTGTGGTAACAATACCGTTCACTAATTCATTATCATAACCTACAACATGAATAATGATCTAATGAGATATCTAAATCCCTAGTGTATTGAGAGGTTTTTAATTACAGTCATCATCATTAATCCTCCTATTAGACCACTATATAACATTATATACAAAGTCCTTATATCAAACTAAATGGAGTGTGAATGGTTTATTCTATGGATCATTCACTCCATCTGTATCAGTAGCTAAGATCTTCTATAACACGGGTGTCATATATTATAACAAAAATACTTTATATTATTCTTCCACATTATAGTCACATTAATACAATTTCTACTATGTTTTATTACATGATTATGGTAAAAATTTATACTCTTATTCTTCAAGGTGTTTTTTTAATTGTTTTAATTCCCCTAAAATTAAATCTACATTTCCATATAAAAACCATGATATTGAGGGATGAATTCAATATGAATTCATACCATGGGATACATTGATATATTTCAAAGTAGGGATAAAATTATCTCATGGAAAACAGTACCCAATGAATTTATTTTAAGACACCTATGTGACCTTGAATCTTTCATTAATGATGGTTTATTAAACATGAATTTTACCTAAAATTTTTTATAAAATTTTAAAAATTTATACTAATGGAAAAAAATAATAACTCTCATTTAGTAAATGGAATTACTCTTCATTTTATTAACAGTGAAAAAATATAATAGAGTTATTCAAAAGATAAATTCTCAAATTATCCCCTATAGTATAGTTTTTTATTAGGTTTTCCCCATTTTATCGATAAGAGTACAACATTTTTCTATTTCTCTATACAAATCACAAATAACCAAAACTAATATTCTTCATGATCTATGAAATTATTAATAGAAAATATCTTTTCAATGCTACTAATTCATTATTCATAAATAATTTTATCAATAGTACCACAAAAAGGTGCATCTTATCTCATAAAGGATGCATCTGAATGTTTTCACATATATTTCTTATTGAGAATCAATTTATGATTCATGGTTTTTAAATTTTATATTTAAATTTAAATGTTATTTTCCATCCTATATTACATAAAAATTCGGTTTATATAATAAAAATATATATTTTTTACAATACTTAGTGTTAACACAATGCCTTGAATATCCAACCATTGATAAAAATAAAAGATAATTATATATGTAATTATAAGTATAATTGAAAATTATATAATCTTTCAAATTATTGATAGGATATATAAACCAATTTTATTTTTTGAATCTATGAAACATTATGTATAACCATAGTTATACTTGGTGGTAATCTATTAAAATCCATCCTACTTGTTCTTTAATTAATATTTTATTAAGTGAGATCAATGAAGTAATTATTTCTTGTTATTTATGTAGTGTTAAGATAAATAATCAAGAATTGATGAAGATTGTGTTAAAACCATATAATCCATATTTATAATTACTAAGAAAAATTTATCTCTTACATATATTTGTACACATTCTAGTATCCAAAAATATATTCATTTTCTTCAAATAGAAATACATTATTTACTATGAAATAAGATATTCTCATAAATTGATTCCTATTACAAGGATTCTAAATATAGATTCAGAATCCTAGATTCTAAACAAACTATTTCTTTTAATGATAACAATATTTGATAATAGAAATATATATTTAATTGTTTAATTTTTAGATATTATTAATTGTTTTTTCAACATATATCATTATTATCCATGATGGGGTATAAGGGTTTACTATTTTTGGAAACACTGACATATAAAAAAAGGTATATAAATGTTATACATAATCTCTCACTACGTCCTTTATAACAAGAAACCTTATTAGATATATCATATATAATACCGCACCCCATATCCTTGAAAAAAGGAAACATAATTAACCGTTAAATTAGATGCTCAATAATGGTAAAATATTGAGATGTCATTTAGAAATAATTTATAAACATGTCATTAAGATAATTGTATGAGAACATGAGTCTTATATTTCAACATTTATCCAAAATATTCATACCACATAATCAAATGTCATGATATAATGTTTTAAAGATAATATTACATGATCCATGAGATAATATAATATGAATAATATCAAATCATAATAATGTAGCACAATGGGAGGAATAATCAAAGTCATAGAAATCTTATGTCATTTCTACCCATAATTAAATTCATCATATTTTATGAATCATAAAATCACTAGTGTACTTAATAGAATATTGGTATTACCCATTATCTACATTATTTAATTTATTTGGATACCACTCGTGTATCATTTGATCAAATAAAACATTAATCTTTACAAATTCATTGTATGGATACAATATACTTCCATTTAAAAACAAGTTTTATTTATATATATTCCATAAAATAATGAACATTTTTATCATTTAATGATATAATGACCCATTCACATAATGAGTTTTATCAATATTTCTTCATTATAATCACAAAACAACTTTTGAATGGTATATTATAGTATCATTTGATTAAATACCCAATGAATAATATATATAATCAAATGATGATATAATAGTTAGAAAATACCTAGGAAAAATCACTTGAATATTTTATGAGGCGAATACAGTTTTCATTGTGAAAATTCTTATTTAAAATTTAGAAAAATTAGAAAAAATAACATAGAACTATAATATCCTATGTTTTTAAGGTAAAACATTATTCAAAATCATATACAACATGTAATGTTGTGTCTAAAAACCCATGAAATATTATTATTTAAATTTTACCATTACATCATTCAAATCAAATTTGAAGGTAAAAATTAAAATAACAATATATAGAAATATACATAAAATATACAATAAATACATATTAATTTATAAATACTTATTAAATTTCAGCTATTTATTAAGAAAAGAAATTTTATTCTGTAAAAACATATTTCATTCAAAAACATTTTATTTCCGTGTGAAAATAACAATATTAATGTTTTCAACTTTAAAAAAATAAATTTGATTAAATGAACTACATTTTTGAAGTCGTCATTAAAAAATTATATTATTCTTATTTTAACAAATTTATATAAAATATTGATTATCTCATTAATAGTATAAAATAATAGTTTTTTCAAAAAGTATAATTTTATTTCTACATTTTAGAAACTACAATTTTATTTTAAAATGGTTTAATAGAATCAAATTTCATTAATGTTATTAATAATTCATAATTTTTATTGGTTTGAATTTTTTTTATTAACGTAGTACCAAATTACTATTAAATTTAAAAATCATTTTTTTGAGAATTTTTTTTTGGGTTTTAATAATAAATTATCTTCATCTAATTTGTGTAATTAAATCATGAAATATGTTATCTACAATTGAAATCTAGAGGTACACAGTGTGTAAATAAGAGACTGTTATTTTTTTCACAATAAATACTGTCCATATTTAATTATTATCAACGTGGTACATGTGTTTATGGTAAATAATGTTAGTAAATTGTTATTGGGAACAAAAAATCAACACAAATATTTCCTAAAATTAATTACAATAGATTACAGCAGCCATGATCATATAAACAATTAATATCTGTTGTTTTCCATTTGTATATGACTTTTACCATTAGAATACGTAAGTGAAAGGAAATGATAAGAAATTCACCTTTATTCTTCTAATATCAAAAATAATATATTATATATATATTTACAAATTTTATATAATTATATATAAAAATTTTAGAGATAAATTAGTTTGTATCATGGTAAATTATATATAATTTTTTTTCTGGAATAAGTACCATAAATATTTATGAAAAACATAATAAAATTATTTTAATTAATTAATAAAAAATGGAAAACATGAAAAATGACAAATTTTAATATTATTTAAAATAATTATAGTTTAAAATGAATAGTTTAAATTAATATAACAAGGTGCTTATGTGTGAATTTATTATATTCTAATTCCTACTTTTTTGATGTATTTAATGTAAATATTAATGATTACTTCAAAAAAACTGTATTAACTTATTAAAATACATTATCTTTTATCGAACGACATAAAATACATAAAACTTTTAAATTCATTCAAATGAATAGAATATGGTTTCATATATCAACAATTTTATATTAATAGGATTTGTTTCCTTTTATAAAAATATTCTACACACTTAAATGATATTAAACCTTTGTAGTATAGTAATTGAAAAAGGGTTAATATTGGGTTGTAAACTAAATATTATGAAAAAATAGAATAAAAAATGTACAAATATTATTATATGGATTGATATTGACTCATAGTCATATTATCATAATATTATTTAAAACACTCTCTACGATAATCATGAATGATGTTAAATTCCATGGTAAAACTATATAATACAGCTAGTGAAAGATTAATATACTCTCTAAGATTATCTTCATATATTCATTGTTACATTACTAAAATGAAAAAATAATGCTACCATATAATTGGAATATCTTATAAGATTAGTTTCACCCAAACTATCTCAGATTAATAACTCATTTAATAAGAATTAAGTCCCATACAATGGAAATAATATCAATTATAAATTCATATATATCCACAAACAAAGATATGATCATATATTCATTTAGAATATCATTTGTGGATTCCCTTACTCAATAATTTACATGATATTAATATAAATATAGCCAATACATGCTCAAATGAATATCAAATTCATCTATCAGAATAATAATGTTATTTATGAGAAAATCATTCCCCCAAACATAAATAAAAGATAATTATATCCTTGGGATATGATAATTGTACAATTATTAATTGTAACTACTAATTCAGTATCTAGTTTTAGTGATTTTAATGTGATATAATTAAAACAAATAAAATTTATATTTATGGCAATGTATAATGTTAAATAAGTCATTAACCATTCTAAAGTGTGTGGTAGCAATACAGTTCACTAATGTATTATAATAACCAATAACATGATTAATGATCTAATGAGATATCTAAATTCCTAGTGTATTAATAGGTTTTTTATTGTAGTTATCATCATTAATCCTCTTATTTGGGAACTATTTAAAATTATATCCACAGTCTTTATATAAAATTAAATGGAGTGTGAATGGTTTATTCTATAGATCATTCACTCTATATGTATCATTAGCTAACATCTTCTATAACATGGGTGTCAAGTGTTATGACATTAATCCTTTATATTATTCTTCTATATTATAGTCCCATTAATACATTTTCTAATATGTTTCATTACATTATTATGGTAAAAAATTATACTCTTATTCTTTATGGTGTTTTTTAATTATTTTAATTCCCCTCAAATTAGATCTACATTTTCATATAAAAACCATGAGATTGAGGGATGTTTTTTATATGAATTCATACCATGAGAGTACATTTATATATTTCAATGTAGGGATAAAATTATCTCATGGATAACGAAACTCAATGAATTTATTTTAAACCACCTATGTAACCCTGATTCATTCATTAATAATTGTTTATTATACAATAATTTTACCTAAAATGTTTTATAAAATTTTTCACATTTTTACTAATGAAAAAAACTATAATTATAATTTAATAAGTGGAATTACACTTCAATTTATCAATGTGTTACATGTGATTATGGTAATTAATGTTAGTAAAATATGACAGGGAACATAAAATCAACACAAATATTTCCTAAAAATAATTACAAGAGATTAGATCATCCATGATCATATAAAAAATTATTATATGGCCTTTTCCATTTGTATATGACTTTTACCACTAGAAAAGGTAAGTGAAAGGAAATGATAAGAAATTCCCATTTATTCTTCAAATATCAAAAATAATATATTACAGATATATATAAAAATTTTGTATAATTATATATAAAAATTTTAGAGAAAAATTATTTTTATCCTGGTAAATTATATATAATTTTTCTTGTTGAATAAATCCATAATTTTTAATGAAAACCGTAAAAAAATTACTTTAATTAATTAATAAAAAAATGGGAAACATGAAAAATGGTAAAAAGTAATATTATTTATAATAATTATAATGTAAAATTAATATTTTAAATAACTATACCATGGTATTGATGTGTGAATGTATTATATTCCTATTCCTTCTTTTTTTGATGTATTTAATGTAAATATTAATGAATAGTTCCCAAAAACCGTATTATCATATTAAAATATAGTATCTTTTATCAAACAACATAAAATCCATGTAAATTTTAAATTCATCCAAATGAATAGGGTATGGGTTCATATATCAACCATGTTATATTAATGGGATTTATTTCATTTTATTATAATATTCTATTTACTTAAATGATATAAAACCTTTGTATTACAGTAATTGATAAAGGGTTAATGTGGGGTTAAAAATAAATTGTGTGATAAAATTGATGATGAAATGTACAAATATTATTATATGGATAAATATTGACTCATAGTCATATTATCATAATATTATTTAAGCCACTCTCTACGAGAATCTCGAATGAAGTGAAATTACATGTTACGACTATTTAACACAGCTATTAATAGAATAATACACTCTCTAAGATTATCATCATCTATTCATGGTTAAATTAATAAAATGAAATCATAAAACTACCATATAATTGTAATATGTTGTAAGATGAGTTTCACCCAAAACATCTAAGATAAATAACCCTTTTAATTAGAATGATGTCCGGTAAATTGAAATAATTACCATTATTAATTCATTTCTATCCATAAACAAAATAGATATTTATATATTCATTCAGAATGTCATTTGTGGATTACCTTCCTCAATAATTGACATGATATGAATATAAATATAGTCAGTCCATGCTCAAATTAATATCAAATAAATATATCAGAGTAATAATGTTATTTTTGAGAATAACATTCCCCCAAACATAAATAAAAGATAATTATATCTTGGTTATATGATCATTGTACCATTATGAATTGTAACAAACAATTCTGTATTGAGTTTTAGTGATTTTAATGTGATATAATTAAAAACAATCAAATTTATATGTATGGGAATGTCTAAAATTAAATAATTCATTAGCCATTCTAGAGTGTGTGTTAATAATACCGTTCACTAATTCGTTATCATAACCAACAACATGAAAAATGATCTAATGAGATATCTAAATTTCTAGTGTATTAATAGGTTCTTGATTGCATTTATCATCATTAATCATCTTATTCAAGCACTATTTAATATTATATCCACAGTCCTTATAGCAAATATAATGTAGTGTGAATGGTTCATTCAATGTATCATTCACTCCAACTAATTCATTAACTAACATCTTCCATAACATGGGTGTCAGATATTATGACAAAAATCCTTTATATTATTCATTCACATTATAGTCCCATTAATACATTTTCTACAATGTTTCATTAGAAGATTATGGTAAACATTTATACTCTTATTCATCATGGTGGTTTTTAATTATATTCATTTCCATAAAATTGAATATATATTTTCATATAAAAACTATGGGATTGAGGGATTTATTTGATATGAATTCATACCATGATAGTACATTGATATATTTAAAAGTAGGGATAAAATTATATCATAGATAACTAAACTCAATGAATTTATTTTAAGACACCTATTTAACCTTGAATCATTCATTAATGATGGTTTATTATACAAGAAGTTTACCTAAAATGATTTATAAAATTTTCCACATTTGTACTAATGAAATAATTATAATCCTAATTTAGTAAATGGAATTACTCTTCAATTTATTAACAGTGAAAAAATATAATATAGTTACTGAAAATATAAATTCTCAAATCATCCCCTATAGTATAATATTTTTATGAGGTTTTCCCCATTTTCTTGATAACAGTCCTCCATTTTTCTGTTTCTCTTTACAAATCATAAATAAACAATAAAATAATTCATCATGATCTATATAATAGATAATAGAAAACATCTTTTCAATGCTTATAATTCATTATTAATTAATCATTGTATCAATAGTTACATGAAAAGGTGCATGTTACATTATAAAGGACACATCCGAATGTTTTCACATATATTTCTCAACTATAATCTACTTATGATTATTTTTTTTAATTTTGTATTAAAATGGAAATGATATTTTACATCCCATATCACATAAAATTGTTTTTTATATAATAAAAAAATATATTATCTATAGTTCTAAGTGATAACACAATTCCTTGAAGATCCAACCATTGAGAAAAATAAAAGATAATTCTATAAGTAATAATAAGTATAAATTAAAATCATATAATCTTCAAAATAATATATAGGATATATAGAACATTTTTTTGAATCTATGAAACATTAAGTATAACCATAGTTATCCTTCTTCATAATCTATTAAAATCCATCGTACTTGTTCTCTAATTTATAATTTATTAAGTCAGACAAATCAATTAATTATTTCTTGATATATACATAGTGTTAAGATAAATAATCACGAACTGATGAAGATTGTGTTAAAACCTTATCACCCATATTCATAGTAATTAAGAAAATTATCTCTTACATATATTTTTACACATTCTAATATCCAAAAAATATACATTTTCTTCAAATAGTAATACATTATTCACTATGAAATACAATTTTCTCCTAAATTGATTCCTATAACAAGGATTCTCAATATACATTCATAATCCTATATTCTAAAAAAACTTATTATTTTAATAATAGAAATATTTGATCCTAAATATATATATATATTTATTTAATTATTAGATATTATTAATTGTTTTTTTAACATATATCAATCTTATCCATGATGGGGATATAAGGGTTTACTATTTTTTGAAACACTGGAAAATATAAAATATGGTACATAAATGTTATATATAATATCCCAATACATTTATAATAACATAAAACCTTATTAGATATATCATATATAATACCTCACCCCATATCCTTGAAAAATGGAAAAATAATAAAGCATTAGATTAGATTCTCAATAATGGTAAAATATTAAGATGTCATTTCGAAATCATTTATAAACATGACATAAAGATAATGGGTTGAGAACATGAGTGTTATATTTCAACATTTATCCTAAATATTCCTACCAAATAATCATATTTCACGAAATAATATTTTAAAGATCATATTACATGATCATTGAGATAATAGAATAAGATTAATATCAAGCCATAATAACGCAGCACAATGGGAGGAATAATCAAAGTCATATAAATCTAATGTCATGTCTACCCAAAATGAAATTCATCATATTTTATGAATCATATAACCACTAGTGCACCTAATTGAATATTGGTATTACCCCTTATCTATATTATTTTATTTATTTGGTTACCACTCATGAACCATTTGATTAAATAAAACATAAATCTTTCCAAATTCATTGTATGGATAAAATGGACTCCTATTTCATAAAATTTTTTATTCATATCTATTCCATAAAATAATGATCATTTTTATCATTTAATCATATATTGACCCATTAAGATAATGTTTTTATCAATATTTCATCATTATAGTCACAAAACAACTTTTGAATGATAAATGATAGTATCATTGGATGGAATTACCAATGAATAATATATATAACCAAATGATGATATCATAGATAAAAAATACCTTGGAAAAATCACTTGAATATTTTATACGGAAAATATAATTTCCATTATGAAAATTCTTATTTAAAATCTAAAAAAATTAAAAAATATAATGGAGAACTATAATAACCTATGTTTTAATGGAAAACAATGTTCAAAATCATATAAAACATGTAACGTTGTGTCTAAAAAGCCATGAAATATTATTATTTAAATATTACCATTACATACTTCCAATCAAATTGGCAGGTTAAAATAAAAATAAAAAAATACGGAAATATATTTAAATTATACAATAATTACATATTAATTTATTAATACGATATAAATTTCAGCTAATTTTTATGAAAATAAATTTTATTCTTTAAAAACATATTACATTCAAAAACATTTTTTTCCATGTAAAAAAACAATATTAATGTTTTCAAATTTTAAAAAATCAATTTCATTAAATGAACTACATTTTGGAAGTTGTCATAACAAAATTATATTATTGTGATTTTAAAGAATTTATATAAAATATTGATTATCTCATGAATAGTATAATATAATATTTTTTTAGCAAAAATTATACTTTTATTTCTAGAATTTAATAACTAATGTTAAATTTTAAAATGGTTTAACGGAAAAAAATTTCATTTATATTATTAATAATTTAGAATTTTTATTGTTATTAATTTTTTAATTAATGTAGTACTAAAATACTATTAAATTTAAAAATCATTTTTTTTTTGATAAAACTATTTTTTTGGGGTTTAATAATAAATTATCTTCATTCTTATTGTTTAATTGAATCAAAAAATATGTTCCCTATAATTTAAATTTAGAGGTACACATTGGGTAAATAAGACACTATTATTTTTTTCACAATAAATAGTATCCATATTTAATTATTATCAATGCGGTACATGTGATTATGAGAATTAATGTTAGTAAAATGTGACATGGAACATAAAATCAACACAAATATTTCATAAAATTAATTGCAAGAGATTAAATCATCCATGATTATATAAACAATTAATATATGTCTTTTTCCATTTGTATATGTCTTTTACAATTAGAATACATAAGTGAAAGGAAATGATAAAATATTCACATTTTTTCTTCTAATATCAAAAATAATATATTATAGCTGTATTTACAAATTTTGTATAATTATATATAAATATTTTAGAGATAAATTAGTTTTTATCATGGTAAATTATATAAATTTTTTTTTTAGAATAAATACCATAAGTTTTTATTAAAACCCTAGAAAAAAGTTAATTTAATTAATTAATAAAAAATGGAAAACATGAAAAATGAAAAAAGTTCTTTTATTTAAAATAATAATTGTGTAAAATGAATATTTTAAATAACTATAACATGGTACTTATGTGTAAATGTATTATATTCTAATTCCCACTTTTTTTACGTATTTAATGTAAATATTAATGAATAGTTTCTAAAAACCGTATTAACTTATTAAAATACATTATCTTTTATCAAACGACATAAAATACATAAAAAATTTAAATTCGTCCAAATGAATAGAATATGGATTCATATATCAACCATGTTCTATTAATGGGATTTATTTAATTTTATAACAATATTCTACATAATTAAATGATATTAAACCTTTGTATTATAGTAATAGAAAACGGGTTAATGTGGGGTTTAATCTAACTGGTACGGAAAAATTGAACAAAAAATGTAAAAATATTATTATACGGATTGATATTGACTCATAGACATATTATCATAATGTTATTTAAGTTTTTTTCAATTTTATATTTAAAATTTATACTAATTTTCATTCCTAGTGGTATTAGAAAAATGACCCTCCCCTCACTTATAAGTAGAAATAACATATCTAAATTCATGAAAATAGTTTAATGACTATTTCTTGAAAAAAACAATTTATGTATCTTCTCAATATACATATACAATTTCTTTATGTTTTATTTTATAAAAAAATTATAGCTTCATCATATAAAGATCTAACAGAGCTGTTTCAAAGAAGGCGAATTTATTTTTATTGATTATTTCACATTTATTTTTTATTTTACATATTACAAATGTTATTTACCAATCCTAAAACAAATAACATAGAATGATCAATATAATGAAATGTTATTTTAATTCTGGTATAACCATATTACATCTACTATCATTCTTAGAGAAAAGATTACATCACTATTGACTATGAATGACATAACATCACAACATACCAGTGAAATTCCATTATCATCAGAAAATTAAAATGATTTTTATGAAGATATAACTGAATAATATATTATAAGACTTATTCAATAAATATTATTCTATAAATATAACAACATATAAACCTTCTTACTTTCCCGTCCATCGAATTCAAAAAACATCACTCCTGCACACATGTAGACTCCCACATCGAAGATTAGATGTGAACCATTATCATTTATTATTTACATGGATGGTAATAAAGTCCTATTTTATGGACATATATAATAATTACATCATAATTAACATTTTTTTAGATTGTAGAACCATAATCAATATACAAATACTATAACTGCCTAATCAAAATATATTTTAATAATGAAGTACATAACACTAAAATTAATGATAATAATAAGATATTATTACTGAAAAGATGATAAAATGTAATAAATAGATCATATATGCTATTATAGATATGTAAATAAATTACTTGTGTTTCTAAAATATATCCAAATACATTATATATGAGTATAACATAAATATATGGTTAATCGAACATGGGGAATGGGATTTTCATCTGATTTCCACTTTATTGAAACATATTTAGTATTCTACACCTATTTGATTTTATGTGGTGTATATATTACACTATTTAGCTATTTAAAAAGTCTATAAATTTATTAATGATGATTATTTTTTCAATTCATGTTACTCTTTCAACAGGAATATTAAAATGAAAATATGTTCTTATTCGTCATTCTGATCGGGTCTATTTTTATCCATTTTCATATATTTCAGAATTATTTTATAGGATTTAATTTATTTTAGTAAAATGATATATTGTGAAAATTTTATTACATTGATGACTTTATACAAGGTTTTAATTTAATATTTCGTAGCTCAATTGAGTAATTTTCAACATTCCTTATAAAATTTCAAAATTAATGTTTTCTTTTAAATTATATTATATTAATAGAAATTATCATAAACATAATAATAATATGATAAATTCATCTCTTATAATTGTGAAATGGTTTTATAATGAAAATTATTTACTAAAAAAATATAGTAAATGATTCATTTATATGTTACTATATTAAATTAACAATAGATTTTCCATTAGAATATACTATTATGGGATCAACTCTCATCTATTTGTTAAGCACATGGGATTTAAATTTCTCCTAAAAAATTTAAATTATTCCAACCAATAGAAATTATAATTTTCTGAAATATCCATAAAACTTTTATCATGGATATACTATTTTCTTAAACAATAATCAATTTTAAAATTTGGGGTTTTACATTATATGCCTTCTTCTTGATTGGGGAATTATTGATATCACCTATACATTAATCGATATATATATATATATATAAATTATTCATATTGTTTATGAATTTAATTTTATTATTCAAAACATGGAAAATAGAATAGACATTCATGAATGGGATGGGGGCCTTAGTTATATAGCTCCTTGATGCATTAATAGATCTCATCAGTAAAATCACCTCTCAAAATCAAACAGTTATTTAACTATAGTGTAACATTGTCTTAGTGCATAGTCATGATGTCAGAAACATCATACTATTTGAGATCACTACATCCAATAATATGCATTTCATTCATTGTTAAATCTTCTGTTATTATCCATGAGATAATATAATTAATGTTATATATGGTTTTGTTTTGTGTTCAAGATGTAAATTGAATAGATTATGTGTCTAGTTATTTACAATTCCATAATGATTACACATTATATACTCATTATATCATCCACTGTATATAATAAATACTAAGTGTTTCTTAATTTTCTTATTTTTATCCATTCCCAGAACATAATTAATATTTATTTGAATGATTTTCAAGGATGCAAATCATTTTACCCTATTATGTTTTATATTTTATTTCCACTTTAATATGGTAGTCATTGAATTATATGTCTATCCAAGACTACTATATAGGTTTTTCCATATATATGAGATGCATTGAACCTAATTATTTTTAATAGAGTACACATTAACCATATTCTACTATAGTTGGGATTCGGGTCTATAATGTTTGTATTTCAGAATGTTTAGTAGAATTCTTAAGAATTATAATATTAAAAATATGTGTGAAATTTGAAATATGATAAAACTATATAGTTCATGAGATATTTTTAGAGGGATACTTTATGGTTTATTATTCAGTGGGATTTCGAGCTATCTCAATGTGTAACATTATTTAAAGATAAAAAATACTAGAAAGAAAAGAATCAATACCCATCATCATTTTTGGAATATAATTTATTAGTAAGACAATATTATATGGGATGGTCCTATGTATATCATGACCATATTTGGGTTGTTGACTCAGGTTATTTTTGATAAATATTCCCATATGGAGTAATATTAATTCACATAACATGATACACCATTATTGGGAAATTTCCTGTTATAAAACACTCCAAATTTTAGTAAAACTATATATGTAGTGATAGATGATAAATGAAAAAATAAAAATGAAACTATAATTAACTTCATAGGGTCCAATAAAAGAGAAATGATTATTCTGGAATTATATTTTGTAATGGAAAATGATGATCCAATTTTTTCATTGATCCACAATACTCAGGAGGATGAATAAAAAATATATTTGGATTCGAGACAAAATAATGTAGTATTCTATGATAACATTTTCCCCCTAAAAAATTTAATTGAAATAAATAGAATGATCCTATGTTTAATGGAAAAGGATGAAGATTGTTTTAAGTATTATAATCATACCTTTACTAGACAATACATGTATTCTAAAGATTATATACATAATACACAGAGTAAATATTGACAATTTCATTGAAGAATATATGAAAAATTTCATAACATAATAGGTTTCAAAAATATTTACATGATATGATAAATGATTATTGAGATCAATCAAAATGAAGAATAGATTTTATAGATCATATATCTTTAGGGGAAATAATGAGAAGATGATTTTTTTTGAGGATAATGAAAATGGTGTAGTACAAAAAAGTGGAGAGTATATAAATACTTATCATGAGAATCTTTTGTAGTGAAACATCAAGGGAAATATATGAAGGGAATGGTAGTTTTTACAATAGTATAGGTAACAGTAATCTTGTTAAATAATGCATGGGGAAGAATAAATATCAATATTGAATATTATTTTAACTGAAGTGAATTGGGTCATTAGATAAACCAATTTTTCAATATTCAAAGGATATTACAATAAAATATGTGTAGTGGAAAATCCCAATCTTATATTTTTAATCTAGTTTAGTTTGATTTTGAAAATGATATGGTGTTTGTTACATTATTCACAACATAAAATTCTGTGAATGATTTTTTTTTATTTTGGATCTTAACCATATTTAATATCATTCATATTTTCCAATAAATTTAGATATTTACATGAAACGTTAAAAAATAGTTTTCATTTAAACCCCATAGATGAAATCACACTAAAACAAGGATGTATTAGTTAGTTTCCATAAGGGAATATAAACGTGAATTATTTGCTGAATTTATTAATATATTTGTGTTTTATATTAAAAAATACAAAATAATACTATGGATTTAGAAATCTGATTTAAATTTTTATTATAAATGGAAATAAATTATGATTCAAATTGATGATATTTAATTTTTTATCTTTAGAGGGGATAATTCCCCCAAAAAGTCATTCCTATTTACATCCATAAAAATTTCTTCTATATGTATTTCAGAGAAATAATATGAGACAAAACATATGTATGGAATGTTTTATCTTAAAATAATGGATATTTCCATTCTATAGAAACACATAGATGTATTTCTAGAATAATTTCCAAAAATTCCACTAGATCATTAAATTAGGATTTACATTAAATAAATCCAAGACACATAAATGATATAAAATTATCCATATAGATTGGCTAATGTAGAAATAGTGTATGTAAAAAACAACTAATTAAGGTTTTTGAAAAGTTATTTATATTACATTATGTTTCAAAATTTGGATCCCCTAATATTTTTTATAAGAATATATTTGGATATATGTTTCTATTATTTTATTATTGGGAAATGAATTCTACTATGATAAACAATAAGTATCCTCTTTCTTACATTAATGACATTTTTAGTCATATTTATAAAGGTATTTTTTTTATCAATTGGACTTCAATCATGGTATCATTAATAAAGAGTAATAAAGGTAAATATTTTGTAATGGAATTTCATGTGAGTTATTAACATTACAATTTTGTAGTAATTCCATTTGAATTATCTAATAGACCATTGTTATTATTAATAATATAAAAAATTTATTCAAGGAATGTGTTGAATTTTTTTTGGTTTATTTATTAATGAAATCTTGGTTTACTACAAATTATTTGAGTTTCATTAGAATTGAATTAATATCATTATTGGGACTCTTAAGGAAAAAAGTAAAATTTAGGAAATATAAGAGAATTGATTTTTTTGTAGCAAATCTTAACTGAGTAGGCTAGAGATGATTTTTTCTATATTGCATTAAAATAAAATTCAAGGAATCACATCCTAATAAACTATATAGTTTTTTAGTCATTGTAAACTAGATAAATGTAACATCCAATAAATTTATAAAATTAATATGTGATTATTAATTGGGTTGTTTTATAATGAAAATAAATTAAAATATATTTTTATTATTTTTTATAATCGAATAAATAAAATTATAAAAATATACACAGAAATAATATTATTTTTTATTATAATATATTTATAAATGATTATATATGATGATTTATTAAGTTGGGAATATATATATTCATAATTTTTAAAAAAATTGAACTCATTATATAAATTATTAATAAAAATTAATATTAATTTTAAAATATTTCATGTTAATTTGAAATATTTATAGTTTACAAATTTTTATTATGATATTTTTATATTTTTGAGAAATAATAATTGATTATAAATTATAAACAATGTTTTTTTCAATGTAGTAATATTTTTATTATAATAGTATTTACAAATTAGATTATTTTTCTCAAATTAATTATTTGGATAATAAAAGGATATTTTAAAAGTAACAAAATATTTAAAATACATAAAATTTTAGACCCCAAAAAAATTTAAATGAAATATATTTTCTAATAATATTTATTTGTTATGAAAATTATTCAATATGTGAATTTTATTTAATTTACAAAAAATGATGATACTTTATCATTATAATACATTTAATTTGTTTTAAAAAAATACATTACAATATGTATTAAATGTAAACTATTACATATGTTTCTAAAAAAATTAATATTGAATAATAATTATATTGTTCTAAAAAATTAAAATAATGAAAAGGATGATAAGGGAACTATGGACAATAAAATGTGGGAACCGAGTCATCGAGGAAGTAGAGCATGTTGGTTCTATAAAAGTAACATGAGATCTCATTTTGGATTCAATTTTTCATTGAAGAGTCAATTTTGGTTTGAGTTTCTGTTGAATTCGAGGGGGTAATAAGAACAATGTATTTGATACCGAGAAAATGGGTTGGGGTGAAACTTCCACTTAAGGATTGATCCAAATGGATTTGAATACACTAAGGATCCAGTATTTTAGGGTCTCTAATTCATAGGAGTATCTAACAATGGAATTAATCAAAAGAATATATTAATTATGAATAATATTCAATCATGTATAGGTTTTGAAACAAGGATTGAATCATATGCGACGTAATACGGTCAACATCCATTTGAAAAATCATATGGCGGTTATTTCTGATATTAGTGTTTTTTTATTTTATTTTTGGTGTCCAATTTTTACTTGGGTTGAGTTTAATTTTTTATTTCATGGACGTATTTTTCAGGTTCCACATTTTTTCTACTATGTTCATTTTAAGAATAGAATAATTTCAGTTAATATATAATTGTTTATATCTTTTTCTCTATACAGTTGAGATGTTTAATCTTTGTCAAAAAAATATAAAAAAAATTAAATCTTTTTTCAAAATTATCTATTTCATTATCTCAAAAATGTGACGCATAATAATTATGCATTCACTATATTTAATGCTATTAAATATTATATTTATATACGTAATTGTTTGGTTTAATTACACACAATTTATCATTCTATTATAGCTATATAAATTAGAGTATCAATGAATTTTCCATGTCCATATATGAAAACGTGATATATATATATATATTCCATTTCTAAACCATGACTTGTCGTATCTATTGAATCCTGTGAAGATAATCCAAAATCTTGAAAACATCATAAATTTTATTATGAAAATATATACATTCATTGATATCCTATTTGATAACATTATTAAATATATTTATATAACATTCAGCTATAAATAGAGAGAGAGATCTCTACCTTGAATATAATTGTGAATTACTTATACAAACCATGGAATAGAGAGAGAGATAGAGATATAATGTCAATTATGAGGCAGAAAAAAAAAACCAAATAAGGATAGTCATTATTTTCAAATTATATATTTATTAATTCCTTTATTATTCTTATTTTATAATTTGAAACAATAGAAACACATTTTTTGTTATTATTTTTGAAATGGTTTATTTTTAATAATGTATATAATTTTTTTGAAAAAACTATCTTTTATGAATTATTTCTATATAAATGATAAACTTAAATGATAAATGTTATCATTATATGTGAATTATGTTCTTGTATATCCATAAATTTCATATATTTCATTTCTCAAAAAATTTCCTGAATTTAATTCAAGCAATTATTTTAGTTTTGATGTTTTTATATTCAGTCAATTAAAATGTGGGTAATTTCGTTAATTAAAATGGTTTTCTCCTAAAAAAGATAATTTTTCCAAGCATATATGCTATTTATTTTCTTCTATGAAAATAAATTATGAAATATTTTTAGAAAATTTTAAATGGTTCATAAATGATAAATTTATACCATCATAATAATAGTAATTAAAAGTAAAATATATCTTATTCATGTAAATTGATATGATAAGGGTTTGGATGTGAACCCACAACCTTAACCGCTCATTTTCATACATGTGATACTACTATGTGAATCATGGATTTCATTAGATCAATCATGTGTCATTATAATATATAAAATAAATAGTATTTCCAATTATTATTATAGTGAAATACAATTTATTTTCAAAGAATTTATTTTATAATGATTTTCCATTTCATAAGTATTTTTAAAAAAAATTGGAATTTAATTTTTTTATATAATATATATCTATTATTTAATGTTTTACATGGATTTAAAATATTTATTTATTAAGGTATTTTTCACTTGTCATGAAACCCCTTACATGGAAATTTATTATTCACCCAATGTTTTAAAAAGGTTTCTAAGGTTTATTAGAATTTCTATACGTTACTAATTCTGAAAAATAGTTAGGGAACACGATTAATATTAGTGAAATTTTATTCAAGAATTGATAATTTGTATGGTGTTTCATAATTCATAAAAACATAGATCGAAAAAGTCCCTAGATTTTATAATTTACTATGTATTTTATGTATTATTTTAATGAAAATCAATAAAAACAATTTTTAGAACATAATCAGGAATTGTGGGTTCGAGACTTTACAGTTGGTATCAGGGAAACAGACTACACAACATTGGCGATTAGGGATTGTAGAATTTAAAAAATACATAAGTGGTAGATTTTTATTTAGATCTAATAGGAAATTATGTTCTTCTAATTGTTCAAATTTATCTTTCTTATGAAAATATAAATTCTAAAAAACTAATTTTTAGGAAAAATTAATAGTGAGGGAAATTCATTTAATGGTGGGAGAAAATTTAACATGCCATAAATATACAATATTAATATGTTCTTATAAATATGTTTATTTATAATTTATACTAATCAAAATAAATGTTTATTATATTTTATGATTAAATATTTTAAATTATATATCTATACATAAAAATAATATTACTTTTTATTATAATATATTTAATGTACATTATATATAATGATATATTAAATTGATAATATATATTAATATATATTTTCTAAAATATATATATGAACTAATTTTATAAATTAATTGCACAGGGGACTATTAATTTAAAATAAGTAAATGTAAAATGATAAATTTATTGTTTTGAAATAATATGATATAACATTTTTAAATATTAATGAAATAATATTTCATTTTAAATTAATTTGAAAATTTATAAACAAAATTTTATTTTGTAAATTCAGTATTATTTTTTAAAATTTTATTTGAATTTTTTTTATTGTAAATAATGGGTTGAATGAAAAATGTCAATTGAAAATTTATAATATAACTAATCTAAATAATTATTTATATTTTATGAAATATTAAATAATATATATTGTTTAATTTTTCATGAAAATTATTATATATATATAATTATTTTTATAATCAAATTAATGATAATTGTATATTTATAAAACATATGAAATTAATTTTTATTGGAAATAAATTTTATTTAAAATAATATTATGAAAATTAATATTATCATAAAATGTTGAAAATAGAATAATAATGAAATTATACTGTCAATATAAAAAATGGACGATAAAAGAAAACATGGATCTATACATGGTGTACATAGGGGTTTAATAAAGTTGGGTCTAAGGGTTATTGAGAGGTACCCTATGATCTCTTCTTTCTCTTCTATGTAGACTGAGGGGTTTAGCATGGTTGAAGGATCTACTTCATGTTAGGAAGTTGCGATCACATTGGAGTCGATGTCGAGCAGAGGGGTCAGGGATCAACTATCAGGTAAGGATTTTTCCAAAGCAATATGAATACAGTGATGATCAACTATTGGACATTCTAGGATTTATAGGGGTATCGAACAATAGGGAGAATCAATTTCTAGATTTTAACAACGAAGTGGTGTCAATCATATGGAGGTTTTAAAACTCATATAGAATAGTGCATGAGATGATTCAGTTATTATCCTACTAGATTTTTTTGATATATTAGAACTAGATGATTTGTTGATTTTGTTTTAGGTGTTTATATCTAATTTCTATGAGGAAATTTTGTGGTTTACAAGTGACATGTTAATATTATTCATCATTTTTTCACCAATAATCTTTTTCTCCATTTTTATGTTCCATCAATATGGATATTTCTTTTTCTTGATTTCTCTATAAAATTGTTATCTTTAATTGCTATTTTAAAAATTAGAAATGATTCCTCTTTTATTTTTCAAGAAATTCTAAGGATTTATATTGAATCTATAAATATTCATGTAGAATCATTATCCATATTGAACAATGTTAATTTTTTTATTTATACATGTATCTTTATATTTTAATTTCCCACCATTTGGGTCGACCAGCAAGACAAAAAATATTTGTAAGATTAAATTTTCCAAGTCCTTATATGACATGATGATATAAAAATATATATATTATCCATACCTAAACCAAAAAATATCATATTCACTTAATCTGGTGTAGATCATCCAAAAATTTAAAATCCTCATATATATGAATCTAAAAACATACACACACACAGATATCCCTCTATATTAATATATTGATAATATTTAATTCATATATCACTTTTCTCTATATATATATATATATATATAATTTTAGTAATAATGACGAAGAAGAAAACATTGTAAGATAATACATTATTTTTATAATAATATATATTTGAATGTTTTATAACATTAAAATAAATTTCAACTTTTATTTTATAAATTTAAACAATAAAATAATTTTTTTTGTTTTATTTTAATTTTTAAACCATTGTATTTTATTATACCACTATTTTTTTCAAAAAATATATCTTTTATGCTTTATTTTTGTTTTAATAATAAATTTTATTGGTAAAATTTATCATTTTATGGGAATATTTTTCTTGTATATCGAGTAATGTCATTCATATAGACATAGAAATAATCTATCATTTCTTATAACATTTAATGGATTTTAATTCAAGATATTATTTTAGTTTTAATACTTTTGTGTTCATGTAATTTTTATTTAAGTACATCATTTTTGGATATGTGATTTATCCTAAAAAATGTAATTATTTCAAATATTTTATTTTTTCTATTTTATCATGTGAAAATAAATTATGTAATATTTCATATAGCTTTTAAATGGGTCATAAATTAGAATTATATATCCTTATAAATTTTTTAAAACATTAAATACAGTGCGTGCACATAAAATGATATGATAGGTTGTGGGGAGTGAATCCACTGCCTCAATAGGTTTTTTCTAACTAGTTATCCTATAAACATACATTATGGGAATAATAAGACCTATTCTGTTGTCATTTCCCTTCCCCTGTGCCCCCTGTCGTGACTACCCCAAACCCGCCTTCCATAGGCTAAGAGTAGGCGACTAGCACAAATTGCGTAAATCCCTAAACTGGGAAGACATTACAATTAAAAATTGAAAACACACACAAGAGAGTAAAAAATGGAAGAAAAACACTATGTAAACCCATGTGACAAAAGAGTGCTGAAAATTAATGGGGCCGGAAATACAAGTCCAACTGTAAAGTACAAGTACAACTGAAAAGAAAAAAACAGCTGAATGGTGAAGAGAATCACCTGGATTTTCCAACACGGATCTTACCTGAAGTGTAGGTATAGATAGCCTCCTCAACACTCTGTGCATATCGGTCTTCTCAGGATAATGAATCATCATGTGGTCCACCTCCGAGTACCATCCAGTCTTCGTAAACTCAGTCTCGGTTAGTGTTGTCTGTCATCTGCATCCAACACAAAGAGATTCGAGCATATCTCGTGCAGGGGTAAGAATAAAAATAAACAGTTGGGACCTCGAGACCACCATGGTCTCTCAAGATCCACCAATGATAAACCACATAGTATGAAATCAAAGGATAGACATTTCTAAGGTATATGCCCATACATATACCTATGTTATCAAGAAACCCATCTCAATCATGATGAAAACCCATAAATCACATACTCAGATCATACAGGTATACAAATTATATAGAGAGATAGAGATGATCATATGTACCCACTAAATCATATAATCTATTGAACCCACACAGGATCCGGGAATAGAAATCAGAACTGTCAAACCCACATAGGATCCATGAATAATAAATAGAGTTATTGAACCCACACAGGATCCAGGAATAGTCATCATTGATGTTGAACCCACACATGATCTAGGAAGAGTTGTCAGTGCTGTCGAACCCACATAGGATCCAGGAACAATCATCAGTGCTGTCGAATCCAAACAAGATCCAGGAACATTAGTCAGTGCACAGCCAGCTGCAGGGTTTCCACATGAAGCATCCTTGATTCAAGGATTTTCCTTTCCTCAAGACATGTGTTTTACATAAACTGGCATCTATTTCCTTGTTATTGTATCCAAAACATTCTTCCTTCCATAAGAAACCCAATGCGACAGACGGTGCGTCAATCAGATGTCTGGTCAGAGAGTTATTGGCATTTTTGTTCTGAGGGCCCAGTGGGATTTACGTTCGATCCAACCCGTCCATACCACGACTGTACCCAAACCTTG
This sequence comes from Viscum album, assembly GCA_963277665.1. Classification (NCBI taxonomy): domain Eukaryota; kingdom Viridiplantae; phylum Streptophyta; class Magnoliopsida; order Santalales; family Viscaceae; genus Viscum; species Viscum album. The sequence continues at coordinate 541,056,546 of OY728165.1, forward strand.
CATGGGGTATACCAAAATAACCATCTCCTATCAAGGATTCTATTTATGTAGATGGTTCGTCAATGGTATGCATGTAGCTCATGTTACGAGCAACAGAGTAGAAACTGGTCAAACGGGTCCGGGTCCGGTCCTATCCAGTCGGACCGACACGCCCCGACCTAGGTCAGACTCGGGTCCAACCCAGTCTGCGTGTTTGACCCAGTACGAGGGTCCAAACTTTTCTACGGGTCCATCCTGGTTCGTGGGGGTGGCCCGGTCCACGATGGGTCTGACTTGGTGTCCCTGGTGGCTGGTGTCCTGTGGGTTCCACCCTAGCGGTGTCTAGGCAAAAGGCTACGCCCCCTGGAAAACCCAAATGAATCAGCTATACATGTGGAAGTCAACTGGCACCATGTGGTTCCGTTCTACGTAATGTGGTTCCCAGCGAGGGGAATCACTCCACCTGGCTCACCGAGCAGCCATCCACCTTCCGTGTGGCACTATTGCGTGGCGCTGCGTCCGGCGACCCAACGGTTCAGGCTGCAGGTATTCCTTGCGGACATCTTTTTTCCATGTGTCGTTGTACCGCCGCGGATAGAGGCTGCAGCCCCCATTATTCTCTACCATGCAGCGTGGTTGTGTCACACCTTCTCCAGTGACCCGGCGGCTTGGGATACTGGTTTTCATCACGGCCAGATTTCACCGCCGCTGCTGAACCACCGCGGCCAGTAAGCCGCAGGTTTCTCCTCTGGTAGCGTAGTTGCGCTGCCGCCGTCATGCGGTGACGTTCATCATTCCATCTATTGATGAGCTTTATAGGGGTAACCAGATGAGTTATGGTGGCCTGTTTCTCATTCCGGAAGTATTAGATCACTCCTCGGGACGGCGCCTTCGATCTGCAACCATTGTTGATGAGTAAATCTAATCCCAAACTCATGTCATGTTTAGTATCAAATTCCAAAGAGAAGGTGGAGGGGTCGGATCGTGTTTTTTCATCCTACTCCGTCCTATTTAGGGTGAATTAAGGTGGCTTCAAATTACAATTGCTGATATAAAATGAAAAAAAACAACTATTAAAAAAGCTTGAAACCATAACATTCATTGTTGATTTTTAAAGAAGTCGCAGAAAGGCGGACGAAAATTTGTTGACGTTGGGAAAGAAGATGAAGAAGTCGAGGACGACGTCATTGGCATTCTTCATGGACGATGCTTCCTCCCTTGTTCCGGTTGAAGATCAATGAAAAAAATGTCTGTCATTGGCGGATGTTGTGTTCTTCATTCATTGATGGCCTCTCTTCGTTGGGTGGAGCATTCTTCATTGGAGAGAATATGTTTCTCAAAGTGAATCCCTCTCCCAAGCTCCACCAAAATGAATATATGAGTCCCCCAACAAAAATAATATATATATATATTATTTAGTTATTGGCACAAATTTTAATACTATTAAAATTAATTAATTAATGATCAATTAATTCATGGAATGGATTTGGCACCATAAACTGGAGAACTCAAGAGACATCTCCCCACTTACTGGAGAGTTCAAGATGTTTTAATCTCGGGTGGTCCCAACCATAATAAATATGAATTGGGGGGTTAGGTTTGAGTGGGCCCCACCTCCATAACCTATCATGGGAGGTTAATGTGTGGTGGTCTCACCTCCAACTTCCATGATGATATTTTAACCATCAAATAAAAATAAATCCATAAAATTTATTTTTATTTATTTCAATCACTAAAAACTCCAAAATCTAACATTTATTCTCGACTCACTATAGTCGAAGTAAAAGTCTCCTTAAGAGAATACCGTTGCTACGAGTTAAACAGTGATATCAGATTTCAATTCTTAGCACCGATTCAAAAGTTATAAAAACCCGCTCATATGTTTTATGAACGTACCCGATAAAAAATTCAGAAATTTATTTTAGGCGCACCCATCCTCGGAATCATGTTCCGTCAGATTTCACAGACTTGGAAAATTCCCATGTATTGATGAAAAATAATTTCCATGAATATTATGGGTCTTTACATTCTCCCCACCTTAGGAATTTATGTCCCTGTAAGCTACAACTCAAACTAACGGGACAAATGGGGGTACTAAGCATGAATCTGAGCCTCCCACTCCCATGTGCTATCATAGTGATTCCCATTCTAACAAAAAACGCGCAACAGAGTTATCGACCATCCACGAAGGACCTACTCCTGTCGATCCTCAATCTCCAATGGAACCTCTGTAAAAGTCTCTCCATCTTCAATGTCCATCCCTCCATGGTTGATGATATGAGAAGGGTCATGCATGTATCTCTTCACCAGAGATAGGTGGAATACGTCATGCACCCGGTGCAACTGAGGTGGAAAAGCTAAATGGTATGCCACCTTGCCAACTCTGTTGAGGACTAGAAAAGGTCAGATGAATCATGGAGATGACATTCCGCCTTGGTCAAATCATCTCAGACCCCATCATGGTGAGACCCAAAAAAATACATTGTTACCATCCTCGAACTCTAGAGGTCTCTGTATCCTATAAGAATACGTCAAATGACTACTATATGTAGTCTTCATCCACTCCTGGATGATCTGCACCTTCTTTGTCATAGCTCATACCATCTCTAGTTCCACTAGTGCTGACTCACCAGGGTCAGTCCAGCACAAGGGTGGTCTGAATGGTCGCCCGTATAATTCCTCAAAAGATGTCATCCCTATGGTGGAGTGATAGACATTCTTGTATGAAAACTCAACCAATGGAACTTTTTCCTCCCAGCTACGACAAAAGTCAAGGATGCATGCACGGAGAATGTTGTTGAGAGTCTGAATAGTCCTCTCAATATGGCCATCCGTCTGATGATGGAAGGCGGTGATCAAACTATGTTGCATCCTAAAAGCTTCCTAAAACCCCTTCAATGGCGAGGAAGTCAAGTGTGTGTCACAATCAGAGACAACATAATAAGGTACTCTATGTAGCTACACAATCTCCGACACATAAAGTCATTCCAACCTCTCTATTGAGACCTTCTATTTGATTGGTTAAATGTGGGACGATATGGTGAGTCAATCAATAATTACCCAAATCAAGTTGTGAACCCTGTATATATATGGAGTACCCATCATGTTGTCCATGGATATACCATCCCACATCCACTCTGGCTCCTCTAAAGGATGAACCAAGCATGCTGGTACCTGGTGTTATGCCTTCACATGCGGACAAGTGAGGCAACGAGAGGCAAAATCTGCAACTGCCTTCTTCATCCCAGGCCACCAGTGATGTCATCAAAGGTCCTCATACATATTATCCACTCATGGATGTACCACTAATGGAGTTTTGTGGATCTCCCTCAACACTTCCTCCGGAAGTGACACTAGTAACATGGTAGGTCCTCAAAATAGGAGGACGTGCTCCCCATATTTAGAAAATCCATCAGTTTCCTGCCCTGTGGATATTTGAGCACTTCATGTCTCGCAGTCAGCATCCCCATGTTGTGCCTCTCTAAGTCTCCAAAAGAGTGGGACAGTGACGACAAGATACTAATGAAAAACTACTCCATCTCCGTCCACAAAGTATATTTGAAAAGAATCCAACTTCTCTGTCACCTCTACTAGCAGATGAATACCAGATATCTTACTGAGTTCTTCTAATACAATGTTCCCCATACTAGGAGTATAGACTATCTTGAATTCATAGTTCTAGAGGATCACAAGACAACATCGCTGTCTCATGTTTAGGTCATTCTGACAGAAGATATACCTGAGACTCTTGTGATTAGAGTAGACTATGAAACGTTCGCCCATCAGATAGTGCCACCACATCATCAAGGATAAAACCACTGCTACTAACACCAGGTCATGGGTTTCGTAGTTATTCTCATGAAATCTAAGCTGATGATAACCATATGCAATCACTACTCTCTCATGCATTAGAACACACCCGAGTTTGGTCCTTGATGCATCCTATTGAATTATGTAACATATTCCATCCTCTGAAATCCTCAAGATTGGTGCACTAGTTAGCTGCTTCCTCAATTCCTGAAAGCTCTAGTATCTCTCTGACCACACGAAGGGTTGTCTCTTCTTAGTCAAGGTTGATAGTGGTGCTGCAACTTTGGTGAAGTCTGGTACGAACCTCCGGTAATAACCATCCAAACCCAAGAAACGTTGTACCTCTGTCACACTCTTGGGTGGATTTCAATATAAAATATTGCTTCAATATTCACTATATCTACTACAACTCTAGCCTCTGAGATGACATGTCCCAGAAAGTGAACCTCCCAAATCCAAAACCGGTACTTCGAGAGATTACCATATAGTTAGTGATCTTGGAGTGTTCCTAGTAATACCTGCAAATGGTAGGCATGATCGTCCTCAGTAGTCGATTATATCAGAATTTCTTTGATGAAGACTATGACAAACTGAATGAGGTATGGCTAGAAGATCATGTTCATGAGTCCCATGAACACTACTGGGGAATTGGGTGTGCCGAAAAGCATAACCAAGAACTCGTAGTGGTCGTACCGACATTTGAGGGTCATCTTCTGCACATCCTCATCTTGAACTCTAAGCTGGTGATTTCTTAATCTGATGTCTATCATTCAGAACCTTGTGCTCCATTCAACTGATCAAAGAGGTCATAAATCCTTGGGAGTGGGAACATGTTCTTCATGGTCACTTGGTTCAGGTGACGGTAGTCGACAAAAATCCTCAAGCCCCCATCTGCCTTCATGGCACATAGAATTGGGGCTGCCCATGGAGAAAAACTGGGCCAGATGAATCCCTTCCCCTACAAGTCCTCTAGTTGTACCGATATCTCACAAAGCTTAGAGGGAGAAATCCTATATACTGGAAAATTAGTGCCGTCCTGGGGTACAGGTCAATGTAAATGTCTACCTCTCTAGGAGGATGTAAACCTGAAACATCATCAAGGAAAACATCTGCATACTTGTCCACCACTACAGGATAGCTTAGACTATCCACATGAACTACACTGAGGGAAAGGCATGCCAACTGATGAGTGATTGGCCGCACCCTCCTTCGAGTATGTTGGTCCTGTAATGTAAAGGCTCCCTTCTCATCGGTGAAGGTGAACCTGGTCCCATCCGTGCGGACACACCTCACTTTGCGCCTATTACAATGGATCTGTGCATGGACTTTAGACAACCAATCCATACCCAAGATGACATCATAAAGCCTCGACGCAACTACTAGGAGAACGCATCTGAAGCTATCACCTCCTAGAGTAACCTCAAACTACTATAACTAGTGTAATCACCGTGTTTTCTCCCGTAAGAGACTTAAGTTGTAAGGATCGAGCCAATGGGTCTGTCGGAATCATTGAGCTTCGAATGAGGGCAGTGGCATTGAAATAGTGACTGGACCCTATGTCTATATGTACTATTGTTAAGGTGGAGTAGACATAGATCATACCTCAAATCATCTATAGAGTTACATGGTTATATTATTTACCTGCCTGAAGATGAGGTCTCGCCAATCCACCTGCTCCCTGTGGTTAGGGAGGACCTCCTAGTGGGGGTGGTGGTAACACCTCACAATGTCATCTGCCTCCAGCTACATGACTAGCTCCTCTGCCACATCCTCTTATGCCCTATAGATCGCCTCGAAAGAGACACTACCTCTGCCTGGGAGGTCCCTCAGCTATCTGCTGATCATCCAAATGGCTGGTCGAACAGTCAGGAGCCATATGAACTTGCCCACCACATGTGAAACACTACATATTCCTCGAATGACTGGCTCTATCTCATGTGCCTCGAACAAATGAACTTGTGTTCTGATACCATCCACTGGATGGTCTGGTCCTCTTGGGCCTCTGCGACATCTGTCTCCTGGCTACTGTAGAAGACTCCACTACGTGACGCCCAATGGTGGGTCCCATTGATGGTGACTGTTCAGCAAGGAAACTCTCCGCTATGAGGGCTCGCTCCAACACTCATGCCGGCGTCGGGATGCTGAGGGAGATAACCATAGCCTTGATCTCTAACCAGAGCCCCTGCTCGAAGGTTCGAGCCCTAAATAATGGGTCTCGTACCACATGTGTGGAGTAGTACGATTGGTTGTTGAACCTCGATGAGTATTGTGCCACCGTCATGCTACCGTGATGTAGATTCCGTAGCTCTTTTATCTACACCACATGTAGGGTGGCTGGGAAAAACACCGCCCAAAACAGGGTCTCAAAGTCTTCCCAAAAAAGTGTCATCTCATCATGCACCTCGAGCATCAAGCTCCACCATCTTCCTGATACTACTTGAATGAGACTCACAGAAAGGATCACCATAAGATATTATGGTATCCCTACCTATCTAAAGACTCTCACAACAACCTCCAGCAAATCCTCAGCTACATGTGGGTTCGTTTCGCCCATGAATCTGGGCAGCCTCCAGAGATGGAACTCATACAACACGCTCAAGTGGTGTTCACTCTCTACTTCTATGGCTGGTGGCATCGGTGACCCAATGGGTAGTGGTAACACTGGAGCATCTGCTATAATAGGGACCTAAATCAAGGCCTCTTCGCTTGGTGGGCTACCATCTAGTTCAAAGCCTGGAACCCTAGATGTGTGTCTACGTGGGGTCATAGTGAAAAGAAAAAGGTGTTCCACAGTCAAAAAGATATACCTGGTGAGTTGACTCAAAGAGAGCACTATGAAAACACTTGAAACACACACGCAATCAATGTTTTCGTGAACTGAGTCATAAATAAGAAGTTAGGGTCCTAGTGTATGGATACATCAGCTGCAGAACCAACACTGGACTCTGTAAACTGAAAACAACACTTAGTACACTTAAAACTATTTCTCCATAGAAAATATCTGAGTCCTATGTTCTACGGTAAAACTGACTCCCGGGGCACATGTTGTGACTACCCTAAGAACGCCTTACATAGGCCAGGGGCTGGCGACTAGCGCCAAAGGATTATATGCATAAACTAGGAAGGAATTTCTTGTAAAACATGAAAATAGGCAAAATCCGATAAAAGGTAGAGGGTTCAGGACCTGTTTTTTTGGCCCGCACACTCCACGTTAGGGTAAAATCAAGAGGCTTCGAATTATAATCTTTCAGGGAAAATAAATAACATGAAACAATTATGAAATCTTGAACCTCTACCTTTGATTTTTGATTATTGACAATGTCATGGAAAGGCGGACGTCGATTTGTTGACGTCGATAAATAAGATGAAGAAGTCGAGGACGACATCATCGGCATTCATTAAGGATGGTTCTTCCTCCCATTTTCCATTTGATGTTCAAAGAAAAAGATATCTATCATTGGAGGATGATGTGTTCTTCATTCTTCGATGGTCTTTCTTTCTCGGGAGGAGCGTTCTTCATTGGGGAGAATAAGTTTCTCCATTTTCTTCCCTCTCCCAAGATCCACCAAAAAAAGGTGAGTCCCCCAAAAAAATTAATAGATTTATCTATTATTTAGTTTTTGGCACAAATTTCGAAAATATTCAAATATATTAATTAATTCTCAGATAATTAATGGAATGGATTTGGCACTGTAAAGTTGGGAGCTGAAGAGGATTATCCCCACATAATGGGTACTTCAAGAGGTTCTAACATCGGGTGGTCCCCACCATAATAAATATGATGTGGGGGTTAGGTTTAGGTGGGCCCCACCTCAATAACCTCTCATGGGAGGTTAAGGTGTGTTGGTCCCACTTCCAACATCTATGAGCACTTTATTTCTATTTATTTCAATCACTAAATACCCCAAAAATATAAAAATTTTTTATGACTCAATATTGTCGAAATAAAAGTCTCATTAAGTGAATACAGGTGTTACAAGTTCAACGGTGCTCTCAGATTTCAATTCTGAGAACCAGTTAAAAAGTTATAAAAATCCGTTCTTGCATTTACAAAACGTACCCGAACAAAACATTAAAAATTGATTCAGGGCACATGGGGCTTTAGAATCATGGTCATAATTTTTCACGTACTTGGAAAATTCCCATGTATTTATGGAAAAATAAATTTCCCTGGAATTCTAGGTCCTTACATATGTACCATTATAATACATAATAGAAATTTGTTTTGAAATTATTTTTTATAATGAAATCCATGTGTTTTTTTAAATATTATTTATGAAATGGATTTTAAATAGGATATGTATTATTGAAAAATATATAAATCAGTTATATAATATATATATATATTTGATTGAAAATGTCTTAAAATGGTTTAAAAATAAGTATTTATAAAATACTTATACAATGGATTCAAAACCCCTTACTTGGAAAGTAAATTCTTACCCCAATCATTAAAATATTTTTCAGATTTTTTGTTGAAATTAATAAGGTTCATTATTTATATAATGGGGTATCACGTGTTAATAATATTGTTCTATGTTTTGTACAACACATATAATTTGTATGTTATTGTCAATTCAACAAAAACTATAATAAAAATAGTCCTAAAAGGTATAATTTATTGGGAATTTTCTGTTACTTTTAAATACCAAAATTAGACCTAATTTTCAATATTGAATATTGATATGTCGGTTCATCACTTTCTCACATATACACGAGTTTTAAATTACATTTACATACATAATATAAAAAATATGTTTTGCCAATTACCATTCTTCCATCACCAATATCATTGAAAATCATTTGTAGTACAATTTATAGATTCCTTTGAAATGAAAAAAATTACGGTAAGTTCAATTTTTTGGTAATGGTTACACAAAATAGATGTTAATATGAATCAATAATCATGATGAAAATTAAATTGAAAATAACTGGACACACATTTTATGTAATCAATAAACGAAGAAGGAATTGAATCATTAGATAATATCGATATGAAAATATCATCGTTAATAATCACTATGTAAAGGTAAATAAATAATCAAACATTCCATTTATGAAATAAAATGTCTATCATAATCATATAAGGAATAATAAAAATGGAAACATAAATAATTGAATGTACCAACCATGTTACTAATAAATAATGATGCATATGATTCCAGATAAAAATTCAATGTTAACATTTAATAGATAACATTCAACACAGAAAGGTTAATAACTGAACACACATTCCATTAAATTTATAACATAATATTCATATTTAGTAAAGAAATAATTAATATGGAATGATAGATAATATAAAACACATTCCATATAATTTATAATCATACAATTAAATTCATCCTAGAATAATATCATTGTCAAAATATCATACATAATAATAAATAAATTCTTAACGATAGAAATACTTAATTATATGATGCCCAGATCTCATAAATCATGATACCTCTACCATCAACACCATTAACAAGATAGTTTATAACTACCATGTAAAAACCAATAGGGATTGGACATCCATTATCTTGATATATTTATTCTCAGTTTTATGAGACTTATTGATGCATTGCAGGGATATATAATAAGAATCTTACAAATCACTACAAGTCCAAATAATTCCTCATATATCAAATAATCAATTTAATTCATTAATCAATAGCCCTTAAAATAAACTATCTTTATTGAGTAATGAATATAGATTAATCAATAATTCCTTGATAAACAAATAACATTCAATGTATCACATAGTTTAAATAAATTTTATATTATATAATGAGATAATATATGCATAATAAATAATATGGAACATTAAGAGAAATATATTTTCCATAGTATTTAGATTATTTAATGGGAATGTGAGTGACTATAAAAAAATAAACCAAGGTAGTGAATGTTAATATGTTATTTGAGAAAATGACCGTAAACCATCCAAGTAATCAATAATTATGGTGTCAATATATAATTTACTCATTGAGGGTAGAATAATGAGACTTTTTATGATGAACATAAATACCACGAATGTTCTATAATAACATTCTTGAGGAAAATATCCTCTTCTTTCTGAAAAGAAAAATTTTAAAATAAAAAATCACAAAACATTTGGAATTTTATTTCATTTGAAAATTAAATTTTAAACTTTTTTAATAATAATAAATAATTAGTATTGTTATGAGATATATAAAATCCATTAATTATAAACACATTCAAATAGTTACCCTTTTAACTTTTTTTGATGAAATCCGAGCTTGTATTATTTTGATAATGACATGAAGATTTCATTCAATAAATTTTATAAAAAATAACAATGAGTCCAAATTTTATCTATAAAACATTTCAAAAATGATCTAAATTAATTCAAATTTTTTTTAAATCATGATATTGAAGAAAAAATATTTTTTACCCATGTGATATTTATTAATGGATTTTTTTAAAAATATTTTCCAAATTATTTTAAGTATCAAATAGTGTAAAATAAAAAACATTAGTAATTTTATTATTAATAATTATATGATAATAAAATATAATGTATTTATTAGGTAATTGTCATATAATTCACTTAAATATATATTTAATAATAAATAATCATGATTAGAATGATATTTTTAAATAAACCATTACACCATTCATAACATTGAACTAGTTACTAATCATAGGATCGAATATATATTTATCTAAATTCAATAAATAAAAAAAGTGTAATGAAAATATAATATAATCAAAATTGATTACTAAAAAAAATATCAATGACAAGTACGAAGTTACATATATCAATGAAATATAGATGAGTAATGAAATTTTTTACAACATGGTATTTTTCATGGCCAATATAGATGGATGAAATAATTCAAAATGAAAAATAAAATATAAATAATTATTAATCAATCATGACATAATGTTTAATTTTTTTTGAATATATGCCATATAAAATAAATTAGGTGCATAACATTATAATGCTCGAAAATGAAATGAGAAACTAAGATGAAAACATGTACCACATGCTTACATTATGTTCAAAATACTTTAAACTATCGTATATTTCATTTAAACGTTTTATTAAATTATTATATATCACTATTAAAATTTAAAATGTAATATTAGATCCTTTTATAACATCTTATTGAAAATATATTTATATGCATTCATTTTTTTATTGTTTATGGTGTTAATTTCTATATTTTCTCATGCAATTTTTATCATGAATGATTTGGTTCAATAATATATTATATACTGATACCATATCCACAATAATAATCATAATAATAGAGAACAATTAATTTTTTTTAAATTATGGATTTCAAAACAAATAATTAATAAAAATAATGAAAAAAGAAGTGTGCCACAATCAATGATACGGTAGGTTGGGTATTTGCATAAGTAATGCTTGAATTTTCAATGATAATTATATAAGGGGTGTGAGTATTATTTTTTATATTTATTTAATGATAATTATATATTATAAAACAAATTATTTATTTAAATATAATTATATATATTATCCATGTGTCATGGTGATGAAAATAGTGTCATTTCTCTTTATGATGGTGGTAGTCCACATGATCAGGAATTATGTTATTATATTTCAAGGTGTGAAAATGTATAATATATATATTTAAAAATTATATTTTCATAATGATAAATATGTAACTAATATCATAATTATGACATTTATTTCTCATATATTAATAAAATGTATCTTTTGAGCTTCTATGTAATACATTAGTGAGTGACGAATGACATCACTTAGTGGGGGTGTTGTCCACCGTACACACATGTGACATTATCGTATCCCATATGGAATGGATATACATGAATTATTTATGATATAATAACTAAATTAGTATAATTATGTATTAAAAAATATATACATTATATAAATCCTAATTCATAGGATTAAGGGGTGGTAATGTAAACATGAATGACATCGTATTTGAGGTGATAGTCCTCTGTCCACACGAGCTGGTATTTCATAAACTAGTTGATGGAACTAGAGGGGGTTTAATGTAATCCATTAAAAAATAATCATAATATTATATGTTATATATTTATTTTATAAAATCATTATGATTTACTATTGGGAAAAAATCCCTCAATATATCATTGAAGCATTTTTGAGTTGATTGTGTTTGTTGACAAAGTTGAAAACTATGTTTTGATTGTTGAAAAAGCAATCCATGTCATAAAATCATGTTGACAAAGGGGATTTCGTGGTGGAATGTCGAGATCAAGATTTGTGGTTTACGATCCATGTATGATTCAAGAACGTTGATAGAGAGATGGATGATCTGGAGGGGATATAAAAATAACATATACAAGGTGGCACTTTTTTCTAGTGTTTACCATATTTTTGGGCCTAAATATCGACAAATATAGAAAAGTGTTTTTGGCAATGGGACTTGCACGCCATACACCTGAAAGAGAGGAAATTTGCACACCATATTTTTTTGAAGATCAAAACATCAAAATATGGAAATAGGACAAGGGTCGTGCAAGTGTTGAGTTGGTCGTGAAAGTGACATGTGTGCTATGAAGAGACTTGTGTGCAGGTGCTTAGGATGCTTGGGAACTTGCGATCCTGTTGTTTTTCTGGATCATAACATCAAAATACAGTAAAGTATGGTGGGTTGCACAAGTATTGGTTTGGTCACGCAAGTGAGTATCATGACAGAGGCCAGGGCGGTTGAACTGTGTGTCGAGACTTGCGCACCGGAGGTGGACTTGCGCGCCATCACACTGGTAGTTCAAATACCTATAAATAATGGAGCACCCCTCCTCATTTCTCATGGAGTTCAATACATAGAAAAATCTGAGCTCCCATCGAACTGGTGTGGAATTACTGCATGTGGTGTGTGGTCACGCATGTAGGGACATGTGCGCTGGTGTTGATGTTGTGTGCCATCTATTTGTTGTGCACCTAAGGTGTTTTGGGCAGCAGAGGAAGTGTGTCGCCCATGTTTGGAGAAGTTTAATCTTGAGTCGCACAAGTGTTAAGACAGAATTGTGCTCCAGTGTTGACTTGCATGCCGAGACTTGTGTGTCGCCTTAGATAAGGGCACCATGTAAGGTTGATTTTCTTGCAGTGTTTTCGAGTTGTGTAGAAGCTGGAAGTTTTGCCGATACCGTCAGTGCATAGAGATATTCATCTACTGGTGAAAGATGGAATTCAACAGAGAATCTACATACAGAGAAAGATGCATTCTTTCATGTAAATGAGTAGACCTAAAGTTCTATAAACTCTGAATGGATCCTTTCCAGAGTAGTGAGCAATGGAAGAGGATGAAGGTGACCCTCTCCACCAGTAGTGTGCCAGATATAGAGAAACAGGGAGTAACCCTTGGGAAAGCAGTGAGCTGACCCTAAAAATTGTAAAGGTAGTGAGCCTGGGACTAAGTGACTGTGCCCAAACCATGTAATCCACAACTAGTTAAGTTTAGTGTAATTTTTTACGACTGGAAACCTGTCGGCTATACACTTTAGACGTATCCCTTAGCGGTGAACCAAGTAAAATTGTTGTGTCATGTTCTTGCTTTACTTTCTGTTAATACTGTGCAACAAGAATGAGAGAGAAGAGTGTTTTTTTAACATTGAAAGATGATCCGAACGGCTTTAATTCTAAATTAGTCATAACCTGATTCAAAGTCTGATTTCTAAAGAATTTTGAATCTGAATTCTATGGAATTCGGAACATTAATTCTAATGAATTCAGAACCTGAATTTTAAAGAATTCGGAGTCTGAATACTAAGTAATCCTGAGTCTGAATTCTAAGGAATTCAGAGTCTAAATTATAATGAATTTAGAACCTGAATTCTAAGGAATTTGGAACCGGAATTCTAAGGAATTCAGAGTCTAAATTCTAAGGGATTCAGAGTCTGAATTTTAGAGTACTCAAATCCCGATTGTCATAGAATTTGGAATCTGAAATTCCGAGAATTTGGAGTCTGAATTTCATCTGAAGATAAATTTCACAGAATATATTGTCTGAATTATAGAGAATTCAGAGACTAATTTTCAAAGAATTCAGAGTCTAAATTTCAAAGAATTCAGAGTCTAAATTTCAATGAATCCGGAGTCTGAATTTCAAGGAATTCAGAGTCTGAATTTTAGAGAGACATAATTTTACACATAGGGATAAAAATAGTAATATTTAGAGCGACTAAAAAAAGAAAAATGAAAACATGTTATGGATAAAATTTTTTGGTGGATGAAAAAATTTCATTATGTAGGAAAATAAAATTTTCCTTCAGATAGAGTGTTTGTGATTTTCAAGACCTAAAGAATGGAAAATTCATAAGGTACCTTTATTAAGTCACCAATATTCAATATATCCTTATCTTGTACTCCAAACTATCGATATCATGATATGAGTTCTCCCTTTAAAAAATCATTCTACTCTCAACTGATCAAAGATATTTTTGATCCTCAATAGTTGATACGTGTTCTCCATGATCATCTAGTTCAAGCATATATTTCCACACACAACCTGAAGCTCTTGTTTTTATTCGTGCAATAAAACATGAGATACCTAGGGCAAACAGGGGGTCTAACAAATCCTTTTTACTGAATGACCTCCAACATCCCCTTATGTCTTTATACTCTGTGGGATAAATCCTAAATGATAAAGTTAATATCATTATTTTCCTATGATGAAGATTAATGTTATTCTATAACCCTTAGTGGAAAGGTATGACTGGAACAACCTAAGGGAATACATCCTTTTTTAACCACCACAATAGAAAAATAGGAAACCATATCATCTAATAAACTTTGGGTTAGGCTAACCAAATGATTAGTAATTGGATACACCCTCTAATACCTAAGTCCATCATGTACAGTCTGAGTTTCCTTTTCACCATGAAAGGAAAACAAGGTTCTGTTACAGATAACACACTCTATCCTTCACCCAAAACATTTAATCTAGGAATGAACTATAGATAATGAATCCATACCAAGAATTACATCATAAGGACTCGACACTGCTACTGTTAGATTCCAATAAAAACATTTTACTCCAAGTGTGCGGTCACATTATCGGCAGAAGTGGATGATCATTGACTCCACTACAGTAGAAGTCTCTAACTGAATGGGTCAATCCAATGGCTCAACAAAAAAATATTAGTCTCGTATAAGGTATGTGGAATGAATGGAATGAATAGAAACTGTTTCTATTAACAATATATATATATATATATATATTTTTTATATAGGAAATAGTTCATATGTATAATTATACCATAGCATCTGGTTCTTAATCTCCAACCTCTTGCAGTTGTTCCTATCCTTGACCTCTCGCTATATGATCATGATGTGGACCACCTGGGGTTAGTCATGGTAACAATTAAAACCATCTAACACCTCCTCCCCTCCCTTCTCCTCTTCCACATCCACCAACCTGATATCCTTCTTTCCCCTACCATAACCTATACCTCAGTGGCATGTCTATAGTCTATCTATCAAATGTAACGAGGATATGACAATCTTTGTTGAGATTTTTAATTCCACTACATGAGTATAACCGCCTCTCCCTAGTCTGTCTTAACATACCCTATGATCCATGTAGCATATATCTTCTGTAATAAGGCCACCTACTGAAATTCCTCTCACATCTAGGTCCATGAAATTTTTTTTGTATCCCTACTGAAATGGACTATACTCCTAATCACCCAATCCTAGAAACCACAAGTATTATCTTATCATCCTTGAAACTCTCATCCCCCAAACATCACTCTAGAAACCCAGAATAGGTATAAATTCATAGAGGGATAAAACTGGGTGGGATATCTCTATATAGAACTCACTCAAAGTCTATGATGTGATTAATTGGTCATGAACCATATCCTTAAATTGTATTAAAATGTTGTTATTCCTTAATGAACACTCTATTATTGTAATATTTCACTTCATTAGAATCATATGATCTTCTATACATGTATCCCTTGATGTGGCTATTGAGAACCCCTTTGTGAAATGGTGCTCAAACTTTATCCATGATCGGGTCACCTAATCATTAAATAAGGTCACTGAATCCCACCATTATCCAGTTGATCTATGATGAAGGATCACATACAAGACCACCATATAATATATTGGTGTCCCAAATTAATAGCAATATCAGGTCACCAAATCAAAAAAATGCTTATTCTCTAATGGGTAGGGCTTACCTTAGATCATCATGGGAATTTTCCACTAAAACTCATTACGTGTGCTCAATATGTGCACTTATTCCACTCTTACAGCAGGTAACTCAAGCAAATATATGGGTCACGGTATGGGTAGTGCACTTCCAATAGGTGAAATATTGTAAAATGGTATCTATATCGATAAATCATCACTAAATGTATTATCATAAAGATAATGATATTGATTCCTAGATAACATTCAATTTGAAGGCATAATGAAACAATCTAGATGTATTATTCCCAATTAGTATGTCTTGAGAGCTAACATAAGAGGGATATAGAAACCACTACCCATTACTATATGATGCATATACTATTGTTTCCCTACAATATGTTTTATCATGTACTATGACGAAAATGATGTTATCATAGTTCTGGTGTAGGGATATGTCGACCTCCACAACAATTCTAGAGTCCCGAGCATAAAATCCAAACACAAAATTTTTAAATGTTTTTCCCTAAAATAATCACAACGAATTTGGTCTTAGATTATAAATGACTGCTCTGATACCACTCATTCATGACACTTCCAAAAGGGTACTATTCTGTGACCTCCCAATCCTTCCTTTAATATGTGAGGGGCTGCAGACTAGAACAGATAATGCATATCACTAACATGATAGGAATTACCCTATGTAGATGAAAACACAAACACATTTCCAAGCCTATAAAAATGATGAAATGTAATAAAAATGATCAACTATGCTTGCATACATATGAATTGAAAAATCAGTGGATTGAAAATTTAGAGGATGTAAACAGAGCCGAAAAATAGAACACCAAAAAGTGTCTAAAACCCAAGTCCATCATAAATGTTTATTCTGGGAATAATATTATAATTCTCAAAGAATACACCTAATTCTTTCTAGTTTCACTAAGAATTATATTGTATAGGAACATATAGGACTCTTTCAAAAACATCAATCATCAGCATAACACACACCACTTTTGGGAAATTCAATTGTAGGGGTGATTACAACAACACCTTATATGACATCCTGAAACCCCAATGAATATAAAAAATATATAGATTCATCTATACACATTTATATATCATCATCACATATAAAAATAATATATCGACACACTCAATGGAGACACGCGGTGGAGAGGTAAGACACAACCATAGTATACAACCATAGGATTTGTGAAGTAATATTTCACAAAGTACTCCTTCGGGAGAACATAATCTTATGTATAATAGTACTTATGATGTCTATATAATAGGTTACACTCATTGGTTATCTTCGTTAGAATTACATACTGTTTTTCATTGTTTTTTTCATGATGATTCGAAGAACTCCACCTAGTGAATGAAGTTGAATATGGATCTCACTCTTGTCCACTAAAATGGATTATAATGACTCTATCAATGTAGCCCTTTTTAAGGGGTTATTTTTCTATGAATATGAAATTATTCCATAATAAACCTAAAGGAAATTATAATGTTAAATAATCCAAATGGTAATTGTCAAAATTTAGAGTAAAAGTGCACTAATCCATCTATGAAAATGAACACTATGTGTAGAAGGGTTCACTTGTTGTTTCTTTTGACATCGAGTCTTGCTAGTGCAAAGGAAATGTGTCTCTTTTACATGTAATTAGTCTACGAAATGTTCATGTGGGGAGTACACAAGGTGCTCCACCACATGTACTACACCCCGAGACTTTTTACATTAGAGGTACACATCAACTCTCTAGGGAGGGTTCACACAGTTGGTGACAGGGTCACACACTGTGTGATTCCCTAAATCCTACCCAAAATCCTAGCCACCAAACAAGGGTAACCACATGGTGTGAAGATTTGTATTACACTTCCATGTATGTAGAATTTTTCATAATCCTAGACCTGTACATCGTGAGTCTCAAATAATGCTCTGACGTTTAATATGCTGATTTTGTTAAAACCCCGATGCTCAACTTACAAATTCTGTTCTAAAACAAGTTGTTTAGTTTTTAAAAAAATTAATAGAAAAATAAATATTTCATTGTACATATGAAGAGATATTTTATTCTATGTTCTTTATAATTAGGAAACAACATACAAATATTTAATAAGTGTTTACATTAATAATTACAAAATAACTAATTAGATTAATCTTCATTAGAATCGTAACATTCCTTTTAACAACTATGTAATCCTTTGAAAAAACATTTCCAAAACATGGGATGAGAACCAAAACTAGGTATGGTATAAACATGAAAAGAAACAATTAGACCATTAAAACATATAAAATAGTTACCTTTGAAGATAAACATAATTACATTTTTCATGAATATTTTCAGATCTAATTAATTCAACAAAATTATAAATAAACCAAATTTGTAACATGGGGAATTATATACCCAATATTGTAGCCCTCACATATGCCATATGATTTCTAATCCTTGTTGGTACCTTAAAATGTGTCCCTCATAGTTATCTTACAATGTGACCCTCATGCTTACCTTATGGTGTAACCATCATTATTACAGTTGGAGAAACCATATGGTCGACCTCTAACATAATCTTACCGAATGCATTGGAGGGAGATATAGGTCCTACCATTAATCATAAAAATTTCCCATGAACTAGAACCTAATCATAAAAATGAGTATTTTCATAAAATAAATTCTTTTGAATATTATAAAATTCAATTTCAATAGGGGATTTTTAAAATAAATTTCCATAAAATATCCTATTATTGAATTGAGACTTAATAGAGTGTATGTAATATTTATATATACCGTAAATAAACATAATTTGACATAAAATAAATTTATTTAAGAGAAAAAATTCATAACACAAAAATAATGATGTCAAAGGTTACCCCAAAGAATAAAAATTGGGTCAAGAATTCCCTTAACTCAGGTTCATCTAACATAAAACATGTGTAAAACTATAGTGTAATGGTCAAAAGAGTGTAATATATATCATAAAAAATATATTCATTATTATAACACCTTATATGATCATTTCATAACATCATTTCACCCCTTATTTATTATTATTTTGTTCCTTACTTTGTTCCGGTGGCATTCTTTACATAATTTCCATGGCCAGTTTGTCTTTGATTTTCTTGCCATATGGAAATGATATGACAACCCATCTATTTATTACAAAATTAAAAATGATTTCTTACCTAATATTTCACTTATTGAATCCCATGTGATCAAAAATTATACAGTCATTGGGGATTATGATTATTAAATGACTACTTAAGAAAAAACATAAACATATTTATTTAAAAATTATTTTACAGGACCCCAACATTTCTTTTATACATAGCATCTCATGGGAAAACCTGAGGCCATACATAGGAAAAGGGTGTACAATAAATCCTAATATGTGAGTAAATAAATAATAAAATGAATAATAAAAAACATGTTAGAAAATTGGAAAATCAATGCATCATAAAAGTAACATGATCATAAAGGTATGATATAGCATGATTATCATTTCTTGGAATTGTACCATCAACATACAACATGTTATTTGCACGAGCCATGGATCATTAAACATGGATTAGAATGAGTAAAACCTAATTTAACATTAATTAGAATTAGTATCCCTTCATTTAAAATGGTGTATCATTATACTAAACATTACCCAATTCATTGGAGTGATATGGGGGGTGCACGCTTCAAAATCATTTCAATCTCATTCGTAAGTAATCAACATAGATCATATAACATATATTCATTCAACATATACATTTATTACATGATAAAATATTGTTTAATACATAAATTTATATAACATTAAATAAGTATATGTTAATAAAGGTTAATACCCTTTATAGAGGAATGGATATGGTATTCACTACATGATGACTTTGGCTTGAAAAATCGCGGTATTATTTTAAAAGCATTAAAACAGCATATGGAAATTCATAAATTGGTTTGATGAGATAGAAAGGGGTCTCATAAAATTTACACATGAAATATATTGTAATTTTTTCATGGAAGCTAATATACAAACATATGAAATGAAATTTTGAAGCATAATATAGAATAAATGGTTGAATGGAAATTAGAAGAGAGAAATCCCTTTTGAAATTCCAATCTGGTAACAGGTGTAAATTGAAGGAAATAATTAGAGATAATAGGGTATATCATCATTAAATCATAAGGAGTGAAATATGGGTGATAGAATAAATAGTACCCCAACATTTATAATTGAAAATAAAAGGTTATAACAACATAATTAATCTTAGATAAAAATTCTAAAGGAAGGAACCGCTTACAAAAAATCAGCAAGGTAATTGGTGCACATAAGGGTTCATAAGAGGATTTAATGTGAGTGAAATGGGATCAAGTAATTTATAAATAAAATGGAATTTGTTTAATATATTTAGTAACATATTCCATTATAGGAAAAAAAGATACTAAAATACATAGAAAGAAAATAATTTTTGATAAAAGTGGAGGGTGGAAGATCCTTTATGAAATTTTGGTATAGTAAAAGCTTAGGTGAGGGTCAAAATGGAAGAGGTTAAATGAAAAATCTTTGAAAAACATAAATTTAATGGTAATTTATGTATTAAAAAAGAATTTAAATAATGGAAAATGAAATTAAATAAACTACTCTCAAAGAAGGTGCTTGAATTCAAAGAGGAGGAGATGAATCCCATACCCAAAAGTGTGATCCCAAAGTCTTCGAATAAGCTTTTTAAGATCGTAGTGCTGCCTTAGGAGGATTATGAAGAGGTTTCAAAAGATTTTATTAAATATATAAATGGTTTCCTTGGAGAGGAATGATAGAGATGCTATGTTTATTTAAGAAACGTGGGGAAATTAATTATTCTTTTTTGTTTGGACCAAACACAATAAAATATTCAGACCCACAAACCATCCCGTGGTTTTTGTCCATAGATTCTAGAAAAGGGGAGTGGAATACATTATTTAATAATTAAAATAGCTGAATAAATTTAAATATTATCATTTTTTATGTGGAGTTATGTCACACCCTCAGGCAAATGAATTTAAAATCATAAAATATGCAATATGTTTTAGGGGATTCACTAATGAATTATAAAATAAGTCAAATAAATTTAATATTAGATTATTTTAATGGGAAAACATATATTGGGAAAATAATCACCATTATAGTATTTATTACATTAGTTTTGGGTCATTATTAAGTCATAACAAAAATAGTTGGTATTTATGATAATTATTTTTTAACAAATAAAATTTATTTCCTCATAAAATTATGAAAAAATCACCATTGGGTAATTTCGACGTCCTAATTCCAAAAAAAAATCATTTTATCTGAATAATTTTCCATATATATATATATGAATATTATCTTTTAAAATGAAAACCCACCTTTTTTGAAAATACATGGGTTTTGAAAAAAATAGTTTTTAAACCTTAATAAAAAATAAATTTGAAATAATAAAATTTATATACTCATTTATTATTCATAAAATATTTTTATAATAATTTTTATTAAAATATTAATTTTTTAATCATTTATAAATTCTTTAAAATATACAGTTTATGTTTTTTGATTAAAAATGTAACTTTTACCAAACATATTACCTAATAATTAAGAGATAAGGAACTGATATAATTGTCATTAATAAGAATTGCTTTTATAATATTTTTCATAAAGACATTAGTTTCATATAATATTGTATATATTTTTAAGAAGTACAATTTTTACCTAAACAAGCCATTTAATATATTCATCATTTTTTAAAAAATGGATATTCCTATAAATTAATTGATTGAAAATAAATTTTATTTATAAAAAGGTGTTACACAATAAGTAATAATACATTGTCACATAACCCCTTATAAATATCAAATAAATCGTAAGGGTAAGGTGTATACTGGGGACACACTCATGGGTGAATAGGATATCATCGATCACGTGGTTATATATATTAACATTAACTTCTCCCATAGGTGATTCCATTCATGTATAACGTGTTGACGCTCAACAAGGGGTTGGTCCAGAGAGAATCATGCTGACGATACCACCTTTCTGAGCTACGAAAAATGAGCTACGTACGACCCGAGTCTACTGGACGAGGCCATTATCACTTTTTTTATTAGAGGTATTTTTAATGACCTTATATTTATATTAGTCATGTGATTTCTAATCAAAAAATTTATTATTAAAATTTATCACACTAAACAGTCATTTAAACCCATTCATAAAAAAGTTCGTGATCGTTCTATAACTATAATAAATTTGAATAATGTTAATTTTTTTCCTAAATTTTCATATCATTACTACATTCCCCCCAAAAATATTTCACCACAAAATTTCCTTTTCCCACACTAAAACATAGGAGGGAATCACTGCCTCATCACTTCCTCTAGTTCCCTGGTTTCATTTTGAAAACTATGGGTTCACCAGAACACCTTGAAGTGGGGCATCATCTTATATCATATAACTTTTTCATTGTGATCTAAGATCATCACCTACTACTCTTCATAAGAGAAGTCAGTATCCAATGGTACAACCTTTGGATTGAGTACATGTGATGGTTCATATATTTTCATTCTCAAGAGTGATACATGGAATACATCATGTTCATGGGGCATGCTCTATGGGAGTGCTAGTCGATAGGCCACACCCCTAATAGGATCAATGATCTTGAAGGGGAAGTTGGACCTTGGACAAATATTTCCTTTCTTCCCAAATCTCATTACTCTCTTACACGGTGATATGTCAAGGAATACCTTGTATCCAAAATTGAACACAATGTCTTGTTGAAGGTGGTCACCATAGCACCTTTTTAGACTCTGAACAGATTTAATGTGATTCTAAATTGTCTAAACCTTCTCCACCTTTTATGTGACCATTTTTAGACCTATATGTTTTCACTGCCAAACTTCTTCACAACATGTCGATGCTCTTCACCTCTTCCCATAAAGGGCATCATAAAGATCTATTTGGATGATTGAGTGGAAACTATTTTTGTAAGATAACTAAACCACAAGAATATATTTTACCCATCCTCAGATGATGTCCATTGAAAATGCTATAAACATTTCCTCAAGTGTTTGGATCATTCCCTCAGATTGTAAACAACATGATAAAGATAAGTCATACTGATGTTTATTTGAATATTCAGAGCATGTCAGATACTCTTCCAAAATAAAGAGGTTAATCATGGATATCAGTTGAATACAGTCGATAGTAGTAATCAATTAATCATTACCACTTATTTGACATATATATGTTTCAGTTGATCCAATTAAAAATCTTCTTAAATCACAATGAAGTCTATATTCATTGTAGGACATTCAACAACAACCAATATTGATTTAGGTCATTTGGATGCTTTTCGTTGTCTACTGACAATGTCTACTGTGATGTTCTCCCATTTCAATGATAGAATGAGAAATGGTTGCATCATCCGATTAGACATCTACATCTTGGATTTCATGTGATGACATACTAGTAACATATATGTTTACTTAACGTTCTTCTTTTTTTGTTATCCCACAAATAATTCTCTCATAGATCTCAATATATTACTATTTTTTCAGGGGGAATAGAGAAATTCGAACCATGTGCATCATCCAAAAGATATTTTTTAATTATAAATAAATGAAACACTTATTTTTTACCCAAATATCACAATTTATTCTTGATTAACATTATTCTCTGAGGATTCCCTTTTTCTGATATTTTCCTTTTTCTACTCAATTCCCACATCATCTTATTGAGCATCCTTTAACCCTTATGAAAGAGATGGTTGATAAATTTTTGGTGAAATTATTAACGATATTCTCTTCTATATGATTTTAATTTACATCATAGTCCAATCTATGAATAATGGACCACGTTAAATTCTAAATAATGAAAGAGATTTTGGATCCCTTCAAATTAAATAATATTTCACTTTATTTAGTTCCTCAGATGGTAGTGAATTGAGCAGTCATAGTCTTTAATCATCGCTTAACATCTTCATTGGTGCATATTCAAATATTTCTATGAGAATATATAATTGATGATTTTTTATCTGTTTATATTTCACACATTTACCGAAAGAGTTATTTGCCCAATTTTCAAAGAGAATTTCACTATATCCTTCACTAGATCATGTGTTGGATTGTTTTTCTAATGAATATTCAACTACCATGAGACATATGGATCTTCATTTTTATTTTTACTCAAATTATATTAAAGGAAAAAATATTATATTTTTATGAAAAATGTTCTAATAAACATCAACATGAAATACAATACTTATATTTTTTTTCCATAATGATTTCATATTATTTATGGGTAAAGATCAATGTTTAGAGAAAAAATAAAAGATATACTAATAGTATATGAATTGAAATACATTATAAAATCACTAATTATAAGATGTATTAACACTTAATTCATTCATTATTATCTATATTAGAATATTACTGTTCATGCTCCACTGATCAATGAGATTGTTGATTCTCATCATGGTTCGCAACCCATAACAATGGAGAAATGTCTTGGACAATGCCTTAATTCTCCAAATGTAAGACACAAAACAATTTAATATTCCTTAGATGGAATTTTGATTCCATACCTCACATTATACAACATTTCATGGTAATTTGATACTTTTTTCCCTTCTTTCCCACAGTTAAAACATCTCCAACTCCATATGTGACATTTCCTTTGGTGCCTCCTTCCACACTTATTTCATAATGATAATTGGGTCTTGTTTCCCTTATCACCATTATTATATGGACTTTCATGATATATCATATTAATCTTCCTTGATTTCCTTGGGAGTTAAAATAATACCAATTCATAATCGTGATTTTTGATAGTTTGTATGGAATAATCATGATATTTCTTACATGATCTACCATTTGATTGGTAATTTCATTAGGACATTCATCATATTTCCCTTCACATCAGTTATTTTCCGGATACATCTTATTAAGAGCCATTATATAGAATAAAAGAAAAATTAATTTGTAATTATTTTAAATTATTAAACACGTTTGGGGAATCCAATTATATAAACATGATTACATATAAACTATATTTATTTTCTTATCCTATTAATTTATAGGCTCCAGTATACATTATCCTTGATCTAATACCTAATGTTTATTATTATGGGCCATTTTTCTTTATAATAATGGATTATAATAATATCAAGAGTCTACAGTAGAATATTCCCTAGGACTGTTGAACCATGAGTTAATCAAGGCCCATTATCATTTATCAGTTTCACTTAGAGTTTAGCTCAATGTTGTGTTTTTTAGTTTTTCCCCTCGATAAATCTGTGCCACAACTACCTATACCTGTTCGTATCCATATAAGAAATTATTTTCACAATAAACCACTTAATTTGTACTCACTATAATTTATAGATGTTTTTCATATACAGAGTCTTATCCATATGGATTTTACTATATATTTCTATGCCTAATAAAAAAAATAACTAAATCGATGCTCTAATACCATCTATAACAACAATGATATTTATTACACACATAAACATGATTTATTACAAAATAAATAACTTAATACCACAAAGAACATTTATATTTTTAGTGTCTTGTGGTATTTCAAAAATTATATGAAAATTTAGGACATACAATACAATATATTTATTGATAAATGCTTCTACATGACCACAAAAATCATTCTTACTTAGCATTGTATGGGATAACCTGAGGACTTACATAAAAAAGGGTGAGCTGTAAAGATCATCATGGGAGAATAAAGGAATAGCATGATGAATAAAATAAATGATAGGTTATATGCATATCAATAGGGAATAAGAGAAACATGATCATAAAGGCATGATATAACATGATTATCATTTCATGGAAATGAGGAAACAAAATACAACATGATACAAGCAAGATATATGTATCATTTAACATGGATTAGCATGAGTAAATAGTCATTGAACTTGAATTAGAATTTTTAAAACCTCATTTTACATGGCATATCATTACACTAATCATTACCCAATACATTCGAGCGATTTCAGGCCTGCATTTCATAATCATTTCAATCTCTTGGTTAACAGTGCCACATAGATTATATTACACAAATAAATTAAACAACATCATTTTTTACATGATCAAATAATGTATAATACATACATGAATGTACCATTAGATTTTTATATTTTCAAAAATTTTGATACACATGCCAGAGAAATGGTTATGAAATTTACTACACGATGATTTTTTCTTGGAAAATCACGGTACAAATTCAGCAGCTTAAAATCATAATATAAAAATTCATAAATTAGGATAATTAGAGAAAAAAGAGTCTCTAATAATTAATAAATACTATATAAATTAATACTATCCTGGAATATAATATCCCAACATATGAAATTAAATTTAGAATCATTATATAGATGAAATGATTGAATGGAAATAAGAAGAGAAAAATCCCTTATGGAATTTCATCATGAAACTGGTGTACACTGTAGAAATTATTAAGAGATAAAAGGGTATCACATAATTAAAATATAAGTTTTTTTATTTTGGGTGAGATGATATATCATACCCAAATTTTATTTATTGAAAATAATAGGGTGTAATGACATAATGAAACTTGGAAAAAAATGAGAAATGAAGGAATACCTTATGAAAATTCGCCATGGTAACAGTTGCACATAACTATTCATAATATGAATAAATTAGAGTGATATGGGACCTCATATTATATAGATAAATTGTAAAATGATTTAGATATTTAATAAGATATCCTAACATAAGAATAAAAGAGATTAAAATACATAACATGAAAATAATGCTTGAAAAAAATAAGTGGGTGGAAGATCACTTTTTCAATTTCTTCATAGTAACAGCTTAGTTAAGTGTAAAAATTAAGGAGGGTAAATGATAAATAATTAAAATAAATTTTTTTTATGATATGTTAATGATTATAAACTAATTTATATAAAAATTGAATATAAAAGAACTATTCTCAAAGAAGGTGCTTGAATTCAATGAGGAGGAGGGGAATCCTTTACATGGTTGTGTGACCCCAATGGCTTGGGAGAGGCTTATTTAGAGCTTCAGGGAACTAAGGGAGGACTATTAAATGTGTAAGGAAGAAGTTGGTAGAGATAAAAATAGACTGAGTGAATATTAATGGGATATTGGGTAAGTTGATATAAGAAATTTGAGTTAATTGTTAATTCTTTTTGTTTAGACTCTACACACTAAAATATTCAAAACCTCAAACTATTCCATGGTTTTTTCCCATAGATTCTATCCATGGGAGTGTAAAATATATTTTATAATAAAAATTTAAAAATAAATTTAAATATTATCCTTTATTTTATGTGAGTGTGTCACACCCACAAGAAAATGAATTTAAAATCATAAAAAATATTATACATTTTAGAGGATTCATTAAAAAATTTTAAAATGAGTTAAAAATTCTAAATTCATATTATATTAATTGGAAAACATATACTAGTAATATAATACCCATTATAGTATTTATTAAATCATTTTGGGGTTATTTTGATGACGCAAATCACATATTTTTTATACGATATCTAATTTTTAACAAATAAATTCTACTATATCAAAAAATTATGAATAATTCATCACTGGATAGTTTCAATGTCATGATTACAAAAATTATATACATTTTATCAAATATAAATTATAGATATGTGAATTTGTACATTTAATTTGAAACCTAACATTTATTGAAAATCCACGGGTTAAAAAACAATTTTTTAACATAAAAAAAATTAAATTTTACTTCATAAAAATTATTAAAAAGTTTAATATTCATAATGGTAATATGATAATAATATTTCATTAAAATATTAAATATTTAAAAAATTTCATAAATTCCCAAAAATATACTCTTTATGAATTATCATATAAAAATAAAAAATAATCAAACTGATTACCAAATCATTTACAGATAAAGAAACTGATATGATAACAATTTATAAAAAAATTTCTATTATATTATTAATGAAAACCTTTGTTTAATTTGATAATATATATATATTCTCAATAATACCATTTTTTCTTAATGATTCAATTTAACAAATTCTTTATTTTTTAGGAAGGTCCAATCGAATAAAGGCATTGATAGAATAAGATATTTATCTATAAAAGGGATTTCAAAATAAGTAATTAATAACTTGTATCACAACACCTTATAACACCCTTATAGAACCTAATGGTATGGTTTTCAATGGTGACTGACTCTTGGGTGTGCTTGGATAACATCTCTCTAGTGGTAATCAATATTTACATGAACTTCTCCCATAGATGATTTCAGTCAATCATAATGTCTTGATGATTAGATTGGGCTTTGAAAATTCCTGTAAAATTAGATTATGAAATAAAAAATAAAAAATAATTTTTTTATTATCATATGGTGATAAAATTTTTGTAATTACTTTAGAACTAAAATACTATTCAAAACTACTTTAAAACCACTATGAAAACTCTAACAAAATATTGAAAATATAAGATATCTAAAAATATTAATGTATTGAATAATTATATATCATGTATATAAAATATTTTTTTTATTCGAATATTTTTTTATATATTTTAGTTATATAAAATCATATGGTACATTCAAAAAATGAAGGATACAATGTATGAGTTACTTAATCTCATTTTCAAAACCATGAGACATTATCAGAACTTCACTTAATAAATATTTTTCATACTCTGATTACACTCCATTAAATTACTTTTTCTATATTAATGAAATTAAAATGTTTTTAAGATAAATAATTGTTACATTAATTATATTTATATCAATTCAAAATAAATCGGAGATGTAATTATTTTTCTTAACACATTTCACTTCATTTACTTAAAATGATTCTTCATTAAATTTTCTCTTCCAAATCCTAATAATGAACAATAATATTCGATTTTATTGATCATTCTGTTATATAAAAAAATTTGTTTTATCTAATATGATTTTGGATTAAAAAAATTAATGTTAAAAGTGCTTTCCACCCTTTCTAATTCTAATATTTCACCATCCACCCCATATTTTATTTGAAAATAATTATGAATATCCAATGATATATTATTGAAATTTATTTTTCAATATTTTGTATTACAAATAAAATCTCTTCTGTGGTTTTCTTTTTTTGAAGATAATATTTAATAATTTTAATTTTCACCGTAAAATTTATTAAAATGGTTTCAAATCATCATTTTTAATATTTTAATTACATAAATGGATTAATTTTGTAAATTTCATTCAAAATATTTTATTTTTAAAAAAAGATGTTAAATTTGAAAAAGTAACGATTATAAAAAAATTTCCAATTTGATTGATAATATAAAATCAATAAAAAAGAATTAAATATTTTCTAAAAACTCTTGAAATTTGGATACATATTTATTATTTATGTAGAATAGCCTTATTTTCCTAGAGATTATTCCTAGTGGAGAACCCTAAAAATTTTATTATCAATCATTCCATTCTATCATATAAATGATCCATAAATGAATATTTATTTAATATTATAATTTAGTGTATAAAAATATTTACTTATCAATACCTTCCCTTAGTGAATATCCATTTTTTTCCATTTGATAATGATTTTTAGAGTAGATTAAAATACATCAATTGATTTTGGAAATTATTGACCTAATAATGAACTCATTATACATATTGGTAAATTCTTATATTATGTTTTCAGGAATCAAAGATATAATCTTTGAATGTTTTGGAATATATTTTCATTCCCTTAATAATCCATGGGTATATAATGTTAATGTTATTAATTATATTATGATTTTATTCCATATATAATTACATTTCAATAGTATGTGAAAAACATTTATATCCATTTTTTCTTTATGAAATGATAAAGATGGGTTTTATATGGGATACACATGTAATGATGTAGGTTTGTGAAGTATTATATCACACTATAATAGATATTTTTTATTTGATCACTGATGATTTAATATAGAATTGGAATATTAATTTAGTTCACATATTGCTGGTAAAAGTGAGTTTTCACATTTTTTGGATGAAAATATTTAGATTTTTCATTCATGTGTGGGAATAATTAGTTTTTCCCACAATGTCTTGTGTATTATTGCTATGCCAATTTTTTAATTTTTTTTACTATTATAACACATTTCTATGATGCCTTTTATTTCAAAATATACAACATTTCACTATTATATCATGTTTATATACATTTTTATATATTATATTCTCATTTATCATGTTTATTAACTCAATTTCCATAGTATATTTAATCATTTTTATGATATTATTTATTTTATTCCAATACTCACATATTTTGATGTAATATTCAGTGGGTATTATTTTCTAATGTCTCTGAATTAATCATGTATTATCATCTTATAATCACATATTATATTTTATTGGTGTCTCATATTATTACCTTTTAATGAATATTTTATAAACATATTAATATGATTCTATTGTCTTGGTTATGAATATGATTATAATTGATAATAAGTAAATATGAGAGTGTTGTATCATTCGAAGAGGGAAATTTTTTGAAATGTTATTTTAAAATGATTTTTATCTGTTTCTATACCTCAAATAAAACAAATATAAAATCTCATAAAATAATGTGGGAATATTTGGAGGTGTAATAAAAATGTAAGATTTATACTTGATTATATTTGATTATATCATGTGGCATTAGAATTTATATTTAAATGTGATAGTTTTTAGAAGTGGAACCAATATTAATAGTTTGAGATAACACGGTTGGTATCAAAAGCAAGATTATTTTTTTTGGGAATAATATTTTTTTATTTTATTTATGAGAAGCTATAGTTAGTGGATACTATAAGATAAAGTCTATGTGCTAATTATTATCGTTGGAAATAATTCTAAAGCTTTTGTAATGTAGATATTTTTTGGTTTTGAATAAAATTATATCCCAATGTATTCTATAAATGATGATGCATTCTCATGATTGTTTGTATCATGTATTAATTAAATCGAATATAATGAATTATTTATTTTATATGATTTTCACCAATTTGATGAGAAATATTCATAACTGGAGACCTGTATTGACACACTAGGAAATATTCCATTGACAAATCACATTATTTATAATGAGCCATTACAACGTATTTTTGTGTCATGTTAGGTAATTATATTATAAAACATGATTGGAAAAAATCTTTTTCATTACTATATATTTTTAAAATCTTTCTTTTATTTAAATAAATGTTTCATACATAAATAATTATTGGGTTATAAAAGAAATGCATATTGATATTTTTGATTTCATATCCTAATATTGGATATAATTATAACCATTATATGTTATATATTAAGATCCAATCAGATCAAAAAAATGAATTTGAATATTATTTGTATCTAGAATCCCATTATATAATAACTAAATAAGATGTATTAAATATATAGATGAGAATCATAGTATATGCATGTTTTGATGGAAAAAGTGAGTTTCCAAGTCATACATATGTTAGTGAGTTTTTTCTCAATATCAATAAATATTGATACACATTTCTATTTTCACTAGAGTGTGATATATATAGATGATATTATAATTTATTACAACAAAATTTAGGATTTTAGGAAACATATATTTTTTTTACTAAGTAAATTTTCATTAATATTTTAGGGAATATATATATGAAATGTTATTGATAACTGTGAAACATAATTTTAGGATAATGATATACTTTTATGTATAACTAGAAAATATCATATGAATTTTGGATATATAACCACAATGTTTTAAAGGATGGTTGAATTTATTAAAATTGATTTGGAAATTAGTGATAATGTTGGAATGATTATTAATTTAATAAATAAGTAATCCATGATATTTTTTCTGAATATTATCTTACATATGGGGTTATTATTAATCTTATGTGGTCATCTAAAGTAGTGGTTAATTACATTTTAGGTTTTGTGATGGGGTTACTTTTTTTAATGATTATATGAATTATTTTAGGTATATTGTTTTGCAGATTCAAAAGATTTTGGGAATGTCATAATATGGATATTATTTGTGATATATTAGTAATTTTGAAAAAAAATTATAAATGATTAATGATTTATGTGATATGTTGTCTGACATGATATAGCCATAAAAATTATTGTAAATTCTATTTTAAAAATTTTGTACTAAATTTTGAATATATTAAAAATACATGTACCCACATCCACCACTGATTAATGACAACTAATTAGAGAATACAATTTTTTTACAATTAGTATAATTTATCACTTTGAGATATTTGAATATATTTTTTCTATATATTAGTTAAATCAATGATAATATGTTTCACATGAAATAAATAAATAAAAGGTCACATGAAATATTAGATGCAAATTGTTGAGAAATTATAGAATGAGTATAAATTATATAAAATAAAAAATATTTATCAATTAAAATATCCTTTATATAAGGAATTTATAAATAATATGATATTATATTTAAAAACATATATTTCTTAACACTATTTAAGGTGTTAATAAATTAAACATACCACTTATAAATAATTATAATTATAATTATATATGTCATTAAATAAAATTTAATAATTCCTGAACAATATTTAAATTTTAAATTTATATAAAATAATATTAATAACACAAAATTTTTACAATCATTATTTTTCTATAAAATATTTCTTACTTTATCTTATTATTTTTCATTTAAACTAATAAATATAAAAATTTTATAATTTTATGTTTACCAATTTAACTTCATTTATTAATTTAAAATGTTAATATTATATTATTGATGATTTTTTATATTTCCGAAAAATATATTTTAAGTGAGTATTGAAATACATTTTTTATACTAATATTGTTAATTTTATGATATTATAGGCAAGATCTTTAAACTTATAAAATATTAATTGTTTAAATATTTCGAAAAAAATTATATATATGTATTTTATAAAATTATATTCAATATATAATGCATATGATTTAAATTATAAATATATAGGATATTATATTCAAATTAATTTCAATGTCCATTCTATTCCATAAATTAATTATTTTCATGGTGATATTTAGTATTTTCATTCATTGGAAGCCACATAAAATTTATATTATTTATAATAAATGATTTTATTTCATTAATAAAATCAATTTTTTTCTTAAACATATATTTAATTTATAAAATCAATCATATTCATAAATCTTGCTTCATTACAATATATGAAGTAAAAATGAATTTATTTAGACATATAATTTTTTCTTAATTTTTTTTTGGAAATTTGGAATCGTTATGTAAGAATTTGTTAATATAAAACATTTTTAGTCATAACAAGTTAATTAATCTGGTAAAAAATGTTAATACATAAAAAATTAAAATGGTAAAATTAGTTATCTAAATGAGTAAATGGCCAAAAAATGATATAATTGTATTCTTCATTGATTGGATGAGGTGTTTTTAGTCAAAACCATATTCCGACTATATTATTTCCATTTTGTATTATTATTGACATCTAAAAAAATTTCAAAATTTTATTTTTTTTAATTTTTATAAATAGCCATTCACACCCCTTATAAATGGGGGATCTCACAGCCCCTTAATACCTCTATAAAAAATATGTCCCTAGGAAAAAAATCCCATATTTAAAATACTATAATTTTATTAATATTTATTATTCCTTTGGTTAAAAGATATTATCCTTATCCATCCATTATGAAGGAGTCATCCCATGTTGATTCTTGTTCAACAATTTTAGTAGAATGTTTTTCCTAACATCCTTTATATTCATTCTGACATCAAATATCATCATTCAACCTTCCTATATAGTGAAAGAAGTATTTATTTTAAAATTAAATTTTATGTAATAGGAATAGATATTAACTACATTTACCAAATTATATTATTATTAGAATGATACTATATAATAAATGAGACATATATAACATAAATAATATTATGATGTGTAAAATTATAATCCTTTTTTATTCACTTTCATTCTTTGAGGAATGAAATGTTAACTATGAATTATGTGGACTTCCACTTCCATGAAATAAAATATCATTTTTTTCATCCAGTTTCATTTGTAGACATTAAACTATGTTCAAATATGATTAAAAAACATCAAAATAATTTCACTATTCATATGTAATGATGATATAATTCCAAAATAAATTGAGGTGATATATACATTAAGGATGGAGTCACCTTATCAGAATAAATGATGGTGATCGAGGATCGATATGGGATGATCATGTGTGGATGGACCACTTCTCCAAAATAAGTTCCTTGATAGTATGGGAATACATAAGTGAGTTCTTGAGAATTTTATATCCATATGCAACATTAATACCCTCACACTGTTTTTATATATGGAGACATTCAGTATAAAATCGTTGAATTTAAGGAGAGAGTAAGCACTCTATTTTTAGGAATAGATTCCCTTGAATATTTCCTTAAGTACCACTAGTTCATTATTTTCATTTGGAGTATTTTTTTGGGTCATACAAGTAACCATAATGAGTATATGGTGAATTATATATATTATATGGAACATCTCTACATAATTTTGGGAAATAAATGTTTCCCCTTCATCGATACCTTGCTTGTAAAATCCAAAAAAAATGTTGTTTATGGTTTATGAGTTCTTCCCTTTTAATGACATTATTCTAGTTCATAATATAATATATATTGAAGTATTTCATTTTTTGGTGTGTTAAATATATTAAAAAATTATTTATTTAAATTAAAAATATAATAATTTTATTTACCCTGTATATATATAATATGTGTGAAAATGTTTAGGTTTAACTACATATCTCTAGGATATTATAGAAGAGATAGAGATCCACCATTGGTGACTATGATATTGGTAAGGTGGATATTTGAGAAAAGAAACATGTAAAGTAAATGGAATGAAGGAGGAATATAGTACCATGTTCAATGACATCTCTAGGGAGCTCTCTCTTAAAAAATAATTGATATTTTCCGAAGGTAGGGTTCATTAATTGTGGATTATCATCTTTTTTAATCTGTAGTTGAGAAAATACTTTATATTATATTAATTTGTGATCATTATTAACTGAATTTTTTTTTAATCTAATCAAAATTTTTTATTCTAATTATTTGTTTTCATTGGACCCATAATTCACACATTCTAGTTTCTTCATTTATTATCATCTGCAGGGATTTCATTTTTCAACTATAATTATACTATTATTTTTTTCCACTTTCATTTATGTTCTTAACATACATTTTCCATTTTCTATGATGGTATAGATTTAGCATGTTCATAATATTTCAAGAATTTTTGAATGTCCAAATTCATCATGATTGTGATAATGGTAAATAATTGAGGGATTGTCAGAGGATCATGAGGCAATAATGATTTATAGGTGATGGTTTTGAGTATCAATATTTTAAAATTAGGATGCATGGAGGATAATGTTAAAGAAACTTTCATTAATTCTCAATATAATTTTTCATTAATTATTGTATTTCATATAGGGGTATTGAATACAAATAAAGATTGTTCAATGGATCAGAACCAAAAATGATGACTGGAGGCATATCAATTTTTTTTCCAAATATCAAAGTATGAAATTTAATATTCTATAGGCCATGAATTTATGAATAGATACCATGAAATATCATTTTGGGTGATAAGGTCTTATAAAATATTAATAATGGATGTATGACACGAATATATAGTGATTGCGTTATGA
Source organism: Viscum album (assembly GCA_963277665.1). Classification (NCBI taxonomy): domain Eukaryota; kingdom Viridiplantae; phylum Streptophyta; class Magnoliopsida; order Santalales; family Viscaceae; genus Viscum; species Viscum album. The sequence goes on from OY728165.1 coordinate 541,092,127, forward strand.
TGAAATAGTGTATTTATTAAAAACATGATTACACATCATGTATTCCGGTGTAACACATGTATTTTTTCATAGAACCTCATGGAGTATAGGGTTTCAGTTCAATATTAGTATCAAATTTCATATATAATACATAAATGTTGTATTAATTCGGCCAAATATCCCCAAAATGTACAGGTGGTACCCCTTTAGGAATACATCATTTCATACACTCTTTATACCTCAACATATACCACTTGTAACCTTAATTAGATATAGGACCAAGGATTACTGATAAACAAATCTAGGATCACATATGTCCCCACAAATTGTGTCACTCAAAGATCCCACAATGTATGTTCTCTTTAGCATTGAGTGTTATTGTAGGAAACAACCAAAATTCCACTTCATGGAACATTTCATGGACCCTAGTAGTACATTTTTTGTATTCCAATAGAAACATTCTACCATAAGTAAGTCATTTTATGGACTCAAATATGTCCCCAAGATTATATAATAATTTTTAGCATTTCACATTGGATGTTATGGTTAAATTTTTTTCATTGTTATAAAAAAAAGAATTTAGTTGACCAGATCATGAATTTTCTTTAAAAAATGCTCAATATATGTTAGTGATCAATATATTATCATTATATATTTTCGATGGTCAATAAACATTTATAAGAAACGGTTGTGGTTACACTGTACTCTTTATATTGATTGATTCCATATTCTACCATCCTATATAGGGTAATGGTATTCTTTTTATAGATGGATACTCCCCTGTCACCCATTAATATTTGGATGATTCTTCTCCACCATAGATAATTCTCAAAGGGAAATGGAGTTTTGTATGGATTTGTAGGCCCTCCACCCCGATTCTTGTTCAAAATCACATTATACCTAATTGAATATAAGTGACCTATGAAGATATAGGGGAAATCATATTTCATTTCTTACTGGGATGATAGAGGTCACATTTCCCTTTTTTTTGGGATTCATTTTGATCATTTAGGATGTTGGGTTTCTCTACCATATTTTAATATGCATTTATCTAATTGGGATGTTTATTTTTTTCATGTTATTAATTGTTTGGGTGTCCTACTATATATTTATATACTCACCACCACAATCCATTATATCACCCCTTTATGTGTCATGCAATTGATAGATTTATTACTGGTGACTAGCGTGGACATGGTATCAATGGATCTTAGAAATTCATAATTTTAATGATGGTGTTCCATAGACATTATTTAAATCATGATTCATTCTCCCCCATTATTTTTCATAATACAATTGTTTTCAATATCAATTTACACAAATATCTCTAGTTATGTCATGACCCATCCCCCGGGGCTCGCATCGTGACTACCCCAAGCCCGCCTTCCATATGCCAGAGGCTAAAGACTAGCACCAAAGCCGCATTTCCCTAGAACTAGGAAGGCATTGCCTTTATAAAATGTAAACACTCACAACTAGAGAACATGAAGAAGAAAACACTATGTAATGCAATATAACAAGCATTATGGAAGTACAAAGGGGTCAGAAATACAAGCCCAACATAAAGGTAGAGATAAAACTGAATGAAAGTACAACTGAAAAGACAACCCGCTGAAAGGTGAAGCAACTCTTGTATAGTCCACTAGGTGACTACATGAAGGGTAGGTACATATATCCACCTTAGCACTTCACAACTATCTATCTGCTCCATGTGCCTTCAAGCAGAGTGTCAATCTCTGGGTACCGTCCAGTCCTCGTACACTCTGCCTCGGTCAATGCTGTTTGTCGTCTGCATCCAACACAATGAGGTGCGGGCATAGCTCGTGCAAGGTTATGTCTAACGATACTCAGTAGGGACCCTGATACCCTTATGGTCTCACTAAAACCAATAATTATAAACCAAAAAGAAATATCTCAATAGATAACATTTACTTAGGTATTTTCCCATACATATTCCTAAGTTATGAAGTAACTCATCTCAATCATGTGAAAAACACTAAGGCCATTGACTCAACTCAAACTAGGATTTTCATTATCGAAACACCAACATCTGGAGAACTCCTTATCTGTCGAGTACAATGTCCCTATCGCAAATCTTAGGTGGTACTCACTAACCGTAGACTACTGAGGTACTCCTCCTTTCGAGTACCGCGGGTCTACCGCCTCACACAGTAGTGCTCCACGCCATGGGTCTGCCACCTCACACAGTAGCGCTCCCCCTAATAGCCTACAGAGGTACCCCTTCTATCGAGTATCGCGGGTCTTCTTCCTCAAAACGTAGCGCTCCTCCGCCATTGGTCTTCCATCTCACATAGTAGTGCTACCCACTAGGCTAGTCAAGAAACTATGATACGTATCATACAAGCAGTCATCAGGTCTCAGCCAGCTAATAGGTATCAGTAATCCATATGCTCGTCTCCGAGAGGATCCGATCCATGTGCTACTGGACGATAATCCAAGTGTCACGAAGTCCAATGAAGAAGTATCTCAAATCTCTACCATGTCATAGGGGTCTCAATGCAATATACGGTGCATCAATCGGATGCCCAGTCTGTGAGTTATTTGAACTTTTGTCCTGGGGGCCCGGTTGGTTTCGTGTACAAACCAACCTGATCGTATCTCAACCATACCCCGAAATCCCATGGGGTTTACTAAAAGGGACTTTTTCTCAACGAGATTACTAACTCCATCGATGGTTCGTCAAACAGACATATAGTTTGAGAGTTATTGGGTTTTCCATTCCAGGGGCCCGATTGGGTTTTAAGCTAAAACCAACCCGACCATACTCCAACTGCATCCAAAACCCAAGTAAAGTATGCCAAAAGAACCATCTCATCAAAATGAAACCAATGTAGTTCACCGAATTTCATCCAGACGTCCATTCCTTAAGTTATTAGCGTTTCCGCTGCGAGGGCCCAGTTTGTTTCAGGTTCGATCAAACCCCGCCATACACAAACTTTGCCAAAACCTTGAGTGTAATATACCAAACGACCATCTCTCTCCAAGTAATCCTACGCAACTAACAGTGTGTCGATCGAAGGTTCACATCTCATGTTATGGTCATTTTACCAAAAGGGGTCCGAAGAGGGGGGTCTGGGCCTGGTTCAACCCAACCCAACTCACCCTGGGTAGACCCGATCTGGGTCGACCCGACCAAGGTTCGGGTCCGGCCCAGCTGGCGTGCCCGACCCGGTCTGTGTGACGCGGTGGCCCAGCCGCGTGGCGGGGGCGGTGTAGCCCGCCTGGTCACACTAACCAGGAGGCGTCTGTACCATGCGGGGCCTTCCCTAATTAAACAAGGGGGAAGTTTTACACCCCTTGTCACCCATAATGGAACCTTCTAGCACTGGTTCCTCTCCACGGAACCTACCGGGTTTCACCTTGGCACACCCTCGCCAGCTGCCAGCTAAGCTGGCCGCCTCCTCCCTAACCGCTGCGGCCCAGCCAGGCCTTCCCCTTCCGGCGTGGCGCGACGGCGCCACCCACTCTCCGACTGCCGCAGCCCGCATAGCTATGGCTCCTCTACCGCGTGGCACAACGGTGACATGTTTTCTTCTGACCGTAGTGGCCCTCTTCCTCTGGCGTGGTGCGACCGCACCGTGCTCCATTGGCATGGTCGTGGGTTGTGGTGGCTGTTGTCCAATTCTTCGCACATCTACGGGGACCCAGTGACAATTGTGATGCTGGATTCTTCTGTAGTTTCTTCTACCGGTGGCGCTGATGCGCCACAACCATCATCAATCAAATAAGAACCATTAGAGGGACATTAGGCTGTATTTGTTTGGCCCGCACCCTCCATGTTAGATGATAATATGGGCTAACTGTGTATCACAATAAAAGATGAGGTTCAAGGATTTAAATTAACAAAAAACAACCTCAACCTTGAAAGGACGTCGCACGTCGTCGAGCCGCGAAATATGGACGTCATAGTAGACAGGTGTCGCAGAAGAACGATGTCGATTCCATCAATGTCGGAGTGCACTATAAGATGATGCATCATTGGTGACATCGCATTCTTCAAATCGTAGAGCGTTATTCATTGGTGGATAATGTCGTTCCTCGATTTCTCCAGAGGTTTCCCAAAAAAATATTTTCTACGGAAAACATTATAAAATATCTTTCCCAAAATTAAAGAAGTTCAATGAAAATCCAATTAATTCAAACTCAAAAAATTAATTAATTACTTGAATCACTTAATTAATTAACCATGTGTTGGAAAAATTAATTTGAGAGAGAATAAGGTGAAGGGTTATTTTAAAATTTAAAAGTGAGGGGTTCTTTAAATAAATTAAGAGTTGTTAACGGGGAGGTTTAAGGGGAGGGGAATGGATTAGGCTCATGTGGGCCCCACCTCACAAATATCCTCTCCTTGGAGGTTATTTGGTGTGGGACCCACTAATAACTTCTCCTTTGTAGGATACAACACCCACAGATATATAAAATTTGTGATCTATAATTTTATTTAACCAATTCCAATTTCCCCAAAAAATTAACTCTCAACCCGCTTAAAACGCAAATACGGTAATGGGCCCCTTAAGCGGATACTGGCACTATGAGTTCATCGGTGTCCTAAGATTTCAATTCTGATCACCGGTTCATAAGATTAAAAAAATCCGCACGTACGTTTACTGAACGTACCCGGAAAAAACTTCAGAAAATGATTTCGGGCACACCAGGCCTCAGAATCAGGCACCGTCAGAAACCGTGGACTCATAAAATTCCAAAGAAATTAACAAAAATAAATTCCGTGAAATTTCTAGGTCTTTACATTACTCCCACTTTAGGGATTTATGTCCCCATAAAGTTACAACACACACTAGGGAAACAAAAGGTGTACTGAGCACGCATCTGAGCCTCCCGCTCCCTTGTGCTCTCCTAGAGGTTTTCGTGCTACCGGTGAATGTGTACTAGTGGAATGGATCATCCATGAAGGACCCACACTTGATGATCCTCAATCTCAACTGGAACCTCCATGAATGTTTCCCCATCATCGATGTTTAGCTCCCCATGGTAGATGATGTAGAAAAGGTCATGCACGCATCTCCTTAGCTGAGATATGTGGATGACATCTTACACCTGGTGCAACTGAGGTTGATGGGCCAGGAAGTATGCCACCTTGCCTAGTCTATTGATGAAGTGGAGGAGTGACGGTAAGAGACCGAAGATAGGCTGCACCATCTCCATTCACAAATGATATATGTAAGGTACCCAGCTGCTCTGTTGCCTCTCCTAGTAGCTGAATACCAGTCCTCCTATAGAGCGCATCTGCAACAACATTCCCATTCCCATGAGTATAAACTATCTCAAATTCATAGTCATTGGAGGAACTGAATACTCAAAACTCTTGCTGCCACGAGGGTATGGCTGGACGACTCAAGTGTGATCTGCCGCACCCTCCTAAGCATGAGTTTGTCTTATGCTGCCTGGGTTTCCCTTTTCACCGACCAAGGTAAAACCAAATCCCAACGTTGTAGATATACCACAAACTTATTTCCTAATACAGTCAATCTGTGTATGAACTGGGGTTGCCCAGTCCCTACCCAAACTAATGTCATAAGGCCTTGGAATTGCCACCAAGAGGTTCCAACCGAAACTCTCACCTCAAGGGTCAGATCAAACTGTCGGCGTAAGTGTGATTATTGAGTCTCCTCTCAAAGGTATCTCTTGATGTGAGGGTCAAGTCCATGGTTTTAACCAGAAACTCTAGGTCTGGGACAAGATTTCTGGAAGGATGGAATGATTGGTACCTATTTCTATTGATTTGGTAGCTCATAGTAGATAGACCGTACCTCGAATCATTCTTAGAGCCCCTGGCTCACACTTGTTTATCGCATGAAACTATTCCCTTCCCTGCCCTTCTGATCCCTGAACCTGTCAAGGACAACAAAGGCGGGTTGTTCTAACATGTCTAAAAATACATCACCACATGCTGCCCTCCTAGCTCTTCTTACACATCTTCTACTTAGCAGATTCATTTATCCTTAACAATTCTCTTCTAGAAACATTTTACATGCCCATGTCTCTGATACTAGTGCTAGTTTCCTCCATTCCCACTGCTAAATTCTCTTGCTGTATCCATTCAGCCAAAGATCATCCAACCATAATGGTTCTCTCTAGAACCCTAGCATAAGTTGGAATGCATAGAAGAAAAGTGTTGGTTTGGATAACCTTAAACACACCTCGCTCAAGGGTCTGATCTCTAAAGCACTGATCGTATCAAATTCATCGAGTACCAGGATAAATAGGTATGCCTCGATGAATCCTCAGCTACCCTCACGTCGTCATGCAGAAGGTATATATTCTCTAGAAAACTCTCAGCCACCTCCTCAAGCTAGTACTTAGCTGCCTGTGAGTCGGGCTCCCCTCAGAACCTGAGGGTTATCTGATGCTGAAACATGTGTAAGGAACTTAGCCTTGTTGTGTCATCTACCGGTACCGCAAGTTGTATCAGCTGACTAACAGGTAGTGATATAGCTGGCACACTACCCGATTGTACTATCTCAGGCATCGGTCCACATACTGATGCCTCATCACTATGCAAACCAACCTCATGGTCACTAACTGGGAAACAGTAGTAGCTAAGATTTCCATATGCTCGACTAGTGTCAAAACTAGGTGTAGAACTCTAGCAATTCCCTCCAGTTAGTCCACTGCTGTCATAGAATCTATCTCACCTAGTAACCTCGGAGGCCCCTGCTGTTGCAACTCGTGCAACATGCTCTGTCAGTGTGAATCATCCGCAAGTATGGATGGTGGCATCTGCAACCTAACTGTTGGTGGTGGTGCAGGTAAACCACCCAAATGTGCCCTCATAGTATGAGGGCCCTACACTAGAGCCTCATCGCTCAGTGGTCCGTCATTGGGTAATCTCTCAGAACTCCAACTGACTGTCTGCATGGAGGCATCCTGAACAGATGTGACATGGTCAAAAGATTTAAACCTGGTGAACTGACCTAGTAGAGCTGACATAAATAATACTTTTGAAAACATACACGCAATAAGTGTTTTTGTGCACTATGTCGGAAATCAGAAGTTAGGGTCCTGGTGTATGGATACGTCGGCCGCCACACCAACACTGGACTCCCAGAACTGAAAACCACACTCGCTCCTCTAAACACTATTTCTTCCTAGAAAGAAAGATCAAAGTCATGAGTTCTCTGGTAGAACTAACTCCTCTGATACCAATTTTTCATGACCCATCCCCCAGGGTGTGCATCGTGGCTACCCCAAGCCGGCCTTCCATAGGCCAGGGGATGACGACTTGCACCAAAGGCATATTTCCCTAAAACTGGGAAGACATTTCCTTTATAAAACGTAAACACTCACAAATAGAGAACAAGAAGAAGAAAACACTACGTAAAGCAGTATAAAAAGTGTGTTGGAAGTATAAAGGGGTTGGAAATACAAGCCCAATAGAATGGTACATCTACAACTGAATGAAAGTACAACTGAATAGACAAACAGTTGAAAGGTGAAGCAGCTCCTGGATCATCCTCTGGGTTCCTACCTGAAGGGTAGGTACAGATTTCCTCCTCAGCACTCCGCGTCTATCGGTCCACTCCGTGTGCTGTCACACCGAGTGTCCATTCAAGGTACTGTCCATTCCTAGTACACTCTGCCTCAGTCAGTGTTGTCTGTCGTCTACATCCAACACAACGAGGTATGGGCATATCCTGTGCAGGGGTGAGTATACGATACTCAGTAGGGACCCCAATACCCTCAAGGTCTCACTAAATCAACAAATATAACCCACAAAGAATCTTCTCAATAGATAACCATTACTTAGGTATATTACCATACATATACCTATGATATCAGGTAACCCATCTCAATCTTGAGGAAAACACAAAGGTCATTGACCTAGATCAAACCAAGATTTTCATTATCGAAACCTCAGATACTAGATAACTCCTCCTCTATCGAGTATAGTGGCCATGTCGCGACTCTGAGGCGCTACACAATATCCTTAGACTACTGAGGTACTCCTCCCGTCGAGTACTGTGGGTCTACCACCTTACACAGAAGCGCTCCCGGCCATGGGTCTGCTGCCTCACACTGTAGCGCTCCCCCTGATAGCCTACAGAGGTACTTCTTCTGTCGAGTACCCTGGGTCTACAGCCTCATAAAGTAGTGCTCCTCTACCACAGGTCTTCTTAATCACAAAATAGAGCTCCCCAATGGGCTAGTCAAGTCACTCCGAAACATATCAGACATGAAGTCATCAGATCTCAGCCAGCTACTAGGTCTCCGTACTCCATATGCTCGTGTCCGGGAGGATCCGCTCCATGATATACTTTCTGATACTCCAAATGTGACAAAGTCACACAAATAAGTATCTCAAAGTTCTGCCATTTCATAGGGGTCACAATGAAATAGACGGCGCGTCAATTGGACACTCAGTTTATGAGTTATTAGACTTTTTGTCCTGAGGACCTGGTTTATTTCGTGTATGAACCAACCCAACCGTATCTCAACCATACCCCAAATTCCCATGGGGTTTACTCAAAGAGACCATTCCTAAAACAATAATACCAGTGCCATCGACATTTTATCAAAAAAACGACTGGTCTGATAGTTATTGGCTTTTCCTTTCCAGGGCCCGGTTGGTTTTTAATCTAAAACCAACCCGATAGTTCTACAACTGAATCCAAACCTCAAGTGTAGTATTCTAGAAGAACCGTATCATCAATAGGAAACCAACATAGTTGACGGCACATCAATCGGACGTCTGGTGCTTATGTTATTAGTGTTTCCCCTCCGATGGCCCAGATGGTTTAGGGTTCGAACCAACCCGATCATAACCAAACATTACCAAAACCATGATTGTAATATTCTAAAACGGACGTCTCGATCTGAGGAATATTAAACAACTAACGAAGCATCGGTCGGAGGTATGTAGCTGTAGTTATGGGTGTTTAGCCATAAAGGATCTCAAGAGGGGTGTCTGGGCCTGGTCTTACCAGGCCCAACTCACCCTGGGTCGGCCCAAACCGGGGCGATCTGACCAGGGTCTGGGTCCGGCCTGGCTGGGTGCGGCCCAGCCCAGACCGCGTGACGCAGTGGCCCTGCCACGTGGCTGGGGTGGTGGAGCCCACCTGCTCATGCTGACCAGGTAGCGACGGTGCCCTGTGGGGCCCTCCCTAATGAATCAAGGGGAATATATATGCCCCTTCCACCCGTAATGGAACTGGAGATTTTCGGTTCCACTCCACGGAACCCGCTGGGTTCCACCCTAGTGCACCCTCGTGGGCGGCCGATTCAGCGGGCCACCTCCTACCTAACCGTCGTGGCCCAGCAGCGACTTCTAATTCTGGTGCAGTGCGACAGCGCCACACTATCTCTGACTGCCCGGGCCCACATGGCCATGACCCATCTACCACATAGCGCAATGGTGTTGTGCATTAGTCTGACAGCCATGTCCCACTTCCTCTGGTGCACTGCGATGGCACCACGCCTCGTCAGCATGGCCGCAGCCCGTGGTGGCCGCGGTCCCATTCTTCTTACAACACCGGTGACTTGGTGACAATTGTGATGCTGGATTCTTCGGTGGGTTCATCTGCCAGTGGCACCGTTGAACCACCACCATCATCAATACAATAAGAACCATCGAAGGGACGTTGAGTCGTGTTTTTTTGGCACGCACCCTATACATTAGATGATAATATTGGCTAATACTGTACTACAAAAGAAGATGAGGTTTGAGGATTTAAATTAATCAATAACGACCCCTACCTCGAAAAGACGTCGCATGTCGTCGAGTCACGGAAGGCAGATGTCATGGTAGTCAGGCATCGCGGAAGAATGGTGTCAATTCCGTCAACGTCAGAGTACACTCGAAGAAGCATGGTTGGTGACTTTGGGTTCTTCGAATCGTAGAGCGTTCTTCATCGAGGGTTAAAGTCATTCCTTAATTTCTCCATAGGTTACCCCATAAAATATTTTCTAAGGAAAATATTAAAATAGATCTCTCCCAACATTAAAGAAGATCCATGCTAATCCGATGAATTCTAACTCACAAAATAAATTAATTATGTGAATCACCTAATTAATTAACCATGGGTTGGAAAAATTAAATAGAGAGAGATGAAGTTAAAGGGTTATTTAAAAATACAAAAGTGAGGGGTTGTTCAAATAAATGAAGAGGAGTTAATGGGGTGTTTTAAGAAGATGTGAAGGGATTAGACTCGTGTCGACCCCACCTCACAAATACCCTCTCATGGGAGGTTGTGTGGGTGTTGTCCTCACCAATAACTTCTCCTTTGTAGGATATAACTACCAAAGATAAATAAAATTTTTTTTCTACAATTTTATTAACTAATTCCAATTTCCCCAAAAATTAACTATCAATCTGCCTAAAACACAACATTGGAAAAGGTCCCCTTAAGAAAATACTGGCAATGTCAGTTCATCGGTGTTCTCGGATTTCAATTCCGGGCAGCGATTAAAAAGATAAAAAAAACATGCATGTACGTTTACAGAACATACCAGTTCAAAACTTCAGAAAATGATTCTGGTCACACCGGGCCTCAGAATCCGGCGTAGTTAGAAACCCCAGACTCCTAAAATTCCAAAGAAATTAATAAAAAAAATTCCTTGAAATTTCGGGTCTTTAAATTACTCCCACCACAGGGCTTTATGTCCCCATAAAGCTACAACACACACTAGGTAAACAAATGGGGTACTAAGAATGCATATGAGCCTCCTTCTCCCTTGTGCTCACCTGGAGGTTCCCATGCTACCAGCGAATGTGCACCAGAGGATTAGACCGTCCATGTAGAACCCTCTCCTGTCGATCCTCAATCTCCTATGGAACCTCCATGAATGTTACCAAATCATCTATGTTCATCTTCCCATGGTCAATGATGTGGAAAAGGTCATGCACGCCTCTCCTCAACTGAGATACGTGGATGATGTCTTGCACATGGTGCAATTGATGAGGAAGGGCCATGCGGTAATCCACCTTTCCTACCCTGCTGATGAAGTGGAGGAGTGACTATAAGAGACTGATGTTAGGATGCACCATCTCTATCTACAAAGGATATATGTAAGGCAGCTAGCTGCTCTATCGCCACTCCTAGAGGATGAATATCAGTCCTCCAGCAAAGTGCATATGCAACAATGTTCCCCTTCCCAGGAGTATATACTATCTCGAAGTCATAGTCCTAGAGGAACTGAATACTCAAAAATCTTTCTTCCATAATGGTACGGTTGGCCGAATGAAGAGTGATCGGCCGCACACTTCTAAGCATTAGTTTATCCTTTGCAGCCTATGTTTCCCTTTTCACCGATCAAGGTAAAACCCCATCCCAACTTCTTAGATAAACCCCAAAATTTATGCCTAATACAATCAAACTGTGTATGAAATATGGAGGCCCCTTCTATACCCAATCAAACATAATAAGGCCTCAATGCTGCCACCAAGAGGTTCCAACCTAAACACTCACCTCAAGGGTCAGATCACACCGTCAGCGTAATAGTAATTATTGAGTCTCCTCCCAAAGGAATCTCCTGAAATGAGGGTCAAGTCAACGAGCTTAGCTGGAAACTCTATTTTTGTGACATGATTCGTGGAAGGAAGGAATGATTGGTACCTATTTCTATTGATACGACATCTCGTAGTAGACACAGACCGTACCTCAATTCATTCCTAGAGCCCCTGGGTCACATTTCATGACCAAAATAATTATTCTCTTCCCCTGCCCTCAAGATCACTGAACCTAGAGGGGACAAAAAAGGACGGTGGTTGTAACATGTTGAGATGTACATCACCACATGCTGCCCTCCTAGCTTTGCTTCCATGTCTACTGCTCTGCAGATTCATATATCCTTAACACTTCCTCTTGTTGAAACATTTTACATACCCAAGTCTCTGAGACTAGTACCAGTTTCCTACATTCCCACAACTAACATTCTCTATCTGTATCCATTCAGCCAATGAACATTCACCCACAAAGGTTCTCTCTAGAACCCTAGCATATATAGGAATGCATAGATGAAACGTGTTGGCTCAGGTAACCTCAAAAACACCTCGCTCAGTGGTCCGACCTCTAAAGCATTGATCGTATCATATTCATCGATTACTAGGAAAGATTATTATGCCTAGATGAATTCTATTCTAATGTCACGTCGACCTACCGATGTAATATAAGCACTAGAAAATTCTCTGCCACCTCCTCAAGCCAGTCCTTAGCCTCATGTGATTCGGTCTCTCCTAGGATCCTGAGGTGTAACTGATTCTAAAACACATGTAAGGCACTAAGACAACATGTGTCATCTACCAGTACCAGCGGTTGTATCAACAAACCAACAAGTAGTGATATTGCTGGAACACTACACAAAGGTACAATCTCATGCATCGGTCCACATAATGAAGCCTCATCACTATGCAGACCAACCTCATGGTCACTCACTAGGAAACCCTAGTAGCTAAGATCTACATCTGCTCTAATAGTGTCTAAACTATATGTAGAACTCTAGAAATTGCCTCGAGCCAGTCCACTGCTACCTGAGAATATGTCTCACCTCGTAACCTCGGAGGCCATTGCTACTGGAACTCATGCAACACGCTCTGTCCATGTGCACCATCCACTAGTATGGCTGATGGAATCTACTGCCTAATGGGTGGTGGTGCTGCTGGTACACCACCCGAATGTGCCATCATAGTAAGAGGGACCTGCACCAAAGCCTCATCGCTCGGTGGGCCTTCATTGGGTACTCTCTCGGAACTCCAACTGACACTCTGCATGGAGGCATCCTATACAGATGCGACATGGTAAAATGATTTAAACCTGGTGAGCTGGCCTGGTTGAGCTGACTTAAAGAAAACATTTGAAAACAGAAACACAATATGTATTTTCATGCACTATGTCAGAAATTAGAAGTCAGGGTCCTGGTGTATGGATACGTCGGCCACCGCACCAACACTAGACTCCCTGAACTAAAAACCACACTCGGTACTCTTAACACTATTACATCACAGAAAGAAAGATCAGAGCCATGAGTTCCATGGTAGAACCAATTCCTCTAATACCAATTTGTCACGAACCGTCTCCCAGGGCCTGCATCGTGACTATCCCAAGCCCGCCTTCCATAGGCCAGGGGCTGACGACTAGCACCAAAGGCCTATTTCCCTAGAACTGGGAATGCATTACCTTTATAAAATGTAAACACTCACAACCAGAGAAAAAGCATAAGAAAACACTATGTAAAACAGAATAACAAGCGTGCTAGAAGTACAAAGGGGCCGGAAATAAAAGAACAATAGAAAGGTACAACCACAACAGAAAGAAGGTACAACTGAAAAGACAAAAATCTGAAAGGTGAAGCAGCTCCTGGATTTTCCACTGGGTTCCAACCTGAAGGGTAGGTACAATTTTTCTCCTCAGTACTCCCTATCTATCGGTCCGATATGTGTTTCATCACGCCAAGTGTCCATATCCGGGTACCGTCCAGTCCTCGTACAATCTCCCTTAGTCAGTGTTGTCCATAGTCTACATCCAACACAACGAGGTGAGGGCATAGCCCGGGCAGGGGTGAGTATGACGATACTAAGTAGGGACCCCGAGACCCTCAACATCTTACTAAAACCAACAAGTATAAACCACAATGAATGTTCTCAACAGATAACCTTTACTTAGTTATATTCCCATACATATAAGAAGGTTATCAAGTAACCCATCTCAATCATGACGAAAACACAAAGGTCATTGACTCAGCTCAAACCAGGATTTTCATTATCGAAACCACAACTGCTGGAGAACTCCTCCTCTGTCGAGTACAGTGGCCCTATCACGACTCTGAGGCGCTACTCACTTACCTTATACTGTTGAGGTACTCCTCCTGTCGAGTACCGCGGGTCTACCGCCTCATACAGTAGCGCTCCCAACCATGGGTCTGCCGCCTCACAGAGTAGCACTCTACCTGATAGCCTAAAGAGGTACTCTTTCAGTCGATTACCGCAAGCCTTCCTTCTCACAATGTAGCACTCCTCCACCATGGGTCTTCCACCTAACACTGTAGTTCTCCCCACTGGGCGAGTCAAGCCACTCCGAAACGTATCAGACAAGCAGTCATCAGGTCTCACCCGACTACTAGGTCCTCGTACTCCATATGCTCATCTCACCCAGCTACTAGGTCTTCAGGACACTACGGACCTACTAGACATGACCCAATTTCTCTATCACGGTGCGACGACACCGCACCCCTTCGGTATGGTCGCGGCCCGTGGTGGCCATGGTCCCACTCTTCACACAGCTCTGGTGACCTGGTGACAATTGCGCTGTTGGATTCTTCTGTGGTTTCTTCTACCGATTGCGTCGTTGCACCACCGCCATCCTCAATCCAATAATAACCATTGGAGGGATGTCCAGATGTGTTTGTTCGGCCTTCCCCTTCATTTTAGATGATAATATCAGATAACAGTGTACCACAATAAAAGATGAGGTTCGAGGATATAAATTAATCAATAATGACCCCTACATCGAAAATACATCGCACGTCATCGAGCCGTAGAAGACGGGCATTGTGGTAGTTGGGCATTGTGAAAAAACGGTGTGGATTCCATCGATGTTGCAGTGCACCCGAAGAAGAAGTGTTGTTGGCGACTTCGCATTCATAGAATCGTAGAGCAATCTTCGTCGAGGGAGAAATTCGTTCCTTTATTTCTCCGCAAAATATTTCCTATGGGAAATATTAAAATACATCTCCCCCAACTTTAAAGAAGTGCCATGAAAATACAATTAATTCAAACTCTTGAAATTAATTAATTAAGTTAATCACCTAATTAATAAACCATGGGTTGGCAAAATTAATCAGAGAGAGAAGAAGGTGAAGGGTTATTTTAAAATTCAAAATTGAGGTGTTGAGCAAATAAATGAAGAGGAGTTAATGGGGAGGTTTAAGGGGAGGTGAATGGATTCAGCTCGTGTGGGCCCTGCCTCACAAATATCCTCTCAAGGGAGGTTATGTGGGTGTGGGGCACACCAATAACTTCTCCTTTATAGGATATAACTACCAAAGATAAATAAAATTTGTTTTCTACAATTTTATTTAACTAATTTCAATTTCACCAAAAATTAACACTCAACCCACATAAAATACAACTACGGTAAAGGTCCACTTAAGAGAATACTAGCCCTATGAGTTCATCAGTGTCCTTGGATTTCAATTCTGATCACCGGTTCAAATGATAAAAAACCCACATGTATGTTTACTGAACATACCCAAACAAAACATCAGAAGATGATTCCGGGCACACTGTGCCTTGGAATAAGGCACCGTCAGAAAATGCGGACTCGTAAAATCCAAAGAAATTATGAAAAAAAAATTCCTTGAAATTTATGGGTCTTTACATTACTCCCAACTCATGGATTTACGTCCCCATAAATCTATAACACAACCTAGAGAAACAAAAGGGGTATTGTCCACACATATGAGCCTCTTGCTCCCTTGTGCTCTCCTGGAGGTTCCCATGCTGCCAGCGAATGCAGACCAGAGGAATCGACCATCCACGTAGGACTCAATCTTTTTGATCCTCAATCTCCACTGGAACCTCCGTGAATGTTTCCACTTCATCGATGTTCAGCACCTCGAGGTCGATGATGTGTAAATGGTCGTGCAAGAATCTACTCAACTGAGATATGTGGATGACATCGTGCACTCGGTGCAACTGAGGTGGAAGGGCCAGGCGGTAAGCCACCTCACCTACTCTGCTGATGAAGTGGAGGGGTGACTGTAAGAGATTGATATTAGGCTGCACCATCTCTATCCACAAAGGATATATGTAATGCAGCCATTTGCTCTGTCGCCTCTCCTAGAAACTGAATACCAGTCCTCATTCTGGGCACATTCTCAACAATGTTCCCCTTCCCAGATGTATAGACTATCCTGATGTCATAGTCATGGAGGAACTTAATAATTAAAGCTCTTACTTCCATGAGGTCAAGGCTGACCGACTCATGAGTGATCCCCAAACCCTCCTAAGAATGAGTTTATCCTATGCTTCCGGGGTTTCCATTTCTTCCAACCAAGTTAAAACCACATCCTGACGTTGTAGATAAACCACAACCTTTTTGCCAAATACAGTCAATCTGTGTATGATCTTTGGTTGCCCAGTCCTTACCCAAACTAAAATCGTAAGGCCTCGATGCTACCACCAAGTGGGTCCAAAAGAAATTCTCACCAGATGGGAAAGATCACACCATCGGCATAAGTGTGATTATCGAGTCTCCTCCCAATGTTTTCTCCTAACATGAGGGTCAACTCAGCAGTTTTAACTGGAAAATCTAGGACTAGGATAGGATTCGTAGAAGGAAGGAATAATTGGTACCTATGTTTATTGATACATTAGCTCGTAATAGACACAGACCGTACCTCAAATCATTCCTAGAGCCCCTGGGTCACACTTCGTGACAGCATGGAAATATTCTCTTCCCCTAACCTCAAGCTCCTGGAACCCTCCTGTGACATCAAAGGTGGGTGGTTGTAACATGTCGAAATGTACATCACCACATGATTCCCTCTTAACTCTGATTCCACATCTGTTGCACCGTAGATTCATCTGTCCTTAACACATCCTCTTCTTGATACATTTTACATGCCCAAGTCTCTGAGACTACTACCAGTTTCCTGCTTTCCCACTGCTCACATTCTCAAGCTGTATCCATTCAGCCAAAGAACATTCAACAAAAAAGGTTCTCTCTAGCACCCTAGTATAAGTAGGAATGCGTAGAGGAAAAAAGTTGGCTCAGATAACCTTAAACACACCTCGCTTAGAGGTCTGATCTCTAAAGCACTGATCGTATCAAATTCAACGAGTACCAGGAAATATTGGTATGCCTCGATGAATTCTCAGCTACCACCATTTCATCCTGCCGAAGCTGTATAAGCTCTAGAAAACTCTCAGCCCCCTCCTCATGCTAGTACTTAGCCGCCTGTGAGTCGGGCTCACCTCAAAATCTAAGGGGCATCTGATGCTGAAACACGTGTAAGGAACTGAGCCTACATGTCTCATATACCAGTATCAACGGTTGTATCAACAGACCAATAGGTTGTGATAGAGCTGGCACACAACACGAAGGTACTATCTCATGCATCGGTCCACGTACCGAAGCCTCATCACTATGCGGACCAACCTCATTGTCACTCACTGGGAAAAATAGTAGCTAAGATCACCATAGGATCTAATAGTGTCTAAACTAGGTGTAGAACTCTAGAAATCACCTCCCGCAAGTCCACTGCTACCTGTGAATCTATCTCACCTCGTAACCTCAGAGGCCACTACTGCTAGAACTCATGCAATGTGATCTGCCAGCGTTTACAATCTGCTAGTATAGCTGGTGGAATCTGCTGCCTAACTGGTGGTGGTGGTGCTGGTGCACCACCAGAATGTGCCATCATAGTAAGAGGGCCCTGCACCAAAGCCTCATCGCTTGGTGGGATAACATCGGGTACTCTCTCAGAACTCCAACACACTGTCTGTGTAGAGGCATACTGAACAGATACAACATGGTCAAATGATCTAAACCTGGTGAGCTGACGCAGTTGAGCTGACTTAATGAATAATTTTGAAAACAGACAGGCAATAAGTTTTTTCATGCACTATGTCGGAAATCAGAAGTCAGGGTCCGGGTGTATGGATACGTCGGCCGCTGCACCAACACTGGACTCCCTGAACTAAAAACTACACTCAATACTTTTAACACTATTTCTTCACAGAATGAAAAATCAATGTCTTGAGTTCTGCAGTAGAACCGACTCCTCTGATAAATTTTTTCATGACCCGTACCCCTTGGGCCCGAATCATTACTACCCCAAGCCCGCATTCCATAGGCCATGGACTGGCGACTAGCACCAAAGGAGTATTTCCCTAGAACTGGGAAGGCATTGCCTTTATAAAGCGTAAACACTCACAAATAGAGGAAAAGCAGAAGAAAACACTAAGTAAAGCAGTATAACCAGTGTGCTGGATGTACAAAGAGGCTGGAAATACAAGCCCAACTGAAAGGTACAACTACAACTGAATGAAAATACAACTTAAAAGACAAACAGCTGAATGGTGAAGCAGCTCCTGGATTATCCTCTGGGTTTCTACCTGAAGGGTAGGTACATATGTCCTCCTCATCACTCCATGTCTACCAGTCCTCTCCATGTGCCATTATACCGAGTGGCCATATCTGGGTACCATCGCTTCCTCATACACTCTGCCTCGGTCAGTGCTTTCCGTCGTCTGCATCCCACACAACGAGGTGCGGGCATTTCCCCTGCAGGGGTGAGTATAACAATACTCAGTAGGGACCCCGAGACCCTCAAGGTCTCACTAAAACCAACAAGTATAAACCAAAAATAAAGATCTCAACAGATAAACATTACTTAGGTATATGCCCATACATATACCTATGTTATCAAATAACACATCTCAATCATGAGGACAACACAAAGGTCATTGACTCAGATCAAACCAAGATTTTCATTATCGAAACCACAACTGCTGGAGAACTCCACCTCCTTCGAGTACAATTGACATATCACGAATTAGATGTGATACTCACTAACCATAGACTTCTGAGGTACTCCTCCTGTCGAGTACCACAGGTCTAATGCCTCACATAGTAGCTCTCCCCGCCATGGGTCTGCCGCCTCACACAGTAGCGCTCCCCTGATAGCCTGTAGAGGTACTCTTTCTGTCGAGTACCGTGTGTATGCCGCCTCAAAAATTAGTTACTCTCCACCATGGGTCTTCCTCCTCACATATTATTTCTCCCTACTAGGCTAGTCATGTCACTCTGAAATTTATCAGACAAGCGGTCATCAGGTCTCATCCAACTACTAGGTCTCCGTACTCCATATGCTCGTCTCCGGGAGGATCCGCTCCACGAGCTACTAGAAGATACTTCATGTGTCACAAATTCCCAAGAAGAAGTCTCTTAAAGGTCCTCCACTTCATAGGGGTCTCAACACAATAGACGGCGCGTCAATCGGACGCCCAGGCTGTGAGTTATTAGACTTTTTGTCCTTGGGGCCAGGTTGGTTTCGTGTACGAACCAACCCAACTATATCTCAACCATACCCCGAACTCCGATGGGGTTTACTCAAAGGGACTATTTATCAACAAGATTACCAATTCCATTGATGGTTCATCAAACAGACTATGGTCTGAGAGTTATTGGCTTTTCTGTTCCATGGGCTCGGTTGGTTTTTAAGCTAAAACCAACTCGACCATACTCCAACTCTGTCCAAACCTCAAGTAGATTATTCCAAAAGTACTTTCTCATCAAAAGGAAACCAATGTAGTTGAGGGAACGTCAATAAGACATCCGATCGTTATGTTATTAGGGTTTCCACTTTGAGGGACTGACTGGTTTCGGGTTTGAAACAACCCGGCCGTACTCAAACTTTGCCAAAACCTTTAGTGTAATATACCGAAACGAACAAATCGATCCGAGGAATCCTTCACAAATGATGGTGTTTTGATCGGAGTTTCGTAGATCATGTTATGGGAATTTAACCCAAAAGGATCAAAAGTGGGGGGTCTAGGCCGGTCCGACCCAGGCCATCTCACCCAGGGTTGGCCCGAATAGGGTCCGGGTCCGACCCGGGAGGGCGCGGCCCGACCCGTAGATGGTGTGGTCCGACCTGGTCCGTGTGATGCGGTGGCCTAGCCACATGGTTGGGGCGGTGTATCCCACCTGGTCATGTTGACCAGGCAGTGGAGGTGCCTTGCGGGGCCCGCCCTAATGAAACAAGGGGCAGTATTACACCCACGGTCTCCTGTAATGGCACCGGCGAGCGCGGTTCCTCTCCATGAAACCCACCAGGTTCCACCCTGGCGCACCCTCACCGAATTTCGGCTCATCCGGCCACCTCCTACCTAATCGCCATGGCCCAGCCGTGGATTCCCCTTCTGGCATGGTGAGACAGCATCGCGCTATCTCTGACTACCACTGCCAGCATGGTCGCGGCCCCTCTACCGTGTGGCGCGATGGTGCTGTACTTTCTTCTGACCAGAGCGGCCCTCATGGCCATGACCCTCTTACTCTAGTAGGGTGTGACGACACCACACACCTTCGTCATGGATGCAACCCATGGTGGTCGTGGTCCAATTCTTCGAACAACTACGACAACCCGGTGACAATTGCGCTGTCAGATTCTTCTACGGTTTCTTCTACCAGTGGCGCCTTTGCGCCACCACCATCATCAATCCAATAAGAACCATCAGAGGGACATCATGCCGTGTTTTTCCAGCCCGTTCCCCCCACGTTATATGATAATATCCGCTAACAGTGTACCACAATAAAAGATGAGGTTTGAGGATTTAAATTAATCAATAACGACCCCTACCACGAAAAGACATCAAACATCGTCGAGCCGTGGAAGATAGACATCACGGTAGTATGGCGTCGCAGAAGAATGGTGTCAATTACGTCGAAATCAGAGTGCACCTGAAGAAGAAGTGTCATCGGAGACTTCAGGTTTTTCGAATCATAGAGCATTCTTCGTCGAGGGAGAAATTCATTCCTCTATTTCTCTAGAGGTTTCCCAACAAAATATTTTATAAGGAAAATATTAAAATAGATCACTCCTAACATTAAAGATGTTCCATGAAAATAAAATTAATTCAAAATCACAAAATTAATTAATTAAATTAAACACCTAATTAATTAACCATGGGTTGGAAAAATTAATTAGGGAGAGAAGAAGGTAAAGGGTTATTTTGAAATTCAAAAGTGAGGGGTTGTTCAAATAAGTGTAGAGGAGTTAATGGGTTGGTTTAAGGGGAGGTGAATGGATTAGGCTCTTATGGGACAAAATCACAAATATCCTCTCATGGGAGGTTATATGGGTGTGGGACCCACGAATATCTTCACTGTTGTTTGATATAACTATCAAAGATAACTAAAATTTCTGATCTACAATTTTATTTAACTAATTCCAATTTCCAAAAAAAATTAACTCTCAACCCCCATAAAATGAAACTGTGGTAATGGTCCCACTAAACGAATACTGGCACATAGAGTTCATCTGTGTCCTCAGATTTCAATTCTGAGCACCGGTTCAAAAGATAAAAAAACCCACACGTATATTTACTGAACATACAAGAACAAAAATTCAGAAAATGATTCTGGGCACACCGGGCCTCAGAATCAGGCGCCGTCAGAAACTACGGAAGCGTAAAAATCCAAAGAAATTATGAAAAACTATTCCTTCAAATTTCTGGATCTTTAAAAGTTCTGTGTTATTTTTCCATTATATCATTGCATTACCACGAAATTTTTTTATATAAATACTTTTTATATTTGGAAGAATTAGAAACTCTATATTGGTTATTATTTTGTTATATATGTAAAATGTTGCATGTATTTTGGTTTGTATTCATGTGTACAAGTAAATTATGTTATCCCTTCCAATTTCAGTGATATTACTACTCAACACTAATTGATAGCCATTATCATTTTAGAAACATGATTTGGTTTTCACCCATTGAATGCTGATGACCTAGGTGGTGTCTTAGTGGGTCGAGTAACGCAATAGTAATGTTTTATGAAATTTTCATTCATATGTGTCTATGTAAATCATATGAAAAGTCCATTATTAGGGTCTAAAATATCATGAAAATAATCCAAATCATACCACAAATGAGTGAAAACTTAGGAAAATTCATCTTTGATCATAGTTATGATTGAGCCAATAATCATCCCGACTATCTCATAGTGGTTACCCCTAGGTACATATTTTACATATATATATAAACATTACAGTATCTACTTAAGGATGTATATTCATTGAAACTACAAAAAAATTACTTTTTCTAAAACATTGGATGGTTATTTCTTCATGGAAAGTATTGAGTATAACAATTGTATTGATTAACCATGAATAAAAATTAATTTTGAAATTTTATGATAGAATAAATAAAAACGAAACTCTAATGGAAAAGATATGCAATGATTTCCCTTATATTGATGCAATGATCCTAAAACATTACGATGGATCCTTGGGGGATTGTGTACACCTTGGGGGGTACATGGTGGTATATCACCATTAATTCATGTTTTATAGACTTGGAGTTAATGTAAATGGATAAATTGGTGGCTATTTATAGTAGAAGTGGATGATTTTTAATATTTTTCAAATATAGGTCATGGAATCCGAGGTTGTGGAAATTGAAAAATCATTTGTTTACCCACGGTTTATTCTCCTTGTATTGGAAATTGGGGTAACATATTATGTTATTCTAATACACGAAAACAAAATTAATTTTTTAACAAAACTTTTTTCAAGGAAAGCTAATGTTTACACAATTTAATGTTTTTCAAAATCAAATTGTCCTTTTTTTTGTTTTTGGAATAATTCGTATTGATTCAAAATTGAATAAAATCTATTAATATACATAATATTAATAAAATAAAATATTTTTTCTCCAGGATGGTGTTTAATTTATTATGGAATCATTATAACATAAATATAATGTCATAAAATATACTGAAACCGTAAAATTGTTTTTCACTAATCATCCAAAAAATTATTTTATAAAATCCACATAAATCCACCCTAGAAAAATAGTAATGTGATAATATGAAAAATTATTCTTATTTATTAATACAATTCATCTAAATATGTTAAATTTAACATTTAATTTAAAAATCCTTATTTATTTAAAATATTTATTTTTTAGGCACATATCAATATATAACAGTTATAAAAAAATTCATATTTCATTATAAAATTATTTTGTCATTTATTATTTGATAAAAGTTTTTAAGAGGGATTTTTATTAAAAATAAAATTTCATATTCAATGGTTTATTATAAAAGTTCTATATATTTTCTAGAAATAAACAATAATGTTTTATTTTTATCAAAAAAACATTTTATCAATATCATCTCAATTAATCATGTATTATATTATGATAAACTATTAATACATGAATTTATGGGAAATAATAATATTTACATAGAAAATTTCACCTTTCATAACTATGTTTGGGACATGTAACCCATTATTACACCTACATACGCTCAAATGGTAAATTATGTGATGGTGAAAGATTCATTGGGAGACTCAACTAAAATTGGCAAAGTGGTAATCGTGAAAAACATGAACTTCTCATGTTTTTGATTTCATTAAAGATTCACTAGATAATGTTGGGACTGGGATTGGTCATGGATAAACTCTTTTCATTATTCCTCCCCCCTATATTATGACTGGGGGGATTCAAATTGTCATGACTCATCCCCCCGAGGCCCATGTCATGACTCCCCCAAACCAGCCTACTATAGGGTAGGGGTTGGCGAAAAACTGGAATAGTGTATTCCATATACAGGAATGCATTGCCTTTAAACACGTACAAAAACATAGTCCAGGAAAACAATATGATGCAACCTCGATGTAAAACTACAGTACTAAAAGTGTGTTCTGAAAGTAAAGGGGATCAGAATACAATCATAACTGAAAAGGTACGACTACAACTAAAAAAATGGCTCATGTGCTCATCTACCAAGGATCCTACCCGATGGTTAGTTGCATATCATCTACACTAGTCTCTACATCAACCGGTCACTTCAATGTACCACCTTGTCTTGGATCCTACAGTCTCATATGACCCACACGTCTTCTGCACAACACACAACAAGGTGCGGGTAAAATCCGTGCAGGGGTGAGTATAAAAATACTTAGTAGGGACCCCAAGACCCCAGGAATGTCTCTCAGAATTCCACAGAAGAACAACACAAGCATGATATCAATAAAAAAATCTCAATGAAATAGTCAAAGATCAGACCAGGTATAACCAAAGTGTAGTAGTAAAAATGATTTGTAATAAGACTATATCATCTAACTCTTTCAAGAGGAACTACTGATGACCCAAATATGATTGGTAGGATCTGATCCACATAAGACCCACATAGGATTGATAGTTGCTGATTCACATAGAATCACTTGTTTCTGATTCATAGAGAATCGATGGGTGCTCATTCACACAGAATCGTTGGGTACTAATTCATATAGAATCAATGGGTGATGATTCACACATGAATTGTTGGGTGTTGATTCACATAGAATTGTTGGCTGCTATTTCACACATAATTGATGGCTCCTGATTCACACCTAATCACTGGGTGCTAATTCAAACAGAAATGCTAGGTCCAGATTCAAACAGAATCATTGGGTGATGATTCACATAGAATCACATTGTGCTGATTCACACAGAATCACTGAGTATTTATTCACATAGAATCGATGGGTGAAAATTCACATAGAATCACTGCTTTATAATTCACACAGGATAGATAGGTGATTATTAATAAAGAATCACTGGGTGCTGATTCACATAGAATCACTGGGTGATGATTCACACAGAATCATTTTGGGCTGATTCACATAGAATCAATGGGTGGCGATTCAAACATAATCGTTAGGTGCTAGTTCACACAGAGTCACTCAGTGCTGATTCACACAGAATCATTGGAATCTCATTCACAAAATAATAGGTTCTAATTCACATAGAATCACTCTTCATTCTTTACGAATCAGCCAGACACTAGATTCCCACTCATAGTTTTCTTGTTTCTTGAAAAAACCAATTCACAATCCATTAATCATATATAAACTGGAACGAAGTCCCAAGTAAAAGTTACCCAATGATTTGTCATGTCATAAGGGTTCTAACACAACAGACAGAGCATCAACCAGACAATTGAACCTGTATGTTATTATCATTTTAGTTTCAAGGGCCCAGTAAGATTCATAGTAGATCCACCCCAGACATACTCCAAATTTTTCAAAACAATTGTGGAGTATCTCAGAACAACTGTCTTTCTCTACAAATCCCATTTCCATAGATGTATCGTTAATTGGATGTTCGGATGGCATGATATGGTCATTTACATGTTATTGGTCCCGAATCATTCCAGGTCTAATCTGACTAGGTTTGGTTCACCTCCACACGACCGGGTTCTGACCCAGTCCTACCCGAATCGTCCTGGGTTGGCCTAGTTGGGCTGGGATGTGGTGAGCTCGACCCATTGGGACATGGACCAATCGGACTCGCCAGGCAACGCGGCCCAGTGCACTAGCGTGACTCACCAACCAGGTGGCAGCCCAGCATCCAAAATACACTAGAAGTGTCGTTCGACTTTTCAATTTGTAGTGCCACGTGGCATCGCCAAGTGGTCCATCGGACCCATGGGGAATAGGTCCCCCTCTACTGTGATTTCGATACCGTGACCCCTTTTCACCACAGCTTACGATAGAACGTCACCCTGCCAACACCGTAGGCCGTGTTTCGGCCACCCCTTCAGGTCTGTCATGGTGCGAAGTGACACCATCCCATTTTGAATTCGGTGAGCGCTGGCCTCTGCCTTCACCTTTCTATGCAACGACGAATCTTCCATAGGCCACCAAGTCATCTATGGTTGAACATTATTCATTTAGAACGCACCTACAGTCCTCTCGAGATATCTCCATCATTGTGCGCATCTCGGTTTCATAGTTTTGTAAAGCTGTAAAAACCCATCTTTGAAGAGCACAATAAAAAAACAAGTGGCAGATGGTCCTGGATTTGTTCTTTTGGCCCTTTCCCTCTATATTATTATAATAACATGTAGGATCAGTTTAAACATCACATTAAAATAATGATAAACCTCGGTCGAATAACCCACAATGACCAGCCGCCGATATTCAAGAATGAGCTAATGAATTGAGGGAAAATATCAAATTAAAAGACATCCCCTATATTGAGATTAAATGGATACATCATGGTGGTGGAAGAAGATTATGCATTTAATGATGCCTTTGGCTTTCTTCGATCTTGGTTTTTTGCCACCCGAGTATCCATCTACATTGGTGTAATCTGTTGCATCACCTCATCCATATTTATTCACATGATTAATCCATGTAATTACTATTCCCCATGAACCATACAAATAGAGTGGAGAAAGGGTGAGTATCGCACCGAGGAATTAAAGACATTCATTAATTGATGTAAATAATGCGCCATAATAATTACACGACATGTGGTTACACAACTAATGTGTAACTAGACAATTAATACCCCATATTTAAAAGTTCGACCACCTCTAGGGTCCCCACCACCACTGGTCAACAGTTGGTAAGAAAAAAAAAACAATTCTAATAAAACAATTCTAATGTTATTTTATTATTTTTTTATAATGTCACAAAAAATTACTTCTTCACCTGACCAACTGTGGTCAATGTTAAGCATCCCATATGAGAATCCTGACACTGTGTATTCAACAGAACCATTATAATTTTAATACGAGTAACACTTCCAAAAAAAAATTACTCCCACCCATATGAGTTTACTAAAAGTACCTTATAAAAGTTCAAAAAATTATTAGCAGTTATAGTCAACACATGCTTATCAAGGATAGGATCATCCAACGGGGAACATTCCCTCAAAAGCACAATGGTGCTCTCGGATTTCCAATCCATGTTACCATTTAGGATTTATATAATTTTATAGTAAAATAATTGTTACATTATTATTTTATTTATGAAAAAACACTAACTTCCACTATTATCCCCCGCCGACCAAAGATAGGACCTCCCTAAAGAAGGAATACCCTCACATGTTCAGTGGTTGCCACTAATTTTTAAATCCAATACACCATTCTTATGTTATAAGAATTTAAAAAATAAATTAATTTTATTAAATAATGTTATTTATAGTAGTTCAATTTTCGGGTTTTCTCCATTGAGGCATGTGCCGACTAAACCTATGTGGCACATAAGGTAAACACAGAATCTTGAAAGCAATGGTTCCCTGTGATTTCTGATCTAGTTACCTGTTTATGAGTTATTATAATTTTTCAAGAAAACTACTCACACATGCTATTTTAAGATTAACACTTTTTCGATGAATCATTCTAGGCACTCCGGGCCTTAGAATCACTTTCCATTAGAATTTTCAATCTCAAAAA
The DNA here is from genome assembly GCA_963277665.1 of Viscum album. Classification (NCBI taxonomy): domain Eukaryota; kingdom Viridiplantae; phylum Streptophyta; class Magnoliopsida; order Santalales; family Viscaceae; genus Viscum; species Viscum album. The sequence continues at coordinate 541,119,042 of OY728165.1, forward strand.
AATTTAATATAATTAAAAATAAATTTATATGGAATTTTAGGGTTGTTACATTTTCCCACCATAGGTATATACATCCTAAAATCCATAAAAGGAAAATTAAACATGTGGGGGTACTGAGCACATATCTGAGACTCCAGCTCCCATGTGCCCTCCTGAACATTCCCATGCTGCCAACAAACTCCTGCAAAAGGGATCGAACATCCACAAATTATTCACTCCCGTCGATTCCATATGACCACCGAGAACTCTGAAAAATTCACCCCATCATCAATGTACAACTCACCTTAGTCGATAATGTGTGATGGATCATTCAAGAATAACTTCTGTTGAAACACATGGAAAACGTTATGCACCCTGTGCATATGTGGGGGATGCGCTCGATGGTATGCCGCCTCACCTAATCTGCTAAGGTTCTGTAGAGGTCTGATGAACCTCAATGATATCATACCATCACAGTCAAACCTCTATAATCCTCATCCGTGTGAGACCCATAGGAATACAAGGTATCCTTCATCAAACTGCATGGGTCTCCGTCTCCAGTTTCCATAAGACATTTAATGGATTTGTGGAGTCCTCATCTGCTCTTCAATGAACTGCACCTTCAATGTGGTCTCCTGTACCATATCTAGACACATAAGTGGTGTCTCTGCTGGGTTTATCCAGAAAATAGGTGATATACATAGTCGCCCACACAAGGCCTCAAATGGAGCCATGCCAATAGTGGAGTGATAACTATTGTTGTATGAGAACTCCACCACTTCTTTCTTCATCCCTGGCCACCAGTTCTAACACCAGAGGTCTTGAAACTTCTTTTCCACACAAAGATATACTACTAATGGGGATGCATGGAACTCTCTCAACACCTCATCTCGTATCATTACTGGTTTAATGGTTTATCCTATGAGTAGGATAACATGCTCCACACCTTCCAAAAACCATTTAGAAGCCTGTCCTGAGTATATTTGAGCACATCGGGACATGAAATCAATATCCCCATATTGTGACACATTGACTTGCTAATGGATCAGGGATGTTATTTTCATATAATTGAGGTAATATTTTATGTGACTATCCACAAATTATATCTTCAATGCGGTTAGATTCTATGCCACCTCACTCGCCAAATGTAGTCCTGACCTCCTCTTAAGTGCATCATCAACCACATTCCCCTTCCATTGAGTGTAGACTATCTCAAATACATAGTCCTGTAGGAACTTTTACCATCACCATTGTTAAATGTTCAAATTATTATGTGAGAAAATATACATGAGAATCTTGTGATCGGAGTAGACAGAAAAGTGATCAATCAACTATACCCACAGCACTCGGAGCTCCATTAGAGCCATCGAATATTCAATAGTAGATATTAATTCCATCCCTGGGTACAATTCAAATATAGATGTCCCAGTCTCGGATTAGAGTTAATCTTTGAAGAGTCTTTAGAAAAGGATATTCATGCACACTTCCACTACTATTGGGAACCGAAAACTCAAAAATTATACTACCATGAGTGTAAATCTTGTTGAGTAATGAGTGATCTACTGCACCCTCCTATGCATGATTTTATCGTATTCTATCTGGGTTTCCTTTCTTTCCAATCAAGTAAAACCTTATTACCCCTGTAGATATACCATATCATTTTTCCTAAAATATTCTATCTGAGCTTGAACTGTGGATGACCAGTCCATAACCAAAAAAACATCATAAGGACTCGTCGTTGCCACCAAGAAGTTCCATCTGAATCTCTCACCTCAAGTGCTTTACCACACCATCAGAATAAGTTTGATTATCTAGTATCCTCCCATATGTATATCTAAATTCAAGGATCATGTAAATGGATTAATTAGAAACTCATGGACTTGAACAAGATTTTTTACCAGAATGAAATCATAGTACCTATGAATATTAATATGAAAACTAGATTTAGACACACAATGTACCTCGAATCAGTACTACAGCCATTTGGCCACACTCCTGGACCGCGTGAAGCTACTCCATTACTATATCCTCTATCTCCCTAAGCATGGTGGGGACCAAATTGTGGTGGTTTTTGTAACATGTTTAATAGTATACCACCTACTACTGCTCTCTTAGATCCTCTCCCACATCTATTGCCTTACTGATTCACCAATCCCTATCACTTCCTCTTCCCAAAACATTTTACACACCCAAGTCCCTAATACTGGAATTTGTTTCCTACATTCCCACTACTAACAATCATTTTCAGTATCTGATCAACCAAAGAACATTCAACCACAAAGTTTCTCTCTAGAATCCTATCACAAGTAGGAATTCATGGAGGAATAGTGTCAGATCAGATGTCCCTAAAAACATTTCACTCAGAGATCTCAGCCATGAATTATTGTTCGTATCATATACATTGAGTACCTAGAATGGTCGATATGCCTCGACAAATTCTTATCTACTGACATGTCATCCTGCCGATGCTTTAGAAGCTCCTAGTAACACAACCCCTTAGAATTTTATGGCAACATACCCCTTCTCTGAGAAAGGTTCTCAAGGTTTGTCCATGGAAAATTCTCCTCATCGTATGAAATGGGTAAGCTAAGACCTTCCATCTATTTGTTGAGCCATGTTGAATTCCCACTTCAAGGACTGCCATCAGATCTAATGGTTCCCTGGCTAGATGGAAACTCAATCACCACTTCAAGCTAGTCATTAGCCGCTTATGATTTGGGCTCTCCTAGGATCCTAAAAAGTATCTATCTCTAAAACTCATGTAAAGATCAGACCTTACTTGGGTCCTCTACCACTAGCGCCGATAGTAACTGCTGACCAAGAGGAAGTGGTATCATTAGGGAACTACTCGAAGGTACCACCTCGAGCAACAATACTTATACTGATTCCATATAACATTGTGAAAAATCCACATTTCCACACAGTGCAGTCCTGGTTGGCTATCATTGTTATGGAAACATCATAAAGAGTCAAGATGAGCCATGGCCAATAAGTTATTACTGGTGAGCTGACTCAAAGGATATCAAAAGTAAAAACATTTCCGAATCACACAAAATCAGTGTTTTTGTGCATTGAGTCGAAATTCAGAATTCATGGTCTTGGTGTATGGATACGTCGACCGCTACACAAACACATGACTCCTCGAATTGAAAACAACACTCAAGAAACCTAACAAAATTATTCCATTGGGAAGAGCAGATTCATAGTTTTTTAGTAGGAATGACTCCTCTAATAAAACTTTGTCACGACCAGTCCCCTAGAGGCATGTTCCGTGTCTAACCCAAGAACGGCTTCTAAAGGCCAGGGGTTGTCTACTAGAACTATTTTGGCACATCCCTAATATGGGATGGGATTTCCTTTAAACATGTATAAAAACATATCCCAAGAACGTTATATGATACAAACACAAAGTTAAAATGTAGCGGTAAATGTGTTTACGGAATGTAAAGGGGCCCAGAATACATGTCCAAATGAAAAGATACAAATACAACTGATAATAGAAAAAATATCATGCGATCATCCAACAAGAATCCTACTTGATGGGAATGTATATCTCAACTCCACAGCTTTCCACATTGACTATTCACCACCATGAACCACCTTGTCCTAGATCTTATAGTCTAAACTGAGTCACTCATTGACTACACAAGACATAATAAGGTGTGAGTGAAGCCCACGCATGGGTGAGTATAACAACACTCAGTAGGGACCCTAATACCCCTGAAGTTCTCCCAAAATTCCACAGAGGAATTAAACAAACATGATCTAAATAACAATGCACAAATCAATAGTCATAGCTCCAAGTAGGTATACGAAAAGTAAAATATTACAAATGATTTGTCATAAGGCTAGGTCATCTTACACTGTCAAGAGGCTCTACTACTAACCCACATAGGATCGACTGGTACTGACCCTCTCTAGACCAACACAAGATCGATAGGTGATGATTTACACAAAATTGATGGGGGCTGATTAACACATAATCTTTGGGTGCTAATTCTCATAGAATCGTTGGTGGCTGATTCACAGAGAATTAGTGGGTGCTGATTCACACGGAATCACTGGGTGCTGATTCACATAGAATTGCATGGTGATAATTAACCGAGAATCGAGGGGTGTTGATTCACACATAATTGATGGGTGTAGATTCATAAACAATCACCGAGTTATGATTCACACCAAATCATTGAGCACTAATTTACACAGAATCACTAGGTGGTGATTCACAGAGAATCATTGGGGGTTTATTAAAACAGAATCACTGGCTTATAATTCACACAAAACCATTGTGTTCTGATTTACACCTAATCGCTACTTGTTGATTCACACATAATAGATGGTTTCTGATTCACACAGAATCCATGGCTGTGGATTCACATATAATTGTTGGGTGGTGATTCACACAGAATCGTTGGGCTATAATTCAAACAACATCACTGGATGTTGATTCACAAAAAATCATTGGGTGTTGATTCATAGTGAATCATTGGGTGTTGATTCATAGAGAATCAGTCGGTGCTAATTAATATAGAATCACTGTGTTCTGATTCAAACAGAATCAATGGGTGTAGATTCAAACAAAATCGCTCATGAATTTTCACGTCTCAGCCTGACATAGGATTCCCACTCATAGTATGATTGTTTATGGGATAAACCTATCCTCAATCCCTTAGCAATATTTCATCAAGTAAAAATTTCCACATAGAAGTTGCACAATGATCTATCACATCATAAGGGTTCCAACACAATAGACAACGCATCAACCAGACACCCCATCCATAAGTTATTAGCATTTTAGTGCTGAGGGACTAGATGAATTCGAGGTTGATATAACCCATATGTACTCCAACATTCTCCAAAACTCTCACAGATTATCTCAAAATCACTATCCTATTTTACGGATCCCATCACCATTTAATGTTCATCAAACGGACATCTGTTTTTCAAGATACAGTCAAATAAGAGTAAATGGGCCCTAATGGAACTAGTTCTGGTCCCACCCAAACCTACCGGGCCTAGAACGACCCGTCCCACCCCTGGAATGAGGCGACTTGGCCCGAACAAGCCTATGTCAACATGATTGGGCTGGGATGTGATGGGCTCGGCCTGCTGGCTTGTGGACCATCCTAACCCGCTAGGCGATGCAGCTTAGTGAACTGGTGCGGCTCGCCAGTCGGGTGGCCGTGCAGCTTCCGCAACGAAGCATAAAGAGTTGCTCGACTCTTCAATTAGAAGATTCATGTAGTTCCACCATGTGGTCCATGGAACCCATGGTGAAAGAGTATACCTCTACCATGACTGTGATGTCGTGACCCCCTTTCAAAGTGGTGCGTGATAGTGTGTCGGCTTTCCAACGCAACCGGCTGAGTGTTAGTCGCCCCTTCGGTTCCATCATAGCACCAAGTGTTTCTTCCATCTTTTATGGCTGGAGAGGTCCATCCGCATGTTGCAAGCACCATGAAGACTCTTCCACGGGCCACTCGGTGAGCTCCAATAGTCTTTTCCTTCATCCAGTCGTACCTATGGTCCTCTAAGGATGTCGTTGTCATTGCACGCCTCTCAATTTCATGGTTTCATCAAGTGAGAAAACCCCACCTCTAAAGAGTGTAATAAGAAAAAAGTGGAAAAGGGGACGAGACTTGTTTGATATGACCACTCCCTCCATGTTAGTATTATAAAAAGTGTGAGTATATTATACAACACATTAAAATAATGATAATCCTCATTGCCATCCCCCTGAATGACCACTCACCATAATTCAGTAATGATGATCAAATCATTAGAAACTATTCAATTAAAATTCAAACCATACATCTAGATTTTTTTTCTACATCACGTTGGTTGAATAATTTTTCATGTATGATGGTGTTGTTGGCTTTCATCCATCCTGGTTTGTTGCTGCCCAATAATATATCTCCGTCGGTGGAACATATTGTGTCTCATTTCCAACGTTTCCACGATTGATTGAGCTGTGTGAAAATCTCAACCCTGAGCCCCATTTAAATAGAGCGGAGAAAGGGTGAGTAACACACTGAGGAATTAATGATATTCATTAATTGACTTAATTATTGTGCCATATTAATTAGAAGAGGTGTGGTTACGTAACTAATTTATAACCGAGCAATTATTACCCCATATTAAAAAGTATTAGAACCTCTATGTTCCTCTCCCCAACCACTCAATAGGTGGTAGGAAAAAAAGATATAAAATAAAAATTCCAATGTTATTTTATTATTTCATTAAAATGTAGAAATAACTATCTTTTTCACCTGACCAACTATGATCAATGTTATGACTCCATTAAGATAATCCCGATGCTTCGAATTCAATAGATCGATCATATTATAAATCCAAGTACTAGTTAAAAAGATAGAAAAATTTTCCCATTTGTTTACTGAACATATCATAAAAATGTTCAAAAAAATATTAGCAGCCACCCTCAACCCGCACTGGTTGTGTTTAGGCTCTGCATGAGAGGAACACTCCCTGACGATCTCAGCAGTACTCTCGGATTTCCTATCCAAGTTAACATATAGTAGTTATAAAATTTGATAACAAAAAAATTGTTACATAATTATTTTATTTATGACCAGAAACTATCTTCCACTATTGGTACACACCCACCATTGTGATGATCTGCCTAATGAAATAATACCCTCACAAGTTCAGTTACGGTCTCATATTTTTAATCTGATCCACAATTCATGTTTTATAGACATTTGAAAAATAAAATAATTTTATTTAAATATTTTATTTATAGGTATACCATTTTTGGGGTTTCTTACTGTTGGTCTGCATCAACTTAACATAAGTCACACCCAGGGGAAACCCGCTATACTCAATGCAACGATGCCCTCAGATTTCTGATTTGGACCCCATTAAGAGTTTTTCCACTTTATCAGTAAAACTACTCATGAATGATATTTTATGCTTAGCACTTTTTCAGTGTATCGTTCCATGTACTCTGAGCATCAGAATCACGTGTCGTTATATTTTATGGTCTCATAAAAATTCCATTCAATTAAAAAACATTATACCGAATTTCTATGTCTTTATAGAAATGGAATGACACTACAAGGTGAGGCCATCGATTCTCTTTTCTATATCAATTATCCAATGTCATTTATACTTTTAATCATCAATTATAAATGCAAAATTATCAATAAAGGTTATATATTCCTACAGACATATTTACTGATAGTTATATTGACCAATGGTCATATAATGGTTGAATCACAACACTTATATTTCCATTTATAACTTCTAAATAATACTTCATTCATACACACAAAATTCACTAGAATCTATCTAAATTTAATATTTTCATTTTAATAATATTTTGAGTCGTTAAATATTATATTTTAAATGTCTTATATTATATGTAACAATCATTTATTTAGGGAAAGAAATTATTTCAAAAGATTGGGTCATTACATTTTCCCCGCTAATAAATGTCATCCTTAAAATTTCAACTCGTTTTCTCATTTCAGAAACATTGTTGGTATTTCTGTCTCATTGCCGCCTCATGTTCCCATGCCACTTATTTATATACATTTTTTCTCCAAAGAAAACATAGTATGTGGTTTATTTTTTTCATGGATGATTTTCTCTTGTGTATAGGGACTCTACAAACTACTCCTCAGAAGAGAGGTCATGTTGCATTATTACCACATCCCAATTCAGTACATGTGCATTGTCTAGTATGTAGTTCTTCAAGAGAGATACATGGAATACATAATTAGCTAGGTATAATATTGGTAGAATTTCTATCTAATATTCTTCTTCTCTTAGGATATAAATTATTTCAATGGGGAAAACGTACCTATCTTTAAGCTTACAATTTTTACAGAACCATATGGCACTATTCCATGGTGACATTCACTGAAAAACTGTGTCACCAACATCAAATGCCAACTCCCTTAAATGTTTGTTAATATAGTACTTATACTAACCCTGAGAATCTATTATGTGATGCTGGATAGCATTAACCTTTTCTATAATATCATGCATAGTATCAGGACCACAAAATTTCCTCCCACTAACTTCATCCCAAAAAGTAATAATTCCCCATCAACTTACATATATAGTATAATATTCTTCTCTCTGAGTGCAATATTGGATGTTGTTTATGTTTTTTGAACGCAACTAATGGGTGGTGATGATCCCATCAACATTAAATTTAATTGATCATGTTATATGCATGTCCTCGAGTGTCTAAATAGTTATTTTATATTTTACATTAGTTTGGGGTGATAAGAAGTGTGGAAATTCATTTCAGTTTTCAAATAATCATGAATACTTATATAGAATTATGAAAGTAACATTGGATCATGATAAAATCCTATAGAGTGTGGAATCCTATGTAGCTTCACCACTTCTTTTATGAATATCATTTCATGTTGGTTAAATGTAAAATTATCTCAAATAGTGATGAAATGGGTAGTTTAGGTGAGATGATCCACTATAACCCATATCAAATTTATCATTTAGATGTTCTAGGGAGACCCATAACAATATACATTGTGGTATTTTCCGTCACCCATGTTAAAATTGGTAGAGGTCGAAATACCCCTTTTTAATGTTGTCACTCTTCCATCACTTAATGACATACTATGTACTATGTAATGTATTCGACAAACCCTGATTTCATATTATCCCACCAATAAGGATCATGAATGTCCCCATACATTTTAGTGCTTCTAATATACAATGTACATATATGAGATCCACTCATCAGATCATTCATTATATTCAGTATTGACGGAACACATAGCCTTGAATAAAATTTCAATAATGCTTATTAATCAATATTGAACTCTGGATAATTCATTATTCATATCCTCAATCATCTTTTTTAACAAAGGATCATCTCATTGATATTAAATGATCTTCCCTAGTAATGATATTTGAGAAATCATTTTTGATAGGGTTGATGATATCCCTTCCCTTATGACTCCCATGTCTAGTTTTATTAGGTCCTTAAAGAAAGGATAACCTTGAATCCTCTTTATATTTATCACAATAGGGTATATCACACTTAATTTAGTAGTGCCTCTGTTTTCTATTTTATAATTATAATTAATTAAATCATCATAGTCTTAATGAATTTACAACCCTCTATATTGACTAATTTTACATTCCATTTTAATGAATATATACTTGAACATTTTATTGTTTATGTACATATCAAGTTTTACCCCATATATATAGTGCCTCTATAATTTAATAGAAAATTATACTCCCTCTAGATCCCAGTAATGGATATGATAATTCGGGTCATGAGGCTTCAAATTCTGAGGCACATAGAAAATCACAACGTCATTTTTATGGGGGAGTACCCAATCCCTTCCAGATATTCATCACTATAAATAATAAATCCTTATCCTATAGAGTGTATAATTAATATTGGTTTACTATCCAATATCTTCTCTAGTTCTTGGAAACTATATTCATGCCGTTTTTTCTGATGAACCTAGTCCTTTTTTTAGTTAACTATGTTAGAGGGTTAGAAATTCAATAAAACATATTTCAAAAAATCCTATAATATCCTACTAAACCAATGAAACTATGAAAATAATATAATTTTGTTGGATGTGGACACTCCTCAATATCCATCAAATTTATAGGGTTAATTGAAATTCCATCATTAGTAAAAATGATCCCATATAAAGCCACCTTTTGTAACCATAATTTAGATTTTCTGAATTATCCAAATAGATTCACCATCCATAGATTTCCTTATATAAAATTCTTATTATCTAGATGCTCTCATGACATACTTATTATATAATAATGTCATAAAAAACATAAATTTATAAAGGTAGTCCTTAAACACTCATTTCATAAAATTGATAAATATAGAATGAGTGTAATAAAGCTGATGGGAATAAAAAAAATCTATTAATATGCATATATTGTTCAGGATGTTGTATTAAGGATATCTTATTTCATCACCCTCAATTGATGAAACACATATAAGAGGTAAATCATAGAGAATAATTGATCCCGGTGAACATGTTCAAATAAATCATCAATCATTTGCATATGTTACTTGTTCATCACTATGGTCTCATTGTGTTCACTATAATCAATGAATAACTATATTGAAACATCATTATTCTTTAAATTAGAACACATACTCTCCATTTAGACACACTTAGTTTGATAAATCCCTTCTCATGGAGATCTTGTAGTTTTTTCTTTAATTCATAGGACTCCATAGTTTCTCTTCTATTAGGGGTGTTTGAAATTGGATTGGATCCATGTATGAGTTCAATGTATAACTATAACTATCTTTCTAGTGAGGTCCATGTTGGAGGAGGTAAGTCATGTATTATTAAACAATGGGGACATTCTCTACCTTTAAACATTCATTTTGTTCCACCTCTTCACTAATAATCATCGCAATTAAGGATATGATAGGTGATTCAAGAAAATTCTCAAGGTGAGATAACTCTGCTTTGAAAATAACAGTAGATTTTCTATTCAATAATTCTAAAATATCCTTGCACATTCAATTGATCTTATCATTGTACATTGAATTACATCCCATCCCTAATATAGTTTCCAATTCCACCATGGGAATTAATACTACATTTTTATGATATTATTCTCTCATATTTTAATACTACAGTTGTTATACTCTGTTGATGCTTGAATAATTCTTATAGGATTCAAGACTGATAATTAAATGTATAACTATAAATCTATTAATTCTATATTCATTTCTTCACTTGATTAAATAAAGTAACACATCGAACCGAAATCAAACAATTTACATGCTATATTTGAGAGAACAATGAGTTTTCATACATACATATCATTCAGAACTTCCACTTCAATCTCCATGCATGAAAAAGATCAACTTTTCTATTTTTTATTATGAGGTTGTTCATGGTTGTTCCCCTCATTTATTGTCCAATTTAAAAATTAATTATTATAGTTATGAATATATCCATAAATTAATCATTGAACTTATGGTTAGGCCCACACCATCATCCATTTGTAATTCGTGTTGTGAAGTTTGGGTTTTTCCTCATCATAAGTATAGTGATCTATATTGATATATCTTATAAAATTTTATACTTTCCACTACTGAGTAAACAGCTCCCCAAATATGTCTTTCATCATTTTTGTATATTGGAACTTTCAATTCCTTTAAACCTATACTATGATCAATGATTTTTCTTGAGGTAGGATCCACAACTCTCTTATATTCATTAATTTGTATGACCACTATGTTCCTTAAAACTAAAATTCAATCTTCACAACACTCCAAAATATATCCCTGTAGAATTCATAGTCATGATTTTCTAGGTTCCTCATTAGATGGGGTCTTAGTCCTCCAAAGAATCTACCATCCTTTCCCTTAGGATCCATACTGATGAAAAAAGTGTATTGGAAAAAACTTTTAATGGTCATTTTATAGACTCCCATCGATTTATTTACCATCAACTTTTGTTATTGGAATGACTTATCCATTTTCATTCAAATAAAATGAAGAAATTATTTATTGAAAAATATTCCACTGAACTCTTCCCACTCCATAGAATTTATCTCCCTCATTGGCATCATTTTATTAATTAGTGTCTACAACTAATCAGCTTTGAATTCTAATTGATAAACACCCTAGGATATTTTCTCATGTTCTGAACATTTATGTATAGATAAGAACATCAATATAGATCATAAATAGTGTTCAACTATCAGTGGGTTGAAAAATCCACTGAACAACGGTGTTCATTGCTGCAAAAATGATTCAATAAAAATTATTCCTAATGAGGTGAATCTGGACTTTCTACTTGAATCATGTTATTATTCATATCCTGATATAGTTATTTCATAATCCCCATAAATGATTCCATTTTTCATCCATCAGAATTTCATCACGCCATTGTTTAATTCAATCATAATTTAGGTGGTTCCTATTAGTTGTTTCTATACTTCTAAAAGTAGAAACAGATAGGGATACGTGTGTTACTTTTGTGAATCATATAATTCTAAAGGTATTTTTTTCTAAATAATATGCTAAAATATGTTATTAATATATTTTAATAATAATTAAATTTTCTATATATCTTTCATAATGTATCATTTAAATCTTGTAATTAACCAAACATATCCCTTATAAGTGACATTTTAAGAGTTCTTAGAAGACAATAGCCATTCACCATTTCCTATTCAAATGTAGCTCAAATCAATGTTTTTAGGTGCTACACCTAGATTGATATGTGTTGGAGAAACATTATAATTCCCCATCCTTAAAAATTACATTATATTAAGATATGTGAATAATTTTACTTTATTCGCAATTGGTAATCTATTCTGGTTTAGGGCATTAGGGAATTAGGTAATAACTCATACATAAAAAATTAATTATTACGAGTAGAAACTTCTACTAATTAAACATTTTTTTTCATAAAACAAAACATATTTAAAAAAACATGGTATCATTTCATGTATTAATATAATAGCTCTTCCATCATTTCATCCTCGGCTATATAATTATTTATGTCATGTGAAAAAAATTAATAACAAGGGGTGAGCATAAAAATCTCAGTAAGGGATACAAAAAAAGGAAGAAGATAATATTGAAAAAACAAGAAAACCATGAATACATTATGATAATTTATTGATTTTAAACATTACAAAATAGTAAATATAATTCACTGAATATAAGTTCATTTCATACCCTTTTTTTAACCCAATGATTACAATAGATCCCATAGATATAAATACATAACATATAAGAGGTAACATGGACATAATCAGACTTTAATAGGATAACCTTATGGTCAACATCCACACATATCATTCCTACATATAGGACAACCATATGGCCGATATCCATACCAAATTCCTTGGTGTTTATAATATAACCACCCTTCTATGGTTTATCACGGAACCACCCATATCTGGTTTATCAAATAAATCCCATTCATGGGTTTATCACGTAATGAAATATCAAATTACAAAGTACCATTATGTAATCATAATACATAAAATATTATAACTATCAACATTTCACTGATAAAATTTCATTTACAATCACAATAAAATATAACAATATATTGAAAAAGTAAATACCCTTTCAAAATAATTTTAAGTACAAAATCATCAAAAAATTTAATAAGGGATTTCATTTCCTATTTATAACATTATGAATTATAGAGGAAACCAAATATTTTATTATAATTACGGCTATGGAGAGATCATTGTAACCTAAAATGTAAAAAAATTCCTTTTTTCATTTAGTATAATGATTCTTACACAAAAGATTCTCATTGAATAAAATTAAATTTCAATGCGTTTTATTATACACTCTATAAAATATTACAGACTATAACATTAAAATACACCTCAATGAAAAGCGATTGAGGCGATATCCCTTACCTTGACTATGGCTCATCACATATAGTCATTCTGTTGGTGAATAAAAAATATAAGATAATTTATAATTTCTTGAGAAACATTTTCAATTTTATTATTCATTTTATATCTCTAATTAGCTTGTTATAATAGTTATATAATTATTTTAGTTCATATGAGGCGTTCTTTCAATATTCGGTACTTGAGTCGAAAATGAATTTTTTAATGTATATTTTCAATATAGTAAAAATTTGATCATCTATAGATTATTATTCATTATTCAATGATCATATATATATATATATATGTATTTTTACTATCTATAATATTTGGTGATAAAAAATGAAATCCACAGTTCATGGAGACGATATTCCGTAAGTACTCTAGAGAATTATTTTCATTTCATTCTCATACTAAAAAAATAATAATTAAATTATATAAAAGAATATCATAATACCAATATTATATTAATTTTATGTATGTCTCGTAATATTTAAATATTTATCATTTATATGATCCATGCATAGTGGTAATGAGTCACATTACTTGGAGGGGGAGTGGTCCATACTTTCTCAAACAAAATTATTGTACATACAGAACATGGACAACATGTAGTTATTTTATAAATAAAAATTATAGAAAAAATGGAAAATATAAATATAATATATATCATATAAAAATATATTTCCATCATAATTTCCACCATGAAAGGTGGTAGTATAAAATTGAACAATAATCATTTCATGAAATAGTAGTTCATCGTACACAGAAACAATATGTTCTATATTAATTAAATGGAGATGTGTTTATGTGTAGGTATACCCTTTATCCTAAAAACGTTTTATGATATTTATGATACATTTTTTTATAAATAATCGAATAAATATATTCTAGGGGCGAGATAAGGATAAAATCAAAGGGTCTTGAGGGAAGATGTTATCTTTAAATAGGGTAACTCCTTTTGATTTTAGACAAAAGGCATCCATAATTTGTTTTCCACAAAAGGTAAGTATTATATTGGGGAGAAAGATATATTGAGAGCTTATTTTAATATAATTTAGATCATCCAATTGGTATGATAGGTTTTGTTAAGTGGGTATAGGTGGTGGCCTTTTTTAAGAGGGGGAGATGCACTTTAGGAACGTCATGAAATATAATTTTATTATAAATTCATTTTCGAATATTAAAAGTTAAAAAGAGATATATTTAGAGGATAATATAATTATGTGTCTAAATCTTATGAACTAATATATTTTAGTCAATTTTTGGTCACAAATAAAACATTATCTTATAGCTTTAACCCACAGATAAATAAATTCACTCTTAACTTGTCTTCTTGTATTTTTACACTATATGGTTAATATGTAACTATAAAATGGAAATTGATCATTAAGTTGATCATGAATGACATTTTTATGATTATATATGTGATTTGGAGGAATATTAAATTTTTATGACTATTATATCGTTCAAGAAAATAATAAATTTCTAAACTCATTTATGTCAATTTTGACACTATTTAGAAATTTATTTATGTTAAAGTCCTAAGGAACGATTCATTTGAAAAAACAAAATTAAGTCAAATAAAATAGGTCACAATCATCCCTAAAATTATTTTATAGAATAAAAATATTCAATTTTTTTTATTATAATATTTATAATATATTTAATTTGAATCTTTCATTAATGAGGCAATCACTACATCATCATTGTTCCATAAATAAATTTATTTATAAAATTAATAAATATTATAAATAAAGTAAAATGTTGTATGAAATATTTTTATATTTCTAATTTCTATTAATAGTCAATGATATTAGTTATACAACCTTATATTATAATTTTTTTTATTAAAAAATTCATGTTTATTTTATATTTCTCATTAATTTAAAATAATTATTTTAAAATGTCAATATCACATCTATGTGGCTCAATGGTGTCTTAAAATCGACCCAATGATGATAAAAATCAGCCATAATCATCCAATAGTGTTATAAAATGTTTAAGGATAGTTTTATATTATTACAATATTATATTATAACCTTACATACCTGATTTACCCTTTAACCATTGTAAATAAAAATAATTTCTAAAGTTACTATTAATATTGTCCAAAGAATAAATAGACATATTAAAATAAAATGTACCTTTGTATTCCAATGATGGAATACATTTTGCTAAATTCAATATATATAATTGGTTGTCGTTAATTTAAAATTAATTCTGGTTTTCAAAATAAGAAATCTGTTTTTTAAAGGTAATTACCATCAAAAGATTGGTGTTTGTTTATATATATCTTTAATGAGAAATCACATACAATGATGAAAATAAAATTAAATGATAGAAAAATATTTAAATTACACTATAAATTCAATTAATTGTATAGTCTATCTACTTAAATATATTATATTAAAATACTATTTTGATTTAAAATTCATTATTTTTCAATATTCATTGAAATATGAATTTTATCAAAAAAATACCAAAATATAAATAAAATGTACATTATTATGTCGATCATCTAAATAAGATGTTTATATTTTCTTATATAACTTTCAAATGTGTAAAATATAACGAAATAAAAAGGGTTTTCCATTAAAAACAGGTAAAATGACCTTTTTAAAATATTCGTGTGTTTTATGCTAGAATTGGATTAATTATTATTTTAATACTATAATATTTTTTGGATAAATGTTAAAACATTTAGAAAACAAGTATCATAATATTATATTTAGTTCTGTTCATTCCCACTAACACAATGAATAGGCTTTATCTACTATCTAAAATAAACATATTTTTATATTATTTTTTCGGTATAACTCAATGTTGTGTGCAAGATAAGATTTCAAAGAAACTCATTATTGTGTGTCTAGTAATCTATTGGAAAAAGTGTACCATTTAATGTAAAATTAATATCACAATCATAAATATAATTAGATATGAAATATATTATTATATAAATACCATGGTTTTACATGCTTCCCCCATTTTGGAAATTGTGTCCCTGTAATTTTATATACTTATCAAATGAGTTGGGTATTTCACAATCGTATCATTTTTAGATTCCCACATTTCCTTTTAAACCATATGTTTTTTTTCAAAAAACATTTACATGATGAATCAATTTATTCTACAAGATATGATCTCTATAGTTAAGAATATGTACTGGCTATTCCCCATAAGAATGATTCTCTTCCAACTAAAATACCTCTAGATTCAATACATTAGATGCATTTGACATATAAATTCTCATAATTGAGACATGAAAAACAATTGTACCTAGGATAAAGTTGGAGGTAACCCCACCCTATAAGTAACTGACCCAACATTCTTTAAGATCTTATATGGCCTAATGAACAACCAACATACCTTCCCTTATTTAACAAAATACATAACACTTTTCCAAGGTGAAAAATTAAGAAAGACATGATCAACTACCTCAATAGAAAGATCATTACTCTGGTAATCCACATAATGTTTCTACAGGATTTGAGCTATCCTCATGTGAATCTAAATCAACTTATTTTCTTTCATCTCATCTACCAATTCTAGTCACATTAACTTCCTATCACCTACAACATCCAAAAAAGTTATACATCGACATCTCCTTCCAAATCATGATTCAAATGGTGACATATATAAACTAGAACTATAATATATGTTATAAAAAAAGCAACAAAAATGATATTTATACAAAATTCCATGGTAATCTATTGAAGGATCACATAGTATATACTCAGAGGTTTGAATTATTCATTCTAACTAAATATCTGATTGAGCATAAAAATTTGTAATGAATTTATTTCAATCACCAATTAATTTTAAATAACATTATAAAAGATAAAATTGAACATAGGATTATGACCAGATACAATGGAGAGGGGAATTCAGTGTAACTTGACTATCTCATTAATATAAAACTGATAAATTTGATCTTGAGATAAAGTATCTCGAATTGGATGAAAATGATTATATTTAGTAAATCAGTCAATGATATACCAGATTGCATTATTACCACAAGAAGTGTTCAGTAATAGTAGTACAAAATCCACTCTATCACAGGAAAATGATTAAGATTACCTTTCATTAACTTCTGCCCTTCTATAACATGATGAAAAATAAAACAACTCTGGGTGAATACGGTAATTTCTCTTTTCATTCCATCCCACATGTTATACTATTGATAATCTTTTTATATCTTAATACCTATATGAAGAACTAAAAATAGAGAACTACGAGATTTAGATAACAACTCATTCATAAACTGTGAAACAAAAGCCACATATAATCTTTTTCAAAGCCTCAAAAGAGAGTCCTTATCAATGGTAAATTCATATGAATTTCCCATATGAACCAATTCTACATTTTTTCAACTCATTGATTTCCTTCTATTCTTTTTGAATTATGATTGATATAGATAATCTCACAGCCCATAAAAAAAGAGGAATTCCATATACAAATAGCTTCCAATCTAAAATTCATCAAATCAATAACCAAAGGATTCCATTTCAAATAAACCATATTTAATGTATCATTACTATTTTGACTCAAAGCATTAACCAATTTTATTTCCTTTCTTATCTGGTAATGAATCTTAAAAAAAATTATCTAATTCCAAATAAGAGGTCGGGTAATTCAAATAATGTTGTTTCAACTGACGTGAAACATAAATAATTACCTAATCTTTGTACCTTAAGACACAACCAATTCCATTCAGTGATGTATAACTGTTGATAAAAAATTATTTATTACTGGATGGCAGGGCGAAAAATAGAGTATTTACCAATCTTCTTATCAATTCATGAAATCAATAATCAAATTATTATGTCATAATGAACATAATTACCGTACATGTATGATGAGTTAGTGTGTGGATAATCAAGAATATTTTTCATCAAACACTGTCAATATCTCACTAAGATAAGAAAACTATGAATCTCTGTGATATATGTGGGAATTAACCAGTCGACAATATCTTTTTTTAGATGGGTCAATAATTATTCAATCTTTAGAATTGATATGTCCAATGATTGAAATTTATTGAAACCAAAATTCACACTTACTATAATTTTCATAATGTTTATTTTATTTTAGGATTTTCAAAAGAGTCCTTCTGTGACATTCATGTTCCTCCCATAATTTTTAAATATTTCAAAATATCATCGATAAACACAACCAAAAATTGATCCCTAAAACAGAAGAATTTCTCCATTTCTATATTCTCTGCACATCGTACAATTTTCTCATAGATTTTGAACTCACACGAATATAATTGACTTCAATATTTCAGCATCAATGTTTAGTAAAATCTATTTTCATAATATTTATATACTGTATAATATTTTGGATGTACATTGAAAAATGATATAAATTTTATTCATACACTGCCATAGAATCTTCCTCCTTTTTATCAATTCTATGAATTTATTTTCTATACTAAGTCGACTAGCCTTAGGAAATTTTTTCTCAAAGAAGATATTTTTAAATTCATCCCATTATATAGTGTCAACACCATCACTTCCTCTAATATATTAAATCATTGAAAACAACTAAACGAATTGATATTCATAATGATATAACACAAGACTAACATTTTGATTGTTTGAACACACCATTACATCAAAAAATTTTCCAATTCATTAAGATACCCTTCATATTGAACATGGTCATATGATCCTATAAATGATGGGGGACGTTGCCTCATTGAATTATCCAAGATAAACATATTATTATGTGGTTGGTCAAATGGATCTCATGCATGGACACCACCACCATTTATCAATGGATTCCATTAATCTATCACTACAATAAACTGTTCAGTTCCAATTCCAACCATATCAGGATGTTGATTTAGATGTTCATTTCCCTATATATTCCATCCTAACAAAACGTCCATGTTTCCTTTGTGGAAATCGATTATGAACATACATTATATTGATGTGGAAACATTGTAATATTCAAATGCTATTTCATTTCAAATTTTCCATAATGTAAAAAAATTTATGTTTGTTCTCTTAAAAATATTCTAACTCATTATGTTATCTAAACTAACCTCTAATAACCAATATAAGGCCCTATCCCAAAACATTACATATTATTGGGATAACTCAATAATTTATCATTAATTCACTTCTAAGATAATTTCATGTTTAGAAAATTAGATAATTTTGTCATAACTCATGTAAAACAACTTAAATATTAGAAGTAGACAATTCTGCAAAATATTTATTTTCTTTCATTAAACCAAAAATGTATAAAAAGAAAACATGGTATCATTTCATGTATTAACAAAAAAATTATTTAATCCCATCCACGACTCTATTATTCTTTAACTATTGTAAAAAAACATTTCAACCCCTAGTATAATCATAAAACACTCTGCAAGGAATACCCAAATAATGAATCTTTTAGTCTTGTAAAAACATGATTACCATGAATACTTTATCATAATGTAATACTATTAACCTTTAAGAAGTAGAAAATATAAATCACTGAATATAAGCTCATTTTTTACCATTTTGTAACAAAAATATTAAAATAATACAAATAAAAATCAACATATTACATATAAAAGGTAACATGGTACACAATCATATATAAATGGAACGACCATATGATTGACTTCCCCACATATCATTCTGAAAATTAAATATTTATACAACCAACATTTATAACCAATGCATTATTTGTTATGATATAACCATGTATCCTTGTTTTATCATAGAACCACCCTTATTTATTTTATCTCATAACAAACCATCATTGAATTATCACGTAACCACCTGTCAAATGTTGAAGTACAATTATATAATCATAACTCATAAAAGATTTCATTTATCATCATTTGACTTATAATATTTCATTTCCAATCACATGAAATCATTCTATGTTATTGAAAAAGTAAATCCACATTCAAAATCAATTTCAATACCAAAAAACCAACAATGGAATAATATATTTCTTTTCCATTTAATAATATTATGTATTATATAGGAATCCAAACATCAAATTATGGTTATGTAGATAGAGAGGTCATTGTCGGTGTATATATTAAAAACATTCCTTTTGTTGTATAATAAAATGATTCATAGAAAACTCATTCACTCTGAATGAAATTAAAAGTCAAGGGTGTTTATTATATATTGTATAAAAGAATGTGGGATATAATATCAAAATATTCCATAATGAAAATTTATTGAGATGAAGTCCCATACCATGAGTTTGGCTCATCACGTATAATAATTTATTCCAAAATAATATTCTTTTGTTAATTTCTAATTTCATGCGAACTTTTTTAATTTTTATTATTTATTTCATATCACATATTACCATGTTGTAAAAATTATATAACTATTTATGTTCATATCAGATATTTTGTCGATATTAAATTCTGGAGTCGAAAATGAACTTGTTTTGACGTAAATTGTACATGTAGTCAAATATAAATCATCTCTAAAATATTATTCATTATTTAAATATCATATATGTCCATAATATAATTATTTATAATATGAATAATATTTGAATATATGAATTTAAATGTACTGTTCATGGATAAGGTTGGTTGTATGTATTCATGAAAGCTATATTCATTTCTTTGTCATGTTAAAAGAATTCTAATATAATTATATAAATGTATATTATAATACTATAATAATTTATTTTCATGTATGCATAATATGTTTAATTATAACATCCTTTAAATGTTCTGTTCATAGTGGGAATGAGTCCCATTACTTTGAAAGGGCGGTAGTGCACACTTCCACAAAAGAAATTATCGTATTTACAAAATACGGAAGGCATTCAAATATATTCTAGATAAAAATTACATAAGAAGACACACAATATAAATATTATATATATATATATCATATATCAATATTTTTCCATTATAATGGCCACAATGAGAGGTGGTATGTGAAAATTGAACAGTCATTATTTCTTGAGGTGGTAGATCACTATACAAAGAAACAAAATGTTTTATATATATTAGATGAATGTTTATATAATTTTAGGTAGAAACATTATAATAACAACATCCAAATATATTGGGGGTAGTTGTGTTATTATAAAATAAATTGAAAGATGGTTTAAGAATTCAGAAAAGGAAAATAAATTAAAGGATATTATGGAATGTTGATACCTCTAAATTGGGTAACTTCTTTGGATTTGATAGAAAAGGCTTTCATCTGTTTAGTTATTTAAAATTTATGACATATAAAATGAATGTTTGTTTTCAAGCACATTTTTGAATAATTTGGATTATTCAAGTGCCTTATGATATGTGAGTTAGTGGGTACAGGTGGTAAAATTTATAAGAGGGAGGATGGGTACTTTAGTAATGTCTTGAAATATTATTTTATCATAAATTGGTTTCTGGATTATAATTTTTCAAAAGGGATATATTTTGAGGATAAGATGAGTATGCGTATAAATCTTCTAAAAAAATAGAATTTAGATTTTTTATTTTGCAAATTTAATATTATCTTCCGTCTTTAATGCATAGTTAAATAAATTAACTCTTACCATGTTTGATTCAATTTTTACACTATATGTTTAATATTTTTACTATATAATGACAAGTGAACCTCAAGTAAATCATTAATAACATTAGAAACATTATATAAGTTATTTTACCAAATAATAGATATTTATTACTATTATATCATGAAATAAAACATTATTGGTTTTAAAAATTTATTAATGACCATTTTGACAGTAATTAGTAATTTTATGTTGAATTAATAAAAACATTATTAATTATTAAAAATACATTAAATCAATTATATAATGTATTAAAAATCCATAAAATTCATCTTTTTCATCAAAAAACTCAAATTACATTTATTATAATTTTCATTATATCATTTATTTGAATCTTTCATTAATAATATAATCACAACATAATTATCATGTCATAAATATATTTATTTATTTAATGTCTAAAAATTATATAGAAAATACGATAATGTAGTAAATATTGTTAAATTAATAACTAATATTTACTATCAAATTGATATATTATATAACACTATATTAATAAATTTTTAGTATAAGATGCATGTTTATGTTATATTTCTCTTTTCTTTAAATTAATAATTATAAAATGTTAATATCACTTCTTTGTGGCACCATGGTGTCCTAATATAGACCCAAGTATGATCATAGCATGAAATATCTCATCCAATAGAATTACGAAAATGTGTTAGGTCAGTTTTATATTTTTATAATATTATTTTTAACCATATTTACCTAATTTACAATTTAAACATGGTTAATAAAAATTATTATTGAATTTAATATTCATAATATCCAAAAATAAAAGGGAACTATTTTCATAAGTTAGACCATCTAATTTATAATATGGAATCCCTTTTTTGAAACCCTAGACATTGAATTGGCAGTTATTAATTTTAAATTAATTCCTTTTTTCAAAACAAGAAACATGTTTTTAAAAGTAAAAATCCATAATAAGATTAACATGCATTTATATCTAATTTCAATGGAAAATAACTTATAATTACAATTACTGGATTAAATGTTATAAAAATATCAGATTTATCATTAAAATCATTTAAAAGAAAAATATACCTATATAAATATATTTTATGAAATCTCAATTTTGAACTAAAAATCTGAATTTTTATTATTCACAAAAATATTAATTTTATCAGATTAATACTAAATTTTAAAAAAAGTAAATTTTGATGTCCCAACTCTAAATAATAAGTTAATTTTTTCCAATAGATCCTATAATATTGACAAAAACAATAATTGAATTGATTTCTACATCAATGGTTATAGAACGACCTTTTAAAAATAATTGTATATTTTATTATTAAAATAAGATTCATTCTAATTTTTAGACTTTAAAATTTATTGGATAAGTGTACATTTTTTTAACAATAATCTATAATATTGTAGTTGATTGTTATCTTCATTCCAATAAATAAAATTTATACACATTAAATAAAATTTATAATATTAAAAATATTATATTATTATTTTTTGGGGATTACTCAATGTAGTGTGAAGCTTACTTTTTCCAAAAAACCATTTTTTCTTGTCGATTACGCTAATAGAAAATGTTTCAAATTTACTAAAAAATCAATATCTTATTCACAAATATGATTATATATGGAAATGTAATATTCTATAAATACATAGGAATCTACACAAATCCACTTGTTTATATCCATATAAAGAATTCTATTCTTGAGAACCACTTAAACATTATTTCACCAAAATAATTGGATTTTATCCTAAATTTAAAAATTTCCCAAGGGTAATTCATAATGTTTTCAAGTCATTACTTTTATAGAAACTATAAAATCCCTCATTTTTTATACAAATATTTCATTAATAAGTACAAAATAGAGAACCTTTTAATTTTTAGTTTATTGAAAAAAATGTACATTATAAATGAAAAAATTTCAAATTTTCAACTAAATTTACATGAAATATATAATCATGGGTTAATATTATGTTATACATATTTCATCCAATAACTTGGGTATATACCTCAACATGAATGCTGAGATTGAATTCTAGTAAGGGAATAAATAAGAGAGACATATAACATGTGATCATGAGATATGAAAATAATAATATAATGTATAATGATAAATAATGAGAAAGAGGAATATCCTCATAATAAGAATATGAATTAGAACATGGAAATGTCTCTACAACAAGTAAATGATACATTTATACTCATGTCATCATGCATTATCACCCATGTGTTGTAAAATAAAATTGCCCATGTTATTCAGTAAGGTATCCTAAAATATGTCATGTAAATTGATTAAATTTGTAAAATAATGATTTAATATAATATTAGGGTGCACCATTTATATTTATTTATATAATGTGAGCCAAATATATCTTAATAAAGCATTTCAATAATTACTAATGGAGAATAGAAGACAGGTTTCTAATCATAAAAGTCTGACATATAAAAGAGTTATAATGACATGAAAATTAAATCATTTTTAACCCACTAAAGTAAATTAGAGTTTCATATATGTAAATACAAAAATAGAAATCCATTTTTAAATACATATCAATAAAAACATAAAATATAAATTTTTTTGGTATTTAGATAAAATGGAAAAAAAAATTTCCTATAAAATCAAAAAAGTTGAGAAGAAAATAGAGCAACCTGACTATTATAAAACATTGTTTTAGAATATTGAACAATGGGGGGTCTCCGATTAATAATGATTTATTATAATAATAATGTGATAAATTAATGTGTATATAAAAAATTAGTCTATTAATTTTAGGATATCCCACCTAAAAAACATTTGAATGGAAATTAGAAGTGATGATTTTCATTATCTTGAAGTTATGTTCCTAAAACATGAGGATGAAATATTAGGGGATTGAGGAAACTATAGAGGGGTATCCTTGATAGATAATATCACTAGAACATAATAGATGATTTATTTGGAGTGAATAGTAATTGATAAATGGATGGGTATTTGTATTATATGTAGGGGATTTGTTTAATATTTTCAAAATAGGTCATTGAAAACTAGGTTGTGGAATATGAATATACAATGAACTACATTTATTTTTTACCAAATTTTTTGGTAATTCGTGTATAATTTTACATTAAATTAATCTACCAGAAAATAACATCTTTTTGAAGTACTTTTTTGAGTTGGAATGGTACTTTTTCTACAATGTAATGTTTTCAAAAATCAAATTTTCCATTTTAGACATTGTAAAATAACTTATAGTTTAAAAAAAATAAAAAATATTAAGATAAATGATATTACTAAAATTAAAAAATTAATGTCTTCTGTTTTTAATGAATTATTACATCATTATTAAGTAATATGACATCATAAAATATATTGGAACCCCTTAACTAGTATTTTTTACTTTTCAATAAAAAATAATATGGTTTTGAAAATTATAATAAATTCACCCTATTGTATATTTGAAATTGTGATTTCATAAATTCCATTTTATAATAAGAAAAATTCTATAAATATTATAATTTAATAATATAAAAAAAATTATTTTCAAATAATTTTTTTTATATAATAGTAAAATTTCTATCCCTTGTGAAAAAAATTATTATGTCATTCTAAAATAATAATATTATTAATTATTTAAATGTATGATTTCTAAATGAATATTTCATTAAAAATAATATTTAAAATACATAGTTTTATTATAAATATTTTATATATTTTATATATTTTCTATAAAAAAATTATGTTTTATTTTGTGAATTTTTTTTTAGAAAATTCAACTCAAATAAACATGTAATTTATTAATAAATTTTATTCATAAAATCAATTGATAATGAAAATAATTTCTTTATACAAATTAAATTACACATTATTTAACCACATTCTAGACATGTAACCCCTCATTGCACCCACAAATTCTCCAAGGGAAAGATGTGTGATGGTGGTAGTTTTCAAGGGTGCCTCAGGTGACATCACCTGAGTGGTAATATATAGTAACTTTAACTTTCCCCATAGTCCATTTAAATAATGATTCAATTTTTTAATCTGTTATTGGTCTTCTAAAATGGATAACCATATTGACAATACCTCCATCCCATGTTCTTCCAAGATGGCTTCAAATGGGATGACTCTACCGATTGAGGATATCAATTCTATTTTCTATATCTATTATATATTCCATTATCATTTATAAACAATAATTCTAATGGTAAAATTATTAAAAAAATCCAACAATTTTCAACAGTCATATTGACCAATGGTCATATTGACTAATGATCATATAACAATCCAATTTAATTGTCACATTTCCCATCATACAATATAAACACAACTTCATTTTTACACTCAAAATTCAATTCAATTTTTCTTAAGGTTATATTTTAATTTTCAAAAGATGTGCATTTGTTTAATAATAATTTGTATGTTTACTATATTTTATGTAAAAAACATATATTCCAGAAACAAATTGCATAAAAAAGACTTGGTAACTACACATAGTGGAAAACATCACGATGGAATTTTTTTTTTGGGAAAACAGTTTTCTACTACTATATATATTTTGAGACTTCTGGTATTGTGATTGAATTTTATGGAGATTGGTATTTAACAATGTTTATCCTAATATTCGTGGTTTTATACACTACTTCTAATATCTTATGTGATTAGTTCATTAAATGATTAAGGAAATTTTTGTAGATGTTTTGTGGGGTTTATATTTATATAAGGTATTTTTATCATTATAAGTATAACCTACATTTGGACATTATTTTTATGGTATTGATAACCATTATCGATTATATGATCATTGATGTATAAGGTTATTTTTATAGACTTATATCATAATTATGGGATTGTTATGAGGATGAAATTGTTAATATAATATAGATATATAACATGTAATTATATTTCATTATACTATTAAGTAATAAAGGAATTCCTAAAACGTGTAATATTATATTGAATGAAATATGATATTCATTTACTTTTCATAGATAGAAATAAATAAAATTTTAATCAATCATAGATTCATGGTTTTGAGAAGTGTCAAATTATAATGACCATAGAATCTGTCACCCTCGATCAGATCATGATATTTATTTCTTCTCGCTATTTCAAGGTTTTTGTACATAAAACACTAACATGTGTTATCTTTGTTGAACTTACATATTCACTTTCATTCTTTTAATGGGAAAATTAAATCAACCCTTTGTGAAATGTGGTATTTTAACAAATTAATTTTGAAAATTAGAAATCCTAGTTTTCCATAAGATTTTAAAATTTCCAGGATACATTTTCATAAAATTTGTGGTACAATGTAACGTTATGTTATTTAAAAATAAAACCCAATGTTAGATAACAAACAAAATATGCTCTATAGAGCTTAAAAGTGAAAATAAAGATTATTATTTAATATGGTAGTTATTTAATAGCCTATAAATTTGTTTTATAGAATATTATAATCTTTATAATGTTTACAAATTTTTATAAAAATAATTTAAATTCATTCAAAATATTTGATGGGCATAAAATAAATACAATTCCAATTTGATGCGTAAAAGATGTATTTTCCAAAAAATATATTTTTCATCATTTAGTGGAAGTAATGTTTGAAAAATAAATTCTAACAAATTCATAAATTCTATTATAAAAAATAGTGTTAACTATTGAAATTAAAATATCAAAATTTAATTTGGATTAATTTTTGTTATTTTTCGGATATGTTTCATTTAATTGATGAATTGTAAAAATTAACTCCTTTTAATTGAAAGTTGACTTCTCATGTAAATAATTAATAATGTTAAATTACATTATAAATAGGTTTTATAGTATAGTCATATAAATTAATCATATATTAATAAAATTTATTTGTTTGGAGTAATTTTCATGTCAAATATGAATATAAAACATTTAATTTTTTTAAAAAATTTCACTTTAAAACCACAAGTTTACTCCTCCTATATGGGATTATTTTTAAATTTCTTTTACCAAATCCTTTATTTTTAATTTTTCAAAATGGATTTCGTATTTTTAATGATAATGGCTTTTTTTTAAAAATATTCACCTTTTATTTTCAGATAATTTGAAAACTAATCATTCTAGTTTTTTTTACCACAGTTAAGGGTAAATCAAATAATGAGGTGTAAAAATAATATTATATGTATTATAAATTGACAAAAATGTTTTATCTAATTTTATTTTATGATTATTTTCTTATCCATAATTTTTAATATATCATCTATTTTTTCATTTATTTATATTTGGATGAGAATATTACCATTATAATTTTTTTCCAAGGAATAGCCATTCTAATCATACTCTTGTTTTTAACAAGTGATATATAATTAATATAGGGTTATCTATAAGATATGTTACACTATTAGTAGTATTTTTAAATAGAAAATATTTATATTCATCATAATATTTTTAACTTTTTAAGGGAATAAATATTATCCTTAAAGGCATTCATAATGCTGATGTAGTAATTATTTTAAGGAGGAAAATCAAATAAATAATGTTCAATATATTATAATAAATATTATTTGTGATAATAAATGTAATAAGTTAATTTGTTATATGAACTCGAAATATTATAGATTTTTTAAAACATTTTTTGGAAGATATATTTATTTATTGATTTTTTTAAAATTTAAAAAATTGAATAGTGTCCACGTTGACATTGATGATACTTAAAATAAATAGTATTTTATTTGATAACAGAAAATTATTAAAAATATAAAACTCATCCAAATTATTCAGATAAGATTTAATATTTCATCAATGATGTATTTTTTATAATTTTATAGTATCTATATAATTATTTAAAGTGTAAAAACCCATTTTGTCACAATAAGAGTTAATGGGGTTAGATAATGGGTTAATACAAATTTATATGGATTTAAATGTGGTCAAATACATTTATAATATTTATTTTATTTTATTATTAAGAACCAAAAGCATCATATATTCAAATTAACTCACATTTTAAATGTTTGAAATTGAAAAATAATATATACTAATATAATATTTTCATAAATTCCTTGAGTGTCACTCCCATCTCGTATAAAATGGCACATCTTCTTCCATTTTAATCACATATTATAAAACAATTTTTTTAGAAAATACATATAAAAATACCTTCCAAGAATACATCCCTAAATTCTATAGATATTTTTTATCTAGAACACCATCATTATTAGTCTTAAGGTGTAAAGAAATAAACTAATTATAAATAAGTGGTATCATTTTTATTTAATTAATTGTTTTTAGTTTTTTATTCCACCACCATAAAATATTATATAAAAATGGTAAAATAATAAATCTACTATCATCTATACACATAGGTGTTATTATTTTTATTTCAAAACCTATATCCATCTTTTTCATTAAATGTTAAAATAATTCATCATATGTGTGTACGACAGATTAGTTCCTCACGACCTGATATAATTCATTTGTCATCAATGTCTCTCAAGACAATTTATAATTATGGAATTATAGATGATATATGATATTAATTAAATATATATCTTTAAAAATTGATATTATATCCTTTTTATTTTTCCTAAAACAAAAAATGATAATATTGTTCGTGTGTAAATGTGAACTATCTCTTCCACAAAGTGATGTGGCTTCTTTTTCCTCACCATATAACATGGATTATATATATAAATATATTTAAATAAATTAAATTATATATATTATATTAATACCATTTTAAAAATATAAAATGATATCAACCTCCTTTCCATAATGATCATTTGAAAATGAAAATGTTTCTCATGCGTACGTATGTACTACATTCTCAATGATTGTAGCATTGTTTCATATTTCATAAAAATCATCCATGATTTGTATTATAAGATTAATGGATTTATATGTATTATTATTATTTCAATTTTATTATTTTAAATAAAATGTAATATTGACCCTTTTAACTGAAAACATCATAAACATGTAATTTTGGACTCAAGTACTGGATTTCATCAAAATGTCTAACATCCAAATAAATTATTAAATCTTAATAATATGTTCTAAAATATTAATATAAAATACTAAAACAATTATAAAAAATAAATAATCAAAATAATTTATCTATTTAGGAATATAATAATTTTACATTATTAATTGTACTCAATATAAGGGACTTCATCTAAATCTCTTTTCATTGTGGGATATTTGGATGTCATACACACACACACACACACAAACCGTCTTTTATGATGTGTATATAAATCCTCCTTGACATATAATTCTGTAAATTTATTTATTCTCATCTTATTTAAATATTTTCAAAATTTTATTCTTCTATCAAAATTAAGATTCCATGGTTTTAATGTGGTATTATTCACATTGAATGTTTAATGATTTAATTTCAAAATACATTCCTCCTTGTCAATATTCTTATTATTTTTTTATTAATTTATATGGATATAACTGGATTATAAATGCTATTTTTACATATATTATTTCATTCACATCATTTTAAATATCAATATTTTTTCACTTATTTCGTGGATCACTTTGAAAGATGATGAAAGTAGTCTTCTATTCTTAACGTACACAACAATATTGAATTTTTCACTACCTTAAATAATATTAGTATTGTAGATTCCTTTTCATACTTATATTTTTTTCTAAATAAAAACTCATCTTTATCATTTTTTGGAATTTTTTTATTGAAAATGTGTTTACATAGAAAATCTAATTTTGGTATTAAAAAATAATTTTTTAAGAAGGATAATTATTTTTATAGAAATTCATTTCACATGAGTTTAATGGAGTTATTGAAATGGTATTATGATGAAAGTGTTTTATTCATGATATTTTACATGAGATTTATATGAAATGGGTTAGCCTAATCCATCTTATATAGAGGGTTGATCTAAATTATATATTATGAGAAATATGTGAGCAAGATATAGCTTATACGAAGGCTTAAGCCCATTATAGCTCATGGGTGATCCTAGAATATCCTTACAAATGGTTTCCCCCATAATAGATCTCTAATGCTTTTGGTAATGAAAAAATTTAATTTCATCAATATTATTTTCCCCATTAAAAGGTTTTTGAAAGGGTTTTACATATTTGATTCTCTAAGTTACGTATTAGAGTTTTAATTGTTTAATATGGGATTTAATGATTTTTATTGAGAAAAATGTGTTATTTTTTTATGTTAAAATTTAATATTTCATATTATCAAGGAACATTTTAGATAATGGTAATTTTTATATGAGTTTTCATGTTTTTTTATGACTAACATTTTCTATTATTTTTACATTTTTTACATAGCTTTTGGGATCATCGTATGTTTTTTTAAAAAAAATAGACGGTTTAAGTATGGGTATAGAAATGGAATAAGTAACGTTGAATGTCATTAATATTTCTCATTAAAAGATATCATGACTTATTTAAATTTATTCATGTTATGATATAACTTAATACTGATCATAATTGAAAACATTATATTTTATTATATTTTTATGTGTGGGTTATGGTCTAATACTCTTAAACTATATACCTGAAATGGTCATCAATATTAAAGAAAGTAAAATTTTTGACATAAACTCATGATTATATAATGAATAAGGATAAAGAAATAGTTTAATACATGATCATTAATTAATTAATTGATTCATATTTTTTATAATATTTATTTTTTTGACATAAAATTATTATAATTGGTTATTAATAATATTGTTAAAAATTATTTATGGTGGTGACTTAGGTTTGAAATTGGTTAAAAAATTAGAATTAAACGATGTGAAAAAATGATATATGTTAATTCATGAAGGCGGTAGTCTTAAAAATTCATGGGTAATGTTTTTATTCTCAATGTATGAAAATAAATTATGATATATAATATTTTTATATTCCATAATTATATTTATATTATAGATATTTAAATTATGTAGGTGGGAAATAGTTGGTTCAAATATATTAATGAACTTTTTCTATTAATATAATTATAAAAATATAAAAATGTTTTTTATTTCAAAGAATAATTTCTCAGTATTATTTTTATAAATATATCATTTTACTGCCATGGATATAAAAGGTATGGTAGAATAAAAATAAGAAAACTATGTCGAAGGTGATACTTACATCATGGACTTCAATTTTACTCATTAAAAAACCTAAAAAATTGTTGCCTCAAACTAAATTATTGTGTACATATACCTATGGATGATAAAGTGAAATATAATTTAGAAAAAAATGGAATATATCGAGAAATATTTATAAATTATATGTGTGGTTTGATGTACATGATGTTCATCCATTTTATATGTAATTTAAAAGTGTTTTGTTAATACTCTTTAGTTTTCCATAATATCATTAGAGTATTCAATGGTAACTCATACCAAAAGATAAATATAATGTATTTAGTGGTGTTAATACGGTGATAAATCCTCAAATAATAATTTCCCCACATTGTATAAATATGTAATAATTTATTAATCCTTATATTTTTAATGTTTCTAATTTATGGTTTTACCTTGATAAAATGATTTTAATAGAGTAAATTTTATTTTTAATATGAAAATAAGATAATAAATCATAAAATATTTAGATTTATTAATAATAATTTTGAAAATTTTAATGTAATTATATTTTTAAATGTGATAATATTTAAATTTTAATTTAATATCACAGTATATAGAAAAAAATAAATTTGTTATAAATCTAATGATTTTGGGATTTAGTGTTTCTATTCAAATTTTAATTGATTGATAAATGAATTTTTGTTAATATATTTTTATAAATAATTATAAAATTAGTATATTTATATAGAAATTATTAAATTTTTTTAATTTGTAAATATTACACAACTTTACAAAAAAATTCATTGAGAAAAAAATAATTACTGTTATGGAAGTGATTAATTTTAGTCCCTAAAATATTATTTTCATTTCTATAAATTAAATGGTACATTAACATAATTATGAACTAATTATGAAAATTTTCAATTCCATTTAATATTATTAAATTTATGAAATTGAATGGTTTAGTATGAAATAGTCAATGAATAATTCATTAATTGAACTTCGGTTAAAAATATGACTAGAGTTTTTAATATTAAAATATATACCTATTAACTTAATTAAATATTTATAAATGTATAATATTAATTATAAGAAATATTTTTTGTTTATTGTTATTTTTGGTTTCATTTTATGTTTTCATATTAGTGATGTCTTAAAAGTATAAATTTTAAAATTAAAAGAGGTTTCTCTAAAAAAATATAAAAATGTATTTCTAGAAAGATATAAAAATATCATTATAATAAAATATAAGTATATTTAATTTTTTAATTTTTTCAAAATAAATATATATCACTTATAAATTAATAATTTAAATATACATTTGAATAAGTAACTTTAGAGTTCACATTGTGTGATATTATATGATATGATGTTTTCCATCATTAGTAGTGCCTACGGTGTAACATATTATCTATGGGTAGTTTCTAATATAATTTGGTATCTATGTTTTCCTATTCATGAGAATACATGAAATCGTTTATTTTTCAAATATATGCTGATTTAAAAATAAAGTGGAGTTATATAGTAGGATTCCAATTTTCTTATGAATTATTATATTATATAATAAATCTTTTGTGAGATAAATTATTTTGAATTTATTTTTTGATATTTTTTCTACATTAAGGTTATTTGGAAAAAAAAATTCATAATATTTTATTTATGTAATTGATTAATTTATCATTAGAATTAAGTAATTATATATTTTATTTCTGATGTACTTATGTACAACACAAAAAAAAAATCTAGGATTTATATAATATAGAGTGATACTTTCTCACTACACATCCATGATTTATCGTTACCCACCGAAATTATTTATCAGGATAATGGGTAAAAATATTGAATCATTACACATATTATATATATTTATCTGTTGTTGAAATATTTCAGCATGAAATTTATTAATTGTATCAAATTATTAAATTTATTCTAATTGTTTAATATTGTATCCTTGATTGGATGAACCTAATATAATTGACATTTATTTCTAAATTTAATGATTATGTTAATTTGAAAACTATATATTTATAGAGTAATTACTTCCATCCCCTTGACAAAATTAGGAATTAAATATCCTAATTATTTGATATTAAAATTTTTTTTTATTCTAAAATTAATATTTTATATTTTTGAATATAATTAAATTACATGGTATCTAAACACTGAGTGCTTGGTTAGGAGGATCCATGAAGTTTATCATTATAAAATTAAAATTCTATATTTGTGTTAGAGAGTAATTTTCATATGGGTAGGACTACATGTGATTATTCACATTATATAGGGTGAAATTTTCATAGAAACAAATTCATGGATGGTGAATTCTGTAGAGTACAATGTTGATTAACAATGTATGTTCAATAGCTCAATTCTTATGGATTAAAAATGGTAAGAAGATAGTATAATGAACTATGTAGAAAAATAACCCAATCATTATATAAAATAAAATATTGATTTTCCTATTTTATCCTAATTTGATCATATGTGTACATGGGTTCCCAAGAAACACATTTTAATTTTACAACTTTTGGGATAGATAGTGTATCTTATCTACCATAAAAAAAAAATTAACCCCCTTATTATTTTATTTCATCGTGGTTTGTTATAAAATCTTATTTCATTTAATCACTTCATGATTTTAGATTATTCGTACAATTTTTATATTATACGAAAATTTAATTCATGAACCGTGATTTCTATTTACATCAAACATTATGTATGAATCTGTATAATCGTGGGTTTTCAATAATTTATATAATTTAGATTTTGTTTCCTTCCATGAATTTTCATATATCATTATGTGGTGATTGCTTCTAACATATTGATGCATGTGTTTTTTCTAATTCAATTTATTTTATATAAAACGTCATGTTTTTGTTATTAATGTTTATTTAAAATCATGATATACCTATTTGTGATATCCTTCATAAGTTTTATGATGTTTAAATTATTTTTTACAGTTGGAAGAAATGTATTCTGTTATGTTTTATTCAAACATCTAAAATTAATTATTCTAAATTCTATGTATTCATTTAAAAGACTAAAAGTCATAACATATGAATTTCAAAACCAAAAAGGGGTTTTAATATTCTATGTATTTATAAGGGGATATTTTTTAATTTTATAGTTTTATTATCAATATAAATATGTTTTTCTACATTTGAATTTACATCAGTGTTATTTGAGATATTTTAGTAATTTTTTTATAAATATGTGCTTGTATGATTTTAGTTTAATTTTATGGTCCACTATTTTATATTTTGATTCTTGTTGTGTTTTAAATGGGTATTTTTATATCATGGATTTATATATATGGTTCAAAGGCCCACTTTGGGCTTGATAAAATGATTCATTCGCTTCTTATAGTCATATATACTTGAGCCCCTTCTAGTAGAGATTTATTCGAGTTATGAATATTAGACAATGATTGGATTAATATTGGACATATATATGTGGATGTTTTACGAGATGATGTTGGATGAAATGAAATTTAATTTTTTATATATAATATTTAGTAAACAAGTTACTTTTTTTACTTTCTTGTTTTTGTATGTATTTAAGATATTTATATTTTTTATACACTTTGATTTATTACTATAATGAAAACATTTACACATATTGACTTTTCCATTATATTGTAGTTACGTTAATATGTATAGTCCATTGTAACTTATGAGGGTTTTTCATTTTCGGATTAAAACCTATATATTATATTCATTATTCTATACATTTTCTAGCATCATCTCATACTAGACACAATAAATTTCCCAAAATTATGATTATAAAATGTTTTTCCTTGACATATATACTTTTTTTATGATTTCCAAATTTCCTTTTGTTACATGTTGAATTGTTTTTTTATTTTTTAACCATTTATGGATTATAATTTTTCTGAATTTTATTATAATTTTGGATTTATTGGGTGTTTCCCCTTTTGTTGGTTTAGATTACATTCCCTTCCTTTTTAATTTATTTTTCAAAAAATATAATATTTTGTAATGAGAAACACTCTTTATTATTTCATTTAAATGAATCTTAATGAAATTAATCTCAATAAATATAGTGTCTTCATCCCCTGATGTTATTAATTTTATATTATTTTATATGAAATTTATTATAAAATATTTCAAATGAATATATATATTATAATTTTTTTATTTTTACATCTCAATAATTCGATACAACTTAATAATTTTATTTCAAAAATGTAATTATGAAATGTCACTAAAATTAATTCATAAATTCATGCGAAATTATATTAACGATGTTTAGCTCACACCCAACATACTAACCACTCTGTGTGGAACTCTTTTAATTTATTGTAAAATATCTTGTAATTTCTCAATATATGATTCTCATAGGTTCTTTTAAATTTGGAGGGGGGATAGGGTCACATAGATTTGATAATGTAGTGTGTTGGATTCATTGATCATCTTTTCATATTTATATTAGTTGAATCATGTACATTTTTCATCAACATTGTTGGTAAAGATTCTTCAAATAAATCCATGAGACTCATGTTCAATTCCGAAGAGAGGAATAATTTGTGGTAATGCTGGTGTACTGTGGCAGCTACTATAGTAGTTACAATAGTAGGTACTATTCAATACAATAGTAACCAAAACTATTCAACTTCAGGACACCTATTTGGTCCTAGAGTAATTAATGCCTTATGGACACCCATACCTTCATGTCAGTAAGGATTTCAGGAGACCATAAGGGCTTCCAGCCACGACAAGGCCTTTCGGAAACCTAATGTGTAGAGGCAAACCAGAAAAATTAACCAAGAAACAAGCTATAGAATAGGGTTCAGAGCAAGGAACATTCACTAGAGTAGAGTTAATATATTATGATGTATTGTAGTGAATGGGATTTTCTATAAGATCTTATGTTTATTTTTAAGTACAAAAAAATTCTTTTTAGGTAAATGTGTTAAAATTCTTTTTTGGCATAGACCCTATGTCGGTCTAAGGGATGATCAGGTAGTTTTTTTAAAATAATGGTCAAATAGGCTGAAGGATTGCTATAAGACAGTTACACATTTTATACTTGAAGAACACATCATGTACTCTTGGGTCATGATGTGTAATGGGTTTTCATGATGCTTATGGTTTTTCATATAGAAAAATAAAATCATGAACTTCCCATTGTGTACTAGATGTACACATCGTTTACTTCCCCAATATGTTTTTAAAAAATTCAAGTGGTGGCCTCATATTTTAAAATGAAAAAGATTTGTCTGATTTTTTTATGTCTAAAAATAATCTAATAAGGTAATCAGATTTAGAATATTTTTAGACTCTGATTCAGAAATGGTTTGTCTTTATGGAAATGCATCATTAATTACTCGATTCCTTTGTATCCATTCTTGATTCATCGAAGCAATGGTTGCACTATTTGTATTTAAGCACACATTCCTTAATTTATCTTTCTCTATCCTATCATATCATTTATTCCATACTAGGATATGTTAAGAGTTGAAATGGGAGAGTCTATCTACTACCGTGTATTGGTAGGTGGTCTGAACATCCTTTCAGGTTTTCAAGTGATTTTCGTCCATTCAGTCTTTTCTCCAACCACATAACATTACGGTGAGGCCTCATTTTTTAGAGTGTTGCTTTCATTAGTTGTTTTTAAGCATAGTGAGAATTCCCATAGGATCTATTTAGATGTACTGACACCTATTGATTTATTCAAGGTTACCTGATGGGTGTTCCTTAAAAAAATATTTTTATTCATGTCTAAACCACCTAAAGAGTGTGTGGTCGTGATTTCGTTTTTAGTGGAAGCCCTTAAATTCTTTAATGGTTTTTAATATCTTCTTAAGAGATGTAATTCTTCCCTACTTAGTGAATTCTTCAGATTCCATACCTATTTTGATAGTTTTACATAAATGGAAATCAATGAACAAGTGGGTATTCATGATTGTAATCGTTTAGCTGCCCATGGGGTGAGTAGGGAAATGGTGAAAACTGATATGTTAGGAACACATGAAATGATTTTTGGATTATAAGGGTGGGAATTTCCATATGAAAAGTTAATATAATATTAAACAAATTATATTATATGGAAGGTACATATTCATTGTAACTGATAAATTGCTTGCTTGTGTGGTTATACTCGACAGTTGAGATTGATAATGTGACTGGTTATACTCACAATAAATTGATATTTAATTTGAATACTTTTAATTAATTGTTTCATAGAAACAATATACTGCTCTCAGTGGGTCTGGAACATAGTAGTGGATTCCTTGGGTTGACTCTACCCCTTGGGACTTGATTCCATGGGATGCCTCAGGCCTTTCTACCCCTAGATCTTTTGTACTTCGGCTAACGTTGGACATGACATTTCCATTAATCCTATCACCTTAACTAGTCCATAGACCATGTTTATACTAGGACACCGATGGGACTAAATGTGGATGCCCTGGATGAGATTCATGGATCACTCCCTTCATGGTGTAAATTTATTATAAGGATTCCCTAGCATGTGTCACCATGGATCAAACCCATAGGGCCTACATTTATCTATACGACATTACCATGGGATTTTATTTTTCATTATATAGTGTGTTTATGGGAATATACCTTTCACTAAATATTGAGGCCATGGAATTTCTTGACTACATTATTTAGCGGTGTTGAAGAATGCTTGGTATTAATGGATGTATGGTGTGGTCATGTCCCTTGATTACATTACCACTGATTGCTTGTTTATAGATGTCTCTTTTATTTGTATCCTTGTGAACTTATTAGTATTACATAGTAGTAGACTTATTCCATGGAAAAAACATTTCATTACTACATGTTTACACATTCTAGAACATGTAGAATTGTTGCTAGAACAATATGGTCCATGGTGGTTGTCTACATGGATGATCATCTCACACCGTATTTTGACCTTCTTGGGGATCCAAAAAAAAATACATGGTTGTTTCTGTTAACAGGGGAAATCTCCATGGAACATATTATTGACAATGGATTTGGAGTAGGGGAGAACATGTCCCAGATGAGGCTTGGGATGATGGGATACCATTTTGGTCTTCTTCCCTTTTGGGAACTTGTACTATATTGCATTGAAATGTATCCACATTGAAATAATTATAGATAAATGTATCATATACATAATGATATGTATGAGAGACTTATGGTTATTATTATGCATACTTATCTTGATTGTCCTACTTTCAGTTGACTGTTGTTTATTTCACTTTTGATAATTATTATGTTTGATATCTAGTGAGATAGAATGTTAATGAATGAATAGTATCCACAATGACTCACCTAGGCCCACATTACTAGTCGTAAGCCTCTGGAGTTTGGGGATATGTGATTGAGGACATATGGCCACCAGGTTGGAGGCACCATTTGGTGGAATCTGGGTCTTGGATGATTTAAAGTGGTATCAAAATAGTCCTTTCAATATTCCTTACAGTTTTTTGATAATTGACAGGGACTAGAATGAAATGGAATTTGGTAATAAAATGTAACTTTGAATAGTTACCCACATATATGGAAATTTCATATTTCTTCTAATGGATTTATATGATTCTAGATATTTAAGGTTATAGTTGTTTTTATTTCATCATTGGATGAAAAACTGTATTTCTGCAATTATTTTTTATTCCATTTTGGGGTCTATTTTAGTTCCAACCTAATGAGATGAGGTTGTTCCATATCATGCATCATATAAAAACATGTTATAATCACAATCCATGCATTATTAAATGATATATAATATTCATTATATATTAAAAGATATTGTGATAGTTTTTCCTGTTATTGGTGTGCCTGTTATTGTGTTAGTTTGGATATAAAGGACAAATGAGTGATTTTCACACTTAATTCATCAGGAGTATGAGTTCTTATAGATTAGGAATGACACACTAATAGAATGGAATTGAAAAAATTAATTTGATATGAATGTATTATATGGGATCATTATTTGGTTCATGAGATGTTTTGGGCCCTATTACGTTAGAATTTGGTGGATCATTTTTTTGGCCTTATATCAGATAATATGACAATATGATATACATTAATGATATGAATTGATTTTCTAGGTGTAGGGCCCCCCATAGATTGGAATTTGGCATACCAATGAGATTCCCATTGAGAGAGGAAAGGTAATATTTTTTAGTGAGTGTCAATTATGTATATGAATTTGAAATCTGTTTTAATTAGAAGCATATGAGAGAATCATGTGAAATGAAATTTTATTTAGTAGAGCACTTGATCAGAACACACAAAAGTAGTGGGATTTTTTTGTATCACTCATTTTTTGACACATTGACCAGACCCATGTGGTAGGAAGAGGGGTGACGACTTAAATGAATGATTTCACATTTCCTTCTTTGATATCTGTGATTTTGAGACATCAGGTTAAATTGTATTCAGATACATTAGATTAATTGTAATGGGGTGGTGTGTTTTGAAATGGTTTTATGAAGAATATATCATTTGATATAAAATCAACTGGTTAGTTTTTAAAATTCTCTAATAGACCCCTACAGGCCTGTTATAAAATGCTTTTATGAAATGAACTAATATACAGATTCTTTTTAATGAACCCATATTGAATAAATGGGACCCTCGATGGTATCCTTTTGGTTAAAAGGAAATTAGATACTACATTGACTAAGTATGTTGGTATTCCTTTCAGTGTTAATTTTTAAATATTTTGTTTTTTATATCATTCCCTCTTTTCCCATGGGGTGTTTCATAAATCCATGTGCCTTGTTTGTGAAACAGATCTTTTATGTCTGTTAAAATTATTTCTAAAATTTGAATGATGAAATTCATTAATTAAATACATTTAAATTGTAACCAAAAGTAGTTTTATTTTTGATCTAACCCACATGGAAGGGTTTCTTTAAATGTATCGATGAGATGCCTTGGAACATATACAAGTGAGATCATATATATGATTCTTTCATTAGCTTTGGATTAATTAAAAAGGTATCTTGAGCCTAGTTGAATTGTTTTTTAATTACCAAGTGACTGGGGTATATACTTATGCTTTATAAGGGGTTGTCATGTGGTATGTATCACCCTTCAAGCTTGTAATGATTTTCTTCAATTGTGAAATTTTTGACGTTGGTGTCGTTCGGGTGTCGTTATCCGTTGTAGAACATATGGTATTAAATGAAATCATTCACTGGAGGGGTGGTCCTTCTACCTTGAATATTTATGTTGAAACTATATTGAGGATCTATTAGATCATTGGGTTTGACATGCCTTTGGAATTGTCAGCTGTTTGGATGACGTGTGAACCTTTCTTTAATTTAGTGATTAATGGATCGATAAATCATCATCTGATTTAATGTTTTTATGAGATGATGTGTCTTTGGATTTTATAAACTCGTTTTTGAATGCGATGACATACATTGAACCTATCGAGTGATTAACGATGTAACAAACCATTTGATTATCGTTTTAATCATTGATCTTTGATCTATTTTGTATGTTCATGGGTTTTCTCTGGAATAGTATTTTCTAGGCATTATGAATCCATGTTTGTACCACTTCTTGAGAGAACATTCGGGGAAAATAGTGTTTTGACATTCTAGATGGTTTAATTTTGTCTTTTTGGAAAAGAGATAAAATGTGGTGTTCGTGGTTCATTGAACAACACACGTTCATTTATGTATGTTCTAAACTATTGTGTTTGAGAGAATCTAGTACTTCTTATCGATGTATAGGTCTGTCCAAGGTGGGGAGAATCAAATCAGTTCTATTTAAATGTTTCCTTCCAAGTGGACAGATCTCAATCAAAGATCATTCCAAAATGGACAATTATACATGAATTCCTTTGGGGATTCTGAGTCTTGTATTATGTACGTTTTTCATATAAGCATGACATTTTTGTGGTTTGATGTGTGCATAACCCTTAAGTGGAACAGATTATCATCAATGGACCTCAATGGTTATCCATTAAATAGCATAGAAATGCATAGGTATGAATCCATTGTGGTCAGTTGAATGATGATGTGTCGGCAAGTGAAGCTGAGTTTCCTCGAAGAGTTTTATTAGTAGTCGTTTCCCTTCCATTTTCATGTAACCTTAGAAATACTCATAGAGTGAATCCCTTCAGAGATGAGAACTTCCTTTATCTGGGTGTAATTTTAGATGAACTAAGAGAGCATAAATTATATTCCACAATATATTTGTAAGTCATTGGGCTTGTTCGTGATATCTTTCTATGTTATTATATGGATTCCGAGATTTAGTTGCGTCTTGGTTAATCCATTTTGATACTTGGGTTCCCATGTAAGAATGAATTAGATAGACTCATGGATGCATGCGTCATTGTTTGATGAGTCTTCTCAATAGATGATGCCCAGTGTTTATTCAATGTTCTTATGTGGACTTACATCCTTGTACCAATGTCCCGCCTATAACAGGGAGTATGAACAACCATTGTGAGTTCCTCATACTCCAGGTTAATGAATATGAGGTTATATTGGAAATATATTCAGGATTTTATGTGATGTTTAATAGATTTAATGATTGCAGTGGGATAGATATGGGTTATTCTTTTTCTCATTATGTGTCTTGACCATTTAAATTATTATGGGATGGTATGAAAAGGAGCATCAGTGGAAGATAGGTATCAGATTTGGTGAACATGATCATTGTGGGTGTGTTGTGCATTTGGAGAAGGTTTTGTGTTTCTATTTCACCACACTGATCTTCTTAGAAAACCATTTATTAGATAAGTCATCTAGTGATAGGTTGACTCATTATCCTTCTTCTTCCTCGTGTATAGTTTGAGTAAACCAGTTTGAACACTCAGGCAGTTGGGAGGAGCGTTCTTCATTGGAATAACTTTTCTCCCAAGATTTCCTCTTCTCAAATTCCACAAATATTTCTAGTAAAAAAATATTATATTTTGTTTTTTAATATTACATTGGAATAACAATTCAAAAAAGAGAAATAAATTACATAGGCTCCCGTAATTAATCGACTAGAGGTTGGAACATTAATTAAAGGGGTTGCTCCATTTTAATAAAGGGTTTTGTTCCATTTAATTAAATGGGAAGGTGGAGAGGCTCCAAGGGTGGAGGAAACATTATGTGGGGAGTTCAAGGGTTCTCTACACTTAATGAAGAGTTTCAAGGTGTTCTACGTCGGGTTGTCCCCACCTCATTTATCCTCCGATGGGAGGTTGAGTTTGGGTGGGCCCCACCACCATAACCTCTCATGGGAGGTTAAGGTGTGGTGGCCCCGACCGCCAACCCCCTATTGGAGGTTTTAAACTCCATAAACCCAAAGGTGGCTCAAATTAAATAATGTTATTGCACACTTTATTTTTTTATTATTTTAAAAAAAACCAAAAACTATCTTTTATTCTAGACCAACTGCCATCGTGGTGAAAGTCTTATTAAGCGAATATTGGCGCTGCAAGTTCAACGTTGCCCTTAGATTTCAGTTCCAAGCATTTATTCAAATGTTATAAAAACTTTCTCATACGTTTACTAAATATATTAAATCCAATCATCAGAAAAATGATTTCGGGCACATCGGCCCTCGAAATAATGCACCATCAGTTTTTGCAGACTCGTAAAATTCCCATGTATTTATGAAAAAAAAATCCATTGAAATTACGAGTCTTTACACTGTTTTCACCAATTGAAAATATTATGCCACAACTGTATATATTATTTGTGCATAAAATCATTATTAAATGGTTGTATTTGATTCAATCAATTATTTTTATCATCACTTCTTGATTGGGATGTTCATTGAGGTTAATGTTTTATCTATTAATGTAATTGTTTATGTTGACTTCAAGTTGTTAATTAAATATTCCATGAGTATGGGTGGTGTTTGTGATATACAGTTTGATTAATACATTGATAAAAACCAATGGATATTAATTAAATTTTCTTATAGTTAGTATCCATTATTAAGGAAAATTTATAATTCATTATATTTAATTTTGATTTATATGATTATTTTTTTTAAATAAGTACTGATATATGTGACTAAATCACAGGAATCGGAATAAGATGGTCTCTAAACTACCATATCAATTAGTATGAATGTATGGTTGAAATGTTTTATTTTGGAAGTAATGTAATTACATGGAATAGTATGTTTCACATAGTATCCTATTTATTAATGGTTTATGGTCCATGGAAGTATTTATTATACACCCATTCCTTTGAGTTTTCATGAATTTTCAATTATAAATACATATAACTAAATCTTAAATTCTACATGTTCCATATGACAGGGAAAAAAATCCTGATATTTGAATCCTTTGAAGGTTCATGTTGATAATGTACGAGAATATAACTATATGAGGCCATATAAGTAAAAAAATGGAATTCTTGGACTATATCCATTATAAGAATGTATTGTGTATGTCCCCTGTACTAATTAAAACCTAAAAAAATTGATTAACTCTAAAATTCTATTTTAATATAAAATATAAATAATTCTATATTAACTGTGGAAGAGTGGTGATGCCAGAAATCATTTCTTATTTTTTCAAAATCAATATCAAATTTTATTACCTGATCATCTTTTAAAACATTCACATCAGCCTCAACAAATGTTGGATCATTATTGTTGAATACATTTGGTGGAGTTCATGGCCATACATTATATCGAAAAAATCATCATTTTTAATGTCCATCCATGTTTTTTCCATTGAGAATATTGTTTTAATATATGTGAAATATATTTATTCTGGGAACAATTAACATTGACATACATTTAATTTAAAAATGGTGACATACATATATGTCACATATAAAATCAATCAGTTAAATGAATCAAATTTTCTATTGGATCAGAGGTCATTAACAAAAAAACATGTGATGTAATATACAAATATATAATTATAGTTTACATTATTATATATATATATATCTATATGATATTAACACATCATGCATACCATGTAATAAAATATCTGGCAGATCATACTTGTTAGTTTTTTGAAAGTCAACAATCTACACTCAATGGGTACCCCCATAAAAAAACAGTGGATTTTTAGACCAATTTCCAAAACACCACCAACACTAAAACCACAAATAAAAAACATACCCATGTTTTAGTAGTAAAAAGAATTCCCTATACAATAATAATATGAAATAAAATTGATGAACCTT
This sequence comes from Viscum album, assembly GCA_963277665.1. Lineage (NCBI taxonomy): Eukaryota > Viridiplantae > Streptophyta > Magnoliopsida > Santalales > Viscaceae > Viscum > Viscum album. The sequence goes on from OY728165.1 coordinate 541,164,035, forward strand.
TTTCCCATTATCGTATGATCATTGAAAATAAATACACACTTATGTAAATTAAAATCATGACATTTGTAAACAATTAAAATGAGATGAAGATATATATTTTATTATATGTGGGATAGGTTCTACGTATTATAAAATTTTGTTAGATATTTTTGGCCTCAGAGAAATGAATAGTGGTAAGTATTATTTTGATTAATTATTGATTAATGATCATGAAACATTAGGTTTGGGTATTTCATTTATTAAAGGTCATCTTTTTGTATTCAAGGAAGATTGCATGGATCATGATGTGGAATGATTGAAAACAAATATTGTGGTTTTATTAAGATAAAAATGTGTGGTGGACTTTGAAATGATAGTGTAGATGTTTTGATTTGTATGAAAATATTTATAGAACATATGAAAATGATAAATAACTTTGTACTAAATGATAGTTTTATTAGATGGGATTATAATCTGTAAATAGTTATAAAATTTGTTAATGTATTTTAGTTAAGTTATTTTGTATAAAATTTTATTAGGAATGTATAAAATAGGTAGTAAAATAATTTCCCCCAATTTTGTATGATAAATCATTTCATAAAAAAGGGTTGTATACATGTCACCATATTTGGGTGTCCACCTATTGTATAATTGAAATTCCAACATTCCACTGTAATAAACAACTTGTTGTTATTCATGATTGGATAAATGTTTTTATTTGATAGAAGATGTAACTATGATAATTGTGATAGGGTTTTTAGAGGGAGTTGGTAATGGGAGTTGATATATATTTATATCATAACTTAACAATATAGAAATATATCACCTATTTATTCATGTATAATACGTGTAACATTAAATAAAAGTACCAATGATCTTCAAAATTGTTGTTTGTTTCTATGAGTAGGGTTATAATTTTAAAATTATAATGGAAATATAATGGTTATGGTTCTTTATTCAATTATGTTTTCCTTTGGTTGAGGTATTATCAACAAAAATTTTGATGGTATGCACAATTTTGTGATTATCGAAAACCATCAAAACTATTAATTTATGTTTTCATATTTATTTTATCAAATTTTCACCACTCATTACCTAATGTTATTTATATTATAAACATGTATTATGAGGTGGTAGATAACATTGTTAAACATATGAATCACTTAATAAAAATTAATAATATAACATGATTAAATAAGAAAAAATTATGAAAACTTTTATAAATTTTCTAATGTTCCATTATTACCTCTCAGTTAGTTATTAATTTATATTTTATTATGAAGATGTTTTATATATTATCTAGTAAAAATTAAATGAGGGGGATAACCTTTCTCATAAATCCATATATACTTATATAATTCATATCTATTTAACTATAATCTTTTCCCATGTGACTCTCCATTAGTTTATAATAATATATTTAGGATCATTGTGAAAGGTTCTAGGAAATTTTACATCAATTTATAGGGGGAATCATACATGTTTCTACTAATACTACCTTATCTTAATGTATGAATTACATTCTTCAGATCAAATTATAAATCAGATTCTTCATTTTGGTAGATCCTTTAATTGTTTTATATATCCCATCATATTTCATCTTTTCTATATACGTATATTAGAATACACATAACAACTAGATTAAATACATATTAACCTTCAACCTGGCACAATATAGTCCATATTTGAGGACCTAAGAAAATTTAAACACCCATCAATATATTATTGGATTTATTAAAATTCAATAAATATTTTGTAAACTATGCGATATTTCTAAAATATCATAAAAAATATTTTGAAAATTCATTTAGCATAAGATCATCAATTTACCTAATTATGTTTTTATCTAATATATGAACAAATGAAAATTTCCATATGATACTTGGAAATAATAAATTATTATATTTTATTAGACTTAATATATTTCTTCTGGTCCTCTAAAGAAATCATTTTTGATTTTTAAATATAGAATTCTAATGAGTAATTGAAAAATTCCAAACAGATAACTAATGTTGTTCAAAAAAATAATGAAAATTATGAATATATTCATTTTATGTACTTATATAATAAAAATATAGATATATAATTCACACATAATAGTATTTATGTATTCATGTATGAGTTCTAGAATAATAAAATGATATTAATTACTCCTAATGAAATTTAAATTTAAATTGTTAATTAGATGATGATGCATTTATTTTTGCATTCAAATATTTCCTTTTTATTATAAAATATCTAAATACATTAGAAAATTATATTTCTTAATTATCTCTATTTTTTAAATATAATATAAAATAAAAAATACATTTCACTATTATATACATTCAGTTCTATCATCTGATTGGCAAGAAATGGTAATGAATTTAAATTCTCATTAAATTGACTTTAAAAACATTCTAATAAAATACCAAATAATTAATATATCTTAATAATAATGTAAAAACCATGAAAATCAAATCATCAGCCAAAGATAATTTTTGTTTTCTAATATTTTTCATTTTATTATGTTATATTATATTCCCTCTAGATTATAATATCACTGATAATGTAAAATCTTGTAAAGCATTATTAAGAAAATTATTCTAGAAAATCATCTTAACATAAAATATCACAATCCTCATCCGCATTACTCAATGTCATATATAATTTCATATCATAATAAAATCAATGATATCATATTAACTATTATTATTAAGTAGAACAATTGATGAAAAAATACTCACTAGATATATAAAAATTCATTATTCCTTTTAATTAAATATATTTATCAGTGATGAAGGGTATTTATATATAACTACCATAGATTTTAGTAAATATAATACAAACATGCTTAAGGAATGTATCAGTACTATAGTATCATTCTCAATAAAACTATAACATTTTTACCTTGTTAACATTGTGTGTTAATAAATAGACAATTCGGAATATATAATCATATTTTCCTCCCAATATATCCATATCATTTAATTCATCTCTCTAAAGGATGAAACTAAAATTGTTCATTTAATATCGAGAGATATTGATATAACAGGACAATGGAGTTCATTGAAAATTAGTGATGGATACTATAAAATATTTTAAAAAGATTATTGATACTTTAATAATACTGTGATTACAATATGATCTATCAATGTCAAATATAAAATATAGAAGTATTATCTTCCTAGTTATGGATTAATTCATCTTATCTCATTCAATACAGGTTTCTTTGGTTTCAATTTTATCGCATTTTTTTATATAGAATAAACTATTATAATTTATATATATCCAATGTCCAATAAAAAGTCAACATTGACCCATGAAATTGAAATTTTAGTAATTCTTTATAAGGTAAACTGAACCATTTAACATAATTTCCATATATTGGAACAAACTATATACATTAAATTATCATCAATAAACTAAATTTTATTTCAAGAATATATCAAGAACCTTCATGAAATGTAATAAATGGTTTGATTTATTCACTATTGGAATGTATACAATTTATTACACCTGACTAATGAAAGGTGATAGTAATGAAATTTTGTATAAAAAATGTAAAAAAATTTATTCCTTATTCCTTATGATAAAATATTTGTTTAAAATAATAAAAATAAAAATTATAAAAGAAATTACTTCAAAACAAATCAATAATAGAATCCTATATAATAATTATAAATTCAACAATCTATTTCTTGGTTTATATTAATTAATAAATACATTCGATATTGAAATATTAATTTATTTATCAAATAATTATCCTTATTTTTTCTGACCATCATCATTCCATTTTTTTTCACTACATAAAGTTGGTGGACCTGTTAATTATTTGAAATTGAAATGAAAATTCTAACATCCTAGATATTCAAAACCTGTTTTAAAAATTCATCTTTTACTTGGGGTATTATTATCTTGTATAGCTATTAATATTTAGTGTTTTATCCACAATATGTATGATGCCGTAAAAAACTAGAAATGTTTGAGATCCAAGATAGCTTTCTATCCTATGATGTTATAATAAAAATAAAATATTTTATAATTAAAAAGGTTATATACCATAATGATTATGAAAATTACATCATTAATCCATAGTAACAAAATATGATCATAAATAAGGGGTCACAAAGGACCACATCGATAATATCATATTAATTAAATTTATTCCATTAAATGAAAACGAATTATTATAATTCCTATTACACATATGAAACAATTACAACATTAATCATAGTTAAAATTAGTATTTAATAATGATATTAATACCAAAATATATTTAGTAAACAATTTAGATGAATTTTAAAACTAATAATGAATAAATAATTATATGAAATTTATGAATTCCATGAAATGATTTTTATTTATTGTAAACATATTTAATAATATTTATCCGTTGATTTTTTTCATTAATATCATACAATTCATCAATGTGTTTCATCATATTCCCCCTTCCTCTTTCTAAATTCACATCAGAGGTGATAATCGCTCAGTAGAAATAATTTAATTTAATTCTATGGTTTTTCCAATTATTAATTGATTTCAAAATATAAAATGATTCATTCCAAACACATGTCAGGAATTTCAATATCCCATAATTTTCACCTATCACGTCATTCAACTTTCGATTTACTGGTATATCAATAATAATTTAGACATCCCATTATTCATTATTTCTTATAAAAAATTCAATTTTATTGATGAATATTATCACCTCAATAATAACTTCTAAATAAATTCTGTGATGTTACATTACTATATACCAAATATGTTTAATTATAATATTCTTCAATAAGGTCAATATAATCCCATGATGTGAAATATATTTAGAAGTAAAAAATTGAAACATAGCCCCATATAGAATAATTCCATATAGAATATATATCATTCAATGATAAATTTGATGAAAAAACATCTTGGATACCATTGATTTTGAGGAATGGTCAATAAAAAATTTGAATTCTATCTATATGTAAGGATATAAATCCCTTATTTTTCAATTTTTTTGGTAATTATATTTTTATAGTGTACATGACACACAAAAATTAGTGATTTGAAATCTATTTAGGGTATGTTGATTTTTTTTTTCAAAAAATTCTAAATTAATAATCAAAATTAAATTCTTCCACTCATCACAAGTACTGGGAATTGATAACATGAATTTGATAGTTCTATAGATTTATATTCTTCTTTTTTTTCCTTCAATCTTGATTTCACGATTTATATAGTATTTATATCTACACTTTCATCAATTATTCCATAAATTTTTTACTTTCTCCACGTACATTGCCTACATCCTTATAATTCATTCCTATTCCCCTCAAATGACTTTATGGGTAACCACTGTTTCCCTTAACTCATGGATTTTCAACAATTTTATTTCTCTCTATATTAAGATATTTATTTTTTATAATTAGATAAATATTTCCTACATAATTATCGGTATGTCAATGAGAAGTTAACAAATTCATTAGAATATTTCTCACATCATCATTATTCAATACAAATTTAGTCATAATGTTGTGATCAAACTTTCAAGAGAATGTTTTATAGGTCATGTCAATTGATGAGTTTTCTAAGAAATAATTATAAATTATAGTATATGTGGTTTGTATTATAATCAAATATTTCACATTCCATGTGTTTGATCATCATATATTCACATAACTTGTTTCCTTTTTATATTTATGATAAATTTTCATCGATTATAAAATGGATTTTTCAGAGGATTTAAATTAAATAGAGTCCTACATGGATTCAATTTCGTTTTGGTAGACTATAATTTATAATATTTCAATACAATGGTTAAATTTATTTTAATTCATCCTAACATAATCCGTCTGAATTCATCTCATAAAACATATGTGATGATTGTAAAATGAGAATAATTACAAGATGTTTCTATGAAACCAAATATAAATATAAATTTAATATTTATGAATTCATTCACTTAGTAAAACAAGTTAGTAGTCCCTTTTAAATTAATTTTTATTCCCTTAAAAATTTATATATCAAATTTATAAGCATTGGATGTATGCTTGATAACATTTCGGGGGTCTGATGAATCAATAAAAATTTTGGTCATTTATTATCCATAAACTATACATCAATCTCAACATTATATTTTTGTTTCATACATAAAATCATTTTTATTAAAGGGAAACATTCATATAATTAGTATAATGATATTATTAATTTCTATTTGGATATAAAATATTTCTATTGGTTAATCTGTCATCCAAAAATATCTTCTAATTTCTCATATTCACTATCATTAATGGTTGGAAGTATATATCTAGATATGTTTTATCTAACATTACCCTAGAACAAATATACCATAATAAAAAATATCCCACTAATATTTTAAATTTTTCAATAGAATGAACAATAATTTTCACACTCCTATGATTTATATTAAAGAACAATACTGGTTTAATATTAAAATTTTCAATATAAAATTTTATAACATGAATAGAGGATCTTCGTGTATCATTCCTTCAAATTATCCAATATAATTTCAGTATAGGTAATTTTTCTAATGACATAAAAATTGATTTTATTAATAATAGGCCACACAATTATTAGTGTATAAAATACAATGAATGATATCCCATATTATGTAATGGTTGTTGACCAATAAAATTATTTTTTTATAACAAGACTGTCATATTTTGTTAATTTACTCAAAATATTATTTTTTTATGGTTAATTGGGTCTATCCATGGATTCCTATCGATCTGTGAAAAAATAATTAACAATCATGATATATAAAACATGACATTTTATTCAATGGAAACTATTTAATTGATTATTTGTAACATTCTAATTTACCTTTAATGATTTTTTTGGAAAAACCAAATCTTTCATGAATGAAATTGAAAAAATAATAATCACTTAATAAATTTAAAATTATTTTGGTCAATAATTATATAAATTAGAGTAAATATTCTAATTGAAATCAATGGAAATTGTAATAGATTAATGGCCACCTGACAATCATTTATCATTTAATATGTGTGAATTGTTATGAATTTTCTAAATTTTTCATTTAATATATATAATTTTTTATACAGTAAAAGTTATTTTAAAAGATTATATTAATTAGAAAAAAATAATTCAGTAAACATTTCTATTTAAAATATTGATATCCATAATATTAATCATTAATGAATACTAAAATTCTTGGTTAATATAAATTCATAGAACATGGAATATAATTAATTAGTGGAAGGATTTTGAAATCCATTATAATGGTTGTTTTATAAAAAATTTAATTTCTTTTAATTTCAGAATTCAATTGAATAAAATGGATTAAAGGATGTTCATGTTTAATTTGTTTTATTTTGGTTATACCTTATGAATTATATTTTAATAAACTTAATCATTTGTATTTATGAAATAATTAGCTGTTATTTAATTACAACCAACCATATAAATAAAAAGTTCAATTTAAATCATTTATAAATTATTATCCCTTTATAAAGTCATTTGAATCCTCCCTTAAAACAAAATTTATAAAAAATTATTAATGAATATGGTATGAATTAATCCTTAATTTTATAATAAAGTTAAAAAAGTATTTATAAATAATTATTTTATAAAATTTAGACTCCCATACATATACTATTGATCCCTTACCTCCCAACAGTCTAACTGAAAATAAAAAAAGTGAATAAGATCATCAATACATGGTTTCTCTATAAAATTGGATATAAATAATTAAATTAATGGAATTTAAATACAAAACATATCAACAATATTAAAATAATTTTAAAAAATATACATAGGTACATAATGAGTATGATACAAAATAATTTTTTATAGAATAAAAAAGAACATGATAAATATAATGAAAATATCAATGAAAAGTTGTTTTTACTAATGTTTTAAATAAAAATTGATAATATCCATATATATAACAGATTTTTTATGTATATAAATATAGATATACTTTTTTTTTAGAATTATAAAAATTTAAGAATGAAAATTTATCTTTCTTTGAAGACTATGTGTATCAAAATGATTTGGATTACCCCAATTTCATAAACAATGTAAAAATATTACAGTAAATTTATGATTGATGTATAAAAATATATAATTAATATTCTACCTTGTTATTTACATATTTATTCACCAGAAAATTGAATACATAAATTTACTTAGATGAGGATGGTCATAAGCATTATTTAGTTTAAAAATAGGTTATTATTTTAAAAATTATATTATATTTTTCCAAAAAATATTTAGAATAAAATTAATTTTGATGAGCACCAAATCATAACAGTAACCTTATAAAGAATTTATCAAAATCAAAATGCCCAGTATCCATTAATAATCTACTCCATGTAAATGTTATCTCTAAATTCATAAGTTTTGTAATTATAAAAAAGTCTACTACATGGTATTGCGAAATCAATAAAAATTGTTATTTATCATTAACTAACCATCATAAATATTGATAACTTTCATAATAATTATTCAAAATTTCAATCGGAAAAAAAATAAATTGAATGTTCCATAATAAAAAAAATTAATTTTTTACATCAATATAACATGAAAATTTCATCCTCTAAATAAAAATTACATTTATAGTATTTTCATATGGTCTCTAAAATATTTCAATAACAAATATATCACAACCTATAAATTCATTTATTTTTAATGTTAAATTACTCAAAAAATAAAGGATTTTAAAGTTCTCCTACAATTTTATCTTCATCAATGATATAAATGACATGTTTGATTTCCTTTAATATTATTTCTAATTTCCTAAAAGAGTTACTATTATTAATTATACACATGGGATACAATTCATTAGATATTTAAAATATGTTCCATCATAGAAAATTTAATATTTAAAAATAATTCACTAAAAATCATGAAAATATATAGTGTATCTATTATAAAACCACCATCTCAAATTTATACAAGATAAAAAAATATTACTGATTTTGTCAAAAAATCATGAGAATAAAACTAATTTAAATTTACATTTAAAATATTCATATTACCTCCAAAAATTTCATCATACCAATTTCATATATCCACTATAAATGTCTAATATAATAACTTTTTGAAATATTATTTGGAAGTGTCATATCATGAAAATAATTTCTCACTGATTTCAAAAGAACTTTACAAAACAAAATATGTATCTTTTTCTCTATAATCACATTGTGTTCTCTTTATGGACTACTGAACATAGTCCAAAATGCCTTTTTTTTGGTTATGCATTGTCATATCAAATTATTAAAAATTTCATACATAATTTTAAATATATATTTAACGTTTCATTCATTATTTTATATGGTAAATTTAATAATTATTTGTGGTCTACTATGAAGCTATCAATTGGTAAATTTTCTTCTTATTCATAAAATACTATAATATACATAAATTACATGTAATGTTAACCTAAAATAGTTTTAAATATATAGTTAGATAAAAAATGAAATCACCTCATACACAAATACTTACGATTATTGATACATGTATTTAGTAACTACTATTCCAAGACAATATTTAATAATCACATAATATTCATTCATAGTATCTCGATATGTTGTTATCTAAATGAATAATAACATTTATAGGATATCTTCTTAATTTAATTCTACAATGATAGAAATAATTATTGTATAATGAATAAATATGACCACATACTCAACAATTTCATAATATACAGGTGTAACATTACTATCCACATGTCCCATAAAATTATAATCAATTTTATATAGAAACCTAGTTAAATTACATTTTATAAATTAATTTTTTAAAATATTAAATATAATAATATTTATGAATATACAATTATAATCATTACCCTCTCTAATAATAATTATCCTAAGTTAGTAAGGAAGAGTGATATAGATAACCTGCATATCTCACATCTAATTTTCAATGGGTTGGGGACTAATATCAATGTTATTGGTCAATAATAATGTAAGGAATCACAATGTTTATATGAATATAACTATTAATAGATAAAATTTAATACACTAAAAAAATAAACAACAGATGCATAATAAAATTTTGATATATTAATGTCTAAATATAACATGCTGATATAGTCAGAAATTCCAAAATACATATTCAACAACAATTATAAAGAATCAATAGCTCAAAGAAACCACTAAAAATATGAACACCCAAAACAATAGACAACAATATACTACTTACCCAAAAAATAAGAAAATATAACCAACAGTACATATTTCTAGTATACTCTGTATGATTTTCCCTAAAATGGAACATGTTAGATGTGAATGATACATTCTAAAGCCTAGTGAATAACAAATGATACATACTAGTTACCAAAAACTAAAAAACTATATGACATTATCTCCAATGATGAGTCACCACAAAAAAAGAAGTTTATCTATATGAAACAATTATTGTTATGAAATGTACCCCCCAACCACATCCCCACTAGTTGGACACTCTCAAACCACATTATAAATAACATAGGCTACCACCCCCTCCATATTTCATTCCATAACTTATATCAGTAAACCCTCAATTTAACCAACCATAGCATTGAATAAGGCCCAACATCTCATCTTTGAATCATTCCATATATCCAACTAATATAAAACCATCAAGTTGTTTTAGGCCACTATATCCTATATATATTCAATATAAATAAATCCATCATATAACATACATTTACACATATAGAAATAGTAATCATTATAGCGACATTACCAACACATTATATAACGTCATGTTTTTACAGCAGACACTTATATGTATGTTAGAACTGATAGCCAAAATGTACTATGTAAGGATGTGTTGAATATCTTTAGTTATGACAACCAATATACAACTACACAACATGATAAAACATAATGGTGAGTAGTGATTATGGAGAAGATTGGAATATATTCCTATACCAACCATGTTGTTGAAAAAAAAAACTCCCCATAATATTTAGTTGTCGATTTCCCTAAAGACTCGCACTACTGGAAATATGATCTATACCCACGGTTTTCCCAAAACCGTGGGTATAGTTCACTAATTTGGACCTATAGCAATGGTTTGGCCAAAAACATTGCTATAGGTCACCTATATAAACCTATACCAATATGTTTTGAACAATCCATTAGTATTGGGGGGACCTATACCAACGGTTTGGCCAAACCATTGGTATATGTTCACTAATATGGACATATGCCAATGGTTTGGCTGAAACCTTTGGAATAGGTCCATTATAGAGAACCTATACAAACGGTTTCGTGAAAATTTTTATTATAGGTCCCCCCTATACCAACAGTTTGTCTAAAAACGTTGGTATAGGTCCCAAAATCAATGGTCCTATACCAACAGTTTTGAGAACCATTGGTATAGTTACATGTATTTTTAATGGAATCTTCTTACATAAGGCATTAAATAAATAAAAATATAAAATACATATGATACTACATTGATATATTTATGAAATTATGTTCAAAAAGTAAGTTAGGGTAATCGTTAGGTCATTAAATCACAAAAGAGAGGTGCTGGGATCAAAACCAACATGATGATTATTTTTTGAATTACATATACCAACAGCTTATGGAACCATTGTTATATATTTTCATATTAATTATACCAATGGTTTTCCCAAAACTATTGGTATCGACTTATCATCTTGGCTTACTTGGAAACGGTTCTCCAAACCGTTGGTATAGGTTATTTTTTCCGTAGTGTCATATGATAATGTTTATTAAATTATATAATATATTGAAAAACTAATTGATAATAACACTATCTAAATCTACCTCGAAATAAAATCCACCATAGATACAATCCTATATGAATGAAAAATTACAATGTTATTTTCTTGGAAACTATATATAATACGTTTATAAAAGAATCAAGATTTATAATGATTAACATATTTACAATATAATTAGAATATACATGTTAATTTATTTACCATCAATTCAAATAATGGTTTAATCATTTCATTTTAATTACAATATAACATCATTTTTTAATTATAATTATATTTATAGATACCCATCCATTCTCAATGAAAATCCATATCAACCATTTGATTGTTTAAATATATTTAAATTATCCCTCAATAACATAGATACACCAGAATAATTCTATAATACTACAATATGAAGATTTAAACACGGTTCATTATCCAACATCCACAAACAATAAGTAAATAGAACAAGAAAATTTTAAAAAAACTATCTATAAAAATAGAAAAAAACAAAATTATGAAAATATATCTCTCCACCAGAAACAATAACCAAATCATCAACCCAAACAAACAAACTAGAAAATATGAAGTTCCTTATATCAATATATTCCTTCCATATGAAAAACAAAATCATTACAAGAAATATGTAAATGAGAAAGGATAGTTTTATATTATTCAAACATTATCAAAAATTATAAACCTCCAAACTTAAATGAATGAAAGGATATAACATTTTAGATAAATGAAATATAACAATAGAAATATTTTCATCACAATAACTCATGTGAAAACTAAACCATTGAATCTATGGAATTATAAACTTTCACACACAAGGAAAACTTCTCTCATCCGAAAACATTTATCTCCAATGTAAAATATTTTGATACTCTATTAAATAAACTATTATATAATATAAATGATTCATTTTTAAGAAACCCTTAATTATGACATAAAATTTACTAAGAATAAATATTAAATCACTCTCATGTAATAATATTATACTGAAATTCGTTCAACAATGTATGGTAATTAATTCATATACATACACCATCGATCCCATCATCATTACCTATATTATGTTTCATAAAATTTTCAAGATTATAAACTTTAATAAAAATAAATATTGTAAAAAAATAGATAATACACATTCTAGCATATAAAAGTGGGTATCATCAACAATGCCTCAACACTTCTTACTATAAACTATTCAGATTCATAATTAATTTAAATTTTTTATATTTCATTAGTTATACTCTATAGTTACAAATTGAAACTATACTATAAAAACTACACATTGACACCTAAAAAAAGATGATATGAATCCCTTACATCATGATCATCAATATTTTCCATGATAGAATAAAAGTGAATACAAAAATCTCTTATATCCACTCCTTCATGGAATAAAAAATCCCAAATACCACAACCCTAGTATCATTTATAAAAAATCAACAAGAACACCATGAGATCATAGGTATATGAACATCCATATCATCATATATGAAAAATGGGTGTGATTTGAACCATTATAGAAAAATAAAGTTTTCTATTACTATCATGAATATACCATAAGTGTTTAATGAAATAATCAATGAAAAGGGGGTTGAAACTCTTTGAGTGTGTACTAATATTTCCAGAGGATTTATGGAGAATGATTGATATAATTAAATTTGGACCGGGTTATCATATTTATCTAGTTTATCATAATAATTTTACATGATGAAATCAAGTTGAATAGAATGAAATTTGTTGAGATTTCCAGAATAATTATTCATAGAAGGGAGGGTTCTTCCAGAGAGGAACTTGAACACCACACTATATAAAATCCTTATTTTAATGTTAATTTTATGATCCAAATGTAATGTGAAACCATGGTTGGTCTCTATGATAACCCTTTAAATATTTTTTATCCAGCACCAAATTTATCGGGACCGAGAAACATAATAACAGAGAATTATATGCCATGAGCCATTACATCTCTATTTTTTTCTAAAATTAACACACAATGAATCATGATACCATTTTCTTCATGATTTAAACCAGTGTGATTTAGTAGGGGTCCTCAAATAAATATATCTAAAATGATCTACCATGTTTTAACCTTATTATATAGGGGCCATAATTATGCATCAAAATAAGAACCTATGGTGTAGTCTAATGATCTTCACCACACATAGATTCATTAGTTGAAATCTAACTCAACTCCACCCCCACCACTGTATCTTCAGCCAAAAAACATTTCTCACCTAATGCACAACATTATTGTATCATCAATACAACCATTCATTGCCTTAGGAATATGTTAAGTTACTACTATAATTATGTTACATCCCAAAGACACCCAAGGTTAAAAATAATTTTCAAGGTATTTAAAAAAATTTGGAAGATGATTTTACCTTTAAAAATCAAATTACCTAGATGAGATTGACATTAACAAAAAATCCATTATATGATTCATGAGTACTAAAATAAATTCCAGAACAAAAAATTTACAATATCATAATAAAATTTGAATCAATGTGAGATAACCAAAAGAACAAAAGGTCAAAAAATTGAAATGTTACCAAATATTATACCCATTAACACAATAACCTCTTTATTATCTAAATCCTCAAGCCCAACCAAATTTGTCAAGAATAATCAATAATGATTTGATATATCTTTGCTTTACCTTCTAATTTTAATAAAACTTCTACAAAGTCACCGTAGTGACCAAGTAGTGGGTGTGTATAAAACATTATAGGATTTCTCCAATGAATACAAAACTAATGAAACTATGATAAAATTAGTAAAAATATTTGATAAAAATGTTTATGGAATGAAAACTAATTATGAAAAATCCATAAATCAGGTTTTCTACGGTAATAGTTGATAATAAATCACAATCATTTTTTATGTAATTCATCAAAAAAATTATTAATCCTTTTATCAATATGTGATATGGAATATAATTTTTAATGGAGAAACACATACGTAATATAATCACACACAATCTTGGTGTTACTAATGAAGGTGAAACATCACCTCCATAATCTTCCCCTTGGATGGTAGTACCTCATGACCATTATCCATCCCCTTCACCATAGTCCCAAACATAATTCTAAATTCATGTCAACTAATTTCAATAAATTAATTTCTTCCATTCATAAATCATTTCAACAAATACATTACTTTCAGAAAACTAACTATAATATTAATGTCTCTATTATAAAAATATAGTCAACTTATTTTCTAAAATATAATCCAATTTCAATTATTTCCAAAACCATAATTCAAATATGAATTTACAATAAATCACACCATTATTTCCCAAATAATTTCAATAAATTTAAACTATTTGAAATCAAGCCTCCAATTATATCCATGGAAAGTATATAATGACAAAAAATACCTCACAAATGTATGTGAAATTGATGAATGAAACAACAACTTCAAAAAACATCTTATATAATGGACATATGAAGATAGAAATTCGTTCCATTAAACAAATCATCAATATCTCATCATGATTCCCATTATACATCATAGATAAATACTTTATGTACTAGACAAATTTTTATGAAATAGGTGAGAATGATATCTAAAAAAATGATGATAAAAAGAACTTACTAGTGAATTTGGATCTCCAAAGGACTTTGGATCACCAAAAACATTCTCTAATATCAAATATAATCTCCTCTAAAGAATTTTTTGAAATTTATTTTGAGAAAATTAATTATATCATTTTTATATGAAACTATGATTGGGTTTATCATAAAAAAGGAATGAATTTATTAAAAACTGTTTTTTTTAAATAGAAATTGAGAGGTAGAAAATAAAAATGGTGAAATAGTATTTTAAATTGTTTTAAAATAATTTTACAACTCTTGATTTATTTATTGAGTACAAGGAAACATGGATATTTAATGAGTTATTTTAAACACACATTCTATGATTGAAATTCCCATGTAATAGATTAAATCTTTAAAACTCTTAAAAAAACATAGGTTGGGGGATATTATCCACAGTGGGATGTCAATGAATCCTCATTGGCTAGTTCCATTAGTATGTTTGTGCACATTCTAATGATCACATATTTTTTTCTATGAGGATATATTAATTATGACCTATCATAACATAGAAAAAATGACCATATTTATTGTTTTAATTGTGATGATATATATACAACAATGTTTTTGAATTTTATTTATAGAATCCTAGTGATATATATAAACCATTTTTTGTAAAATGTTAATTAATCCATTATTTTAAATTTTCCCATCATTTGAATTTAGACACATGTTTTTGAAATATGAAATTGTACTATGATTCCTATTTTGTATAGAAATGACATGTTGATTTGGTTTATTAATTATATAATCCTTACATCAAGCCCTTAATTAGACCCTACTAGGATTTTAACACACACCCTACCATTTCCTTTGATCATCAGAATATTTATATCTACCATGTTCAAGTACGGGGATATGCCACATGAAGATTGATGTTTTTTTGTTCCTCTTGACATGGATTCTTGTTCCTGTTGAGAAATGGTTTTTTATCTCACATATTGGTTATTACTTTTTAGATGAATTATTGGGAGTTTTTTCCTATTAAAATTCTAGTACAGTTATCCCTTTTTCATTTTCAATTGATTATACAGATATATATATGTTTTATTCACTATTGTTTGTGGAAAAATAGTTTCCCCATTTATTATTTATGATGTCACATGCTATTAACAATCTTATGGGGACCAAGAATGCACATTTGGATTTGTATATTTTATCTCAAGTGTTAGAGCTTGAGGGTTTTTTGTTGTTTATTTTAAAAGTGTTATAAAAGGTTAATGTTAATATTCATCACATGATGTCAGTATGAGGTTGAGAATTATTGTCTGTAATTTTGATGTATTTTTGATTGATTACCTTTCCATATCACATTGTGAAGATACATCAGACACTAGGGGTGCTTTGGGAATGAAATCTGGAGGATTAGTTCTAGTATTTTACTAAATTCATATTTTGATAAGTGGAAATCCAAATGTTTTTTATATAGATGATTGGATTAATTTCCCAATCTCACTTTTTTAATATTATGATCTATGAAAATTTCTAGCATATTCAATGTTGTTTTGTGATGTCGTGTAGAAACATGCCTTTATAAATAAATTTTAATATGTTCTATGGGAAATATTTCAGTGAACCATAGTGAGAAAATACTCTTTTGGAATATAATCATGTTTAGGTTCTGGTGTCTACTTATAATCTATGGGGAATGCATCTACACTCATTCTTGCTTAGGTTCCAACTATGGAAACTTAGATTCATGAGTCTTAGAATCACTCTTAAGAGTTCTTTCATTAGAAACTCCATTATTTAAAATTTTATAATGATCCTTATGATACTATGGAATAGCTAATAAGGATACATATTCTCTTTTACATCTTGGAAAATCCCGATGAAATTAAGATAAAATGTGCTACATAAATGTTTGAAGAACCCTGTAGGATATGGTGGGACATAATGGTTATGGAGGAGAAGCATGAGGTCATAAATTCAATGTACATTGATGATACTTTCACTAAAATTTTCTATGAAGAGTGTATGGTGATATCTAGTCATATATGGGTTTTTAAAAACAAGTTAGACAAATATATAATGATAGAATATGATAACACTTTCACATATCTTTAGCTATTTTTATCCACAATTTTGTCGAATTAGAAGATTATGTATTTACTATTTGATATCAAACTTTATTATAATATTCATTCTTAGTATTTTTTCATATACCACTCTTCTACTGTATACGTGATGAATAAGGCATTTATGGTTGAAGTTTAATTGGATAGTAATTTAAGGATGACATGAGTTTTTTTTCATAGTGGTAGTTTTTTGAGTTACCATAAATGAAAGTGGAATCATGATGAGTATCATGGTGGGTTTTAATACACGGGTTCTACTAGATTTCCAATAGTAAAATAAAAGGCCATTTGATTATCTAGAAGGGGTAAATTACTAGAAACCCAAAATGAGATTGAACCAAGGAACCTATGATACATAGTTCATGTTGACGCTGATGTCACCTGTAGAAGGTTTTTCATATCTATTATTTTTATAATAGTGGTATGGTATCATTGGAACCAAAAGTTTATATGGTACAATCAGATGCATAAATGAACTATTGGTTCTATCCAAATGATTCAAGAATGATGATTCTCCATGCAGTGGATTATTCTCATAAGGATGGAATACAAGTCTAGTGACCATGAGAGATTCCATCACAATAGATTTATCTTTAGTGACTGTATTATTTGATATTGGTGAATCTCATCACTTTATTTCAAATCATATTATGAATATGATAAATCATAATTTTGATATTTTATCATATGTGATTGGTCTTACTATAGAACTCATAATGAAGAGAGATAAGGATATTCATTGTCGTACTTGTGTATCCTCTTTATCCGAGATTGGCCATTCATGGGATTTTCTGGTTCTCGACATGTAACCACTTGACATAATTTTTGTGGTGGAGTTGAACAATGATAATATTTAACACCCCAGGTAAATAAATAATATGAAATTTTTTATATTTATCCATATTTGTGAAAAAAATATTAATATTACTTTAAAGGCAATGCTATGCTTGGTGGCTTACCCAATACGCAACAATGTGTTTCTTTGAAATCTTACGTTTCACTCTAATAATAAAATAATTTTATTTTAAATGGTAGTTAACACCTAGCCGTTGTAATGACAAGAGTGAACATAACTAACTAAACAATGATTATATACGTTTGTCAAATATGTTTACTTTTTACTATAAATGTTAGAGGATTAAAAATGCGAATGAATCCATTTTTAAGCATAAACATTTAAATATTATTTAAAAGGTCAACTAATCGCCTTTTGATGGTGAACCTCTTTTAAATCCACTTTTTCACAATATAATGTGTTGTATTTGACAAAATAAAATTATTCCTTAGAATGAGGACATAAAAATTTACATTGTGTAAATTTTTGGTATTTGTGCGATAAAGTTCATTTTTAATGAATAGTGAAAAATGTTGTATTATAATTCAAAACATATTTTTAATTTAATTTATTTATATGATTAGATTATATTTTTAATTGTTTTTAAAGTGAAATTATAATATATTTTTTGCATTAAATCCAATGTTGGTCAATGGAATTAATATAACTTTGAGATTGGACATAAACGAGTGTCAATCTTCCGATAGATATTGTTTCTTAAAAACACGTTATTTGATTTGACATCAGAATTTAATTATAAAATTAATTACTGAAACTTATATGTTATGAATTTCATAAAATAGAAATCATTTTTGAATTCAGAATATCAAATATATCTTAGAGTAATTTTTGGTAATTTTCTGAAAAAACTGATTCATTGATGAATAGTGAAACCACAAAGTGGTAGTTACAAAAACTGATTTTTCGTTTAAATGAAACTTTACCACTTATGTGATTTGAATTTCAAAAATCCAATATAAAGGATTTTCATTATTAAGTAAAATTTGGTCAATGTGATAAAAATAATTTTTGATTAAAAAGTAACTTTTAAGTTTTCTTAATCGCGATTAATGGTAATTAGTGTGATTTAAGGTAAAAATGATATTATAATAAAATGAAAATATCATGGAACACGTCAAAACCCTATTGTATTACTCATGGACGACCATGAAAACCCCTGGGTCTAGTTTTCGTACCCCATGGATCCACTTGGTTAATATAATGACATTTATGCCTTTTATTTATAGTAAAATTAAAAATGACACAAACATGTATTGTTTTACTAAAACAATTTTTACATGGAGTTATACAAGTCAGATTATTGACTATAAATAGTAATTTTAAAGATTAAAATTTTTCCTCCATCATTGTATTTTTTTATAATTTTTAGACATTTAATAAACTAAATTATTTATGACATCATGATGATGTAGTGATTACCTCATTATTTAACGATTTAAATAAAATGAAAAGATAATGTAAAATATAAGACCTACACATGTCAAAACCCTATTGGATGGGTGGATTTCAAACCCTTATCACATTATCCTAGGAATATATCAATTTGGGACCTTTAAAATCCGAAATTCATTTGAAAATAATGTAAACTTTCATGACTTTCCAAGAGTGCCCATCCTCTCCTCTTATAAAAGGCCCCCACCTCTACCTCCTTACCCACACCTCTCAAGCCTTTGGCTCGGCCATGATCTGATCATTCTGTCTCTCCAAATACCTTTACTAATCCTAGAATCCTTAACTTAGGCAGAAATCTCTACAAGAAACCCTTTTGGTTCAGTCCAAAGGGAGATACCATATTTTAAGGTAACGTCTTCACATGTGCTTTTTTTTATAATTTTTCTTCTCCAACCCCCTAAACTCTTTTTATTAATTTTTTTTGTAACAAAACCAGAATATTACATATACTTGGATGTTTTTATAATAAGTAATCGAGCTAAAATTACACACACCTTCATCTAATAGTTAAAGAACATACTGTTTCTGTGGATGGTGAATTTCTGCCGCACGAAACGATGATTGTTAAATATTCTTTTAACAACTTCAAATGTGGCCATTAACATTTCAACATATTTATGTATGATATATAATATGTTTATTTTTTCCTTAAGCTTATGTATTTTTCATTTATGTCATACCTTAATGGTTTCCATTATGGGTAAACGCGATATCTTTTTTTAGGAAGTGCGGACTACCGCGCCCTCAAAGTGATTTGATTCGTTAATACCGTATGTGGAACGTATAAAGGATAGAATTTATGATATTATATATAATAACATACTGGAATTATAATAGTATTATGTATCATTATTTTTTAATTCCATTAATTATGAAATAGAAATGGAAGTAGCGTTCATGCGTACGTACGACTTACCGTCTGCATGAACAATGCATTTCATTTCATACCTCTAAATGATTATGTAATATTATAAATTCATGTATATAATGGATATATATGATATATATGATATCTGATAAATGAATATATTTTTGGATAAAAAGGATATTTTACCCCATGAACAAACTTGTGACTATAAAGAGTTTATTTTTGACTCAAGTACCAAGTATCGGCAAAACGACCGTTATTAACATAAATGATTAAATAATGTGCATAACATGGTAATATGTGATATAAAAGGAATAATGAGAATGAAAAAGGTTCTTAAGAAATTATAAATTAACTCATGTTTATTATTAATGAGATTAAAGAACGATCGAGTCAAGTCAGATATGAGGTAAGGGATCCTACCGCTCTCTTTCTTTTTATGTACACTCTTTTATGTCATTCATTTTAAGCTCATATTTATTACGAATGGGATGTTATTTTATATTACTCTTACTGTAATTTTTTCATATGATGAGAGACCCTATTTTCACTCATCAATCCATTTTGAAAGTTTTGATTGGTGCCCTTAGGATGCCTAATTTTCGTAAGAGATCCAACCTCTCTCTATCTATTTAAGTACTCTCCTTTACGTCAGTTATTTTAATCCCTTATTTGTTATGTTGGGGTATGTTATTTTATATTACTATTATTGTAAATTTTATGTTAATATTATGAGATACCCTATTTTATCTCATCAATCCATTTTTGGATGTCTTAAGTGGCGCTGTTAGGCTGCCGAGTTTTTGTAAGGGATTTTTCGTCTCACTTTTATTCCCGTGAGATTTATGCTACATTTTCCACCACTTCCTTTGAGTGGTATATGTACTGCCCACTATTCTACTCTTTTTTTTTATATAATTTCGTTTTTGAGTATTTACATCAATTTTGTATTGTCCTTCTTTCATGGGGTGTATGTTTCAAAAGATACCCAAGTCGGTAAGGGACCCTTTCACCCTCCTCTTTTTAAAAGACTTCTTTTGTTATGTCTTTTAACAAACATACTATCATGTCGGGATATTATCTTCTATATAATTATTTATTAAAATTTTATGTCCATGTCATGAGATACCATTTTCTCTCTCATCAACTAATTTTCAGAATTTTAAAGTGACGTTGTTAGGCTGTCAGATTTCTGTAAGGGAACTTCTTAACCCACTTTCTATTCATTGGGTTAAACATCTACTTCTTGATTGTATTATGACAATATTATGGGTGTAATCTCTATGTTGTAATTTCCACAGTCCTTTATGTAGATATACTTTTTCTACACATAATCTTCTCATTGATAAATTATTACAAACTTGTATCGGAAATCATAACTCAATCTCATTTAATTGAGTAAAATATATATGTCAGTGGTTTTGTTTTTCCAAGATTATGTGTGAATGACCTTTGATTTTTTTACACTTAAAATCCACATATATTTGGTGTATTCATATTTTTCCAACATAATCATGTAATTTATTTATCCTTAATCTAAGGATACCAACTTTGTAAGGGACTTCGTCTCAATCTCCTTTCATTGAGGGATATTTGGTTTTATACACAACTTTCATTTATACGGTGTATAAAACCCTTTTAATTATACTTTTATTTGAAAAGAATCTTTTCTAAATGAAGCGTTTTACTAAATGTAAAAAGTATATTTCTTTTTAACGTACGCGGTGACAATGAACTTTCTGCCGCCATGAGTATTATTTGATATATGGCTTCCTCAACAAGCCATAATATTTTTAAAAGTAAATAAATACTATATACTCTTTTTGGTATTGAAAATGGTTTTGATAATGGATTTGTTATGTCAATATATTTAAGTGATATATTGTTCTTGAAATATGGAAATGTTTTCTTTCCTTTATAATTGTTTTATGTGTTATGATTTTGTAATGGTAATTGGACATTTGATGGGTGGTTACGTGATAAACCATATGACGAGTGGTGCTGTGAATACCAGGACGGGTTGTTACATTATAACCTACAATTCATTTGGAATTGAAGTCGGCCATATGGCTATTCCATTAAGTATGTGTGGATGTCGGCTGTATGGCTATTCCATTAATTATGAGTGGATGTTTACCGTATGGTTATTCCATTTACGTATGTTTATGTCCCAAGATACATTTATATGTTATGTGTTTTTTATATGGGTTTAATGATAATATTTTGGTTACTAAAGGGTATGTAATGGTCTTTTATTAGGTGAAGAGTTTTTACTACGTAATAATGGTGAAAATTATTACTTTGGTAATGTATTCATGGTTTACTTGTTTTTTTGAAAAACTAATAGTTTTTCATCTTTGTGTATCCTTTACTGGGATTTTTATGCTCATCCCATGTTTTTTAAATGCTTTTCAAAGGTCAAGGGAATGGTACATGATGTGATGATAGTGTCAAGGAAGTGTCAAGAAAGAATCCATGTTTTATTTTAAATAAGATTATGTTGATGGGAAAAATGAGTATTATCTTTTATGTAACCACTTTGTTTAAATGTTTAATCTAATGAATGTTTTCTGATCTAATTCTCTAAAATTCTAATCCTGAAAATTTCCTCAATGTGAATTATTCATCTAATTCAATTTTAAGTACGGTTTAAGGCTGGGGCCTTACAGTTCGTATCAAAGGTCGGTTTAGATAACTTTGGATGTTAGGGTATTCTTTAAGCATAAGTGACATTACCATAATGGCTAGGATTTCAAAATGAGTCATTGTATTTAGATAAATTGAATGAGTAATTATATATTAGTGTTTACCTTCCATAATAGTACATGATGATTTTGATGATATACTCACACTGAAATTTTTGGTTTTAGTAAATTGATGGATCTAGCAGGTGCCAAAGTGACAATTGATTTGAAGGAAACTGTGGTGGTTCTCTGATTAAGAGACTGGATGAAATGGGGGATTCAATGAGGAATCTCGTGGTTGTTCTAAAACAATTATCAAGGAGTCATAATAAACCACTTGAAACTGGGTGTGTTCTCTAATGCATCATGTACGAGATGACCAACTCGATGTGGAAGTTCAGGTAATAATTATAAAGGTAACCATTAGGGTTTATATGTTCCTTACTTTTGCGGTAATTATGGGTTACTATATGTTATGAGGGAATATGAATGAAAAGAGATAAACTTGAGGTCAAATTTTGTACTGGTTATTTTTGATGATTTATTCTCATTTGGGGAATGTTTTAAAAATTAAATAGTTTTGGAAATAGGACAACACGCAGACCATGTGACAACCCGCCGTGTCAGACAAAGCTTTGAGAATCGAACCCAGAACCAAAGTAAGAGTGGTATTTTTCACCTACCACTGGACTACGTGAAGTCCCTGGTTAGTTTGACTAATTCTTTTTAGTTAGATGATTTTTGAATTAAGAGTAAGATGATATTGGGTTATCTATGGAAATGATTAACCTATCATGGAGGATATGTGATTATGTTAATTACTTTCCAATATGAGACTTTAAGAGAAACTGATTTCATTTGAGGATAAATTTTATTTTGTACCTTGGAAGACAATGTGATTAATACCTTAAAATATTTGGGTTTCAATCTTAGTTTTCCTTATATTGAATAATTTTATGGAAAAATTGTTTATCGAATGGTCTTCATTGAACTTTGGGTTTTGTTGGACAAATTTTGGAGATTAAGAAAAGATTTTCATT
Source organism: Viscum album (assembly GCA_963277665.1). Taxonomy (NCBI): domain Eukaryota; kingdom Viridiplantae; phylum Streptophyta; class Magnoliopsida; order Santalales; family Viscaceae; genus Viscum; species Viscum album. The sequence continues at coordinate 541,188,274 of OY728165.1, forward strand.
TTATAAAGGATTATCCTTTTTGGGTATTATCTGATATCATACTAATAATTTTTGTTTTTAGTTTTTTCTAAAGACAGGGGATATATATAGTTCTCTTTTGTGGATTAGGTGATTCTCTAGAAGTTGATTATAGCACTCTGAATATGAACAGGTCATCTTAAATACTCAACTTTTGGAGAAAGTATGAGTTTGTGTTAGAAATATGGTAAAATATGAAAGTCTAAAAGACAATTATGTATGATTCCTTATGATTTAGTTAAGATCAAAAATAAATTCCCCAATTAAAAGTAACTTAAAATAAAAAAATAATTCTGTTAACTTTTCCTACTGGGGAAATCCAATAGCGTTTAACCCATCACAAGTTTGTGATTTTTTGGTGGTTAACTTTCTCCTAAACATATTTTTTGACACACTCCCTCAGAACATGAACATTTTCTTTTTATTTCATATCCATGCTTACCTATATGGAATCCTAGTATGGGTTAACATGGGTGACCTCTGTACTTCTTTTTCTTTCTTTTAAAGTTACTGTTTTACCGACTCTTGTTCTGATGTGGGACTTTCAATGATGTTTCCGAGCCCAATTTTAAAATTGCGAGTATGCAATTCCCAAAAGGGGGGAAAGATGTAACACCCCAGGTAAATAAAGAATATGAAAATTTTTATTATTTATCCATATTTGTGAATAAAATATTAATATTACTTTAATGGGAACGCTATGCTTGATGGCTTACCCAATACGCAACAACGAGTTTCTTTGAAATCTTACATTGCACTCTAACAATAAAATAATTTTATTTTAAATGGTAGTTAACACCTAGCTGTTTTAATGATGGGAATCAACAGAACTAACTAACAAATTATTATATATGTTTTTGAAATATTTTTATTTTCTACAATAAATGTTACAGGATTAAAAATGAGAATGAATCCAATTTTAAGCGTAAAGATTCTATTATTCCTTAAAAGGTCGATTAAACGCCTTTTGATGGAGAAACACTTTTAAATCCACTTCTTGACAATTTTATGTGTTATATTTGACAAAATAAAATTCTTCTTTACAATTGGGACATCAAAATTTACATTGTGTAAATTTTTTCTATTTTTCTGATGAAGTTCATTTTTTTATGAATAGTAAAAAAATTTGTATTTTAATTAAAAATCACTTTTTAATCTAATTTATTAATATGATTAGATTATCTTTTTAATTGTTTTTATATTGAAATTAGAATATCTTATTGACATTTAATCCAATGGTGGTCATTTTAATTAATATCACTTTGAGATTGGACATAAACGAGTGTCAATCTTTTGATAGATATTGTTTCTTAAAAACACGATATTTGATTTGACAGCGGAATTTAATTATAAAAGTAATTAATGAAAAATATATGTTAGGAATTTGGTAAAATAGATATAATTTTTGAAATCGGAATATCAAATATAAATTAGGGTTAATTTTTGGTATTTTTCTGAAAAAACTTAATTTTTGTTGAATAGTGAAACCACAAAGTGGTAGATACAAAAACCGATTTTTTGTTTAAATTGATCTTTACCACTTTTGTGAGTTGAATTTCAATAATATAACATAAATTATTTTCATTAATAAGTAAAATTTGGTTCACTGGGATGAATATAATTTTTGATGAAAAGTAACTTTTAAGTTTTATTAATCGCAATTAAAGGTAATTAGTGCGATTTATGGTAAAAATGATATTACAATAAAATGAAAATATCATGACACTTGTCATAACAAAATTGGATGAGTCATGGCCGACCACTAAAACACATGGGTCGAGTTTTGGGTCCACATGGAGCCACTTGGGTATGATAATGACATTTATGCCTTTTATTTAATGTAAAATTAAAAATGACAGAAACATGTATTGTTTTACGAAAACAATTTTTTACATGAAGTTATACAAGTAATATTTTTGACTATAAATAGTAATTGGAAAGATAAATAGATTTCCTACATCATAGTATTTTTTTTTATAATTTTTAGACTTTAAATAAATAAAATTATTTATGACATCATGCTGATGTAGTGATTACCTCATTATTTAACGATTTAAATAAAATGAAAAGATAATGTAAAATATAAAACCTACACATGTAAAAAACCTATTGGAAGGGGGGATTTCGAACCCTTATCACTTTATCCTCTACATATATCAATTTGGGTCCTTTAAAATCCGAAAATCTTTTGGAAATAATGTAACCTTTCATGACTTTCCAAAAGTGCCCCTCCTCCCCTCTTATAAAAGGCCCCCACCTCTACCTCCTTACCCACAGCTCTCAAGCCTTTGGCTCGGACAAGATCTGATCTTTTTTCTCTCCAAATCCATATACTAATCCTAGAAGCCTTAACTTAGGCAGGAATCTCTTCAAGAAACCCTTTTTGTTCAAACCAAAGGGAGTTACCCGATTTTAAGGTAATGTCTTCACTTGTGCTTTTTTGTTTTATTTTGCTTCTCCAACCCCAAAAACACTATTTATTCATTTATTTTTTAACAAAACCAGTATATTCTATATATTAGGATGTTTTTATAATAATTATTCTAGCTACACTTACACAGACCTACATCTAACGGTTAAAAAAAATATTGTTTCTGTGGATGGTGAATTTCTACCTCATGAAACGATGATTGTTCAATATTGTTTTAAAACCTTAAAAGGTGTCCATTAATATGTCAACATATTTATGTATGATATATAATATGTTTATGTTTTCCTTATGATTCTTTATTTTTAATTTATGGAATACCTTTATGGATTCCATTATGGGTAAACGCGATATCTTCATTTTTAGAAATGCGGACTACCTCCCCCTCAAAGTGATTTGATTCATTAATACCATATGTGGTATGTATAAAGGATAGATTTAATGATATTATATATGATACAATACATTAATTATAATACTATTATGTATCATTATGTTTTAATTCCATTAAATATGAAATAGAAATGGAAGTAGCGTTCATGCGTACGTACGGCTTACCCTCTCCTTGAACGGTGCATTTCATTTATTACCTCTAAATGATTATTTAATATTATAAATTCATGTATATAATGTATATATATTATATATATGATATCTACATAATGAATATAATTCTGGATATAATGGATATTTCACCCAATGAACAAACTTGTGATTATAAAGAGTTTATTTTTGACACTTGTACCAAGTATCGACAAAACGACCATTATTATCATAAATGATTACATAATGTTCATAAAATGGTAATAAGTGATATAAACGGAATAATGAACATGAATAATGTTATTAATAAGTTTGAAATTAACTCATGTTTATTATTCAGAATATTAAAGAACGATCGAGTCAAGTCAGAAATGATGTAAGGGATCATACCCCTCTCTTTCATTTTATGTAAACTCTTTTATGTTATTCCTTTTAAGCTCATATTTATTATGATTGGGATATTCTTTTATATTACTCTTAATTTAATATTTTCATATGATGAGAGACCATATTTTCTCTCATCAATCTATTTTGGATGTTTTGATTGGCACCGTTAGGCGGCCGAATTTTCGAAAGAGATCCAACCTCTCTCTTTCATTTTAAGTACTCTCCTTTACGTCACTTCTTTTAAGCTCCTATTTTTTATGTTGGGGGATGTTATTTTATATTAATAATTCTGTAAATTTTATGTAAATATTATTAGAGACCCTATTTTATCTCATCAATCCATTTTTGGATGTTTTAAGTGGCACCGTTAGGCTGCTGAGTTTTCGTAAGGTATTTTTCACCTCACTTTTTTTCCCGTGAGATTTATGCTACATTTTCCACCATTTCCTTTGATTGGTATATGTACTTCCCATTATTCTACTCTTTGTGTAATATAATTTCATTTGTGAGTGTTTATATCAATGTTTTATTGTCCTTCTTTCCTGCGGTGTATGTTTCGAAAGATACCCAAGTCGGTAAGGGATCCATTCACCCTCCTCTTTCTAAAAGACTTATTTTGTTATATATTTTAACTCACATACTATTTTGTTGGGATATGTTCTTCTATATCCTTATTTATGTAAATTTTATTTCCATGTGATGAGATACCATTTTCTCTCTCATCAACTCATTTTGTGAATTTTAAAGTGACGTCGTTAGGCTGTCGAATTTCTGTAATGGAACTTCTTAACCCACTTTAAATTCTTTTGGTTAAACCTCTACTTCATGATTGTATTATTACAAGATTATGTGTGGAATTTCTATGTTGTAATTTCCAAAAACCATTGTTTAGATATTCTATTTCTACACATAATCATATCATTGATAAATTCATACGAACTTGTATCGGAAATCATAACTCAATCTCATTTCATTGAGTTAAATATCTATGTCAGTGGTCTTGTTTTTCCAAGATTATGTGTGAATGACATCTGATTGTTTTACACTTAATATCCACTAATATGTGGTGTATTCATATTTTGTAGACATAATCAGGTAATTGATTTATCCTTAATCTAAGGATAGTAACTTTGTAAGGGACTTCGTTTCAATCTCCTTTCATTGAGGCATATTTTGTTTTATACACAACTTTGTTTTATACGGTGTATAAAACCCTTTGACTTCTACATTTATTCGAATGAAATATTTTCTATATGAAGTGTTTTACTAAATGACAAAATGTATGTTTCTTTTCAACGTACGTGGTGTAAATGACCTTTCTAACGCCGTGAGTATTATTTAATCTTTGGATTCCTCAACAAGGCGTTATATTTTTAAAAGTAAATAAATACCATATACTCTTTTTGGAATTTAAAATTGTATTGATAATGGATTTGTTATGTCAATATATTTAAGTGATATATTGTGCTTGAAATATGGAAATTTTTTCTTTCCTTTATAATTGTTTTATGTGTTATAATTTTATAATGGTACTTGGACATTTGACGGGTGGTTACGTGATAAACCATATGACGGGTGGTTCTGTGAATACCAGGACGGGTGGTACCGTTATAACCTCCAATGCATTGGGTATGGAAGTTGGTCGTAGGGCTATTCCATTAAGAATGTGTGGAAGTCGGCTGTATGCCTATTCCATTAAGTATGTGTGGAAGTCGACTGTGTGGTTATTCTATTTAAGTATGTTAATGTCCCTTGTAACCTTTATATGTTATGTGTTCTTTATATGGGTTTCATGGTAATATTTTGGTTACATAAGGGTAAGTAATTGTCTTTTATTCAGTGAATAATTTTTACTACATCATAATGGTGAAAATTATTACTTGGGTAAAGTATTCATGGTTTACTTGTTATTTTGAAAAACTAACAGTTTTTCTACTTTGTGTATCCTTTACTGGGATTTTTATGCACATACCAAGTTTTTGAAATGTTTTTCACAGGTCAAGGGAAAGGTACATGATATGATGATAGTTTCAAGGAAGTGTCAACAAAGAATCCATGTTTATTTTAAATATGATTCCGTTGATGGAAAAAAATGAGTACTATCTTTTATGTAACCACTTTGTTTAAATGTGGAATGTAATGCATGTTTTCTAATATAATTATCTAAAACTCTAAACCTGAAATGATTCTCAATGTGAATTATTCATTTAATTCAATATTAATAATGGTTTAAGTCCGGGGCCTTATATAATAAATCCACAATTTATTATTATCATCGATGGGGCATCATTACAGCCAAAAATTGTGTGTTACATAACTATTTTTTAGAAATTTACATGGCATCAAGTATAGATGGACAATAGTATCCAAATTTTAGGGAAACTAATGTATGTTATTGATTTTGATATGTATTTGAATTCTTTGAGCGATGATCTCCATATAGTTTCTAGTATTATTCCAATGTTTTTTGTTACAGATACTTTGATTCTACACTAGTAAAGGAGGTATAGGTTTTTAATTATTTATTTATTGGTACCCAACCAGTTTATATTCCTTACTACTGAATAGAACTAGCTAAAATGGAATTTTGGGAGACACAATTGGATGTTAATTTAAATATTGGATTTATACACTCTAGTGTGTCTATAGGGGAATCTCATTATCTATATTCTATGAAATATGATTGTTAACATATTCTATTTGTTTATTTTCAATAGATTAATTAAGATATGGTATATATAATTTATTTATTTCTATATATTGATAAATTTCATAACCATTTTAATGGGACAATGATTTTTAAAAATTTATCTTTCATTTTGTTATCACCAGTTAAGAAAAAAAGAATATCAAATTCAAAAAACTACATTTTGGAACCTTTATGACCATTGTGAGTACCTTATCATTCCATTTGGACTAACTAATGACATTAAAAATTTTGCAGTGTTGATGAAAATGGTATTCCATGTGAATATAAATTCATTCATAGTGGTCTTTGTGGATAATATCTTTTTTTTCCATAAGTATTTGGAGGATCACATGCATCATCTAAGAGAAGATCAATAATTATTGGTAAATCAAAAAATTTATTCCAAGCTATCAAAATTTTATTTCTATATTTTTTAATTGATGTTATTGGAGAATGTGGTGTTGGAACATGAAATATCAGTTAGTCCTATGAAGGTAAAAGATAATATATAGTGGGATAATCCACTTAATGTTTTGAGATATAGTGCATCTTGGGTTTGTTTGGGATTTATAATTAGTTCATAATTGACTTCTACAAGTTATATTCTTTAATGAACTCTCTCACTCATAATGTAGTGATGATTTCATGGGATGATACATGTTAGTGTACTTTTTTTGATATAAAATTAATTTTGAATTTTTTACTAGTGTTGAATCTTCTAGAGGATATGCAAGTCTAAGTGGTATTATTTGATTCATCAATTTTGAGTTTGGGATATGTTCTTATGCAAGATAATATCATTATTTCCTATTGATATCGACATATTTGGCCACATTAGAATAACTATGCATCCCATAAACAAGAAATTTATTATGTGATGCATTTTAATAAGATATTTCATCATTACCTTTTTGGAATGTGGTTTACCATGTTATCCAACCATAAGCGATAGATTTTTATATTCCCTAAAAAGTATTTGAATCTATATTAGAGTTGTTGGGTGGAGAAACTTTAGTCATTTTTTTAACATCAACTATACCCCATGGAATGGGATTTTCATGGAAGATTATTTGAGCCAGAATCCTCAATCCTTGGTTGTGAATGAATAACTAGAATAGTATAACATTAATGATCTTTTTGAGAAATTTCATATTGATGTTCAGGAATTAGGGACTGAGGTTTCATTGGATAGTGATCAGCTGACCTCTACTCTTCATCAAATGATTCTTCATGGAAAAAAACTATATTATTAAGTACAATGCATTAGAGACTCCTTTTATTATGGGGAGTCCATAGTTGAGTGTTCATTCTTCACTGAGGGTGCTATACATTTTAAGAAGTGTTTTCTTGTTCCTTTAGTAGTGAGAAAGGAGTTGATTGGGAATTCCATAAATCCATGTGGGTTTTGTACCCAGTACCAAAAAAGATTATTAATGATATTTAGTGATGATTTTGGTTTTCAGGTATGAGATGGAGCATTATTAATTTCATATCTCATTCCTATACATTCCAACAGACGAAATTTATGAAAACAAACCATCATGTTTTCTTTATCCACATCGAGTGCTGACGTGGAAGTGGGGTGAGATCTCCATATAATTTTTTTTTTCTTTCCATGTACCCATAAAAGGTAGAATATGACATGGGAATTGATTGATCATTTTACCATATTAATTAACTTCATAACGATTTCTGATACAACCAATGATGAAGATATAGGAAATATTTATGCGATATATATTTTTTTATTTTTAGGGAGTTTTATTCTATATTTTCTATGATAGAGATCCCCATTTTAGTTCACTATATTAGATAGGCCATTATGGGGAATTGGGATCTTAAATCTATTTGAGTATGACATATCATTCACATATATATGGATATATAGTGAAATCTATACTTATTATAATTGATATAATATGATCATGTATTCACGACATTGGTGGAGCTTGGTATAACTATTTGGTCTAGTTGAGTTCTCATAAAACAATAGTTACCTGTATATAATTTGAATGCCTCATTTTGAGGCCTTTTATAGTCGACGGTGAAAATATCAATTGTGATGGTTAGGGAATAGTAAAAGTTCATTTTCCAGACCAATAATTATTAAAGATAAAAATAGATTACATTAATTCATCAATGAATTTTTCCAGGATAGATAATATATAAATATTATGATGATATACCACCGGAATTTTTAATTATTGATCATGTGTTCTTGAATGTTTCTCCTCATTTTCAACAATGATGAATTGTGAGTTATGGGGTGTTGTCTCTTTTTGTAGGAACTGTTGTGGTTTTTGAGATTATGGGGAAAGTGGAATATAATTAAAATTTCCACAATGTTTTACATTGATACATAATGTGATCCATGTTCCATAGAAGATAAGGTGTCTTTATGATCAATATAATCTTATAATCTAGGTATATCATGATGTACTTCAAATTTGACCATTACTGAGCATCTAGTCAGGATATTTGATTATGAAAAATGATACTTCAGGGGTGCTTGATACCTTTCATTATTGTACTATGAAAATATGGTTATGATACTCATGAGATGTGGGAGATTGAGGCATTGATGGGTTAGTAGTGGCCTCATCTTTTTGACCAAGATATTTATTGAGAGGGATTTTTGGTCATAATATTTCAATGGTGGGAATGATGTAATGTTATTTTATTATTTTCATATACTATTTGACCATACTGTTTTTAATAATTCATTGTATGGTTCACATTTAGGTGTTCTTAGTGTAAAATTTTAAAAAATTTGGACGAGTCATGGGTTTTTCACAGTGGGAGCGTGGTATTCCCAAATATTGTTCCCCACTTGTGAAAGCAGTACACCCCATTACTGAGGTATATTCATGGTTTCCAGACAAGTTCTTAATATATATTCCTACCTAGTAGAAACCATTCACCGAATCAGAGGGGTACTTGTTTAGGGCCCATTGTTTGAAAGAATTTAGAATCCCTAAATAATTAACAATAAAAACAAATTTAATTAACTTTGATAAATATTTTAAAATCTCACAAACAACTATATGAACCCATGGTCGACCCAAACTGGGGAATAGATGAATTCAAAGTTCATGGGGTCTCCCTAAATCCATTTTTGGATCCTAAGAACCCCTAATGAGGTGGATTGTTGATTGTAATAAAATTTTGATTCTACCATAGTTAGAGATATCCCCTCATTCCCCATATCCTACTCTCTCTATCATTCATCCCTAGTTTTTGTTATATCTACTTATTCTTGGTGGATTGTAAATATTTTGGGTTGGATCTTGTATACAGGTTTTATTCCATGATATATATTTCCTTGATTCATTGTTTGTTATTCTAGTTGTATGTGTGGTGTTACATGATACATATTTATGGTAGGAGGTTCCATATAGTTTTTACATTTTTTAAAAAACACGATTTTCTTAATTTATTTAGTTTCTTTCAATAAAATTTAAAAATCCCAGTTTTGGTAGAAGCTGAGATTTTAACATGGATTTGGTAAATATTTTGGGTAAAACCCCTAGTTCCAATGTTTTTGGATCTTGGGGTTTAATTGGAATTTGGAAAATATTATATAATTAATTAGTTGAATTGACATCAGACTTTTATTTTGAGTATATGTCTTAATTGTATTTCATAAGAAATAGTGATTTCTTTTATTTTAGAAAAATCATTAAATGATTAAAAAACATGTTTTTTTTAAATGGATTTGGAAATATTGAAACCAACAATGGGGAAGCATACATTAAACAGTTCTAAAATAATTTTACACTATTCATTGAATTACTCAGAACATTTGAGTTGGGGTAGTTAGTGAGTTATTTAAGAAAATAATGCTAGGATGGGAATTCCTATGAAATGAATTTATGATTTAGAACTCTAACAAAATACTTTTTTGAGAGATATTATCCACAGTGGGGTGTTGATGAGTCCTCCTAATACAATTTTTGAGGGACATGTATGCACCTTTCCATGATCATAGATTTGAGTTTGTGAAGATATCATAACCTATATCTATTCTACCATAATGTAGATGAAGATGTATCATAGGGTAATAATAATGATATATATTCCTATATTTTTAAAAATATTATACTCACGTCTAATATTTATAAATTGTTTTATTTAAAAAATTATAATGAAATGGATTCAAAATTTTTTATCACATGAAATAAAAAAACTATTTTTTAGATGAAATTACACATCCCTTGAAGTTTTGATTAAAATTTTAAACATGATTTGGTATATTTGTTACGTATTTTTATTATAGATCACAAGGTGAGACCCTAATTTTTTTTATTAACACAACATCTTTTCTAAAAAAAATTTATTTATATCTTGCATGTATGAGATTTTTGAATGTGATACTTAGACATGGTAGTTATTGTGGATCATATGGTCATGGAGTATTTTGTACATTGGGACTTTCGTTGTTTATATTTCTTATTTGTCAGTACATTTAGGATGTTTTATTGGGTTTTTTATTTGATAAAATTTTGAATTCCTCAATCAATTTGGATTTTCTTTTGATAAAACAGACATATATATTTATTCTACATTTTTTGTGGAAAAATATTTCCCTATATTATCTTTCATGATTGCATATAATAGGTTCCATCCCATGGGGATTAGGAAATCCTTTCTAGCTATTTCAGTGTTGGTATGAGTATTAGAATACTAGGGTATCTATTCTGGTCCGTGACATTATCCTTCTCAAGAAAATAAGGAATAAAGGAAACCTTAATAAAAACATACAGTAAATTTCTTTCATTATCCAAGTGCATGTTGTTTGTCACCGAAATTAGATTCCATTGATTTGAAGACACCTTCACCGACTAACTATATGAAATACTTCGTAATGATTGCAGCACAGAGTTCCCTTTTCTGCTTCCAACATAGAGTTTTCGTTACCTAGTGTATAAATTTAATCAAATTCAATCATTTGAAGATACTACATCCAACATATTTTACTAAAATTCAAATTTTATACTAATGAAACGTTATTCATGAACTCATTAATTTTGAAACACATAAATTTATATCCAATGAGGTAATGATGCCATGTTTTCATGGAATGAACCATAATAGCTAATTTCAAATCATGTGTTGGGTATTTATTTTCATTTAATGATAACATATGTGATCCATAAGCAACAATATGATCTCCATACATTAGAACACACCCCAACCCAAATCTCAATGCATCACAATACATTACATAGGCTTGAGCTAATTCTATAAATTACATGAATGTCACTGATGTATGGAAATATTTAAAATATAAAAAACATTTATGATCTTTATCATTATATTATAATGGAACACTTTTCCTTATGATAGATGTTAATGGTAAATATATTCATGAAAAATACTAAAATAATGATTGTAATAACCAGAATGGCTAGGAAATCCTTGTATCTCAATGAAATTATATTGCAATTTCCTAGTGATCCTAACATCTATCCTTTAAGTATCCACAAATATAAATTACTTCATTGATAACAAGGTAATGGAAAAATACATTTTGTATCTAAAAATTCAAATTTTTTATGTTTTACATATATGAAATTATCCCACATGATAACCAACACTATCTCCATGTGGTTCTCAATATCGTCATTTGTCCTACAATACATCATTAGGTCCTTAACATATAACACCATGAAATAATAAAGATTCCTTTGAAATATAGGATTAATCAATTCCATAAAAACATTTTTTGTGCTCTTAAGACCAAAAGGAATTACAAAAATCTCATAATGGATATATCTGATTTGAAAATCTATCATCAGAACATTCCACTTCCAAAACAACAATTTGTTATACCTTGAAGTTATGTAAATTTTAGAGAACCATTAGGATCCCCATAATTGGTCAAAACTTTAATAAATTTGTTGATGCTGATATTGATTCCTTATCCTAACATGGGTATTCTTATGATAATCTACACAAATTATAGGACAACCATCATCCTTCATCAAAAAAGGATGAGTGTTTACGATAGAGATGTTCTACATTGGGTAAGCCCTTATCTTTACAACACTTCAAACTAATCCTTAAATTCACTTAATTATGTTAGTTCCATCAGATAATATAAAAATGATATATGAGTGGTATTTATAGTAGCTCAATTGTAAACTCCAAATCCCATATGGGTGGAAACACTGGGAAATAATTGGGGAAACACTAAGAAACTGATCAATAATGGTTGGAAAACTGATATTCACAAACTCATCCAAATATTCCAAATTCAATATTTCCAATTAATATGAGATAACTGTAATCAATTATACATGAAATAATTCTCCACTTTTATTCAAATTATGTCCTCTCTAATATTAATTTATAATATATAAAAATTTATATCACTATCTCATGGTGTATAATAGTCGATGTGTGAATATCAAATTGTCAACCAATACATTCATAGGATTATGCAGGGAAATCAATCCCAATGCTATATAAATCAAAATAAATTTAGATTCATTGATTATTATAGATAATTATCTAAAAATATATGAATAACATTGTCATTGGACAAGATGATTTTTATGTTTCATAACAGAAGGCATAATCTCATCATGGAATCCTAGATGATAAACACCACTAAAAGTAATAAACGAATTGGAACAACTCAAAACAAATTGAACATAACGATATAGTTTAAAATTATTATAAGTCTCATCATCAATGGTCATAATTTATCATCTAGGATCACATACTCATATCTATACAATTTATTAATCACCTCACTATTCTATTTATTACCCTAGTGAGATTTCCCTGGATTAAGATTCATGGTATTCGTATAGTCACCATAGAATGATCAATTCTTTTATTGAGAGCTGTTAGGATGATCTCATCCAATCTATGTATATGATGCCTAAGAATCATGATATATTTACATAGAACTAGAAGATGGTTCACTATGATAATAAAGTTGAATATTTCATATTTTGATCAAGTTGCGACATTATCTATTAGGTTATGTGGAATCTCTCTTTATGATATATAGACACCACATTGAAATAAACTTAGATTACCCATTTTTTAAGAGGAAGATTCTTGGATACTGCAATTTAATTTTGAGTTATACCACCACATTTGAAATTTTTTCCCCCTTACTCATTTTCACAAAATTAGAGTTCCCACCAGTTCTCATATGTATCAACAAGATTCCTCCAACCGTATATCATGAGATATCACTTGTTCTCCCATTTATCAATATTCTATCTTTGTACAATCCATCATACAATTCACAAAATACGTTCTTTGAATCAAAGTGTACAAACCTATTTCAAAAAATGTGTGACTTCAAGGATGCAATTTTTGAAACATTAGGTGAAAAGTGGAATAATTTCATAAATTTATTTGCATAATTTGTCACTGTGAGTCTCTTGAAAAAAATATGTTTTTTGTTCCAATAATCCATAAATGTTTAGGATGTAATTTTTCACTAAACAATTCTTCATAATCCTTTGTTGTCATTACAATGTCTACTTTATCATAAACTACTAATTCATTTCCATATTTATTTTATGGTATCTGGTTTTCCCAAGAAATCCTTGATTTGATTATTAAAATTATACCACCATTCATATTTTTCTGGCTCTAAATCACCATGATATATGGGTGGATTCACCTATTGGAAAAGAATTAAATAATCGATTTTTCATTGTCCATCATTTATATTTCCTTTTTCATGACATATAATTATTCAAAAATGCATTGAAGTAAATTTTTCTTCACATGTGGCTTAGTTGGAAACACAATCTTACCAGCCAATTCCTGGTGGTATCTTCATCTCTTACATTGTTACATTCTCTATAACCACAAAAAAATAATTTAGTGCCATTCTCTAGAAACATAAGGATTATTAATTCCAAAATACCTCATCAATAATATTAAAAAAATGTAAAAAATTCCATAATTTGTTATATTAAACAATTTAATAAAATTCCACCATTATTATTGAAAATATAACCATTTTCAACTTTTTTAAAAAGAACAAAATTTGTTCCATATCATAAATCATTACTCAAAATTATCAAGGCACTCATATTGGGAATTAATTATTATAAATGCATTTCAAAATTTTATAATCAGCTACACTCATGATTATGTGGTGAAAACTCTTATAAGTCACTCAAAACACATTTTTACTCAAATCACAGGGTGTTCTGCATAAAGAGGTTATCATCAACATTTTAATATCCATATTTTGTATTCCATAGATCATACATATGAATAACAACCTATCTACAAGGCTAAAAAACAAATATCAAAGGATATAACATATAGATTCAACCTTTAACATCATTCCTAACACCCACTGGCTTGGGAAAAGGTAGAGGGTCTACTAGCCATAGGTTGCATTCCTAGGAAAAAATAGGCCAACAATAACTTCCAATGGAATAAAAATACAAATTGGTGTATGATTTTCACTTTGATGATCAGACAACCAATATCATATAAAATCAAACAACCAATAGTCAATATGATTACTGAGAAAAAAATACAATCCAATAAAAAAACCATTAAAAAAGAAATATCATATTACAAGAGTATCTAAATTGACATAACTAATGGAACAAAAATTTTAAAAAACACTAATAAAACAATGACACCAATAATAAATTATAATTATTTTCTATGATCCAAATCAATATTCACATCTTTAGATATCATGAATAATCACAAATGAACTTGGATACCCTTTCATTACCTATGTCTTGATATATAATATTTTCAAATTCCCCATAGTTACTAGGTAAATGGTGAGTATAAAACTCAGTTGGATTACCCTTATGTTTTCCAAAATCAATCCAAAAGTATAAAACATTTTAGAAAATTATATTAAATAGTTTATTAAATGAAAAATGTTTATAATAAGTCCATATAAAAATTTCTCAAGGTAAAAATCAACAAGCTATCAAAATCATTTTTCTTAGAATACACAAAAAATACTTTAAAATGTTTCTATGTATAGGATTTGGAATATAATTTTACATGACCAAATTTATACACAAGTTAATCACATACATTTGGTGTTACCATTCATATAGGAACTTCACATCTATACGTACTCCCATTTATGGTGGTACATGATGACCATTATTTATCGCATTCAACTTATTTTGAACCATAATGCCCAATTCATGTCAAAAACCTCAATAAAATCATTTATTAACTTCTCAAATAATATAAAAATAATATATTTATTTAATAAAAAAACTAAAAAATTTAAATTTCTATTTTATAATAATAAAAAAGGGTTTAAACAAATTCATTTTCTCTATATTTCTGAAACCATAATACAAATGCGAATTTTAATCATTTAGCCTCATGATTTTAATAATAATTTAGGTAAATTTAATATATTTTAAATCATTTCTTCATATTATATTCATGTGAAGGAAATAAAGATGAAACCTACCACTCAAACATCATTGAAAATTAATAACGACACAACAACGTAAAAAAGATGTACACGATCTTCTAGATCTAAAAATAGATCTTGTTCAGTTCAACCAATTTAATATGATATCATATTTATTTTCATGATATATCATATATATATCTTCTATGAATATGAAATATAGATATCAAATACCGTAGAAGAAGAAATATAACATAAATTTTGAAGAATGAGAACATACCGTTGAATCTGGATCTCTAACCGACTGTGACTCTCCTTAAAATTTATCCCAGATCAAAAGTAATCCTCTATAATTATTTTTGAGGAAATAAAATTCTTAATATGGGGGAAATAAATGAATACTACATTCTTAAGGGGATAAAATGAATTAGATTCACAATTTTTTTATCTAAAATATTATAGTGCATGGTTGGGCACATGATTAGTGAAATAATGTTCCAACTATGTATGTGCTAATATTTGAGACCAACCCTTGTACGGTTGGATTGAATAGTTATGAAATCCCTATACCAACCATGTATTTACCTACTATCTTAAAATGAATGATTTTTTGCTGGGCATATGAACAGTTTTCCTAAATTATACACCAATAGTGCACCATCTTACTGACCACTCTTTTCCCTTGCATAATATTATATAGGTGTTTCATGGTTTTTACTATTAGTTTTTAAAATTTTAATCTCTATAATAGGATCCAACATGATCCAAAAATACCTAAGACCTCAAGAAACCTATCCGGATTTTTATATATACATTTAATTCACAACAAAAATGTCATGTACCAGAAACTGGAGGTCCTACATTCATGTTATATAGAAAGAGAAGATATCACAACATATTTCATTAAAATAATTCACATCCTTGAGAATTTAAGACTATAGTATTTAATGAATAAATGGGGAATAAAAAATACATTGCAAAAACTCTCAGTGATCTCAATATATCAAGGACACAACTCAAAAATCAAATTAATGTGGTTCATAAACAGTTAACAACATAAATATCATAAATCAACATGGTGAAACACATAATACCAAATGGAATCAAACATCGATTGAATAATGACATTTAAAATGAATTTGTTACTCAAATTCATATGTTCTCTTAAACATGAATCTATTACACCTTAGTGTACAAATAATACGACATACCCTTCCATGAATGAAATTTCCTAATGTTTCTAAATCTAAATAAACCACTCCATTATTGAACAATTTTCATCAAATCCTAAGTCACCTCAACTGATTTATTCATATTTTACTTGATGATTCTAAAAATTTTATTCAATAAGAAAAATTTCTTAAATTCCATTCACATGTGTGGGAAATGATAAATAATAACCAATATCATTATTATTTAAAAACATGAATAAACTATCAAATCATGGATAATTATTACTCCATGAGTCATGTTTTTAATCCCATAAATAGAATAAATCATTTGGAATAGATGACATCTAATAATGAAATCAATAGGGATATTCTAACAATTATCATATAAAATTTGGATATCATGTGCATCCATAATTTATTTTTTATCACATTTTCATTCTCTCTCTTAATTTTCACATATTCTAGTCCAAGATTAATGGACTGGCTAGCCTCAGTAAAATACATGACCAATATCATTGACCATGAATCACATTTTATGTTTCCATACCAATGGTATAATAAGGAATGTTACTACTATAATACAAAACCATGGGTATGTTCCTCACCTATAGGCCTCGAAAATTGTAATAACATGTAACCTACAGTTTCTAAAATTCGATCAAAACCCACAATGACAGATCATCCACTTGCAGATGAAATACATACCTCAAGAAAAAAAATTATTACAAATATTACAAAATACCTCTCTTATAAATTATGTTAAAATGTGGATTACAATTACATATAATTTTATTTGGATCCAAAAAATTCCATGCAATAAAAATACAATATATTAATGGAACCTCCACCACAAAATACCTAGAAATAATTATGATGAGATTGTAAATAATAGTTTCATATACAAAAACAAATATTGAACTATAAACTACCTGATATTGAAGAAAAATGGTGATAAATTCAATTCATACATCTTGTATAGTGTATTAAGAGGAACTAAATTGTATATAAACCATGTAGGAACATCGTGCCCGAACATCAATATGTGGAAAACCTAACATTGAGAAACCAAGTCAGTAATACAACTCAGTATTCTAGAACAAAAAACTATCCTTTTAAGGTATGGTACATCTTTTTCACAATATGATAAATTGAATTGTGGGAATTACGTATCATAGATAGAATAAAATCATGAATCAATGATGTAATAAATATCCTCCACTAAATTAATGCATTATTTTTTCAATACACATGAAATACCAAGGGTTTCACCACAATCAACTTAATCCCTACCTTCTACTACCTAAACATCACCCATGCGGTACTAATGCACCTACTGTTCCAAGAATTAATAAACCATCTTCAATAAAGTTACCCTTCATCATTAACCTCTCCCAAATCATGTTGAATCATAATTATCTCTTTTATCACCCTATAAGAAAATCTTTGAACCAAAAAAACACCACCTCTTGGCACTATTTGTCACGACCCGTCCTCGGGGCCCATGTCGTGACTACCCCAAGCCTGCCTTCCATAGGCCAGGGACTGGCGACTAGCACCAAGGCGTAACTCCCGGTAAAAAGGGAAGGCATTTAATTTATAAAGTACACCACAATCACCATAGAGAAAGCAAGCAGAAGTAAACACTATGTAAAAACTGAGTACTATAGTAAGTGAGGAAAAGTAAGTGGGCCAGTATATAAACCCAAACTGAAAGTAAAGTACAACTGGAAAGGGGAAAAACAACAACTGAAAAGTAATGCCACATCATCGAGCCATCCACTGGAAGTCCCACCTGATGGGTGAGTACAGATAGCCTTCACAGCTCATCGGGTCCAGCCGTCCGCTCCAAGTACGTTCCGCCCAGTAGTCCACCACCAGGTACTGTCCTGCTCCACATGCCTCAACCACGATCAATGATTTCCATCGTCTGCAACCAACACAATGTAGTGCGGTCATATCCCATGTAGGGGTGAGTAAAAGATACTCAGTAGGGACCCCGGGACCCCCGAAAGTCTCCCAAAATCCACTAAGGATAATCCACAAAGGAAAGATACAATCACGAAGTAACATCCAACAATACTTAGGTATATTCCCATACATATACCTAAGTCATAAATTCTCATTTGGCTCCAACATCCGAGCCCAAGTACAACCCAGTCCACACAGGAAACAAAAACGTAAATCCACACAGGATAGCACAACACAATCCTCATAGGAATGCAAAACAGGATTCAGCTCACACAGGTATACTTCTTCAAAATATGATAGAGATGATCAGATATTGCCACTCATTCATCTAAACGGTTGGACTCACAAAGGATTGATAGGTACTAACCCCCGCAATGACCCACATTGGATCTGACTCACAAAGGATCGATAGGTAACTAACCCTCTCAAATACCCACACATGATCGGACCCACACAGGATCTGTAGTTAACTAACCCCTGCAAAGACCCACACAGAATCCGACCCACACATGTTCTGTAGGCGCTGGCTCACACAGAACCGCTGAGTGCTGACCCACACAGGTTCGGACCCACACATGATCGGTAACACTGATCCACGTAGATCACTGAGTGCTGTAGTCGTCGCCGTCGAATCCACCGAGGATCTCTGTGCAGTCGTCGTTGTCGTCATAGTCGTAACGCAGCTAGCTCTAGGGTTCCCGCACACAGCAAGCTCGTTCGGGAGGATCTGCTCCGTGAGCCGAGAGGCTGATAAATCAACTGACACATAGTCCAGAGTAGATGTATCCAAAAGTTTCGTATCGTCAACAAGAACTCAACGTCGTAGACGGCGCGTCAATCAGAGGCCTGGTCTGAGAGTTATTGGCTTTTTCGTTCCAGGGGCCAGGTTTTTAAGGCAAAACAATCCCGAACATACTCCACCTGCGTCCAAACCTTGGGCGGAATAAGAAAAAAGATCTGTCTCACATAGAGGAATCTAACAATGTCAACGAAACTTCAATCAGACGTCCGGAGTTTAAGATATGAGTGTTTCCATTCCGAGGGTCTGGTTGCTTTCATTTAAAAACCAACCTAGCCAATCCCGATGTACTCCTAAACCTTGAGTGCGATATATTGAAACGATCGTCTTGATCCAATGATCACATCTCTGCTGACGGTGCGTCGATCTGAGGCATGTATCTCAAGTTATGAGCAATATATCGAAAGGTCTGAAAACGGGGGGTCTAGGCCCGGACCGACCCGTCCCAACCCCCCTGGTTCAGCCCGAACTGGGTCGACCTGACCCGGGTCCAGGTCCGACCCGGCTGGCGTGACCCGGCCCGGCTCGGCCGGGGGTTCGGCCGAACGGCTGAACCGTGCGGGGGGTACTGCACCCCCGTGAAGAGTCATGACCCCGCGTGGGTAAGCCCTTGCCAGCGGACGCGGCGGATGGCCGCATCTCGCCGCCCTTCAGTCCCGCGCGGCCATGGGACCACATGCTACCATCACGGCTTCGGCTGCGGTGGCTCCTTCTGGCGGCGCGCCGGGCGCCGCCGCCACCTGCCGTCGTGCCGGCGAGGTGCGCCAGAGGGGTGCTCCGCGGACCACCGGACGAGTTCTGGTGGTCGGAACTTCGCGTTGTCTTCACCAAATGTCCTCCCAGGGTCCTTTCTTCCCTGCGAGGACCTCGCATCGCCCATGTCGCCTATTTTTTCGACGTTCTTCATATCGCACACCATGAATGAAAGGAGTGGTGGGTTCGGACTTTTTCGTTAGTCCGCACCCACCACGTTAGCAGTTTTAAAAGTCTAAAAACAATTTTAATCATATTTCGTGGTTATAAATCACAAAGATTTAAAATAATCAACCCCTACCTCATCATTGTCATCGGACATGAGTTCTTCTCGGGATTTACCATCGTGGAAGAAGAGGATCGTCGCATCGCGGAAGGGGGCATCGCGTCGTCATAATACACGACGTCGCGTCGATGATCTCCGAGGGTTATAGAAAACACACAGATTTAATTGCATGTTTAAACCCATGTTGAGGATAAAATCCACAATGAATTAGAGAATCAAAATCCCCTACCTCAAGTAGTTGATGATCAGAGATTGTTGCGGGGAAGAAACGTCGTGGAAGAAGCGTCGCAGAAGGAGAATCCTCGGCATCACGGAACACGGCGTCGCGTCGTCAATCTCAGATGGTTCGGCGTTCTTCGCGTTCTTTACGTTCTTCACATTCTTCATGAAGGAGGATGAAGATCTCAAGACTTAGAGTCTTCTCCAAATATTCTCAACGAGAAATCCTCAAGAAAGACATGTGTTGGTCTTATTTTATTTACATGCCAACAATTTGAAAAACAAGTTATGAAATGAACCATTAATTCGGTGAATTAATGGTAACGTCTTAATGGTCCAATTAATAGGAGCGTTAATAGATTTAGAAAACGCACCTGTTGAATTTCATTAAAGAGGACTTTTCGCCAGTGCGTTAGTTAGAGGAAAAGAAACGGTGGGGCTTGTGCTGGCCCCACCTCATAAATATCCTACCAAGAGGGTAGGATATTTTTGGTTCCACCCTATCCGCTTCAACTTAGCTTAATTGTCTTTAAGTGGCTTTATGTGGCTTAAGAGAAATAAAATAAATTTGTCGCACAACTTTATTTTTATTTATTAACATAACCCCAAAACATAAAAACCACACCCGATAAAACGAACCTCCGGAAATGGCATTTCTATGAAAATACCGGCGATGCGATTCCATCGGTGCCCTCAAAATTCGATTCTGAGCACTGGTTCAAAAGTTAGAAAAACCCGCTCATTCGTTCACTGAATGTACCTGAGCCAAACTTCAAAAGAAACATTCCGGGCACACCTGGCCTCAGAATTAGGTTCCTTCAGAAACAGCGTTCTTTTAAAATCCCAAAGAAAATTAAAAAAAAATCCCTTGCATTTTACGGGTCTTTAAATCACTCCCACCTTAGGAATTTACGACCCCGTAAAGATACATCATAAACTAGGGAAAACAATATGGGTACTGAGCATGCATCTGAGCCTCCCGCTCTCATGTGCTCTCCTGTAGATTCCGGTGCTGCCAGTAGAAGCGCACAAGAGGAATTGACCATCCACGTAGGACCTGCTCCTATCGATCCTTGATCTCCACCGGAATCCTACGCAAAAAGTCACCACATCATCAACGTCTATCTCCCCATGTTCAATGATATGTGTCAGGTCATGCACGTATCTCTTCAGCTGAGACACGTGGAAGACATCGTGCACCCAGTGCAACTGAGGTGGTAGATCTAGGTGATAAGCCACCTCACCAATCCTACTGAGAACCTTGAAGGGTCCGATGAAGCATGGAGACAACTTGCCACATCATCCAATTCTCTGTAATCCACGTCGAGGTGAGACACGCAAGAAGACGTGGTCACCATCCTCGAACTGTAGTGGCCTCTGCCTCCTGTCAGCATAAGTCTTCTTTCGGCTCTGAGCTATCCTCATCCACTCCTGGATGACCTGGACCATCTCTGTCGTGTCCTGGACCATATCTGGTCCCACAAGTGCTGACTCCCCAGGGTCTTTCCAGCATAAAGGAGATCTGCAAGGTCGGTCGTACAATGTCTCGTATGGTTCCATCCCGATGGTGTAGAGGTAGTTTTTGTTGTAAACAAACTCCACCAAGGTTAAGTGGTCCTCCCAACTGCGACCAAAGTAGAGAACACATGCGCGGAGCATGTCCTCAAGAGTCTGAATGGTTCTCTCCATCTGACTATCCGTCTGAGGGTGAAAGGTGGTTCTCAGACGTATCTGTGTCATGAACGCCTCCTGCTACCCCTTCCAAAGCCAGGAAGTAAAGCGAGCATCTCGATCGGAGATGATAGATGATGGAACATCGTGAAGCCTTACAATCTCCTGAAGGTAGAGACGCCCCAAGCTCTCTACTAAGCCCTGCTCCTTAATGGGTAAGAAATGATCCGACTTGGTGAGTCGGTCGACAATCACCCAAATAGAGTCGTGACCACTGGAAGTGCGTGGAAGCCCAGTCACAGTGTCCATAGATATCTCGTACCACTTCCACTCTGGGACCTCCAAAGGATGTACCAAGCCTGCTGGTACCTGGTGCTCTGCCTTCACCTGGTGACAGGTGAGGCTTCGAGAAACGAACTCTGCCACAATCTTCTTCATGCCCGGCCACTAGTTCTGTCGTCTGAGGTCATGGTACATCTTTGCCACTCCAGGATGTACCTCCAATGGAGAATTGTGAAACTCCCTCATAACCTCCTCCCGTAAAGAAACTGGTACCAAGTCATGTCCTCTGAAAAGAACATCGTGCTCTGATCCAAAGAAGAAACCATCAGGTGCTTGTCCTGGGGAAATCTGTGCACGTCGAGTCTCACAGTCAACGTCCCCATGATGTGCCTCTCGGAACTGCTGTAGTAGTTGAGGGGTGACTGTGAGAGACTGAAGGAAGGCTTCTCCATCCGTATCCCTGAAGGATATCTTCAATGAGGCTAGCTTCTCTGTCGCCTCCTCATGTAGTTGAATGCCCGTCCTCCTGCTGAGAGCATCGGCTATTACGTTCCCCTTCCCAAGAGTATAGACTATCTCAAATTCATAGTCCTGGAGAACTCAAGCCATCGCCGATGTCTCAGATTCAGGTCCTTCTGAGAGAAGATGTACCTGAGACTCTTATGGTCAGAATAGACTGTAAAGCGCTCGCCCAACAGATAGTGCCGCCATGTATTCAGAGCGAAGACCACTGCTGCTAACTCCTGGTCATGGGTAGCATAGTTCTGCTCATGTAGCCTCAACTAACGTGATCCATAGGCGATCACTGCCTGTTCCTGCATCAGGACACGTCCGAGTTCGGTCCTTGATGCATCGCAGTAGACTACGTACCCTACTCCCTCCTCCGGTAACATCAAGATAGGTGCGCTGGTAAATCTCTATCTCAGCTCCTAGAAGCTCTGATGACATCTGTCTGACCACACAAAGGGTTTCCCCGTCTTCGTCAAAGCTGAGAGTGGTGCCGCAACTCTGGAGAAGTCTAGTACAAATCTCCGGTAGTATCCAGCTAGTCCCAAGAAACTCTGCACCTCCGTCACGCTCCTGGGTGGCCCCCAAGATAGCACTACCTCGATATTCGCCGAATCCACCGCAACTCCCGCCTCAGATATGATGTGTCCCATGAAGTGAACCTCACGTATCTAGAACTGACACTTCGAGAGCTTGTCATAAAGCTGGTGCTCTCGGAGTGTGTCTAGTACAACACACAAGTGGTAGGCGTGCTCCTCCACAATCGTCGAGTATATCAAAATGTCGTCGATGAAGACCACAATAAATCGATCGAAGTATGAATGAAAGATCATGTTAATGAGTCCCATGAACACTTCTAGAGCATTGGTTATGCCAAATGGCATAACCAAGAACTCAATGTTGCCATACTAACATCTGAAGGTCGTCTTCTGCACGTCCTCATCCCAAATTCTGAGCTGATGATAGCCTGACCTGAGGTCTATCTTCGTGAACCACCGTGCTCCCTTGAGCTGATCGAAGAGGACATCGATCCTCAGTAGCGGATAAATGTTCCTCACTATCACCTGGTTCAAGTGACGATAGTCGACACAAAGTCTCAAGCTTCCGTCCACCTACTTGGCGAACAATATTGGGGAAGCCCAGGGTGAAACACTGGGTCAGATGAATCCCTTTCCCTGCAAGTCCTCCAACTGTACCTGTAGCTCTCAAAGCTCAGCGGGGGACATCCGATATGCTGGAGTCGATATCGAGGCTCTCCCGAGGTACATGTCAATATAAAATTCTACCTCTCTGTGAGAGGTAGTCCTAGAACGTCGTCGGGAAAGACGTCCGCATACTGATCCACCACTACAGGAAATCTAGGACTTCGCACGTCAACTCCTCCTAGGATGAGGTTATCCAACTGATGGGTGATGGGATGTCCTCTCCTCTGCGGAAGTCCATCCTATGCTGTGAAGGCCCCCTTCTCGCCGGTGAAGGTGAACCTGCTCCCGTCGGCGCGTACACATCGCACCTTGAGCCTAATACAGTCAATCTGAGCATGGACTGCAGATAACCAATCCATGCCCAAGATAACGTCGTAAGGCCTCGACACTGCTACAAGAAGATCCCAGCCATAGCTATCGCCTCCTAGAGTAAGTTCACACTACCGGTACAAGTGTGTAATCGTCGAGTCTGCTCTCATAGGAGTCTCTAGCCATAAGGATCGGGCCAACGGCTCTGTCGGAACCTCCGAGCTCCGAACAAGGGCAGAAGCTATGAAAGAGTGACTCGCTCCTGTGTCTATAAGAACTATTGTAAGGTTGGAATAGAAACAAATAGTACCTCAAATCATCTAGGGCTTTCCGTGGTCGTAGGCCTCCGCTACCTGGATTTGTGCCTGTCTCTGCCCGCCAGCTCCCTGTGTTCTGGGTGGACCTCTTGCTGGTGGTGGTGGTAGAGCCTCAATGCGTCGCCCACCACCTACTGCTCGGCCAGCTCCTCTGCCTTGTCTGCCTGCTCCCTGAGGACCTCCAAGGTCAACCCTCTACCTCTGCCTGGGTGGCCCCTCAACCTTATGTTGCTCATAGAGATGGCGGGTCGGGCAGTCACGAGCCATGTGGCCCTGCCCGCTGCATGCGTAGCACTGCCTGCCTCTCGGAAGACTGGTTCCTCGATGAGTGCCCCGCACTGCTGAGCCAGTGTCCTGAGGTCGTCTGCCTGAGGGTCTGGTCTGCCTGGACCCATGAGTCATCCATCGACTACCTGCTGTATAGGACTCTGCTATATGCCGCCCTGCGGTGGGTCTCGCCGCTGGTGTAAACTCAGCAAGAAAGCTCTCGATCAAAAGGGCACGATCCAGTACTCCTGCCTGAGTCAGAATGCTGAGGGAGATTAGCGATAACCTAAACTCATGCCTCAATCCCTGCTCAATGGTTTGGTCCCGGAAGAATGGGTCTCGTACCATGTCTTTCAAGTAGCGCGAGAGAACGGTAAATCACGCCGAGTACTAGGCGACCGTCAAGCTGTCCTGCCGCAGCTGAAGAAGTTCCTGGATGCGCACCGCACAGAGGGTGGCCAGGACGAACTCTGAGTGGATGAGGCTCTCAAAGTCTGTCCAGAGAAGAGATGCCTCATCGTGCACCTTGAGCATCAAGCTCCACCATCGGCCCGCTGGCGTGTGCAGTAGGCTCGCTGCAAGGATCACCATGAGGTCTGCTGGTGTCCTCACTAACCAAAAAACTCATACCACTGCCTCCATCCAGTCCTCGGCTACCTGGGGGTCCATATCCACCCAGAACCTGGGTGGTCACTGGCGCTGGAACTCATGCAGTTCACTAAGACGACATGCATCGTCAGGGGCTGGGGCTAGAAGCATCGGTGGCTCGGCGGGTAGAGGTACTGCCGGTGCCTTAGCTGTCAAAGGGCCATGTACCGAGGCCTCGTCACTCGGTGGGCTGTCGTCACGCTCAACTCTCGAAACCCTAGATAGCGGCCATCGTGGGGCCATCCTAAAAAAGAAACAGGTGTTCCACGGTCAGAACAGTATATCTGATGAGATGACACAAAGTAATCACAAAGAAAACATTTAACACACTTGCAACCAATGTTTTCATGCATTATGTTGGAAATCAGAACTCAGGGTCCTGGTGTACGGATACATCGGTCGCCGCACCAACACTGCACTCCCTGAACTGATAACCACACCCAATATGCTTAACAATGTTGCTTCACATAGAAAAAGATCAGAGTCCCATGTTTTGTGGTAGAACCGAACTCCTCTGATACCAATTTGTCACGACCCGTCCTCGGGGCCCATGCCGTGACTACCCCAAGCCCGCCTTCCATAGGCCAAGGGATGACGACTAGCACCAAGGCGTAAATCTCGGTAAAAGGGATGGCATTGCCTTTGTAATGTAAACCACAAACACCACAGAGCAAGAAAGCAAAATTAAACAATAAGAAAAAACCTAGTACAAGAGTAAGTGAGGAAAAGTAAGTGGGCCAGTATACAAACCCAAACTGAATATATTGTACAACTGGAAAGGGGACAAAAAGAAACTGAAAAGTAAAGACGCAGCATCAAGCCGTCCACTAGAAGTCCCTCCTGAAGGGTGAGTACAGATAGCCTCTACAGCTCCTCGGGTCCAGCCGTCTGTTCCGAGTATGTCCTGCCCAGTTGTCCACCTCCAGGTACCGTCCTGCTCTGCATGACTCAACCATGATCAAAGTTGTCCGTCATCTGCAACCAACACATCATAGTGCGGGCATAGCCCGTGCAGGGGTGAGTATAAGCTACTCATTAGGGACCCTGAGACCCCCAATGGTCTCCCAAAATCCACAAAGGATAATCCACAAAGGAAAGATACAATCATAAAGTAACATCCGACACTGCTTAGGTATATGCCCATACATATACCTAAGTCATCAATTCTCGTTCGGCTCTAACATCTGAGCCCAAGTACAACCCTGTCCACACATGAATGCAAAACGTAAATCCACATAGGATAGCACAACATAATCCACATAGGAAATCAAAACAGGATTCAGCTCACACAGGTATACTTCTTCAAAAGACGATAGTGATGATCATATATTGCCACTGTTTCATCTAAGACGTCGGACCCACAATGGATTGATAGGTACTAACCCCCACAATGACCCACATAGGATCTGACCCACAAAGGATCGATAGGTAACTAACCCCTGCAAAGACCCACACTGGATCGGACCCACACATGACTTGTAGGTAACTAACCCCCGCAAAGACCCACACAGGATCAGACCCACACAGGATCTGTAGGCGTTGGCTCACAAAGAACCGTTGAGCGCTGACCCACGTAGTATCAGACCCACATAGGATCGGTAGCACTAATCCACAAAGGATCACTGAGTGATGTAGTCGTTGCCATCGAATCCACTGAGTATCTCTGTAAAGTCGTCGTCGGTATCACAGTCGTAACACAGCCAGATCTAGGGTTCATGCACACAACAAGCTCGTTCGGGAGGGTCCACTCCACGAGCCGAGAGGCTGATACATCAACTTACACATAGTCCAGAGTTGATGTATCCAAAAGTTCTATATCGTCAATAAGAACTCAACGTCGTAGACGGCGCGTCAATCAGACGCCAGGTATGAGAGTTATTGGCCTTTTCGTTCCAGGGGCCCGGTTGGTTTTTAAGGCAAAACCAACCCGACCGTACTCCACCTGCGTCCAAACCTTGGGCTGAGTATGCCAAATGTTCTGTCTCACATAGAGGAATCTAACAAAGTCAACCGCACGTCAAACAGACGTCTGATGTTTAAGATGTGAGTGTTTCCGCTCCAAGGGCCCGGTTGGTTTCGTTTACGAACAAACACGGCCAATCACAAAGTATTCTGAAACCTTGAGTGCAATATACTGAAACGACCGTCCCGATCCAAGGATCACATCTCTGCTGACAGTGCATCGATCGGAGGCTCGTAGCTCATCTTATGAGAAAATGACCGAAAAGGACTGAAAATGGGGGGTCTGGGCCCGGACCGACCCGGCCCAACCCCCCCTGGGTGGGCCCGAACCAGGTCGACCCAACCCATGCTAGGTTCGAGCCGTCCCGGCTCGGCCGGGGGATCGGCCGAACGACCAAACCGTGCGGGGGCACTACCCCCGCATGAAGAGTCGCGGCCTCGCGTGGGGCAGCCCTTTCCAGCGGACGTGGCAGCCAGCCACATCTCGCCCCCCTCTGGTCCCGCGCGTCTGTGGGACCGCTTGCTTCTCCCGCGGCAGCTCCTTACGATGGTGTGCCAGGCACCGCCCCCACCTGCCGCTGGCGCCGCTGTGCCGGCGGGCTGCACTGCGGACCACCGTCCGAGTTCTGGTGGTCGGAATTTCACGTCGTCTTCGCCAAACATCCTCCTGAGATCTGTTCTTCACTAGGAGGACCCTGCATCGCCCGTGCGGCCTGTTTTGTTGATGTTCCCCATTTCACACACTAAGAACGAAAGGAGCAGTTTTAAAAGTCTCAAAACAATTTTAATCATACCCCACGGGTATAAATCACAGAGATTTAAAAGAATCAACCCCTAAAACATCATTTTCGTCAGACATGAGTTCTTTGCGGGATTGACCGTCGTGGAAGAAGAGGATTGTCACGTCGCGGAAGGGGGCATCGCGTCGTCACGGTACATGGCGTCACATAAAAAATCTCTGAGGGTTAATGAAATCACACAGATTTAATTTTACGTTTAGACCCATGTTGAGGATAAAATCAATAATGAATTAGATAAATGTAATCCCCTACCTCAAGCAGTTGATGATCAGAGATTGGTGCGGGGAAGAAACGTCGTGGAAGATGCGTCGCGGAAGGAGAATCGTCGGCGTCGCAGAACACGGTGTCACGTCGTCGATCTCCGAGGGTTCGTCATTCTTAGTGTTTTTCGCGAAGGAGGATGATGATCTCAAGCCTTATAGTCTTCTCATAATCCTCTCAACGAGCAATCCTCTAGAAAGACATGCGTTGGACTTATTTTATTTACATGCCAACAATTTGAAAAACAAGTTAAGAAATGAACCATTAATTCGGTGAATTAATGGTAACGTCTTAACTGTCCAATTAATAGGAGCATTAAAAGTTTTAGAAAACGCACCAGTTGACTTTCATTAGAGAGAAGATTTCCCGGGTGCGTTACTTATAGGAAAAGAAAGGTGGGGCTCATTCGGGCCCCACCTCAGAAATATCCTACCAAGAGGGTAGGATATTTTGGGTTCCACCCAATCTGCTTCACCTTAGCATAAGTGGATTTAAGTGGCTTTAAGTTGCTTAAGTGAAATAAAATAATGTTGTCACACCACATTATTTTTATTTTTTAACTTAACCCCAAAACTAAAAAACCACACCTGAGCAAACGCAACTCCAGAAATAGCATTTCTAAGAAAATACCGGCACTACGATTCCATC
Organism: Viscum album; assembly: GCA_963277665.1. NCBI lineage: Eukaryota > Viridiplantae > Streptophyta > Magnoliopsida > Santalales > Viscaceae > Viscum > Viscum album. Next base: position 541,217,798 of record OY728165.1, read on the forward strand.
GGTGCCCTAGAAATTCGATTCCGAGCGCCAGTTAAAAAGTTAGAAAAACTCGCTCATTCGTTCACTGAACGTACCCGAGCCAAACATCGAAAAATATTCCGGGTAAACCGGGCCTTGGAATTAGGTTCCATCAGAAACTCCGTTCTTGTAAAATTCCAAAGAAAATTAAGGAAAAAATTTCCTTTAATTTTATGGGTCATTACACTATTTTAAAATAATCTTCATGTAATATCCCCACACATTAATGTAAATGATACCATGATTCCAAATTCCTAAAAATATTATTTTAAATAATTATATATTTCATTAAAATGATAAGATAAAAACTATTCATAAAAAAATGTGACATATAAAGAATAAAAATTCATCTATAATAATGTACATATTTTGCAACATTAGAAAAAATTCATCTATAACATTATAAATATCAGGGATTGGTTATTATTATTTTTATTTATTTAATACTAAGACATATAAATAATAACTTACAAATATAGTATCAATTAAATGCCAGTGTTTTGATTTGTTGATTCATAATAAAATTATATCAAAATAACCATAAGGTCGAAGCCTTAAACATTGCATGATCATGAATTTTATAAATGAATTTAATTTCTTTTATTTTTGGGGTCTTTTCAATATTTTTGTTTTTTATGATTAAGAAATAAATCTTACAGAGAAAGCTATATAATATAAATTGTATACATCCAATTAGTATCCATTTTGACTATTATATAAAATAAGAAAATTTAATCATGATTTCATTTTTTGGAAACTCTCTATGACTTTTAAGTTGAAATCGTCCATTCATATACCCATACATAAACCCTGTGAATGCATCTGAAGAAATCATTTAATGATAGAAAAGATCATTTAGGGATATAAAATTAATGGAAATCCTATGTTATGTAAAAAAATGAAATACCAGGAAACATTTATACAAAAATCAACTTTATTTGAAAGAATTAAATAAAACATTTTCAAAATAAAACACTCAAATATTCTTCTTCTATAAATCCTTTAAAAACCATAAAAATCATCTTAAACACCTTTTAGATGGATTATATCATCATATTTATGAAACATTTTTCAAACCCTTTTAATTGAAATAAATATAATAAAAAATATAATTTAATCAACACCCCATGCAATTGAGATCTTTAATGGGCATCATCATTCTTATAATCTATATTATGCTCACCCATGAGCCATAATGTGTCTCCACCATTATATAATCTATATAAGGATACCCCATTTTACATGAACCATAATGGTGATAAAACCTTCCCAATTTCATATTGGGATAACCCATTAGATATAATGGGGATGAATCTTTTGTAAAACCTATATCGGTCTCACCAACTTAATATAATAATATTTTAAAATTTTTTGAATAAAACACATCCATTATATAACCCTTTGAAAAATTATTTTAAAATCATATAAAAACCACATTATGTTTAAAATACAAAATTTTAAATTAAAATATTCAATTCCAATATACGAAAAATATAATTAAAATGATATTTATTTTATGAATAAAAATTAATTATTGCAATGGATGATAAAAATGAAATAATGGTCACATTGGTGAAAATTCTTTTTCACCGTGTAGGACATTCTTTTTATAATTTGAAAACATTTGGTATAAACCACATAAAACAATTAATTTCTAAAAATAATTTCTATAAATAAATGTGACATAAAATATAATTTATATGTCTCTTATTTTCAAATAGTTCATTAACATGATCATTTTAATAACATATACATGGAACATGAATATTTTCAATGAAAACGGTAAAATAATATTTTTATGATAAATGTTTCTTATAACATTGAAAAATCATGAATCATAAAGCCCTTGAAATAATAATATTAAGAAAAATATTAATAAAATAAATAAATAAATAATATAATTATAAAAGTGGTTGTATATACAACTTATAAAACAATAAATCAGTATAACATAAAAATATGCCTCTACTAAATGAAATTGAGATGAAGTCTCTTACATAGATTATAATACTCCAAATGTGTATTTATATTAATTAATAATAAACATATTTAAATTGTAAAATTTTATATAAAAAATTTTATAGTTTATAATTACATTTATTTTAATTATTAAAAGGTTATATATAATTACATATTGAATTACGTTTTTTCCAGAAGAATTGAACATATTCGGATTATGTGTATAAATGAATTTGGTAGGTTGACTATGGTTAATGATGTAATTATTTATACATATCCATAATTATTATCATTAAATAATTGTCATATTTAAAAATAAAATATACTTTCAAAACCAATCATTTAATATGGTTATGAAAAATGAACTATTGTTATGATCTTAGCGCCGGTAGGCTATATGTATATATGAGTAACATTTTCATTTTTCCATCATAATTATGTAAAGAAGGTAAGTAACATATATAATTCTAAAAATATAATTATATCATAAATTACCTAATAATTATGATAAATACTTATATATATCATTTGTGTGATGTGGTTATGAAAAAATTATTCACATTGCATCAAGGCAGCAGTAGTCCACACATCAAGGAATTACATTATCACTTTTTTCGTGAGAGAAAAGGTAAGAAGTAATATGTTATATTATAAATAAATATTCATAACAATTTAATTAATACCGTCATTTGTATTTTATATCACATATATCAATTATAGTTTCCATTACTACCTTCCATACAACATGTTAGTGATAGTGAATCACATCGCCTTGTGAGGAGGTAGTCTTCCATACACATTAATGATGTTATCATATCCTTTATGTGTTGAAATATAAAAGGGTATATATTATATAAATATCCCATCTTAATATTTATTTTATTATATATATATATATATATATATATATATATATTAGTTCAATCATTATACTAAACTGTGATAGGATGTAATGGAATAATAATTACATTATTTTATGAGGTGGTAGTCTTCCATATAGGCGAACAATGACTTTGTATCCCATTTGATCAAACTGTGTGTGGGTTTATTTATAAAGCTGAAAATAAAATATATATAGGTTTAACTATTATACTGATTTTATTATATAATATTGGTATAATAACAATTGAATGATGTGGATAAGTTAATAAATTAATCATTCTTTCTAAAGAACATGACCACTTCTTCAAGAATCTTCTTTGTTTTGAAAAAAACCTTACTATGTTTGATTTATTCCCACAATAAGAATTATATATTGTGGATAGTAATATTATATAGTAATTGTGTATTTTTTTGATTTAATTGAATTTATATTTCTGTATAAGTGTTGAGAGTGAGTAGAATTCTATTTTTGAGATGGAGAGACATTATTGAAAAGACACAAAAGTATCCATTATTGGGGGGGGGGGTCTCAATTAGCTAATGTGATTCAAAAATTGTAAGATATTTTATTTTATAGATATTATGGTTTATGAACAATTAATACTAAAAACCAAAAACCATTATTATTATTATTTTCATTAGTCAATTAGTTTACTCAATTTTACCCATTTTGTTTTTGATAAGGTAATGAGTTTTATAACCTTGTTAATTTTACCATTAATAATTAATTAAGGAGAAAATAATTAAAAAAATTACCCATTTATTCTATATATGATATCAAATTTATATAATTATGATCCCGTAGTTTTTCCAAATTATTTTTAATAGAATAACCTATAAAGATAAAAAACAATAATTTCTCACAAATAGCACTAATAATGTTCAATCAATATTATGGTTTCAATAAGTACATTATAAATGATTTATTGTTCCATTAATAAAACATATATTATATATATTAACATTTTAAAATCTAATACATGTGGGGTGGATTTTTAGAAATTCTGAATAATTCAATAAAATTTCATTTATTATAAAATAACATTAAAGACAATATTGAAATGATTAAATTATAAATTTTAAAAATATAAATAGAATTATTAAATTTGAATATACTAATTTTTAAATTATTTAAAATCATATATTAATCTATTAAATTAATCTAAGATAACAAATCATTATATTTAATTCATTTTTAATATTTTTAGTATAATTTTTTATAGTTAATTAAGAAGTAAATAATTACTGTCTATGCATTTATTATGCATCTTATGTAACTAATTCATTAATAAAAAATACTGATAAATTATTATGATGATAAAAAATCAATTTAATTTATAATAATATATATATTTGGACCAATATGGTTTTTCCCTATCCCAAATAGTTATTTATATTAAAATCAAGGAATGTTCGTTTATTTTATTTTTCATTACTTAAGATGTTATATAGGTAATTTTAATGGAATACTGGCACTCAAACACATTAAATTTGTCCTAGAGTGATTTGGATTCAAATACGGCTAGAAACAATGAGTTGTAAAAAAATTTATGTCATTTTACAGAACATTATCAATGTTTAACAACGAAGTTACATCATTTTTACCTTAATCACTGTAATTAATTTTAATTGTTTTCACTAATCATTATGTTAAAAAATTATATTGACATTATTAGATAATATAATTTATGGTAGCTTAAAATACATATTCCAATTTTGAAATATCAATTCCCATACGTGGTATAATTTAATTTAAAATTAATCCACCAAACATAATGACAACGTATGTTTTTAATGTAAAAATGCTTAAAAGATGAAAATGCATTTATATCCAAATTCAATATGAAAATGAATATAATGATATATATTTGATTAATATATTTGTTATTTAATTTTTAGCATGTTATACAAAATAATAAGATTTAAAATATGATAATAAAAATTATTTATATAAAAAGGAATTTTTCAATTGAAATCTAGTACATTTAACTATTCATAAAAAAATCAAAAAATTTACATAAATTATTTAATATTTAAAATTTGGTACATATTTTTAAAAAATTAACTTCCATTTTTCATATAAATATTCTAAGAGCAATAATTATTAATATTAAATTATATGTTCCACGCACAATTATACCGTCTTTTAGAAAATAATTATTTTCCAGAAAACATTAATATATATTTCAAATGATTGTTATATTATTAATAAAAAATTAATAATTAATAAAATGTGAAAATTATATATTTTATAATGATATTTTAATATAATAATTCCCACCATTCCATTTTCTATGTGCCAACTATAAACTAAAATAAAATATTAATAGTATAATTTTTTGGTAATATGTGGTCTTGTGTGTAACAGAAGCTATAGATGAAACTCATTGTTGTTTGTAACAATATATAAGTTACTTTATGTTATATATAAAGATTCTTATTATTACTCTGTTTTAAACGTAAAAGGGAGGAGACAAGGGGAAGAGGTGCGTCATAAAGGGTTCTAATGTAGTAAAGACCTAGGGAAATAAAACGATATTGGTTCACACACTCAGAGGGAAGAGACACAATACATGAATACCATGGTAATTAAACCACTTTGTAGACATGGGAAGCTAATAATTCTACAACCAAAATACCTTTATTCCATGTATTAGATATGATACGTCAATTTTGCATTAGCTCCTTGAGTTTCTAAAAGTCATACCTTATGGACCGTGGTTTGGACCCATAGTCAGAAAGGGAATTATAGATGTCCATAGAATTAGTTACAACCATCAAATATGGATATTATTCAATGAGAAGAGAAGAATACATGTCATAATTTGAAGGGCCTCTGCCGAGAAGGAATTTTCACTACCAATGTATAGAAAATTGGCAAGGATCACCATACCCTTAGTATCACAGACCTCTCCCCCAACCTTCAAATTTCCCTTGCTACATGGACCATCATTGTTCATTTTATAGGCCTCCAGATGAGTATTTAAATAAAAATAAAACAATTTAACTTAGATATGCATATCATATAAACTAATGAAAAAAATTATTCTTTTAAAATCATGTTTTGATACATCCTCCCCACATCTAATAAATTGTTTCCTAGCAATTTGAACATTATCTTTGTAATCTAAGGATTTAAATTCCTGAAATAAATTTAATCACTTAATAACTTATTCATTGAGGAATAATAATAAATTTTGTTCTTAAAAATGACTAATAAAAATATTTTATTGTTATTAAAATTAAATTATTGATCATATTAATCCTAATGGTATCAAAATAATTAAAATTATGTCTATAAAATATAATGGAATTTTTCCTAAAATGCGTTTTCCCCTAAAATACATACAATATATATATATAATATTAATAAATGAATCACAATGTTCATACATAACATAGAACTAATAATAGGGGTTCTTAAGTCATTTATATCATGATAAATCTATTAAGAATACTAAGCTCCTTGGAGTAGTCATGACTTCACTAGATGGCATAACCTCAACAATAAAATTACAAAATGATTATTTCACCCCTTGTTTATTCTAATAATTATGATTTCCACCTTGAGTAAATAACATAGATCATATGTTATCAAAATTAATAAACTCATTGGACATAAAATATATTACTATTGTCTAGATTACATTTACCACATTCATGGTTTGTTCATGACTCTTTATATTTGAGTCACGAGTATTCTTACCAAATATAACATATAGATAATACATTCTATATCCGAATATAAAATCCCAAAAATGTATTTTACAACCTTTGTAAAAAGTTTTGTGATTACCTTCATTAGTCAGAGTTGGTTTATTCTCCATTTCTTTCCACCTTGACCGTTTTTACTATTTTTATTATATTATACGTAAGGACCGAAAAATTTATCTCAACATTCTCAGCACAAGGAATATCCTTCTCCTTAATTTTATATTATCGTCCATCCAGTTAATTTTGTTTCAATGGTTTTAAATGAGACTAAAACATATTAATTTTATTATCATAGTATTGAATAGAGTCTGGAATATACTTATCCAATCTTGTGATTTTTTCATCATAAATTGCCAAATAACTCTCAACATTTTCCACAATACTTGGAATTTTTTCTTCATCCCGATCCAAATAACCTTAGGTTAATATTTCTTAATGAAAATATTCTTACATTTATCCAATTACCAAACACAAACATCGTTATTTTCACTATTATTCATTATAATGTACCACCATCGATCATCTTTGTCATCAATATGATAGATGCAGGGAGATAACATTCGATATCCTCAATATCCAATGACATCAAATATATTTTCTATGAAATTGATCTATACTTTGGCTTCCACTAGTTTAGATGATCCATTTAATTGTGTGGGATATTTATTCATGAGATGCTCCGATATAGATACAATACTTCATAGAATATCTATTTTCTCTTGGTCATATATACCACCACAATTTTTAAATCGTTTCATCTAATCCATAATTTCAACAAGCAGTTATATTCAAATACTAACCACCTCATAATGATAAATTGAATGAATATTATACTCTCAAAACATTCACACTATATCTTCCCTATTTAATATATGGAAAACCATTCTGAACAGTCATAGATTATATGAGTTAATATGGAATTTTCATAAATATCTATCATTTCAACTTAACCATAACGTTACGTATTCTATAGGGATTTATATTAACACCATCTTAATCACAACTCTAGTCTGAAATAACATGTAATACCAACTACGAGGCCACATCCACAATCATATCATTATCATGACTTTTAATATATAATTTAATTTCAATCATTTTGATCATATTTTTATATATATTTTTTTAAACAATTATGTCACAACTCAAACAATACAAAACCATATGATAAAAAGTTGACACATTCAAATAGTATCTATTTATTTGATAATATAAAAAATTAAAAATAAATAATTATTTATTTTCAGGGAAAATATTCTTTCGATTCATATTTACTTAATCCTTAACCATTACCATCCTTAAATAATGTGATATCATTTTTTGAAAACATAGGATGATCATAAAAGCACATTATGGGATATAAAAATAAAGGAAACTATTATTTAATTAAAAAATTAAAACAAATGATGTGTTTACATTTAAATGAATTTTCATTCATAATAAAAATAACAAAAAATACAAGAAAATAAAAACAATTTTTAATCGATTAAATCATTTAAAATAAATAGCATAAAATTAAAACACATACTTAGTGACATATATAATCAAATTGATAATATTATTTTTGTAATATTTTAATTGGAATAACCGTATGGAAAAATCACACAAGAACATTTCCCAGTGCATTGGAGAGCAATTGTGGGGATAAACCTTTTTATAAGATATATCAGGATCACCTTTGATCTATAATAATGGTCATCTTTTCTCGTAAATTATATCTAGCTCGCCCATTTTTGATGCGCTCTAATGGGGCTCAAGCCATCGTATAAGATGTAATAGGATCCCTTTTGAGCTATAATGAGGTTCAGACCTCCGTATAATATGTATTAGGAACAAAAATAATGAATAATATTCATGTACCATTTCATGAATAAAATAATTTAAATTTATAATCTTTTGGAATACATGTTTAAACTAATATGAAATACACTTTTGTATAAATATTTTTTTTTTCAAAAACACTTTTTCAATGGATAAATTACTAAACAAATAAATGGTTGTTTATTTGATTAAAACAAAATTTTTAAATTGAATATATAAATAAAATAATATTTATGTTATTATTGAAGTTATTTTCATTGTGTACAACATTACTTTTTGAATTTTTCAAAATAATCTATTTAAAACACCTAAAAAACATCCTCCTTGAAAACCATTGGAATAATTTAAAAGATGTAATGTCCAAGAATTTTCCATGTTAATGTTTCTTAATTAGATGTAAATATTATGTGCCACTGAAAATTAACGGTGTGAGATTTTGAGGCCCGGTGATATAGGAATGAAATTCGGAACTTTTTTTCGGGTATATTCAGTAAACGTGTTAGTGGTATTTTCTATCATTTTATCCATTTCTCATATTAAAAATTTGAGGCCGCCATAGAATCCACAGCACCAGGATTCACATTAGGGAGGCTTCACATCGACCGTAGTAGGTTTGGAGAAAAAGTTAGTTTTTGGAACATTTAAATAGAATGAATATAATAACATTATTATTTTAATTTTTTTCAATTTCTAAAACTGAAAATAGGTAAGGTGGTACTGGTGACATGTCAAGAAAACAAATGGCTTGAACCTCCAATATATGTAACAACAACATTGTGGAAAATTAAGAAGCTTCCTATTAATGATCCCCATTAACTCACTGGGTCATCACATACACTCCCCCTATTCTATAAATATAGATCTTGGATGATGGGTATGGGACCATATTTTCCAAACAATGATGTTCTGTAGGAACATCATGATGCCGGACCTTTAGAAGAAGAAGGAAACCTAATGGGAGGTGATAGATGACATAGAACTAAAGAGGGGACGTGCGAGTGTCATCTTTGGGAGAAGGTCACGAGAACAAAGAGCTCAATCCCCTTACTAGCATGGACGATTCTCCGAAATTTCAAGGTAGGGATTAATCATGATTATTCTTCATTAAATTTTACTTTGCTTCAATCATCATGAGATTCATGTTATAAAACTAACGCCAAAGGAGCGGGCCAAAAAAACACAACATAATCCCACCACTTCTTCATGGATTGATGTGTTCTTCCCTGGTGGATCATCAGTTTGACCAGAACCCAACCTCGTCATGATAGATGAAATTGTGACGTCCACTAACACATAACGACTACTTATTATTGATGAAAATGCCACCCGGGGTCACCTGAAAACCCATGGATGTAGGCCGGTGATGGCCTCAGTGACAGACGCCGATAGGGTATAGGCAGCGACCGAAACATCGGGTGGCCGCAATGGCCATGGCAGTGCAATCGTGCGGCCGATGGAGGGAATTTCCAATCAACCATGATAGAAGAGGGTGGAGGCCTACACCTCGAATAGCCACGTGGAAGTATGGAGGCACGCCTACATGCCGCTGATAGAGGAGAAGGTCGCGGTGGCGCACTGGGGCGGCAGACACCTGACTCGCCTCGGGAGGAGGAGAAGCACCATCAAGCCGCTGGAAGGGGAGCTAGCTAGAATTCCAGCCGGTAACATCACACCGAGCATGAACTACGCTACTGGCAGTCGTGTGCCAGCAGGTGGCGCCATGTGGTGCTGCCGTGTGGCACATACCCGAAGGTCCAACTAGACCTTTTGGAAATCCTATGGGGAACCTCCCCCAGGTGGCTACTAGGGCATGCCCCACCACGACAGACTGCACCCAACCACATGCCGCACCAATCCTGAAGCTTTAGCGGTCCACGTTGAGCAGGCCACTCCATCAGTCCTTGCTGTGCTGGCTACTTCAGTATGCGACGCACCGCAGTCCGCCAAGCGGGTCGCACCTAGCGTGGGTCGTACCACACCCAGCGGGCCGAGCCTCCCCCTATGAGGGATGGGCCGAACTACGGCCCAGCCAGCCAGACCCACCATGGTCTGGCCCATTTGGGCGAGACCTCAACCATGTCGGGTCGACACAGGCCGGGTATGGCTGGGTCGGACCAGACCTGGGCCCATCTAAAGCCAAATACGCCTTTTGGCCATATCTTGAGAATAAAGCATCTGTTTGATAAACCATCAATGGATCCAAGATCCATTGATCAATACTGGCCTTTTGGTATATTGAACATGGGTTTTGGATAAAGTTATATTGTGGTCGGGTTGGATCGAACTCGAATCCAACAAGGCCCTGAAAAGAGAAATGCTAATAAATTTCATACCGAGCATCCAATTGACTCAAAGTCTATTGTGTTGGGACCCTTATGATGTGGCGGTCCTCAGTGATACTTCTTAATGGTACATACTGGTAATTGATGTGAGACCAATGACTTGAGTAGCAGATCCTCCCAGAATCAGGCGTGGTTAGTAAAGGGACATTGTGGCTGGATTTACTTGAAAAAACATCATATCATGTGTGGGTCATCTTTAGATCATATATGGGTCTACATCTACCTATCATGTGTGGGTTATTAATTGATCATGTCTGGGTCATCTAAAAAACATATGTGGGTCATCTTCAGATCATGTGTGGGTCATTTTCGATCTTGTGTGGGTCAACAGTGGAGCTTCTGGATGATGTACGATGATCTAGAAATACAATTAATCATTTTTACATCCATACTTAAGTTATACATGTAGTGAGCCGAGTCTTTACTTTTTTTAACTTTTCTTTTTGGTGATACCATCGTGGTATTCTTATGTGTGGAATTACCTTTTTGGTGCATACCTTTGTGGCGTTACCTTCTTGGTATTCTTCCCTTCGTGGAACAGTTGTGCTTTTGGATAAAGAGTTGCGTCTTGTGTTTCCACATTAAAGAGATGTGTTTACTTGATAAAATGGGTATATGTATGAGCATATACCTAATTTGGGTTTATTGTTTCTTTGTGCATTGTGATTATGGTATTGATTTGTAGTTTATACTTCATGGATTCGAAGAGACCTTCTGGGAATCGGGGTCCCTACTGAGTATTGTTATACTCACACCTATACGGGCTACACCCGCTCCTTTCTGTGTCTTTTATAGAGGATAAAAATCAATGATCGAGGCTGAGGGTGCCAGTACTGGAGGCTACTCGGAGGTGGATAATTAGACGAGACATAATGAAGAGATGATAGTTCGATAGTTGTACCTACAATACAAGTAGGATCCATGGTGGGTGTTCACAAGAGTTGTTATCGGTTTTTTTTATTTCCCATTGGGCTTGTATTCCAACCAATTTACATAGTGTAATCACTTTATATACTATATTGTTTGCTTTGTACTTGTATATTTCTATGTTAATGGATTGTGTGAGTTTCTAGGATAAAGTTAAATGCCATTTCTATTTTAGGAATATGCCTTTCTATTGCTAGTTGCCAACCCCAGGCCAATGGAATGCGGGCTTGGGGTAGTCACAGATCAAAACCTGGGGGATGGGTGATGAAAAATTGGTATCAAAGGAGTCGCTTCTACCAAAGAACATGGGCTGTGATCTTTTGACTTAGAAATAGTGTTGAGTGTAATGAGTATAATCTTTATTTTTGGAAATCCAGTGTTGGTGTGGCAGACGACATATCCATAGACGAGGTCCATGGCTTCTGATTTCCAACTCAACGCAGAAAAACACCGATTTCGTGTGTGTTTTTTTAAAAATATTCTCTGTGATATATTGAGTCAGCCCACAAGGTATAAATTTTTGACCATAGAACACTTGTTTCCTTTAATGATGCCTCCACGTAGACAACCAGCCAGGGTTCTAGGTAGAGTATGTGATTATAGCCCCTCAAGAAACACGACATCAGTGCATGACCCCTTTTTGGTAGTTCTACAAAAGTGTGGTGTACTAGCAGTGCCAGTACATGTCAGGAAGCTGATACCACCAACCCTAGCAGTAAAGGATGCTCACCAATTTATGCTAGTTTCATGAGTTCTAGCGCTAGAGGCCACTATGGATTAGGAGCCTGATGGCTCCACATGCAACTAAGGACTGGCTCGAGGTTGTAGTCAATGTTTTTCAGCTGGTAGGGATATGTAATATTATGGTCATCCTTGTAGTCAGTCTTTTTCAGGCAGTAGTGGGGAGATGGCGGAGCATGATGCTTCAGGTTCATGAGAAGGAGACTCTCTAATAGGTGGAATTTCAGAGCTTGTTTAGGTAAGCGTTTATCCCTGTGAGGTTACACGTAGGGCGTATACAAGATCTTGTTCACTTGTAGAAGGGTAGCATGAATGTGGCTTAGTTTTCAGTGAGGTTCACTGACCGTTCACTCAACTCCAATAAAATGGTGTGGGACCCTTTATTCAGGGCCTTTACATTTGATTCGGGGCTCAGATGGAAGATTATATCTTCTGTGATATGTTCAGCATCTTCATGCATGCGAGGGTGTTAGAAATATCCCTCATGGTGGGGAGCTTCCTTGCTGAGAGGTCACCCGTAGTGAGACCCACCATCGAATTTCACATAGCAGAGTCATCTGTAGCTGGTAGCAGCCAGATGACACAGAGGTCCAAGAAGACCAGACCTATAGGTGGATAACCATAGGATACATGGTTGGTTGTGCGGTTCTCTCGAGACAGAGTAGGACATGAATGGAGTGGGCAGTGTTACTCGTGCAGTGGGTAGGGTCCCATAGCTCGTGACTGCCCGACCCACCAAACAGATGACTAGATGACTTTCTAAAGACCGTCTGGGAAGAGGTGTATATTCAATCATGGAGTTCCACATGAAGTAGGAGGACATGTTAGAAGAGATGGTCATGTCATAGGCATTGGGCGACAATTCTAGGATCTACCTCCACCACCTCCATGTGGTCCTCCCCGACCACATGGAGAAGGAGTAAATGGATGAGCTCAGCTCCATGCAGCTGAGGACTTCAATCAAGGAGCTCCGGAAGTGATTCTAGGTATGATCTGTGTCTACTCATCCATTGTTGTATTACTTATAGACACAGGTTCTATCCACTCGTTTATAGCCATAGCCCTCGTTCGGAGATCGTAGATTCTAGTGGAACCGTTGTTTCAATCCTTACATCATGAGACTCCTATGGGAGAGGATTTGATGACTAGACACTGGTTCCAGAAGTGTGATCTTAATATAAGAGGCTTGAGATTTATCTGGGATCTTCTAGTAGCATCATCAAGGCATTACGATGTCATCTTCAGTATAAGTTGGTTATCTATAGTCCATGCTCAGATATAGTGTATTAGGCGCAATGTGTGGTGTTTCCACAAAGATGGGACCAGGTTTTCCTTCACCAGAGAGAAGGGAACCATTGCAGCACAAGATAGACATACCCATAGATGGGTGGAGCAGATCACACACCAGTTGGCTAGCCTTACCCTAGGAATAGTTGATATAGAGAGTCTGAGCTATCCTGTTGCGGTGGGCTAGTACACTGAGGATTTTCATAATGATGTTTTTGGTCTACCTTCTCGCATAGTGGTGGACTTTTATATCGACTGGTACCACAAGATGACACTGATATCTACACTATCATATCAGATGGCTCTTGAAAAGATTCTATAGCTATGAGTACATATAAAGAAATTACAGACGAATGGGTTTATTATCCCTAATGTGTCTCCTTGGGTAACCCCGATTTTGTTCTCCATGATGGAAGATGTGAGTTTGAAACATTGTTTGGATTGTTGGCTCCGGAACCAGGTGACCATGAATAATAAGTACACAATACAACAGTTCTTTTATTTTTTTGATCACTTGAAGGGAGAACTGTGGACTTTGAAGATAGTCCTCATATCAGGCTATAACCGGCTTAGGGTACGTGACAAGGATGTGCAGTAGACGACCTTTATATGTTGTTATGACCACTATAAGTTCTTGGATATTCCATTAGGCAAGTCCAACACCCTATAAGTATTCATGGGACTAATGAATAGAATCTTCTAGTCATTCCTCAAACAGTTTGTGGTTGTCTTCATTGACAATATCGTGGAATACTTAGTTACAGAGGAGAATCATGCCTATCATCTAAAAGTTATTCTAGATAAACTCTAAGAGCACCCGTTTATGTTAAAATATCGATGATCCAGTTCTGGATATAAGAGGTCCACTTCGTAAAACACATCATTTTGGAGGATGGAGTTGTGGTGGATCCAGTGAATATTGAGGTTTTTCTTTCATGGGAGCCACCCAGGATTCTGACAATGGTGTGGTGTTTTCTGGGAATGGGCAGTGAAAACCGTAGGATTGGGAATGAATTTTCCAGAGCTGTGACCCCATACCAATGGTGAAGAAGAAGAGGTAACCCATCGCGTTGTCGGAGATAAGCTAGTGGAGTTTCCTGGAGATACGGTAGATATTGACGATTGACCCCATCATGAGGATAACAGTGGATAACATTGGGTACAAAGTATACTGTGACACATCAGGGACTGGGGATGGATATGTCCTGATGCAGGAGCGAGCAATGATCACTTATTGTTCTCAACAACTGAGATAGGTTGCGCAGAACAACACTACCCATGACCTGATGCTAACAATAGTGGTCATTGCCTTTATGATGTGGAGACATTATATGATGTGAAAACTTTTTACAGTTTACACCGATAATAAGATTGTTAGGTATATCTTCTCTCAGATGGACCTAAACCTAACACAATGGTGTTGTCTAGAGTTACTCTACGACAATGACTTCGAGATATTTTCTAATCCTTGGATGGGGAGCGTTGTAGTAGATGCACTCAATATGAGATCTGTTATACAATTGATGAGTGAGGTGATAGGGCAAATTTCCACTTTTTGGATATCCTACATTTATCGAGATGGAGCAACTTATCTTCAATCTCTGATAGTCACTCCCACAATCCTTCAGTTATTCAGGGAGGCGTAGATTGGGGAAAATGAATGCGAGGCTCGACATTCTCAAATATCCACATTAAAGGCACATGTTGGATGTCCTAAAAGTGGGGAGCACGTCATCCTCATCAGAGGACTTACTATGGTACCAGTGGCACTATGATAGGAATTGTTGAGGGAGTTCCATACGTCCCCTCAAGAGGTATATCCAAGAGTGGATAAGTTGTACCAGGACCTTTGGCATCACCACTGGTGGTCGAGAATGAATAAAGAAGTGACATAGTTCGTCTCACGATGCCTCACATGTCAGAATGTGAAGGTAGAGCATCATGTTCCAGCATGCTTAATTTAACAACTATAGGTGCCATTTTGGAAGTAGTATGGAATTTCCATCGACATTGTTACATGATTTCTATGCATGTTTAAGGGAAATGATTCCATATGGATGATCGTTGACCAACTCACCAAGTAGGACTACTTCATACTTATCAGAGAGCAGGGTTAAGTAGAGGTCCATGACACCTCTATGTGAAGAGTATTGTATAACTTCATAGAGTGACCTAGAAAATTATCTCTGATCATGATGAGCATTTCAATTCTCGGCTATGGAAGGGGTTGCAGAAGGCATTTGGGACACATCATCGATTGAGCACCGACTTTCATCCTTAGATGAATTGTCAAACATGGAAGACCATTCAGAGCCAGAAGGACATGTGGCGTGCTTGCATCCTTGATTTGTTTTTCAGTTGAGAGGATCACATTCCCTTGATGGAGTTCGAATAAAAGAATAGCAATTACTCCACCATCGGTTTGGAACCATTTGAGGAATTGTTCAGCCATCCTTGTATATCACCTCTGTGCTGAACTAACCCTAGGGAGTCAGCACTCATGGGATCAGATATGGTACGGGAAACCATGGAGAAGGTAAAAATAATTAAATAGTGGATGAAGACTACACAGAGTTGGAAGAAGTCGTTTACTGATAAGAGAATGAGACATCTGAAGTTCGAGGATGGTGACCATGTCTTCCTTCAGGTCTCACCTTGATGAGGGTTGTTGAGATTTGGTCAGGGCGGCAAGTTGTTTTCGAGGTTCATAGGACCCTTTCTAGTGCTCATCAGATTTGGAGAGGTGGCATATGGCCTAGCCCTTCCCCTCAGTTGCACTAGGAGCACAACGTTTTCCACATATCCCAACTGAGAAGGTAGTGATTGATCCTTTGCAAATCATTAAATGGTGCAAGCAAGACATCGATAAAGAGGTGTTATTTTCAAAGGTTCTAGTAGATATAGAGGATCAATAGGAAAGAGTCCTTTGTGGCTGATCGATACCTCTAGTGTGTGTACATTAGCAGCACAGGAACCTACAGGAGAGCACATGGGAGCAGGACCCTCAGATTAGTGCTTAGTACCCCCACATGTTTCCCTTGACTGTGTTGTGGCATTAGGGGATGAAAATATCTAAGGTTGGGATAATGTAAAGAGCTGAAATTTTCCATGTAATTTCATTAATTATATGGAAATATTACGATCCTGCAAAAAATCATGGCTCATGATTACGAGGCCCAGTGTACCCGAAATAAAATTATGAATTTATTTCAGGTATGTTTAGTAAACGTGTGACAGGAATTTTCTAACAAATGAACCATTTCATAGATTAAAAATATGAGGGCATCATTGATTATGAAATGTCAGGATTATCTTTAAAGAGGCTTCACATAGCCCACAACAGTTCTGGAGAAAAATTTAGTTTTTGGAAATTTTTAAAAGAATTAATAAACTAATATTATTTCATTTATATTTTATTCATCCATCAGACAAGCTGTATGGAGGGACCGGTGACGTGTCAAGCATATTAATGGATTCACCCTCCAATCTATGTAACAACAATGTTAGGGTAAATTTGGAAGCTTCCTATTACTATTCCCAATTATCTCCCCAACATCGTTACTTACTCTCCCCTTCTTCTATAAATTATTAGCCTGTAGGAGAGGTATCAGACAAGAATTGCCAAGTAAATATTTTCGGTTCGAACACCACAATGCCAAACCCATAGCAGGCGAAACAAACCCACCAGGATGTGATGGACGACGCCAAACCAAAGTGGGGATGTGCGAGTGGCATCTTTGGGAGGATCTACTGACCTGCAAAAATGATTCTTAGACGTTTCACGGTAGGGATTACTCTTTAGTGTCCTTTGTTAAATTTTACGTTGATTTAATCTTCATGAGCCACATGGTATCGAACTAATGAAGAGGTCATGGGGAAAATGAACACGACATGATCCCATGGATTCCTCATGGATTGATGTGTTCTTCGCAGGTGGATCTTCGGGTTGAGTGGAACCCAACCAGATTAGGATAGATTAAAAGTTGACGTCTCGGGACAGATGACTGTTGATTCCATAACCCATCTGATGGAAGTGTGTGTAATTGTAGTTAAAACAATTATCTAAAAAAATAGATGTATATTTAATGAAATAATGTTATTACATCATCATGGTATAATTATATTTTAATTATATAGAGAATGAAATAAAATAAAGACACATTTTGAAGAACATTTCCTCTTCTTCGGGTATGTTATTTTGGTATGTACTAAAACCTAATTGGATAGATATATGAAAAAAATTAGGCATTTAACATGAGGGACGGTATTTTAAATAGGTATTTTGGTATGTCTTTTTGGAAAATGGATTGATATATAGGGGTAATTGGGAGAGTGGATGCCTTTTTATAGTTCATGGGGAGAGGCATTGGTATAAATACTAAATGGTATTAACTAGTGGGAGGTACCCCTTATCTCATGTTCTTCAAAATTTAAAAAATAATGGATTTTAGTGAATTCATGTATGATAAAAATATAAATAAAAAAAATAAATAATCTTGTTATTTTTAACCTTAGTTAATAATTTTACTCAATTATAATCTATTTTTTTTAACACTCTAACTACATTTCTATCCATGTTAATTAATACCTAAATACTATATTAAATATAGAAATTTTAGAAAATTTTAAAACATTCATTCAATATATGATATAATATTTATATAATGAAAATACATTATTTTAAATTAATTTTAATAGAACCACATTTAATGTGCAGAAGCACTACTTGATTCAACACTAGGTTAACAATATTTTTACAATTTAAGTGTCAATATGTTAATTATGAAAGATAATTTTTTGTATGAATGAAAAATAATATATATTTTTTAAAATATAAACATAACGTGGAATATTATAATATTTTTTAGTAATTTAATATTATTTAACAAAATAAATTTTATTATAAAATAAATATAATGTTAATTTTAAAAATATTTATATAATTTAAATTTTAAGAATTTAATGAATATGATGTATTTTGAATGTATTAATTTTTTGCCTATGTAAAATGAACTATTTTTCTATAAAAATAATTTATTGAAAAATTAATTCATTTTACATCACTTCAAATACTTTTGATAGCATATATTTTATTTAACAATTTACTAAATAATTATAATGTTAGAATTTTAGATAAATTGTATGTAATTAAATTATTTAAAAAAAATGATAGATTATTATTATGATTGAAAATTATTTATAATTCAATATAATCTCTATAACCAAACTAAATTTGAATTTTCCATTTTCTAAAGCATTATAGATATTAAATGGAGGAAATCCTTCTTTTATATCTTATTCATTTCCTACCTTATTTTATATGTCACTTTAATATAATAGTATCTCAATAACTCATAAGAATCATGAATAATTTGATAAATCCTAAAATATATCCATATAGTCTATGTCAAACAAATATTTAGGTCATTTGAAACCATTTAATCTATGATTAACTACTATGTAAACTCATTTTTTCAAAAAATTAAATAATAATTTCTAATTGTTTTCACTAACCATTATGGTATAAAAATATCATAGTTATTAGATAAATTAAATTACCTTTATTAAAAATAGGCAATCCATTTTTTCAAATTTAATCCCTATATGTGGCATAGTTTATTTTAATATATATCTCCCCAATGTGATGAGAATGCATGTTTTTTAAAATGAAAAACATCAAAAGTTCATAGTATATTTATCTCAAAATTCAATATGAAAATGATTCCAATTAACTATGATTGAAATATATATATATATGAAATATTATGAATTTAAAAAAAAATTATCGTATAATTTAGTATTATAAATTATTTACATGAAAATTTAATTTTCAATTAAAATCCAGTATTTTTCTTTATTCCTAATAAATGAAATATTTATAAAAAAATATAAATAATACACCCTAATCTATATTTCCTATTCTAATTTCAAAAATAAAAATTATTTTTTAATTAGAATTTTGCATAATTTTTATAATTTAATTTTAATTCATGTGCACCAAACACTATTAACCCGTCAATTATAAAAAAACTATTTTCCACTAAGAATTCTATTTATGTCATAAAAATAATATATTATATGTAATACATATATAGCTAATAAAAAAGTAAATATATTTTTTTATATGTGTGTTGGATATTTATATCATTTCCATTACAGTATCAATGCAATAACTAATATATTAAATAATAATATTAATTGTATATAGTTTTTACATAAAAAATTTTCTTGTATGAAATGCAAACTATCGAAGATACACGTTGTTTCATGAAAAAGAAGATAATTTAGTGATTCATAGAATCTACATTATTTAAAATATTTTTATTATTTTAAAATATGGATGTATTAAATCATCTCGCATTTTACGGATTTCATCCTCACAATTTTAACATTATCCTGGTAATCAAAGGTTGAAATTCCTATAAATAATTTATCCATTTAATATCCTTTTTAATAAGGGTTTTAAAGATTCCTTTTTATAACAAGGTAAAATAATCATATTTGACTATTCTTAAAATTTCATTAATGATGATATTGAAAGATATGTTCTTCTAAACGTTTGTACATATATATATAAAGTAATTAAATTATTTCTCAAATTACATGTCCACTAAATTATATATAGATTAGTTATCTATTAAAACTAGATAAATGTATCACATCTTAATTCTATTACATTAAACATAAAATATGTTGTACCTATGGAATTTATTTTATGATCAATCTTCGAAAAATATAGATCTCCATAGGGATTGTACCAATTCACTAGATGGCCCAATATCATCAGTAGAAGTATAAAATGATTTTTCGCCTTTTTTTATTCGGATCATGTTTATTCCCACATTGAGTAAGTATATTTTGACACACATTATCATAATGTCCCAAAATATTATAGGCAAAGCATCTCAATGTTATCTAACATTATTTCATCTCAGTCCTAGACTTCTCATTGATATTTTCTTAGTATTTAAAAACCTTGTGATAAAAAATACCACAATAGTAATTCTTTCTAGATCATAACATACATTCCAAAAAATATATTTTACCACACTCTGGAAAATTTTATGGATTAAATCCTTAATTATTAGTTATTTTCATATCCATTTCCATCCATCATGACCATTTATTAATCCTTTCATCTTGTGGAATACAAGTGGTAGTAAACTCAATTTCAATGTTCTCATCCTAATGAATAACATTATAATAAATATTAAATTATTATACATATATCTAATTCACATTATATGATTGGTTTCAACCTTGAGTAAACAACATTAATATTACAATAAAAATCTAAAATAATATGTTGAGCATACCATTCCATTATTTTGATGTTTTTTCATATAAAACTGTAGAATATACATCTTTATGCCATAGCTCAATTAATATTATCTCCATAATATATTGAGAGAACTTAGAGAGATTTTTATAAAGTGAAATATTCTTAAATTTGACCCATTTAAAGACATCAATATCATATTTATTTTTTGTGTTATTAACCAAGAACCATAATCAACAAACATTACCTTCAAAATATTATATTGATAGATTTACCATTTTATGTTTGGGATATCATATGAGATCAAATATATTCTCTCTTACATTGATCCATCTATCGGATACCACTTGGTTATATGGTTCCTTATTTGATGGAAATTGTTTGCCCACTTGAAATTATCCAGTAAAAAAAATTCTTTCACGATATATTATGTTATTTTTTCGCATGGGTAGCACCACAATTTATATATTGTTTTACATGATCCACCAAAAACATGAACTATTTTTTTCTAATTCCATCATTGTTTGAATACTAATTTATAAGGATAGTTTCATCTTAGTGTCATCACAATATAGAATTTTTTCCTCTATGTAATAACATTATAAAGAGACATAGTTTTGAGGAAGAAATATAAAAATATTAAAATTAAATATCATATCAAAATTAACCAAATATTTATATCATTAAAAAGAAATTTGTTAACAATATCAAGGATGTTATGGTTGTCTGATGAATCATTTCATCCCAAATATAATACCATAAACATAAAAATTATATGATATTCTATTTATGTTATGAATTTAATTTCTTTCACATTGAGCGTCATTTTATGTTGAGTTTTTTATATAATTAGGATGAAAATAATACATAACAAAACCACACAATACAATGTGTACAATTCAGATTAGTAGAAATTATTTCTATAATATAAAAGTTTTAAAATAAATCTAATTTTTTTAATGGAAAATCTAAAATAAATTAAATTTGACTTCTTCCTTCCCCTAATCCACAATTAGATCCTATGAATCCATTTTATAAAAACATGGTATAAAAAATCTCATTAAGGTATATAAATGTAATTCAAACGGTTTGTTCAATAATAACATGAAAACCCATGAAAAAATTTCATCTACATAAATATTTAATGAAATAAATAAATAAAACATTTTACACAAAAAACATACACATGTATTTCTAAATTTAATCCTTTTACACCAATAATATGTAATTTAAACTCATTTTAGGTGACATTGAGAATCCTATTCATAAAACCCATTCAAACCCATTATGATTTGAATAACCAAAAGAATGACATAAAATATAATAATTAACCAATGAATTAGATATTTAAAATGTGGATATCCCCTCATATATTATTTATAATTCACACCCATGTGATATAATGAGACTCAACCTTACATATAATCTATATAAGGATCACCCATTTTAATGAGATTTAATAGGTATAAACCATATGAATAATCTAAATTGGTCTCACCCAGGTTCTGTAATGGTGATGAACCATTACTATAATATATAAAGGGATCACCCACTTCATATAATTCTCAAGTAATATTTATTTAATAAATCACTTTCATACTAAAACCCCTTGAAAAACTTTATTGAACATATATGAAAAAAAATTTCGAATAAAATTATCCTTTTCATTTAGAAAATTTCAATAAAAATATACCCAAAAAAATTAAATAGGATTTTTATTTTAAGAAACTACAAATGTTTCTAAATGTATCTAGAAATGAAATAATGTTCACTGAACCTAAAATCATAATCTAAGTGTAGAACATTCCATTTTTCTTTTTTCAAAACATTATGTATAATTCACAGAAAAGAATTATTTTTGGAAAATATTAAAATAATGTAAAATTTAAATAAATATAAATTATATAACCTTTATTTCCATTAAAATAATTATTAAAATATTTTTAAAAACATGTAAATGAAATATAATGTTTTGTAAGGAAAAGATATAATGATTATTTTATGGGAAAAGTCATTATTACAGGGAAACACAAGAATCATAATCCTCGTGAAAGAATAAAATTAAAAAATGAATTAAATATCATAATAATAGATAAATTTATAATATAAAATGTAAAATTTTCTTTATATAGCTATTATAATTCAATAATGGTTTATAACATCAAAATATATCCCAATAAAATAAAATTGAGACAAAATCCCTTATCTTGAGTTTGATTCATCACACGTGTCTTTATCTTTTGGAATAATAATATTATATTAATTAAATAATTTGATGATAATATTTTTAAATTTCATTTTTACATTTATTTCACCTATTGTAATGTTATATACAGTTATATAATCATTTAATTTTGTGTCAAATAATTTAAATAAATTTGTATTTCGTGTAAAAATGATATATGAATGTTGACTATGGTCAAAGAGAAATTTATTTAAACACATACATACCAAAAATAATGATATAATTATATTATTTTTAATATATTATCATTTTAAAACCATTCATGGAATATGATTATGAAAAATCAAAAAATGATATGATCATTGAGATGGTAGGCCATATGTACACATGGGTAAATATTCCTTTTTTATAGATAATTATTTAAATGTGATAAGTATCATTTTTCATTAAATAATCATAATTATATCATAAATACTATAATATATATTTACTAATAATTATATATTTCATTTAATTTATTTTGTGATGAAAAAATGAATCACATCACATTGAGGAGCTGGTAGTCACACACCCGTGAATGATGTTATAATAATTTCTGTGATAGAATAAGTAATAAATAAAATGTTATATTATACAATAATAAATATAAAAATTTCATTAATATTTTAATTTTTCATACATATCACATATATTCATTATCATTACCCTTATTGTCATCCATGTAAATCATTAGTTAAAATAAATTACATCACATCACAAGGCGGTAGTTTTCCATACACATGAACAGTATTATCGTATAAGTAATGTATTGTAATTAAAAAGGTTATATATGATTTAATTTTTATATATGTAAACATATGTTATAAATATTATATATAATCTTTATATACATAATTATACCCAACCTTGAGATATGGTAATGGAAAAATGGAAGACAACATTTCACAAGGCAGTAGTCCTCCACACACACTAATAATGATTTCAAAACCCATTTAATAGAAGTATTTATGGTTTTAGTTAGAACCCATTACTTGAGAAAATATAATTATATGTAGGATGCTGATATTATTATATTATTATGGTGTTATAATAATTGCTGGAGGAGAGAAGGATAAAAAATAATGAAACATGTTTTACAATATTATATATAATTCGAATCTATTCCTTTTTCTGAACTAAACCCTTCATAGATTGAATTTTTTTCCACAACTAGGGATTTTAGGATGAGTGTAGGTAGGTTTGGGAGTGATTTTAGTAGGTTTTTGTTAATTCTAATTGATTATGACTATTTATAATAGTGGATACTGAGTTCCCTTTTATAGTTATGACATAGTTGTAATCTTGTAAATATTCAAATGTCTCCACTATTGGGAAATCTTCCTTAACTCATACTGATTAAATTTTTTTAACTAATGGAATAGAGGGAAATTAAAATTCATACACGCATACAGCAAACAAAAATTAAATAATTTTATTCATTTTGTTCCATAGTGTTTATGTTTCTTCAATTTCAACCTTTTTGTTTTTACGAAGGTAACTTGACTTATAACCTAGCTAATTTAATAATTAACAATAAATTATAATGATAAATATTATAAAATTTATACATATTATTAATATATATAAAATATTGTTTATAAAATAAAAAACAAATGTGAATGGGAAATTAATTTCAACAGGAGCGCGTTTAATTCTCAAAAACACTACTTGAACCCAAAACTTCCTAACAAATTAATGTAATATTTAGGGCTCCATATGTTCATTATAAACGATAAATATAAAAAATAAAATATATTATTTTTTATTTTTTAATATTTAAAAATAACCTGATAAAGAATGTTATTTTAGAATTTTCATATCATATAATAAATTACAATTTTTATTCAAATAACATCAATATCAACATTGACATTATTTTATTTAATTAAATTTAAAAATTCAGTAAACTTATTTAATTTTAATATATTTATTTAATACCATTTTAAAAATATATATTAATCTAAAATTTAATTTAAGACAACAATTTATTCTATTTCTTTCAATTTTAGTATTTTTAGTATCATTTATCTCTATAAATTATGAACTAAAAATTTAATGTGTTATTGTTTCGTATGCCTTTTATTTAAATAATTTATCTCTAAAATTTATTCATTAATTATTATGACGATAAAATTGATTAAACATAAAATGATAGGCATGAACAACCCAAAATTCTAATGACCCAAATAGAGACATTATTTAATCATGTTAGTTATAAAACTAGAAATCCCATTATTTTTTTGAATATCATTTCGGTTTTGTGTTCTCGAGATTTAGGAAAAACACATACATAGTAAACCCATAAATTATAATTGGACACATATACTCAATATCGATTTTCTCATAAATGAGGTTTTTTAAAATAAATCATCATTGTTTCTATGAAAAATCATCAATATTTTCCCATTCAGCTCATACTTGTCCAAACTCTTCCTCAACCACTGTGAAAATAATTTATAAAAATAGGATGAGTAAGAAAATATAAACCAGGAATATAAAAGAGCACTAACAATTATTCCATTGAATACCAATAACAAAATTTCCATTAAAACATACATTTTAACACAGAAAAAGTATTCATCATATAAAAAAGATCATTGTTTTACATTTTAAAAAACAAACTATTCTCATGAAATCTCATAATAAGGTATATAATATATATGTAAGTAACATGGGACATAATTATAATAAAATGGAAAAACCAGATGATCAAATTAAATACATGTGACTCTTATAAATATAAAAACTATATGTATGTATTCTATACCCATTGCACTGAATGATATAATGTAGTCATCCATTCGTGGTTTATCAGGGAACCACCCATCCTGGATTTATCACATAAACACCTGAAAAATCTTCAAGTACTATTATATAATCATAAAAGATAATTTTGTTTAATTTTCAACATTTCATTCATAAATTATTATTTTCCCACATAATAAATAATATCATGTTATTAAAATAACTATACCATTTTCAAAACCCACTTAAAAAATTTAAAACATTTTAAATGTGAATAAGAAATTAATGATTCACATACGAATTTTAAATTTTTTTGAAAAATTACAATTTTTTTTAAAAATTCCATGTCCATATAAATATATTCAGGAATAAAATTTTAAAAGATAGACACGAAAGTTATGGATTTTGAATGATTATAATTTAAATCACCTAAAGTGATGTTTTAGTTATAGAGTACATTAAAAATAAAAAATTATCGAAGTGATCATTAATCAGATGAATTGATTATTTTATCTAGATTAAATACACATAAAAAAGTGTAAATACAAAATTATATATTCAAAATTCATTATTCTCATTAGCTTATCACAAAATTATCAATAAGTAGATGATTATCCCAAAGAATATAAATTTAGTTAAGAATTGTCTTCATACCTTGTAATCAATCAAAACATATGTGACATGTAATAGTAAAATTTAACAAAACATTGAATATCTCTATAATAAATAATTTCATGATATAACATCTCAAGTAAATGTTATATAAACCTCAGAAAATAATATAGGTGAAAAGTAATAAATATGACAAAACAAATTTAAATTGAGATGATGTTTCTTTCTTTGATTCTGACTCATCATGTACAATCTTTATTTTCTGAATAATAAACATAGGAAAATTATTTACATGATTTTGAACCTTATTACTAGTTATTATTCATTTTATTTCATTTACTATCATGTTATTATAATTACTTTGGTTGTTTTCACGAAATTATCCATTTGAGTCTATAATGAATTTAGTTTGATGTCAATAAAAAAAGTGGTAATTTTTCATCATATAAAAATTAATATTCATGAAATTATAATCACTATAATATATCAATTATATAATTAAATTTATTTATTAAATAAAGATATCAAAAAATGTACTACATTATAAACATGGAGAAAGTATTTTGGTTGAACACATGTGTAACATTTCTATTTTTAAATTATCATTACAGAAAGAATGAAAGTATAGTTTTATCAATACAAGAATACTAAAATATAACTAATATCATATTAATAATTTAAATACACAGATATACTACATCCATGTGATGTGATTATGACAAACCAATCACATCGCTTTGTAGAGGTGATAGATCACATGTACACATGAATGACATTGTCATTTTTTCATGAATGGAATGGTAAAAAAATATTATATATTATATTTTAATAATGTAAATTATTGATTGAATGCCATTTAAAAATGTTAATTCCATCTTTATAACTATTCATGATATAATGTGATTAAAAAATAATTATCTGATTTCGTGAAGCAATAGTTCATCGTACACAAAAATGATAATTCATATCCCTTTTGATGGAAGTAGAGATGGATTTTGGTTTTGATATTAACATAATAAAATATAATTATTTTGATTATACTGGATATATTATATCATCAGGTTTTAGGAATATTTTAATGAATTGTAAGAATAAATAAAATTGAAATACCTGATTTAAAAAAAGTATCTTATTCATACAATCTACTTCTATTAACACCTTACGACTAAAAAACATTGTGTTATGCCTATGATAAGAGCATTATAATTATTGGAGGGATTATAGGATGTTATATGGGATGATCATAGATTATAAAAATAGTTATTTATGTATTAATAAAATTGAATAAGGGATTATTTTTTATAATTGAGTGAAAAGGAATTGTTATAATTCTTCAAAATAATGAATTCATGTAAAATAATTAATTAGTAAAAATCAATACACCCTAATTTATTTTTAATACTGCATTATTATGGGTGGAAATAACTTAATTAAATTAATTTACGTATTTTTAGCATTTATTAATCTTGAACATTGGTATTTATTCTTATAGAGACACCATCTGTTTTTATATCTTATGGGATAACAAGTTTCTAGAAAAATAAAAAAAAATGGATCATTTATTACACTAGAAAACATATCATTAATTTTTTTTGGATTTTATAGTTTTTTAATTTTAATATCATTAAATAAAATATTATTTATTTTATAATATCAATAATGTCAATTTTGACTATTTTTATTATAATACTTTTTAGAAATATCATAAATACATGACCTCTTTACAATATCAATTTTAAATAACAAATAAAAAATTTATTTCATCCATTAAATTATTTAATTAAATTAATTAACTAAAATTATATTTATTTTAATATTTTTAATAAAATTTATTTTATAATTTTTTAATTAAGCAATTACTTCATCATTATTTTGTAATCCAATAATGTAATTATTTCTTTCTTAGATTCTTTTAAATAGTACAATCATAAATTTGAAAATTTTATATTTCAAAATACTATTGGTCAATAAACATATCATCTGTATATCCCTATATAAAAAACAATTCATATTTTAAAAATAAACTTATGACACTTTTCTTTTAATAAAATACTATAAATGGATTAATGTAATCCATTATGCTCCAAGAGCTCAAAATTTTCACACAATAAATCATTTTGGCAATAAAACATCAAATAAAATTAGAAATTATTTTGGTTAAACTTATATTATTTTTAATTTTATTATCACCGTTAATTAAATGATTTATCCTTAATCGTAATAAACAGAGTAAAATTATTTTCCAAATTATAAAAAAATGGGATCTATTTAAAAAATTTGCACCTTATTAATTATAATATTGAATACATTTTTTAAAATTACAAACAAAATATCGGCTAAAATATATATGAAACCAATCATATTGAAAGAACTAGAAAACGAGTTTTTAATGTGACAAATATAGGAAGATTGAAATTTTTTTATATCCATATTCGATTTTAAATTGATTCAAATTACATGAATAAGATTAAATGATATAAAATTAATGTAATTTTAAAGTAAAAATTATTAAAACTATAATTTAACACTATATATTATTTAGAAAAAAAAGTTGTTTTCATACTAAATGCGGTATTTTTCATTATGCTTCAAAAACAGAATATTGTCCAAAAAACATAAAAAATATTTTTCTCAAATAATAATATTATATTTCCTATTATAATTTATTAAAGTTAAAAAACATGATTTAAAACAACTGCATCATTAAATTGTTAAAAAACTACTTTTTTATACCTATTTATCATGACCCCCTCCCACAATGTGTACCCCTCCTTGGACGGCAATGTTAGAAGGGACATAATGACCCCCGAGTACCGCCTCCCATAGGCCCCGGGTTGGAGACATGCACCGAGGGTATAGTAAACACACAAATGGGAGGCATTACCCTCTATGAGAACACATGCGGAAAAGAGAGATAAGATATACACCAACGAACTAACACATAGAACAGAAATATAAAATAGAACCCAAATGAACATATGTAATGTCATGCAAAATTACTACAACTGAAATGGGAAAACCACAAGTACACAAAATAAAGTAAAATAAAAACAACCACAAGCCAGACCAGCTCCTGCAACCACAACCTAGTAGTAACCATCATGATCTCCAACTAGCTCAAAGTGACTTGAAAATAGTGTGTATATACATAGGGTGAGTATAATAGTATACTCAGTAGGATCCTCCCTGAATCCTATTGTGAAAATGTAAAGAATGCATTCTAATGCACATTGAACAACAAGTGAAACTAACTCGTCACCTAAACAGGTGTACTATGTTCCCATCCTCACCATGGCTACTCTCACCAAGTAACACATACAATAATATATCATATAATAAAGAATATCAAGGGTACTCTGCTACTACTTCCCCACTGATTTGAAGCTTTGACCCAACGTTGTACGTCCTAAGCGTCTCTCTCCAAAAAGGCTTGCCCATAGACACCTGGGTGAAGCACCACAATATGCACCTCGTGCAATTAAAAAACCATGTCCACACACCAAAGTAACCAGGTAGTATCTGGGATCCACCACAACTCGCATAATGTGTATCATACGTCGGGTATTATACCTCATGCCATTACATCCCATACACTATGTAATGATCCTAAAGCCATCATATCCTATACATGTTACACCAATAGTAGTCCATCAAAAACTATATCCAGAATATATGTGTGTGAATAACCCCAATCCATTACATCCATCTATAGACATATTTGTGTAAAACTAACAAATGTGCATGTCCGCACATGTAACTACCCAGTGAAGTGAGTGGGGCCAAAGGGGGAAGTCAACCATCCATCCTCCCACAAGAATTTTGGGAAAAACACCTCCCAGGGCTCAGAATCCCCAGGGTGTTAGTTGAACGTACTAACAGGGTGGATTAACATATATAAACACAAAAAATACTGGATATACTATATATCACAACCATACTATGGGCATAATCTAGTCTTAGACACAACTGGAGGTAACGTCTCTCAGACTCCGGGATGCTACTTCTAAGACTAGGTATCCTATATGCACACAACCATTTAAAGAGATTCATTAGATTACTTCATTCCCTTTTTATTAGTTCCACTTAACATTAATTATTTCTTTAAACCTAAATTTATAATGAAAAAATAAACATTAAATTTCATTAGTATCACACCCAAAGTCCATTGTTCCTTCAAAATTACAACATCATCATTATGATCTGGGAAACTCCATCCCCATGGGTAAACACCATTTATTCAATTATTCATTACAGAATTACATTCCCACATTCCCAGGCATTCTAGAAAAACATTATATGCTACTAAACACAAAGGGGCTCAACATGGGGAGTAGATGTACATCCCGTTGAGTCATTTCCACATATTGAAGTAGCATATACCCATCCTCCCTTGAGAATAAAAACATGGAATACATGTGGCATACCCCGCGTGTCTTCGCCTATTTTGGAAGAAGGTTAAGTGAGACTAGCTGCCTTGAGATGTGGGGAAAAGTAAAGTAGATAAACAACTAATAAGAATCTGCTATCATCCAATAGTCAGACACATCCCATTCCATCATCTCGGGTGTCATCCCCAACACTCACATGCATAAACCGATGCATTTAAACACTATAGGTGTCATCTACCCCCACAACCAAAAGGCCTCCATAACCCCACATATCACAACACCCATCTAGGATCACATCACAACAAAAGCAGCTGGAAACAACATCATAACAATTGGGATCTTGCCCCTATTTAAAACAAGACGGTAACTCAGATCACTTCAAGGAATTATCAAAAAAATAATCGTTTCTGAATTAACCAATTTATTATACGTAGGTTCCATATTTGGGAAACCTAAACTATAAGCTATCACAAATAAATTAAACATTCTTACTGCACCATTTTGAATAACATCACAATTACAACAACAAGAACCTGATTCAATTACATGACTCTTTATTTTAAGCCAAACAATTATCAATAAATCCCATTTTGTGTTCTTTAACAAATTTTTTCATGAATGTACAACTATATGAAGAAAGCATAGATATCACAAAATGTAGCAAAACAAGTGGCAATAACATACGATCGATATCAATTTATTTATTCGATTAAAATATTCATTATGTAAAATCCATTGACATCCAATGGGATTAAACATTATAACAATAATTTTGCACATAAATGAAAAGGGACGCAATGTATCCCTTACCTCAAACTGTTCTTGATGTTCTTTATCCACACAATGGGTCATGATCCTTCTCTCGCGATAACTGCATCCAAAAGAGGTTTCCACTGTACGACTGCACCAACCAAAAACCAAGAATACATTATTAAATGTATGGATATTTCATGCTATAATATGAAAAGGATAAACAGGATAATATGAATCCCTAAAGAATGATGATAAGCATACCTTATATCGAAGATTGATCGATACAACTTGGTTTCATCAAAACAAAGCAGAACCAATCTGAGGTGTAAATTTTGATTGTGTAACTACATTGAGAAGGAATGGGATTTTCGAGAATATCACACCCGAGAACAATGAGAAAGAATTAGGGATTGAGATATCATGTCCCTTTAGATGACTTAACATAGCGGCGGTTTAAGGTAATCCAAATTTCCCTTTAAAAGCGGATCACATTAAACCATGTAGATTGACCATGTAAAAACATCTTGAACCGTATGAATAATTAATTTAGGAGTTATGGGCTTTAAATCGGCCTTAGTGTCCTTAAAATAATGCTTTAAATGTATTTTACATTAATGGAAATGTCAAAGGGGAGAAACTATAGGAAGCTAGAAACACTGTTCACATACTCAAAATTTGGAAAAGGAAAAACATTGTTCATGAACCACACCTCTAGAACCTCACCATTCTAGAAACATTATTCATGAACTCAAAACGTGGAAATGGAACTATAGTTTACGATATAGGTTACCGATAGAGTTTACGAATAGAAGTTACATATAGAGGTTACCGATAGAGGATACCGATAGCAGTTACTGATAGACCTCACCATTATAGAAACATTGTAGACCTACCATTCTGGAAACATTGTACACCTACCGTTATAAAAACAGTGTACACCTACCATTAGAGGTTACCAATAGAGGTTACTGATAGACCTCATAGTTTTGTAAACTCTGTACACATACTATAAGATGTTATTGATAAAGGTTACCATTCGACCTCCCCATTATGGAAACACTATACACCTACCATTAGAGTTTACCGATAGAGGTTACAGTTAGACCTCGCCATTCTGGAATCATTGTACACCTACCATTAGAGGTTACCGATTGAGCTTACTGTTAGAACTCACCGTTTTGGAAGCAATGTACACCTACCGTTAGAAGTTACCATTATACTTCACCATTCTGGAAACACTATACACCTAACATTAGAGGTTACCGATAGAACGGTTCACCGATAAATATGTTTATATAATTGGAAATTTGTCAAAGGAAATAATGGTTAATGTTATAGGTTACTGATAGAACTTTTCACTGATGGAACTGCTCACAAAATTGGAAATTTGGCATAGGAAATAGAGGTTACAGTTAGAGGTTACCGATAGAAGTGTTCACTGATGGAACTATTCATAGAATTGGAAATTTGGAAAAGGTAATAGAGTTTACTGTTAATGGTTACCGATAGAACTGTTTACTATGGAACTATTCATAGAACTCAAAACATGGAAACATAAAGAGAGGTTAGCATTAGACCTCACCTTTGGCACTTTTAACAGAAGGTTACCGATGCACTGTTCACAACTATCTACTGTTGGAACTATTCACCACGGGTCACCAATTCTATTGTTCACATAAATTGATAATAGTTCCAATGTGTTGGGGATAAGTCACCTTGATCTCCCGGAACACCTAAAACACCATAGTTTCTGAATGTAATGGATCAAACAGGTCTGGGTCATTACATCAAATACCACTCAAAAAATTCTCGTCCTCTAGAATTCAATACCCACCAACAGAAAAATGAAACGGGGTCTGAACAACCACCCATCGAGATACCTCTCAAAAGAGAGAAAGCCAAAAAAACAAAAAAAAATTCAAAAAAACATGAAAGGTATAACCACAAAGGGGAAATCATTAATTTAGAAGAATTAAACATCAAACAACTCTATGTACTGAGCATTTATCTTTGACTCATATTTCCAGGTACTCTCCTCCATGCCACCATGTCGACACAAGACACGAAACAATGGGATAAAATGCCTGCGCAAAACCATCAATTTGCGGTCTTGGATCTCCATAGGTCGCTCCTCAAAGGTCGCATCATCATCAACATCGATCTATCCCCAATTGATGATGTGAGATTCATTATGAAGATAATGACAAAGCTTTGATATATGGAAAACATAATGTATCCGACTCTTCTGTGGGCGAAGTGCTACTCGATAGGCCACAACTCCAACATGAGCTAACACCTCAAAATGCCCAAAACTCGATGGATAAAGCTTACTCCCACGACCAAACCATTTCTTCCCACGACGGGGAGTCACATTCATAATCACATGATCCCCAACATTAAACTCTAATGGACTCTTTCTTTGATAAACATATGATTTATAACGATCTTGCACTATCTTCATCCTCTCAAAAAACACCTGAACCATCACTGTTGTATTATGAAATAGTTTCGGTTCGAGAATTGCTGACTCTCTAACCTCAGTCCAGCACAATAGAGAACGGAAGGGACGACCATAAAAGGCTTCAAATGGTGCCATACCGATGGTGGAGTGAAAACTATTATTGTATGAAAACTCCACTAAGAGTAAGTTCCTCATCCATGAACTTCCAAAATCAATAACAGTAGAGTGTAACATGTCTTCATGAGTCTGGATGGACTGCTCTGTCTAAACATCTGTTTGAGGATAAAAAGCTGAACTAAGGCATAGCTGAGAACCAAAAGAATGATGGAGAACTCTCTACACCCTGGAGGTAAAATTAGGATCTCGATCTGAAATGATCATCCATGGGACACCATGAAGTATCACTACCTCTTCTAGATACTGCCATGACAAAACTTCCACTATGCTTGACTCTTTCATAGCTATAAAGTGGGACGATAATGTTAAATGATCCACTACCACACAAATAGTATCATGTCCTCAATGAGCTCGAGATAAACAAGTGGCAAAGATCATTGAGATGTCCAACCACTTGCACTGAGGTATCTCTAATGGCTGGAGTAGACCACAAGGGACGTGGTGTTCAGCCTTCACATTCTGAAAGACCAAACATCGATACACAAACTCTGCAATAGCACGCTTTAGCCCAAGCCACCAAAACTAACTCTTCAAGGATCGGTATATCTTTGTTATCCCAGGATTAACCTCTAAAGGAGAACTATGGAACTCTCTGAGAACCATCTTGTTCATCGACAAAGGAACAAAAATCCATCCCTGATACAACACTTGGTGTTTTTCATACTCAGTCCAACCATCAAGAGCCTCACCACAAACCACTCGATCTCTCTAGAACTCCACCTCTAGATCCCCCAACTTGGAATCTTACAACTTCTGCATCAGAAATGACTATACCGTCATCTGAAAAACACAACGTATACACCAACTTATCCCATATCAAGATCTAATGATGAATATTCTTCCATTACTCTCCAGAAATCATTAGATTCATGCAAAGCATCCCTACGTGACGTTCCACTCCGCGCATCATCTAATACATTTCCTTTTCCAGTTGTGTATGATATTTTGATGTTTTATTCCTCTAATAACTCTATCCACTGATGATGTTGTATGTTCCATTCACATCAAGAGAAAACGTACCTCAATCTCTTATGATCGATGAAAACCACAAATCGATCACCAATGAGTTAATGTCTCCAAAACATCAGAGAAAGCACCATGGCTGCCAACTAATGATCATGGGTGGAATAGTTACATTTATGGGGACACAACTACAAGAACCCCATAAGAAACAACTAACCTCTACTACATGAGAACACAGCCTAACCGCAAATGTGAAGCATCACAGAAAACATCAAAACAAACTCCCTCAGCTGGAAGATAATGAACTAGATCGCATACTAACTTCTCCTTTAGATACTGGAATACTTCCTGACACTGATCAGTCCATAAAAATGTCGGATCCTTCCTGGTAAAATCTTTCAGAGGACTCACAACTCATTAAAAACATGCTACGAAAATCCTGTAGTATGCTACAAGAATGAGGGATCTTAGCACCTCTTACATTGTCTTGGGGGATGCCCAAGACACAACTTATTCTATCATCAATGGATCCAAACATATTCCCTATTGGGATACAACATACCCCATGAAATGGAATTCTCGAGCCCAAAAATCACACATTGAAAACTTCACAAATAGCTGATGTTGACGAAGATCTCCCAAAACGGCTTGTAGATTCTATGCATGCTCCGGATCAGATGTGGAGAACACAAGGATGTCGTCGATTAAAACTACCACAAACTTTTCCAATAACTCATGGAACACAGCATTCATCAATCCCATGAATACAGCTGGATCATTCTTCATGACAAATTACATTACAATGAACTCATAATTCCCATGACGATAATAGAAAGAAGTATTTAGGATATCCTTATCCTTCACACGAATCAGATGATATACCAACCAAAAATCTATCTTTGAGAACCAACATGCACCATTTAGTTGATATAATCAATCATCAATTTTCGTAAGAGGATAACGATTAATTATTGTCACATTTTTTAAGTGATGACTATCGACACACAACCGCAAACTGTCGCCAGCCTTCCTCACGAACAAAACCGGTACACCCCACAACGACACACATGGGCAATCAAAACCGCACTATAACCGAACATAAAGTTGTATACGTAGCTCTCATAACTCAAAAGCAGCCATCTTATATGGAGACATAGAGATAGGATATGATCCTGGTTGTAGGTCGATCCCAAAATCAATATCTCGTCAATGGGGTAATGATACAACCTCTTCTGGATAGTCCTCATGGTACTCTTGTACGAGCCTTGGAAATTCAAACTGGTGAACCTCTGAAGAACTCAGCATCATCTCAACCATCATTGATGACAAGGATGGAACACGCATAAGACCCATCTGAGGATCTCGCTAACCAACAATCACCACTGGCTCTCCATCCGCACAAATGAAAACAACCTTTCTCCTAAAGCAATCCAAAATAACCCTTACCGAATACAATGTATCCTTGAAGAAGATGAAATCATATGTTTTTATTCATAAACAAGAATCATCTCCCCAAGAGAGGTGTTGCACCAATATTAGCTCAAAGTCTCTACAGACTTCAAACAAGTTAGCTCGACCTCCAACTGGCGTAGTGAACGCCAAGGGCACTAGAAGCCTCTATACTTGAAGACCCAAATCATGGAAAGCGGTAGGTGATATGAAAGAGTGTGTCTCTCCTAAATCAACGGAGACATACATCAAGGTAGAAAACAAGAAAAGGGTACCTCGAACGATGTCTTTCTCGCCTAAAGCTGGAAACGCCAGATCATAAAGCTAACCACGACCTCCTCCACGACCTCTCTGACCCTGATGACAACTACCACCACAGCCGCGCTCTACTCTCTATGGACGGGGATGTCATGGGGTTGTCCTCTTCCTTCCCCATCTACCCTCTACTGATCTAAAGCTGGTGCAACCAGCTACTGCTACTGCCTCGGTTGGAACATCCTCAACGGTGGAACGTGGAGCATAGCACCTGGGGCACGATGACTGCTCTGAAAGGTCGGGCACTCCCGTTGCTGTTGACAATGACCACCACAAGAAAAAAAGCACCTGATTTCTTGGCATAGGTCTGAGAGTTACAACCTCTATAGAAATAAGATGTGAAGGGCTAGGACGGACCCCCGGCTGAATGGAAACTCTTCTTCCCTTAAAATCGGGAACCCCAGACCATAGCTCTGCTTTGTGAGGTGTCTTGATGATTCCCCTCTTGTGATTATCATGTCCTGGCCTAAGTCCTCTTGAAAACTCCTGACAACGCCTGAACCTCATGATATGTCTTCAGCATAAATTGGGTTACTTGTCGCTAGATCTCTGGACTCGAAGCCTCCCCGAAATTCCTCGCACTCGCCTCCTCATTTGGCAACAAGTCCGAATCATATCATAAAAGTTTCCTGAAATAGATTCTAAAATCATGAACCTTGGAGCTCCCCTGTCAAAGGGTATGAAGCTACTATTGACTGGAAGCATTCGTGGTCGAAGAAAGAAACTCGACTCTAAACTTGTCTCGGTACTCCTGCTATGATATCCTTGACTCATGTCAAACCCTGAGGAACAAGAACCACCACTACCTCACTGATTCGCGCTACATCATCACAACCAAAGACACCCAATACACTTTCCTAGCATAGATTTTACTGAACCCGATATCGACCTCATCTAACCAGTCTTCCATGAATGGATCTAAAACTGAGCCCTCATACATTTGAAGACTCTGGCGCTAAAACTCTTAGAGTGTCTTCCTCCAAGTGTCATCATCGTCAACCACTACCTTGTGGGGTTCTCCTAGAATAGACATCTAGATAATTTCTACGCAAACCTGATGAGGACGTCGACCTGGAGCCATTCCTGTAAAATAACCAACCATTAGAGATTCTAAACCTAGATTATGGAAGACTCAACATTAATTAATTAATTCTTTTAATTCATTGATTTTTGGATAACCCATCTCAAGGTCTACCCATTCAAACACAGTAACAAAGAATAATGTTGCAAGATCCTATCCTAGGACTCTACCCTTCATCTAGTATCACCTTGTTTAGTAGCCACTGTAAACATAAAGGTCCGTACATCATATCATAGGGGGACATAAACTCCTATGTCTCAGCCGGTCTCAAGTGTTACATCACTTTCTAAATTGGAATTATAATATTTCTTTTCCAACCCATGCCACCTCACTTATACCCAACACCTATCTCCAACCTATCCCCCATCCTCCATCTGATACCAATCAGTCCCGACCCCCTCCCCACAAAGTGTACCCCTCCTTGATTGGCAATGTGAGAAGGGAGATAATGACCCCCGAGTCCCACCTCTAGTAGGGCACAGGTCAACGACTAGCACCAAAGGTATCATAAACACACAAATGGGAAGCATTACCCTCTAAGAGAACACATGAGGAAGAGAGAGATAAGATAGACACCAACCAAGTGAAACTCAAAACTGAAATATAAAAGAAAACCCAAGTGAACTTATGTAATATCATGAAAAAGTACTACAACTAGAAGGGGAAAACTGAAAGTATCCAAAAAAAAGTAAAACCGCAGCAACAGCAAGCCCAAATAGATCATGCAACCACAAGCTAGTTGTAACCCACCTAATCTCCAACCTCCCCTAATTGACCTGAAAAACATTTATCATATACATAGGGTGAGTATAATAGTATACATAGTTGGATCCTCCACGAAGCCTCTCGTGCAAATGTAAAGAATGCATGCTAATGATCATAGAAAAACTAGTGAAACTAACTCGTCACCTAAATAGGTATACTATGTTCCTAGCCTCACTATGGACACTATCACCAAGTAATGCATACAAAAATATACTATATAATAACGAATATCAAGGGTACACCGCTACTACTTCCCCACCCGTATGCCAATTTTCCCCAATGTCGTACGTCATAAGCGTGTCTCTCCGAAAAGGCTTTCCCACAGACACCTGGGAGAAGAAACACATTATGCACTCATGCAACAATACCACCATTTCCACACACCTATGTAACCAGGTAGTTTCCAGGACCAACCATAGCTCGCATAACATGTATCATATGTCTGGTATTATACTTCAAGCCATTACAGCCCATACACCGAGTAAGGATCCTCAAGCCATCATATCCTATACTAGTTACACCTATAGTAGTCCATAGAATACTATATCCAAAATATATGTGTGTGAATAACCACAAGACATTACATCCCTCTACACACATATATGGGGAAAACTAACCAATGTGCCTTCCAGCAAAAGTAACTTCCAAGAAAAGTGAGCGTGGCCAAAGAGGGTAGTCATCCATCCATCCTTCCACCGCAATAATGGGGAAAAACTCCCCCAGGGCTCAAAATCCCCAAGGTGTTAGTTTCCCTTACTGATAGGGTTGAGTAGCATATAGAAACACAACAAGTACAAGATATACTATATCTCACAACCATACTATGGGAATAACCTAGTCTTAGACACAACTCCAGCTAATGTTTCTTAGAATCTGGGCTGCTACATCTAAGAGTAGGTATCCTATAAGAACAAAAACATTTAAATAGATTTATTAGATTACTTCATTCCCTTTTTATCAGTTCCACATTATGTTAATTAGTTCCTTAAACATTAAATAACCATGTATAGTTACACACTAATTTTCATTAGAATCACACCCAAAGTCCAATATTCCTTCGAAATTACAACCTCATCATTATGATCCAGCAAACTCCAACCCCATGGGTTAACACCATTTATTCAATTGTTCATTACAAAATTACTTTCCAAAATTCCTAGGCATTTTTGAAAAAAATTCTATCCTACTTGACACAAGGTGGGATTAACAAGAGGTGTAGATGTACTACCCATCGACTATTTTCCACTTATAGTAAGAGCATATACCCATCCTCCCTTAAGAAGATAAACACGGAAAGAATGTGGCATACCCTAAAAGAATTTTTCTCTTTCGTAAGAAGGGTAAGTATGACTACCTGCCTTGAGCATTGGGGAATGTAAGAAGATAAACAACCAATAAGAATCATCAAGCATCAAAAAATCATATCCATCGCATTCCATCATCCCTGTGTCCTACCCAACACCCACATGCATAAACCGATGTATCTCAGTACTCTAGTCATCATCTGCTTCCACGACCAAAATGCATCCATGCCCCCACATATCAGAACACCCATCGAGGAACACATCACAAAACAAGAAGCAGGAAAACAACATCATAACAATTAGTCTCTTGGCCCTTTTACAAACCCAAGGGTAACTTAGAACACTTCAAGGAATTATCAAACAAATAATCCATTTTTAATTATCCAATTTATTATACGTAGGTTCCATATATGGGAAACCTAAACAGAAATCTTTCACAAATATATTAAACATGATTACTGCACTATTTTGATTAACATAAAAATTACAACAAGAATAACCAGATTCATTTACATGACTCTTTATCTTTAGCCAAACATTTATCAATTAATCCAGGTTTATTTTCATTGCCAAATTCTATCATGAAATATCATCTATATGAAGCAAGCCTAGATATCAAACTATATAGAAAATCAAGAGGCAATAACATACAATAATTATCAAATTTTTTATTCGGATAAAATATTTATTATGTCAATTCCATTGTCATCCAGTAGGATTAACCATGCTAACAATTCAGCTGCACGTAAAATAATATAGAAGCAATAAATCCACTACCATAAATAGGTTTGGACGTTCATTATCCACAAAAAGAGTCATAATCCTCCCTTCGTGACAACTACATCCAACCGAGGATGCCACTGTACGACTTCACCTACCAAAACCCAAGCAAACACTATTAGTAGTATGTAGATATCATGCTATAATATGGAAAGGACAAATAAATGAATATGAACCCCAAAAGAATGATGATAAAAATACATTATAGTGATGATTGATCGATACAGCTTGGATGCATCTAAATAGAGCGGAACCAATCTGAGGAGGAAAGTTTTATTATGTAACTACTATGAGAAGAAATGGAATTTTCGATCATCTCACACACAAGAACAAGGATAAGGAATTTGATAGGAAGATATCATGTCCCTTTATAATATTTAAAGGAGAATCCGTTTAAGGTATGTCAGATTTCCCTGTAAAATAGAATCACATTAAACCATGTGGTTTGACCAAGTAAAAATATCCCATGTCTTTGGAATAATTAATTTAGGAGTTATGGAATTGGAATCTGCCTTATATTCCTTAAAATAAGGCTTTAATTGTATTTTACATCAATGAAAATGTCAAAGGGGCAAAACTGTAGGAAGCTGGAATCACTGTTCACATACTCAAAATATCGAAAAGGAAAAACACTATTCATGAACCTCATCGTTAGAACCTCACCATTCTAGAAACATTATTCATGAACTAAAATTTTTTCTATGTAATTATAGGTTACCAATAGAGGTTACCAATAGTGGTCACCGATAGAGGTTACCGATAGAGGTTACCAATAGAACTCACTGTTCTAGAAACATTGTAGACCTACCATTACAGAAACACTAAAAACCTACCATTATGGAAACATTGTACACCCGCATTTAGAGTTTACAAATAAAGGTTACCTATGGACAACACCGTTATTGAAACACAGTACAACTACCATTAGAGGTTACCGAAAGAGGTTACTATTAGACCTCACCGTTCTGGAAACACTGTAAACATACCATTAGAGGATACCGATAGGGGTTACAGTTAGACCTCACCATTCTAGAAACACTGTACACCTACCATTAAAGGTTACTGATAGAGGTAACCGTTAGACCTCACTATTCTGGAATCACTG
The DNA here is from genome assembly GCA_963277665.1 of Viscum album. Lineage (NCBI taxonomy): Eukaryota > Viridiplantae > Streptophyta > Magnoliopsida > Santalales > Viscaceae > Viscum > Viscum album. Next base: position 541,259,890 of record OY728165.1, read on the forward strand.
TACACCTACCGTTAGATGTTATAGATAGAACTGTTCACCGACAAAACTGTTCATAGAGTTGGAAATTTGGAAACCGAAATAGAGGTTACCGTTAGAGGTTACCAATAGAACCGTTCAATGATGGAACTGTTCATAGAATTGGAAATTTGGAAAAGAAAATAGAGGTTACCATTAGAGGTTACTGATAGATCTATTCACTGATTGAACTATTCATAGAATTGGAAATTTGGCAATGAAAATAGAATTTATCATTAGAGGTTACCGATAGAACTGTTCATCGATGTAACTGTTCATAGAAATCAATATTTCGAAATTGAATTAGTGGTTATCATTAGACCTCACCGCTAGAACTGTTCACAGAAGGTTACCTATGCACTGTTCAAAACTATCTTCTGTTGGAACTATTCACTAAGGGTCATCGATTCTACATTTCGTAGAAAGGGAAAAAAATTTTAAATGTGTTGGGGATAAGTCACCATGACCTCCCAGAACACCTCAGACACCATATTTTCACAAAGTAATGGACCAGAGAGGTCCGAGTCATTAAGTATTTATTTTATGAATAAAAATTGTATTTGCTCATATATAATGTTTAAAAAGCACATACGATTAATGTTAAAAAATATATTTATTATATATATATATATATCACAAATATATTCTAATAATAGTTTATTGTATATTTATTAGTATAAGACACCTTTTTCGCATTTAGTTAGTCTTTATGAAAAAAAAATCGTTTTATTTTATAAAGTGTTTAATTTTCATAAATATTTAAATATTCAATGAATTAATCATGTATACATGTTTAAAAAAAATTATAATTGAGTTATTCTTTCCAAAAATACCTTGTTTTCTAGAAATTAATTTTAATAGAACCCCATTTAATGTACAAAAACAATACTTGAACAGTCAGTGGGTTAACAATGTTTTTTTTCAATTTAGTGGTCAATATGTTAATTATAAAAGATTAGTTGAACTATAAATGAAAAATATTTGATATTTATTATAATTAAAAAATAACATGAATGATTATAGGAATTTTAGTAAATTTAAATTATTTAACAAAATATAATATATTATAAAATGAAATTCATGTGAATTTTGAATGTATTTATTTAATGTAAATATTTAAAAAATTTAAACAAATAAAATTGAATGTATTATTTTCTCTTATATGTAACATAAACTATTAAAATATAAAATTAATTTATGGAAAATATTAATTAAGTTTTCATCACATATTATATTTTTTAGAGAATTTATTTTATTTTATTATTAACTACATAAATAATCAATTAGAATATTATAAAAATAATATATAATTAATTAATTTAAATAAAATAAATGATATATAATTTTGATGATTGAAAATCATTTAAAATTGAAACTAATATATATAACCTAACTAATGTTTTTTTTTCTATTTACCGAAGTGTTATAGGTATTAAATGCATGCAAATTTCGTTGTTGCTGTTTTTCATTTACCTAACTTATTGTATATGCCACTTTCCAGAATTATATCTTAATAACTCATAAAAATCATCAATATTTTGATAAATACTAAAATATATCCCTAAAATGGTTTTCATACTAAATGGTTGTTATTTTAAACCTTATATTATACTATAAACCACTATGTAAACTCATTTTTCCCTTTATTTATGTATTAATTTTTAATTTTTTTGACTAATCATTATGGTAGAAAAAAATTAGACTTTTTAGATAATATAAATTAACATGATTAAAATGTAGGGAATCCTTTTTTAAAATTTAATTTCTATATCTGGAATAATTTATTTTAAAATTTATCTCCCTAAAGTGATGTGAATGTTGGTTTTTAAAGTGGAAAAATTCAAATTTTCACAATTTTTTTGTCTCTAATTTCAATTTTAATATGATTATAATGATCTATGTTGGTAATATATGTTAACATGAAATATTATGAAATAAAAAAATTCATATATTTTAGTATTTTAAATTATTTTGATGGAAATACAATTTTCAATTAAAATCTAGAATTTTTTCTTATCCCTCAAAAATCAAATCTTTCAAAAAAAATTACAAAAAATATACCCTAAGCTATATTTCATATTCTAATATTAAAAATGAAATTTATTTTTTTATTTAAATTACCTATATGTGGTATTAATTAATATTTAATCATTTCTACCAAACACTCATAACCCATCATTTATAAAACAATTCATAAAGCATTCATTATTAATTCAAATAAATAATATATTTTGTGCAATAAAACATTATCATATAAAAAATATTAAAAATATATATTTCTATATGTTATTTTGATCTTTACATCACTTCCATTCAAACAGTGAGGAGATAAATTAAATAGTAAATAATAATATTAATACTATATTATATTTCTGTAAAACATTATCGTGAATATTACAGAATCTTTTGAAGAAACATGTTGTTTCATAAAAACATGTTAAGTTAGTGTTTTATTGAATTAAAATTATTTAAAATAATTTTATTATTTCAAGACATGGATGGGTTACATCATCCCCCATTTAATATATTTTTTCCTCAAAATTTGAAAATTATCCCAGCAATCAAAGGATTGAAATTCAGGAAATAAAATTATTCATTTAATAACTATTTTAAAAAGATTTTCAAAACTAACCTTTTCAAACAAGTTCAAATAATAATATTTGACTATTATTAAAATTTCATTAATGATGATATTAATGGTTAAGGTCTTACAAAAATATAAACTTTTTTCTATGACAAATAAAATAATTATTCCTCAAATTACATGTCCACTAAATTATATGTATTAGTTATCTAATAAACTAAATAAATATATCACATGGTACATACATTACGTTATACATCAGAATTGTGGTAAATAAGCCATTTATTTTATGATCAATATTTGAAAAAAATATATCTCCATTAGGGATGAATCCATTTCACAAGATGGACCATGATTAGATATATAAGTATAAAATGATATTTTGCACGTTTTTTTGATTTAGATCATCAATATTCCCACTTTGAGTAAGTACCTTTTGACCCACATTATTAGAAAGTAACATTGTATTATATATAATACATCTCAATGTAGACTAATAATCATTACTCTAAATCATGTATTTTTTAGGACTATTATCTTAGTTTTCACAATTCTTATGACAAAACATATTATACTCGTATTAATTTCCAAAAAATTAACATACATTCTCAAGAATAAACATTACCACACTTTGGAAAATTATTATGGATTAGTTCCTGAATTATTAGATTTTTTTTATACATTTCCTTCCATCATAACAATTTATTAATCTTATAATATTGTGGCATATAAGAATTAGTAAACTCTCTCTCCACATTCTCATCAAAATGAATAACAATCTCATAAATTTTAAATTATTATGCATCCAATTCACCTTGAATGATTTGTTTTATCATTGATTAAAATCAATTAATTTTACTATCACTATCTAAAATAACTTCTTGAACATACCTTTCTATTCTTGTGATGTTTTATTCATATTCAACCAATGAATATTCCTTGGAATGCTAAAACTCCAGGAATCATATCTGTTTCATATGTCGAACAACCTTAGAGAGATATTTCTATAGGAAAATGTCCTTAAATTTTACCTATTCAAAATCATAAATATCATATTTATTTTTGGTATTATTAACAAATTTCTATAGTTGACACACTTCACCTTTAGAATAATAGATTTAATGATTTACCCTTTGATGTTTAGAATATCCCATGTGATCAAATATCTTCTCTCGGACATTGATCCATATGTCTGTTACAATGGGGATTGATGATCCATTATTTAATGGGAGATGTTTCCCACTAAAATTATTTAGTATAAATATTTCTCTTCATGTAATATTAGGTTCTTCTTAGTAATGGATACCACCACAATTTATATCTTCTATTAACTGATCTGTCAGTACAACAAATGCTTTTTTTAATTTAATTCATAGGGTTCTGATTTAGAATTATAGTTTAATCTTAGTTTCTTCCCAATATAGATTTTCATTTCCATCTTTGTAAACCTATTATAATGTGGAATATAATTTAGAAATAAATATTTATATATTAAAATTTAATATCATTTCGAAATTCTACAAAAAATAAATTCATTTAAGAGATTGTTATTACCAATATTGTGGATGTTAATGTTGTATAAACTATAATTTGATACCAACTATAAGGCCATAAACCTAAACATTATTTGATCTTCCTTTTATTTTATTAATTAAATTACTTTCAAATTGAGGGTATTTTTTATATTTTAATCGATTTAGGCCACAAATCATACATAATACAATCATATTATACAATGTGTACACTCTTTATTCGTAAAAATTATTCCAATAATATAAAAAATTTAAAATAAATCATAATTTTTTTCATAGAAAATTTGTTAGACTTTAAAAATGACCTCTTCCTTTACCTAATCCATATTTAAATCATATGAAATAATTTTATAAAAACATGGTATACGAAAAAAATCTCATTAAGGGATATAAAATGATTTGAATCTGTTAATTCAGTAATAAAATAAAAATTCAGGAAAAAAATTCTCTTTATTAATGTTTCAGTTGATAAATAAATAAAAAAAATTAACAAAAACACACAATAGTTATTCTTAATTAATTCTTTTAAAACCCATAGAATGTAATTTAAAGAAAATTTAGTTTTTATTGAGCATCATATTCATAAAACCAATTCAATCCCATTCTCATTTGTATAACCATACTTCAGACATCGAATATAATCATTAACACATGAATTATATATTTATAATTGGGATATCACATCATATATGATTTATCAGGATAACCTGAGACATATAATGGTAATTAACCATACATATAATCTATATCTGGATCACCAATTTTCAATTTCATTAATGGGTTCAAATCATTTATATAATCTAAATTGGTCTCACCCATGTTCTGAAATGGTGTTAAACCCTATTATAAGATATATAAGGATCCCCCACATTATATAATTCCCAAGTAACATTTCATTAATAAATCTGATTATACCTAAACCCTATTGGAAAACACTATTAAACATATACGATAAACAAGTTCTGATGAAAATAACATTTACTTTTAAAAAAAATTCCAAAACCAAAATACAAAAAAAAATGTAATAGGTTTTTTATTTGAATAAATAATTAATGTTTACAAATGAAGCTATAAATCAAATCATTTTCATTGAACTTGAATATCATTTTATTTTTATAAAACATTCATTTTATAATTTTTAAAAAATTCATATATAATAAAAATAAAATGTTAAATAATAAAATTAAAGTTATGTAAAAGTGAAATAAATAAATATTATAAATATTTTATTTCATTTTCAATTTTTATTAAAATCATCATATAATCATGGAAATGTAACATGAAGTGTTTGATGGAAAAAATTAAAAAGTTTATTTTTCTGAGAGAAGTGTTCTCACATAGGAAACACAAGAATCGTAAACCCCATGAAATAATATAATTAAAAACTTAATTAAATATCATGATAAAAGATAAAGTTAGGATTTAATATGTTTATGTGTCTGTATAAACCCTTTCTAAAAAAATAATTGTTTATAATATAAAAATATGTCTTAATAAAATGAAATTGAGACGAAAGTCCCTAACTTATGTCAGATTCATCACATATTCATTTATCATTCGGAATAATAAAATTTTTCTAATTATATGATTTCATGATAACCATTATCAATTTTATTATTGCATTTATCTCACCTATTAGTATTTTATATATAATAATATAATCATTATTGTTTATGTCAGATGTTTTAACCATATTTGACATTCTTGTCAAAATGGAATTGTAAGTTGACAATTATAAAATATAGAATTATTTAAACATATACATAATAATATTTAAAAAATAATTATAAATTTTTTTAAAAAATATTAATTTTAAAACTATTCATGGAATATGGTTATTAAAAATCAATAAACGTTACAATCATTGTGATGGTTGTCCATACATACATGTTATAAACACTTCAATTTTTCAAAAGTTATTTATTTAAATTTTATAAGTACCATTTATTATTAGATAATTATAATTATATCAAAAATACCATAATACACATTTATTTATACATATTTATTACAATATATTTATAAGGATTTGAAAAATTGAATCATCTCGCATTGAGGAGATGGTAGTCCACACATCCATGAACGACGTTATGACAATTTTTATGAGTGAAAATGTAAGAAATAAAATGTTGTAATATATATATATAATGATAAAAATTTCATTAATATTATAATATTTCATAAATTTCACATATATTCAATATCAATTCCTTTATCACCATCCATGTAAAGAGTTAGTTAAAATTAATAACCTCACTTCGCAAGGTGGTAGTCCGCCATAAACATAAACTATATTTTTGTATCAGTTATGTATTGTAATTAAAAAGGTTATATATGATATAATTATTTCATATGTGTACATATGTTATAAAAATTATATTTAAACCTTATATCAATATTTATACCCAATCGTGAGAGATGGTAATGGAAAAAATGAAGGATATCATTTCAAGAGGTAGTAATCCTCCATACACAGTAATGGTGATTTCATAACCCAATTAATGGAACTCGGTATTGATTTAGTAATAATGTATATCCTAATAAACTATTAGTATATGTAAGATACTGATTTTATTATATCTTCATGGTATTATAATAATTGAAGGAGGGGAGAAGGAAATAAAATAACGACACTTGTTAAAGAATATTATGTATTATTCAAGTCTCCTCCTTTGGTTTGAACTAAAACCTTCCTAGACAAGATTTTTTCCAAAACAAAGGCTTCTAATATGAGCGTAGTTATGTTGGGGAGGTATTTTGGTAGGGATTATTAAATTCAAATTGATTTATAGGTGTTTATAATTGGGGAGAGTGATTTCCCTTTTATAGTTATGGAGGAGTTGTATTCTTGTAAATATTCAAATGCCTTATGTATTAGGAAATTTTATTTTACCTCATGTTGTATCAAATTTTAAAACAAATTTAATAGTGGAAAATTATAATTGATACACACTTATTTCACAGAAATATTATATCATTTTTTTCATTTTGTTCCATATTGTTTATGATTATTCATTTTTAACCTTTTCTTACCACGGTAACTAGTTTTATAACATATGTAATTTAATCATTAAGACTAAATTAATTTGACAAATATTATAAAATTTAAACCTATTATTTAAAAATATTATATATAATTTTTAATATAAAAAAATGTGTTTGAGAATTATTTTCAACAATAGTGCATTTAATGCTCAAAAACACTACTTTAACCCAAACCATGGTAATAAAAACAATACAATTTGGGGGGTCAATATGTTCATTATACAAGATAATTTCGTAAATAAATAGAAATTATTTTATATTTATTAAAATTTAATAATAAATTCATATTGATAATTAATTTAGATATTCTAAATCATTTTATAATTAATATTTTTTATCAAATAACATTAATGTCAATTTTGACTTATTTTTATAATTTACATTTAAAAAATTAATAAATTGATTTAATTTGAATATATTATGTTCAAACCAGTGTAATATGATATATTAATCTAGAAAATTAATTTTATACCACAATTTATTGAATTCTCATTACTTTCAGTTTTTTAAGTATCATATATCTTAGTTAATTATGAATAAAAAAATTAATGTGTTGTCGTATTTTAAGCCTTTTATTTAAATAAGATATCTTTAAATGTTATTGATAAATTAATATGATAATAAAATCTCCTTTAAACATAAAAATAATATGCATAAAAATAAATATTGCAATGCCCCGAGTATAAACATTACATAATCATGTTATTTTTATTACTAGATATCCCTTTATTTTGGGGAAGATCATTTTGTATTAGAGTTTTAGAGAATTATGAATAACACATACATATAAAACCCATTAATTATAATTGGTCACTTATACTTAGTTTCTAATTTCATACAAATGAAAAAAATATAAAATAATGCATCATTCTCTTTATGAAAAAATCATCGAAATTTTCCCATTCACATAATTATTGTCCTAACACTTCGACAATCCCTTTAAAAAGAATGTATATAAAAGGGATGAAAAAATAAACTAAATTATAAATATAAAAAATGAAAACAAATAGTATATTGAATACCCATAAGAAAAATTAACATAAAAAATCATTTTTACTGTGAAAAAGTAATCATCATATAAAAATGATCATTATTTTACCTTTTGAGAATCAAACGATGTTCAAAAAAATTTTATAATTATGCATATAATATATATGTAGGTAATTTGGGACACAATTATAATAAAATTGAAAAACCATAAGGTAAAATTATATTCATGTGACTCTTATAAATGGAGTTACTATATTGTCGACTTCAATACCCAATGCATTGGAGGATATAATGTAGCCGTCTATCCTTAGTTTATCATGGAACCACCAATCATTTTTTATCACATAAACACCTAAAAATCCAACAAAAATTATATAATTATAAAATAAAAAAGCATATATTTTTCAATATTTCACTCATAAAATATCATTTTCACACTTAATAAATCATTTTATGTTACTAAAATATATATTCCATTTTGAAAACCCATTTAAATAATTTAAAACATATTAATTTTGAATATTGAATCATTATTTCCCATCACACATTGAATGTTTTTATATAAATTATAAAAATTTTATTTTAAAAAATTAATTTTCTAATAATTATATTAAATATTGTTTTATGAGACATACCTGAAAGATAAGGATTTGGAAGGATAAATTAATAAAACACTTATAATGATGTTTTAGTTAAAGAGTCCAAGACATGTATCAAATTATTGAATTGATCAATAATAAAATGAATTGATTATGTGTATCAAGATTAAATGTACATGAAAAAAAATGAAAATATATTTTCATTTATCATTATTCTCATTATAATTACATAACATGATCAATAATAAAGATGTTTACCCAAAAAATTGAAATTGCGTTAAACATTACCTTCATACATTATAATCAATCAAAACGTATGTCACATGAAATAGTAAAATCTAACAAAAAAATTAAATACCATTATAATAAATAAATTCCAGATATAACATCTTAATGAAATTTTATATATGCCTCAAAAAATAATATTGGTGAATAACATCAAAATATTCCTTAATGAATTTAAATTGAGATGAAGTCCCTTACCTCGAGTATGACTCATCATATTCAATTATTATTTTCTAGAATAATAAACAAAGGTAAATTATATAAATTATTTATAACTTTATTCAAGTATATTATTTCCATTATTTCAATTATTTTAATGTTATTAAAATTATGTTGGTTGTATTGACGACATTCACCTCTTGAGTCCATAATGAATTTGGATAGATGAATATAGATGTAAGTATTCGTTAATCAATCATCTATAGAATTATATTCATGAAATTATAATCACTATTATATTTAAATTATACATTTAAATTTATCCATTAAATATGGACATGAAAAAAAACTACATTACAATCATGGTGACAGTAAGTTGGGCGTGCACATTAGTGACATTTCCATTTTTCCATGATCATTATAGAGAGAATGTAAGGATAATTTAATATTTATAAGAATATGATAATATAAATAATATCGTATTAATATTTTAAATCCACATATATACTGCATCCATGTGAATTTATGATGAAAACCAATCGCATCGCTTCGTGGAGGCGATAGATCACAAGTACACACGAAGGATCTTGTAATTTTTCTGTTCATGGAATAGAATACACAAAAATGATATATTTTATTTTAATGAAGATAATTTTGACATAAATAGAGTATATAAATGTTAATTCTTTCATTATAACTATTCTTGATATACTGTGATTAATAAATAATTATATGAGTTCGTGAGCCGTTAGTTCATCGTACACACAAATGATAATTAATTTCCCATTTGATGGAAGTGGAGAATGATTTTAGTGATTATATTAACATAATAAAATATAATTATTTTTATAATACTATATATATTATTTCATCATGGTTGATTAATATTTGAAAGAAGTGGAATACAAAATAAAATAGAAATACTTGATTAAATGAATGTATCTTCTTCATACAATCTCTTTATCTTGACACAATAATACCAATAAATTTGGTGTTATGCCTCAGCTAAGAGCAGTATAATTTGTGTATGGATTATATGATGGAATTTGGAAAGATCATGGATGATAAATATATGTTCTTATGTGTAAATAAAATAGAATATGGGGTTCCCGATTATAATAGTGCGAAAATGCATTATTGGAATTCTTCAAAATATTAAAGTGTTATAAAATAATTTTATAGTAAAAATGGATACTGCTTAATTTATTATTAATACATGATTATGATGGGTATAAAGAACATAATAAAATTAAATTTTTTATGTTTTTACTAGTTTATAATCATGAACATTGGTTATTATTCCTTACTTAAGCTTCTTAATTCTTACTCTGACGTCGTCTGTTTTTACATTTTAAGAGATAATAGTTTACCATTAAATTAAAAAAGAAAACAATGGATCATTTATTTCATTGTAAACCTTATCATAATATTTATTATGAATTTAATATTTTTATTATTTTTATATCATTAAATAAAATATTGTTTATATTATAATAACTTTTTTTTCAATTATGTTTTTTTCATCACATGAGTTTTTAAAAATATCATAAATATATGATATCTTCAAAAAAAATTCATTAAAAAACAAATAAAAAATAGAAATAATCCATTAAATTAATCCATTTCATAATATATCTAATATTAACTTTATTTTTATGTATTCAATATAATTTATTTGATATTTTGTTTAATACAACTATAAATTCATCGTTATTTTATAATACAATAATGTAATTATTTGATTATTAAAAGTTTTAAAAAAGTTCCTTGATAAATTTACACATTTTATATTTCAAAATTATATTGATCGTTGAACGTATCATCTATAAATAACCATATTAAAAACATTTGATATGTTTAAAATAATATTATGTCACTTTTCATTGAATAAAATACTTTAAATGGATTATGTAATCCAAGTAGCTCCAGAAGATCAAAATATCGAACAAAGAATGATTTCATTACAATAAACCATCCAATAAAATCACTAAAAGCATTTTGGTAAATTTCCATTATTTTTATATTTTTTATTTCTATTAATTAATAGATTTACCCTAAAGCGTGCTAAGAAAACTAATGTTATTTTTCATATTATTCAAAAATGGGATAAATTTAAAAAAAATTACTTTCTTAATTAAAAAATTGAATAAACTTATAAATAATCATTGAAAAATATTGGATAAATGTTATTAAAAAATAATCATGATGACATAATAAGAAAACAATTTTTAAAGGTAAATTATTCAGAAGATTGAAATTTTTTTTATATCCAAATTCAAATTTTAAATATATTCCAATTAGATAAATTATATTGGATGATATTAAACTTATCTAATTATACTTTAAAAACTATTAAAAATATAGTGTCACACTATAAATTGTTTAGATGAAAATAGTTGCATTCAATTAAATTATTTTTTTAATATTCATCAAAAAATGAAACATATCACTAAATTACTGAAAAAATCAATGAAATTAAATATTTATATTATTTTTTATAATAATAATATTATATTTCAAAACATAATTTATTAAAGTGAAAACAACATTATTTAGAAAAACTTCATCATGAAAAGGTGGAAAAAATTACTTTTTTAGAATCATATTAATATTATGTGTAATATTGTATTTTGTTATTATATAATTTTTACAAAACAAACAATATGAATTTTAAATTATTATATATATATATCAATAATATAATCTAACCAGAGTGGATTGTATATTTGTTGGTATAAAACACATTTTTGGTAATTTAAATATTTTTTTTGAAAAACTTTTCCATTTATATGAGAAATTGTTTAATTTTCATTAATAATTAAATGGTCAAAAATTTAATCAAATACTAATGGGTAAAAATAAATTCTTAATTGGACTATCATTTAAAAAACCATGATTCGAGTGACAATTTATTAATAGTAAAATTTAAATAATAACATTTAGTTGTTTGTTTAAACTCGATGTGGTATATCATGTATGCTCTCGAACATAATGACTATTTTTTAAAAACAAAGGATGTGGAGTTCACCTACTTTTTTTAAAAAAAAATTCAACATAATTTTCAATTTTGGTAAATAAACTAGGGGTTTGACTTTTTAAAATACCTTTTTTCATATCCCACATTAGAAAATGGATTAATAAAAAATCATCTTTAATAGACATAACGTGATGTATAAAGGTCACCTGGTATAACACATAATAGGTTTCCATATAAGGAAACATGGACAAGGATGAGAAATTTAACAATTAGTTTCTGATATAGAGTGATATAGATCCTGGTAAAAAGAATTCTTACAATCATAAAAACATAAATCTATGATTGGTTAAATAGACTTTGGTTACATTATAAGAAAAGCAAATAGATGATGATTTTATTTCAAGATTACTATAATATAGTTAAGGAATTATTTTACTTCATTTACTAATAAACGAATGAAATTTTGTTACTTAACCATTATAGTTTTATCCTTTAATTATTTCTAACCACAAAATCATATTTTTCTTCAAACAATGAGTATTAAAGATGAATTTTTGATAACTGAAGCACTAGAATCAACTTTTAGAGAAAAACGTAATCTAAAATGATTAACTATTAACTTCTCATATCAGGAAACTCTAAAAAACATAAATTATTATGATAAAATAATAAAATTTTCCAAAAATAATAAATCATCATATGAATAGAAACTACAGTAATCTCAAAAATTCAATCGATATATCGAAAGTTCATCATAGTCCATTTGTTAAATAATTATACCTAGAATTACTAAAAAATAAAAAAAAACTAAACTTGAAACTAAAAATAAAAAAGGATATTGTCACATATTATTCCAAGATATATTTTAATAATTATTAAAAAATAACATAAATTACTCCTAAAGTCTCATACCAAAAAGTTATTATCCAAATAATCATAGAAAATATCCTAAAAACATCAATAAATAACAAGAATCACTATAAATATATAATAAAATAATATATTCTCCCAAAAAAATACATTCTTTATTATATAATCAAAATCACATGCAACACTATTTATGTCATAATTAAATGGTTAGAAAAATAAAAAACATATTCTGAAATAACATTAATCAATAAATCACTATATAATTTTGTTATACCACTATTATACATTTAATAAAACATATGTTAAAAAAATAAACTTATTCTTCATCCAAATAAAAATTTAATAAAAAAATAAAAAATTTAACTATTAGGGACTTCACATAGGCTAATGGGAGGCATTGCATCTTTATTGACATTCAGTTGTCGGTTCAATTCTCAGGACCCTGCTGGAGGTGGCGGGTTGTTATATATCATGTGGGTTTTCATGTTTCTAAAAAACCATTAATATAATTTTTTAAAATTATAGATATATATGAAACATCCTAAAATTAGCCACAATTCTTATTAACCTCAATGGTTACATCATACCATTAATTCTTCATCCTAAAATGTTGTAACACATAATTTCATATGAAATAAATGTCTCTGGAAATATTGTAAGTCATCTTAATGATTCATAACTAAAATCATCAAAGGGGTTTTAGGATACACTAATCATATGATCAGCCTAAAAAGGACAAACATCTATTGATATCTATAACTCTTAAGAAAACCTCATAACCACCAAATTTCTATAAACCCTTTTTTGATACCAAATGTAAGCACTCGACCATAAAAAATAAATATTTCAGTTATTTTTAAAAATAATAATCATAAACCTTCCCCAAATATAGTTTATGTTTATTGTTTTAGAGAATTCGGAAAAACACACATAGTAAACTCATACATTACATGTGGAATCTAATACCAAGTATAAATTTTTTTGATCAAAAGAAATATTTTAAAATAATTCATGGTTTATATTAATGAATAAACCATCAAAATTATTCTCTTGATATCATCCTTGTGATAACACATCCCTAAGAACTATGAAAAACATTTTATAACATGGTATTACCAAAAAATATATATAAGGAACAAAAAAGAAATGAAACAATTAGTCTTGTGAAAGCCCATACAAAAATTTCCCTAAAACAGTCCTCAGAACCCTGAATTATAAATCATTATATCAAAAAGATCATAATGTTACCATTTTAAAATCAATCTATTTTCATGAAATCTCATAAGGAAGAATATAATTTATATGAAGGTAACTTGGGACATAATTAGGGTAAATATTAATAACCATGCAATCCAATTCAATATATGTCAGACTTACAAATGAAATAACCATAATTCCAACTTCCATGCCCAATGTATTATTGGCTATATCATGACAACTCATCCTTTTTTTATAATTGAACAAGCCTTCATTAGTTTTTTAGGTAACCAACTATAAAATGTGCGTGTACCATTATATAATCATAACCACTAATATCATGAAATTTTAAACATGTCACTCATTCAATTTAATTTTTAAAAATTAGAAAACAATTTAGGTTCTTTAAATAATCAATTCATTTTCAGAACCCATTTAATACATTTAAAAATATATTTTAAAATGAATTAGTCACATACCACTTCGAAACATTTGAGGGGAATTCAAAAATTAATATTTTAAAAAATTCATCTCCAATATAAATTCATTAATGAAGTTCTTTTATAAAACATGTGCATGAAAGATACTATTTTGGGATAATAAATAATTAAAACCCGTAAAAAGACGTTTTAGTTAACTAGTGCCTTAAAAATATCAGATAATTTAAATAATAATTATTAAAATTAATAGATTATGTGTATCCACTATAAATACAAATAAACAAGTGTAAAAGACATATGATATTCAAAAATTTTACAATAGAATATCTTATCATGACATAAACAAGATGAATATGATTAACCCAAAAATTGAAAATTGGATTAAAAATAACCTTACTACTTTTTAATCTATAAAATCATATTCAACATGGAATTTTAAATAATAAAAAATTTAAATATCATGATAATAAATAAATTCAATACATTACATTTCAATGGTATGTTATATACAACTTATAGAAATATATTTTGTATATCATCAAAATATACCTCAAATAATTATAATTTAAACTAACTCCCTTACATTGAGTCTGACTCATCACGTACATTCATTATTTTTTGAATAATAAAATTATTATAATTATATAAATGTTTCAAAACAGTATTAAATATTATTATTCCTTTTTATATCACTTATTTTCATGTTATAAAAAAACTTAATTATTCAAGTTCTAGGGTGGGGTTTTGAAAATATTCGGTAGTTGAGTCCAAATTTACTTTGGCATGATGTCTATAATAAAAAGTGGTAATAAGTACATCATCTATAGAATACTAATCATGACATGAAAAATAGTGTAATGTATCAATTACACTTATTAATTCATTCATTAAATATTGATATAAAAAATTTAACTATGTCACATTCATGTTGATGGTATTCCTTATGTACGAATGAGTAATGTTTCAATTTTTCAATAATTTTTTTATAAATAAGATTGTATTATATTATTTTTAATTAATTATACTAGTACAATTAATATCATATTGATCATTTATGTACACTAATATATATCAAACATGAGATGGGGTGATGAAAAATGAATGACATGGATTTGTAAAAGAGATAGTTCACATGCACACATGAACAAAATTATCATTTTTACGTGCCTGGAAATGTACAAATTCAAATGATATGTATTAATTTAATTAATATAAATATGTTATTAATTAAATATATATATTTTAATTCCATCATTTTAATTTTTCTTGAGATACTATGATGGAAAATGAATTATATCGATTCGTGGTGCCGTTATTCACTTACCCACGAACAATAATTCTTTACCAATTTGATGGAATTGGAGATGTATTGAGTTGATTAAATTTCAATAATATTATTTAATCTTATTGGGGATAATTTATTTATTATTTAATCATGTATAAATAATATATAAATTAAGGTAATAAAAAAATAATATATATATACATGATTAAAAAAATACATCTTTTTCGGACAATCGATTTTTAATGTCACCTTCAGACAAGTGATGATGTTATTATGTGTAAATTATGATCTCTATAATGTGGGTAGAGATTCTTTGATGACATTTGGGATGATATATTTTGATCCAAATACGTTTTAATGTGTCATGAAAATTTAATAAGGGGGAAATTTGTTTAAGAGATGGACGAGGCACACATGAAAATTTAAAAAATATCAAATTAACATAAATTAATTTTATTTTATAAATAGGTCAAAACTAAATTATTTATAATATAAGATTATTATGGTTATAAAATAATTCATCCAATGAAATTTCTATAAGTTTTTTCCATTTCATTATCCTTATCTTTTAGACTTAAGCCTTATTTATCCTTTTTAATTATTTTTTTGACTACATGTGTTTTTTCTCCATAAGGGTTAACATTCTCACAATTAAAATAACAATGATCCAGAAAATTATTATTTATAAAATATTAAACCTTAACATAATAATTTATCCAAATTTTATATTTTTATATAATGTTTTGTATTTGATAAAATATTATTAATTCTATAATATAATTTAAGACAATTTTCGAACTATTTATTACTTGACTTTTTAAAAATATAAAAAGAATACGATTTGATCAATAAAAATATTTTAAATCTTCAATAATATGTCAATTTAATCTATTGAATTATTATATGACAATAATTATCTAAATTTATTTTATTTTAGTAATTTAAATATCATATATATTTTATTTTCTCTTATTAAACAATTCTTGCATCATCATTGTCTAAGCATTCACGTTAATTATTTCTCTCATAAAATTTAAAAATAAATTATGATGATTAATATAAAATCATTATATTTCAAAATAATCTCTATAGTTCTACATATCCCCAATATAATCCCATATTATAAATATTTCATTTCCTAAAAAAAGATTGACAAAATTAACTTTTTGTTAAATCAAATATTATAAATATATTTATGTCATCTAAGTTTATCCGATAGATCAAAAAATAATCCCAATAATGATTATGGTTGAGAATAATTTATCTAATAAAATTACGACATGTGTTAGGGTAATTTGATATTATTTATAATATTATATTCACCCATCATTTCCTAATTTACCCATAACCATTATAATAAAAAACACTACATTTACTATTCATATTGTCCAAATTTAAATTTTACCAATTTAAAAACATTAGACCATATGATTTGAAATATTTAATCCACTTTTTAAAATTCAAAACACGTTACTGTCAAATATTTATTTGAAATTCAACTCATTGAAAAAATGAGAAACTATGTTTTTAAAGTGAAAATGCTCATATGAGTGAAATATATTTATATCCAAATTCAATGTGAAATTTATTTAAATGAACTAATTTGGATTAAATTATAACAATTTAACTAATTATAAAATAAAATAAATTTATAATATAATTTAACAGTGTGAATTATTTAAAATAAAATCTATTTCCAATTAAATTGTGATATTTTCCACTATTTATCTAAATATTAATGTAATAAAATAAATACCAGAAAATCATAAAAATTAAAATTTTAAATTTTAATTACACATAAGATGATTATTTTTCCAACTACACTTTCTAAAAGTCTCAAAAACTACATTTAAAAAAATTGTTTCTTCAAAAGGAGGGAAACATACTCTTTAGAAAAAAAGCTCTTTTTATCATTAAAATTGGATTTTTATCTTATATGATGCTTAGAAAAACTTATCATTATTATAAAATACAATATAGAATATTATTTATAAATATATATATATAATTTTTTCTAATTTGTTTTCTTATTTATTGGTACAAAACACACTTCTGCACATCTAATGAGTTTATTAGAAAACCATTTCCTTTTATTACAAAGGGGTTTATTTTTATTTATAATAATTAGGTAAAATATACAGATATATATATACATTTTAACGCCATATGTTCATAATTTAGTTAAACATGTCCATACTCACCACTCTATATGATAGGTTATAACCGTAGAATTTAAATGATTATATTTATTTGTTCATTTAAACTCAATGTTGTTTATCATATATAATATAGAACATATTATATCATTACTAAAAACATTGTATCATACAAATATTATTTTCTACTATCCCTAAGAATTATATACAATAAAATTAAGTAAGTATACTTTTTCATAATTTTCATTTCTTATGTTTTTATAGAGGTCACATTCATTGTATAATAACGTAATAACGAAATAAAATTTATTCTAAGGTAATTATAATAAAAGTATTTTTATCTTTTGGGTTTTACAAAAGATGGTAGGTAATTTTAGACCACATATCTCTAATTCACACATTATGTAATCTCGTTATTACATAAATAATAATAGTTAATATGAACTATTTTCAATCATCATTATTGTAAGAAATAATATGTTGACCCAATTAAATAATATAAATTATTATGATTCCAAATATATAATAAATTTTATAGAAATTTAATTCCAAATATTAGAATAATATAATTTAAAATTTCTCATGGCTGTGACGGGATAGAAAATTTTCGATGTGAAAAAGTTGAAAATTTAAATTTGTTTTTGAATAAACTTTTAATATTAAAATTATTTGAATGACCTATTTGGATTAATAGATGTATAATTGAGATATTTTTTTTTTAAACATATTTAAAAAAAATAATTTATCTATTTAAATTATTTAGATGAAATGGTAGTTTTTAATTAAAATCCAATATTTTTAACTATTCATCCATGAAGATACATTTCATAAAAATATGAAAAAATCACCATAATATAAATTTTTTATTACTATTTCCTAAAATATGTTTATATTTTAAATAAATTTTATAAATGTTGTAAAAATAAATTTTAAATAATGTGGGCAAAGAATTATTAAACGATCTTATAAAAGAAATATTTTAAGATAATATTCTACATTCAATCAAATGATTCATTTTTATTACTATTAAATATATTAATAAAAAATTTAATAAACTGTATTTTTTAATAAAAGTGTAAAATATATTTATACCCACTATTTAAAACAACTTGGAAATAACTATCATAAAAAATTACAATATTAATATTATGTTGTTCTTCGGTAAAACAATGTCTTATGTGAAATGAATGCTATCAAATAATGTCATAGTCTAATGTAATAAAATCTAATTTAGTGGCCTGTATAATTTAATCATTTGAGATTACATTAATTATTTTAAAATCACATGGTGTTACAAACCCAACAACATGAAAATGACTAACTATATTACTGAATGGGTTCCACATCAAATAATAAAATGTATCCCAACATAGGTCAATCCAAAATGTTTGTAAACCTATAATTAATAAGATCAAAAAACAAATAGAAGTAATATAAATACATTATTTAATGTCCTAGAACACTAAATAAAGTCATCGTATTTACAATATTCTTAATGACTACCCATGAAGCAACCACATAAATGATTGATTCTTCCACAATTAATATATGACGACTCAACAATTGTCTAATAAAAGGAAATTAGTGTATAATAACACACACATAAAAATCTTCTAACATATAATTTTTAATGAAATCGTACCAATAGATCCTAATATTCCCCATATGTTATACATTATACATGGATAGAACAATGTGTTTATTAGTAAAAAACACTAAAAACTATTTTTTAAATTCATATAACATAGAATTAATAAATACATTTGATAATAATAAATTATTTATAATAAGAAATAACATCATAACTAACTCATAAATCCATCAATTTCTTATTAAGTGTATTATTTTGATAACCTAATATTTCAACCACATTTAATGATGTCCTGACTACAAATCAATCATCGAGAACCAGTTATATCAAATCCCTCATATAAATTTATCATCAACAAATATGAGTGTATTGTTTTAATTCATATCAAATGATTTGAATGATGATAATAAATTAATAAATGTTGACTCTTGTATTCGTTTCTCTCATTCTGAAATGGATTAGAAGATAGTGACATAATTTATTTATTAAAACCATAATATAAAATATCAAATATATTAATATTTTTCACAAGTAACTAAAAGACTATCATTTAATTGAAATACATAATAATTTTTGGGACAGATATCTATAATCATAAGAAAAACATGATCAATTGTAAAGATATTAGTTCCATAACCTTTTTAAAAAATACATTCATGGAATCCATAATAACCCTATAAAATACAATTGATATATCCCTTACACAATACATATCATATAAAAAATAATTGATGATAAGGGCACGCAACAACTCCTAACAATTGATGTATTTTTTTTAATAAACATGAAATTCTACCTATAAGCCTTAAATTATATGTTGCACCACCTAAATAAATCCCCAATAGAGAACATTTAAAAATTATTAATAATCAAAAGGATTTTATTATGTGGTGCTATCTACAGAAACATTTTCATTTCTGAAGAGAATCATCTCCCCATTATCAACAATAAATATTTTCAAACATTATATAAGCTATTATGACATCCAATTGCTGAATGAATACAATGGCCACTAGAATTCTCTATGAATCATTTCCCAAATAATAAATGTTGGTAGGTAAAATAAAATAGTGCATACTACATTTTTTTTAAAAAAATACACTTATGTAGAACATAAGTGGATTATATATTTCACACATATTGAATCAACCAGTTTGGGAAACACATATAACCATGACATACTTCATAGATAGTCCATAACCGATGGATACCACCACCATGACTATGATATTATTTCAATTACTGAGGATAACTGTAATAATATTATTCTGTTCTCCCTCGATATTCCTTTTCAACTTACTAAATTTTGGAGGACTCTATTGCATAAAATAACTCATCCAGTTCCACTATAATATATGATTCTGAAGAACAACTATTGCATTACACATAATACCAAGGATGTACATGAACATTGTAATCCAGTTACCTTGACATGAACTTGATTAAAAAACAATAATTGATCCTCAATATTGAGTCTAAAACTACCACAACTGGTAAAACATATTGTAGAAGGTTGAATCTAACTCCATGCTCTCTAAATAATTATCTAAAAATGAATCTATGAACATTGGGTCACATATCTTATACATTTAGAGATTGTGTTAATCCCCATTCATAATAATCATATAATAGGTATCCCCATTTCATTAAAAAAAATTACAAATCTCTTACAATGCGATATGTCATAAACATGAAAGGGTGTCTTTCCCTCGATCATTAGATTCAAATATTTCACTGAATTTATCTTATTCTTCAACTAAGTTGTTTTACATTTTAATATATTAATTATGAATCTTTATAATTAATATTTATCACCAACATATTTGATATCCCAGTGGGGTGGGGGATAATCGTAATATCATGTCATCATGCCTCAAACATTGTAGAATAATGAAACTGTTCTTGATACTGATCCCATAACATCTTACATGAGACAACTTTCAATTTAATATACTATAGAAAAAATAACCATATATTTCATGATGCACTAGAAAGAAAATTCATACATATTGAAAAAAATATATTATTATGATCACAATGTAAGTAGAATAAAATTTATACCTCCTGAAACCAAGGCACATAATATATATATAAAATAAACCCCAAATTCATAGTGAGACTCAATCACTACGACATTATATAATTTCACCATCCAATCATCTTCATTATCCAAAAACATTTGGTGATCTACATTATTATCTCGAATAATATATTCATTACGAACCTAATGATTAGATGGACCATGATCTATTCTAGAAAAAAGAAAAATGATAGAATATGATAAAACTATATAATGAAATATTTATTTTATAAAATAAAATAAAATTTAATTTAATTTCAATTTTTTACCTAATAATCACATGATCTTTACCATGACATTTACCCAAAAAAGGACATCACCCAACATAGAATGGATAGAAAATAGAAATCTAAATTAGTTTGATCATAGGGGGCATAAATTTGAATAAATTTTTTTTATCCTTGTGAAAAAACTAAGACATGTTTAAAATATATTTTTTCTTACTAACTGAGGGGTTTTTATAACAAATCATTTACAAAACCTATTATTTTTATATTTATGTACCACATCATTAGAGACTGTCTATTATTAAAAACATATTGTTATTTTCAATAATATTTCCCATTTTCACTTATAAAAAGGGAATATATTCCTTACATCAATATCACTAATTAAATTATTAACCAAAAAACCCATCAATTTCTTGTACCCCTAGAATAATAAAATTCAGAAATTATATTTTTGTATGATTATGACATCCTATGCCCTACATTTCCTTGGGATCTTTCATAATGATATCGAACTATTCAACATGAATAATATTTATTACATAAATTTATCCCCTTATTTCATACATTTATAATTATTATTTTCACATACATATATATTAGACTCAATATTTACATTATAATTAGTTTTATTATTTTAATTTCATATTAATTATAATTATTTCTCTATTTATTATAATAATGAAAAAATGAAATTTATGATTAAATACAGATAACCTCATCAAAAAAGAATCAAGTTTCATTTTCTGGAACAACCTCGCTTGGTAGGTCATAAAAGTGAATTCAAAAAATAATTATTAAAAAAATAAATTTTTCATGATTCTTATAAGATAAAGAATGTTAATATTTTCTCATTTTCAATTAAAAAATCATCATAAATGTGTAATAATAGACTATTACTTCCTTGGGAATACGCATTCCACTTTTAATTTTTTCCATTCATGTATTTTCCAAAGAATGGTTTTCATATATAAATATTTTATTAATGATACCACTAAGATATGTTGTTATAAATTACAAAACATATTAATAATATATACAACGAACAATAATCGTTTATTAATTCAATTAAAACGTTTATATAAAGAGGGAAATCATCATATTCATATCATGTAATATTTTATATCTATTAAATCATTATTTAATAATATATTATTTAGATATATCACCATAAAAATAATAATAAGATAATTATTCTATTTTCATTATGATACTTCATCTACACCATAATATATTCATTCGTTTATCATGGTGTTCTTTTGTTTGGGTAATTTATAACAGCTCCATTATAGATGTTGTGAAGCTATAAGATTGATTATTTTGGAAATGATTTTAGGTATAATATGAGTTATATATATATATATGTAATTTATTATTATTTATGGAATGGTAATATTATTGTTAAAGTTATTAATATTGAATTTGGATTTCGTGCATTAAGATTCACTAAAAATAATCATCATTTATTTCATCTTCCTTAATTGTAAACAAAAATAATATTATAATGATATTAATCCATTTTTAAGATAATTAAACATGTATTAATGTAAATTTATATATTTTTTATTTATTAAAATTTGAAATATTATGAATACCAACAATATATTTTAGGATACTATAAAATCTAATCAGACTATAATAAAATAATATGAAAAAATATGCAAAATGTAACTATATTATTTTATAATAAATATATATAGAAAATGTATAAAAGAAATTTTATTTGGTTAAGGTTATTAATTAAATAATTTTTTATCTATGTGGGTGATAAAATGGTTAAAATTTAATTTTTTTAAGTCAATATAATAGGTAAGCATTTTCTTGTTCTGAATTCTAGTTCATTGAGACATGTTAAATTTTTTAACCATGATTACATTATTAGTGATATATGGTTTAAAAAACATTGACTATTTTATAAACTATTTTCATGTAATACATTGGTTTCACTAATCCATATAAAGTTATATTAATTGATTTTAATTATGTTGATGTCTTACCCCACTCATAATATATTTTGGTAACTCTATTTTCAATCAATGAGCTTAGACCATTCTATTGACCTCATTTTATATAATTTATATAAATTATTTATCTCAATTTTACTCTATATTATTCTCTCACATTTAAGATTTCAAATACAAACAATATAAAATATTTTATTTTTTGTGGATTATGTTTCCCATAATGTATATAGATAAATCAAATAACCTTTCTAGAAGATATAATGATTTATTAAGAATATTTCATTTCCACACATTAGTTCTCCCACCATAGTTTCTTATTATATGTTAAAATATATTATTCATCAAGAAAATTGTGTTTTAATAAAAATATAGATTTATTTATATTAAAACAATGTTATTTTTCAAAAAATAAAATTTTAAATTATTGAAAAAGGTAAATTACAATTCAATATGAAATGTATTATAACTCGATCCTCATTTCAAATACATAAAATTATTTTATTATAATAATATATAATTATAGATTAATTTTACCAGTAACATATTGTTTAGATATTTATTTTTGATAATTAAATATTTGTTTCTAAATTATTTCAATGTTAATATTTTTTTTAATTTCACTTTTATGTTTTCACCTCTAATTTCATTTTCATATTCATAACAATTTACACTCATAGGATATATGATAAATAATTTATTATCTAATATATATGTGTGTTTAGGTATATATTATATAGTAAAAATCAATAAGATTATTTATTACTTATTGTGTGATATTGTTCAAAACATTATTTTTTCAAACATAGATTTCATTATGTCATCATACTTCTACTTTTCCTTCACAAAAAATGGGAATGTATTTATTTGAAACATTCCATGTTATTTTAATATAATATATGTTTTATAATTATTAAATAAAATATATAGTCCATCATTAAAATATTTTTCCTAACCATCCACCTGAATATGAAAAAATATATACAATGAATTTTATATATGATTATAATGTTGTTTATTCCATTGATTAAATGGTGTTTCCCAAGATATCGTATATAAATTGGTTATAGAAATTATCAACATACCCATATACCTTTACCCCATTAATATTTTCTTGATGGATTCTTATATAGGAACCTATTTTATATCATGAATGTAGATCTTATTTAAAATAGTTATATTTTTTTCAATAAATATGTTTAATAATTAATCTTATACATTGACTATTTATTTTGTAACCATTAATATTATTTCTCTAGATGTTTTATGATCATGTAAAAACTTTTATTTGTATTGGGAAAATTAAAGGAATTCATTAATTAATTTTCCAATATATAAGATTACTAGGAAATGATATTATGTATTTTTTACATATTATCTCTTAAGATGAATACATTGAACTTAAAGAAGTTACTATTAAAACTTGAAATTATATAACACATCGATGCACTGATTATTTTCATGAGAATCAAAATATTATATATATGGTATGTTCTTTATAATTTAAATAACATCTATTGGCTATGGACATGCTGGTAAGAATGGTGTTTTGGCAAAGGCACGAGCATTAAGATCAAGATGTCAGGTATTATGAATTAAGTCATCACAGATCTAACCATTATTAACTATGTGATTTCTTTATTTATATTTCAATAAATGGATATATTATGATATTAGTTTTATCATATTATGTAATTATGAATATTTCTTATTCAATCTATAATATTTAATTCATGTTTATTGAACGATTTCTGTAATTGTGTGTTTTCCCTTATTGACCATCTGTAATAAAAACTTATTATTTTTACATTTCCCTAGGTTATGAAAATTATAAAAGATTTTGTTACTAGATTAATAAAATATATATGGGATAACAGTGAATATATATATAAAACATATTATAGACTAAGTGGTTTCATTCATAATATTAATGAAAAATTCCATTCCTTAAGGAACAAATGATCTTTATTATTTTATGATTAATTAAAACTTTTTAATGTTATAATCTTAAATATATCGTGAATGAATATAATAAAATAGATTCTTTATGTCATGTAATTATGTGATATTTATTTTCTTGAATCAATAGTTGGTGTAAAATATTGTATATAAAATATGGGATTTCATAATCGGATCTGACTCTCTCTACATGTTTATTAAATGTTTAGTAAGATAGGGTAGATATTACTTTAATAGGAATAGATAATTCTTTGAAATAATATATGATTTAGTGTTACATTAATACATAATTGATTATTTATTGATTATGATAAGAATGAATTAGTAAAAACATTATAAATATATTTAAGCGGGAATTCTATGAAAAGGATAATATCCCATTGTATTGGTAATGTAGATACATTAGGGCTCATATAGAAATTACACACATGTTTGGGTACTATAACATTATGTAGGCTCATGAAAAAATGTATATAGTGGTAATAACTTCGAAATGAAAAATCGGGTATTTACTTTATTGTCCCCCGGTAAAAAACGTTTTCGTTTGGTACGCTATGATTGACACTCATGGGGGATATGCTTTGGATTACCATGTTCTATTTATGAACTGTTATGATGGATTTACATATTATTTTAATCAATAATCATAGCGAAACAAAATGAATAATTAAAACAGAAAACCATGTTCTAGAAAAAGATAGTCGTTGGTTAATAAACTATTATCATATGTTTAAAATGAATGATTCAGAGAGGA
Organism: Viscum album; assembly: GCA_963277665.1. Taxonomy (NCBI): domain Eukaryota; kingdom Viridiplantae; phylum Streptophyta; class Magnoliopsida; order Santalales; family Viscaceae; genus Viscum; species Viscum album. Next base: position 541,286,596 of record OY728165.1, read on the forward strand.
AGACATAATCATATTGATGTTTTAATATTCATAATTTGGATATAATAAAAAGTAATTTGTTTTTAGGATTGTTTTGATAAATGATCATGATGATGAATCATAGAATTTTTTGTATCAAGAAACCATTATGTCTTATAATAAACTATCATTGAATTCATAAATGGAATAGAATTATAAAAAATACTAATTATGATGGAAATTTGATTTTTCTAGTCTCTCATAATGTATTGATACAGATATTTTAATATATATATTATTTCATAAAACATATATATATTTTCAGTATTGAGTGAAATTTATTATTGATATTCATATATATTTTAATTTTATGAGGAATATGTGATATATATAATGATTTCACATACATTTTAAATTTTATCTTAATAATATACATTGAATATTTTTTGACCTTGTATAATAGTTGTTAATATAATTTAATATATATATTGTATTATTTTGAAAGAGAATAAATGGTTACCCTATTGTTTTGTTACTTATATATTTAGATGGATTTTGGATAGGTAAATGTATTTGAGATTGCTTGATTAGTGTATTTGAATGCCTAAATATATTATTATATAAAGGATGAGTATTTATTGATAAGAGATTACTCACTACATCTAGAAAAATAAAGTAATCCACATTATTTAATAGATTTTATATCATGAATGATAATTGTTTTTAAGAATACCATCAGCTAAATTTTTCAATGAGTAATAATTAATATTTTAAGGATAAAACTTATTTGATATGTTAGAATGTATCACCCCAAAATGTAAATATATTTTTAATCATAAAAAATTCAATTTTTTTGACAGGTTCCTCTCCATGCAACAAAAAATATAACCCATACATTGATATTAGATAAAATATAATAATTTGAATTTGAGTGTTAGATCATACATGAAAAATTAGTAGGAATGAATAGAAGTAACCGATATATGAAATATGTTTAGAATATAAATAATGTTAACATATAATATGAAATGGTCTTAAAAGAATATCAAATAATATCATTTTATTCATATAATTTTATCAATCATCGAATTATGTTCATATGTTATGATTGTTTATCATAATAAAATTATTGTTAATTTATTTGACAATATATTTTATGAATATTTGGAAAAAATTATTTAATAAATGATAAAGAAAAGGAAAATAGTATAGTGTGTTATAATGATTTTTTCCTTATATTAATAGTTTTTCACTAAATTAAATATTTTCATTAAAAATTTAAATTTATATATATAGGAATTATAATATTATAAATAAATATTAGTTTTTTAATCATCATGTTAATATATTGATTATAATATTCTTTTGGGATATCTTCAATTGAATTAGTATTGATTTAAAAAAAAATGGGAGGCCTTTTTTAAAAAACAATGTTATTTAATGACTTTACTAGTTAGTATGTTTTCATTGAAATTCTGGAAATCGATTCAAAAATAATAATTCTAAAATTAAAATTTTAAAAATTAAATTACGGATTCATTATTACAAAAATATATTTGATATTTTAGAACATAGTTAATAATAATGTCAATAAATTGATGTTATTATATTTATTACTATTTTTTAAAAAATAATTCTAATCAATATTAATCATATATTTTCAAAACATTGGCAATATATTATTTATTATTATAAAAAAAATATATGTACACCTTTTTAATTATGGGTAAAATACATAGGTAAAAAGTATTTTCCCAATAATTGGAAATTTAGGTTAAAAAGGATTTATAAAATCTAAAAAGGCTAATAAATGATTCCAATTGTGTGATTGAGGATTTTTATATCATTATATTTTCCTCACTCATTTTGTAGAATTTTGGTGGTATATTTCAAGTGAGTGTCTTAACATTATTAGAAATTTCGGGAATTTTAAAATGTATTATAGATTTTTACTTATAAAATATTCATATCACTAAACAATTGATACAACTCTTAAATCTGGTCAACATACTTAAACCACACCCTTTTTACTTCCACAAAAAATCCAATATTACATTAATATACTTCTAATCATAGTATATTATCATGTTGCCTCTATTTAAAAGTGATTATATTTGGAAATCAGAAAGTACACACCATGACCAATTTCTTCATTATGACATCATTTAATTTTCTATTACATTTAAATTTATTATTTTCACATCCCTAATGGTGACCCTAGTAATATTTATATATTTAATTTTATTACTTAAAATGAATAATAACTAAAAACACTTCCACATATCTTCAAGAAAAACAAAAATTACATATTTCATGTATGTGCAATCTAAAACCTCAACAAAGCTTTATATTTTGTTTTCTAAAACAATAATACACGACGGGTCCCTGGTATGTTTCATTCCATTTTTATTTTAAAACACTTCATAGACATTCCAAAAAATATGAATAATGGATAAATATTATTATTATGATATAATGGTAGATATTAAATTACAAATCTTAGAACCTATTAATTATTTGATGAAAAATGGCCCGCAATAAATAAATCATTTAAAATAATCATTAAAAGAGAGAAAATATTTTCATCCATTTTATCTATTGTTTTAATATTGATTAATTTTTATTCTACATCATTATAATTCTTATATATTGAACTAATATAGACAAAATATTTTTATAATGGTTCCTTTATTGGGGTATTACAACCAAACCACCACATAATAATGCATTAATCATGGTAGGTTCAGGTTTGTGTCAGTTTAACAACATATATGAAAAATTGTATTAAATTATGAATAGATTTTATCTAGGAACATAATCACTTGTATAATATATAAAATATGAAACTGAATATTTTTTCTAGAATGGTAAAATCATTTCTAAACATATTTATAATGAAAACACCGTTCATTCATAAATAATAAAAAATAGATTATCATTAGCAATATAATATTCATAGTTTTAACAAAAACTACAATAGAATGAAATTATAACATTATAAGTATCTGTAAATGTTTATTTTAACGTCGTTAATTAAATTTATATAATGAAATTTATAGTATGAATTCATTTAATAATATTTTAAAACAAATATTAATGATCTAAATATAAACACATGATGAAGTAAATTTGGTTAAAAAATATTTGTAATTAATATAGTGATTGGGTATATATAAAGGGTATTAATGAAATTTTATTTTATTATGTATTTTAATTGAATTATTATAATATATATGTTGGTGTTATGGGATTTGAACATTTTTTCATGCAAGTCAGGATAATTGCTAGGCGTGTTCTTTGTCTAAATTTTGATTTGTTGGTACAAATAACATATTATTCACCATGATATAATTGTATGGGGTACCATTTTTCTTTTAACCCAATAGTATTTTATAATATTTTTAATAATTATTAATTCATGGTAATAAAAAAATTCGTTTCATTTAATGTAATTTTACTCATATGTTCCACAGTCGTAAGAGTTTTTGAAACCTCAATTTTAATTCATTGACATATGAAAATTGTAACACCCTGAGTTTTTATGATATATATTATTTTTAATTTATTGGATGTCTTAAATTTTATATTACACCTTTATTATATTTTACTATACACAACACCGTATTATCTTGCAGTATACACAACACAATTCTTGGCTCATGTTACACACAATTTCAAGTTCATTTTGTAGAAATTATTATACGTAGCATTAACTATAGATTTTTATGAAAATTGTAACACCCTGAGTTTTTATGATATATATTATTATGAATGATTCATGAAATTTAATGTCAAATTTCTAATATATACATCACTAAAATTGAGTTGGTGTGTAAGAAAAAATAATCCTCAATGGAATGTAAATTCTATGAATTTAGTTACCTAACACATTCTTTAGGTTAAACATGATTTACCCTAATATATATTGGTTATAAACAAATAATTAAATTATAAGTTAGCCATATTACTTATTAAATTTTCATATTTTATTGTTTTATAATATCTTATCACCTTTTGGTTAAAGTCCATTATTTTCATTACTTCCAGGTTTAATTACCTAATCATTGTATTCATTAATTTTCATGAATTATCTAGTTGTTATGAATATCATATAGTATAATAATATCCGAAATAATAATAATGAAATAATTATAATATTATTTATTTAAATATATATATATATATATATCATTCATGTGATCTCGAGATGTAATCATAGTCACATCGCTACATGAAGGTGTTAGTCCATATATACACGAATGTTGTTTTCAGTATTATGTGTAAAAAATAAATGATATATTATATTTCAAAAATAATGGATTTAAAATTAACATTATTACAATTTAATAAATATATCATAAAATAATTAACATTATTACTAGTGTCTTTCTAAGAAATGATTTATTAAAATATGAATCTCATAGATTTGTTGGCTGGTAGTCCACTATACATAGGAAAGACATAATCATGTATCATACAGAATGGAACATATTTTTATATGTATTATATAATTACTATATAGGAATAATAATTTTTTAAATATATTATTTTAAATTTAGATTCATCATTATACCCAACTTGGAGGGGTGGTGATGAAAAAATGAACAATATCTATTCATGAGGTAGAAGTCTGCCACACACCTGGGTGAATATTTCAAGACCCATTTGATTGAAGTGTGTTTTGATGTTGGTCACACACATAAAATAAAAAAAATTCTATGTTTATGTATGATAATGAGTTTATTATATTGTAATGTTGTAATAGAAATTGAAGGATTTAGAGAGGTAAATAAATCTAAGTTATTAGTCAATGGACATTAACGTTTCTTCAGGTATCTTCTTTATGAATCCACTAAATCCTTAAAATGATGGATTTCTTTAAATAAATAAAAGACAACATGATTGAAGGGAATTTGTTATGTTATTTGGTCAGTGTTTGGATCAATCAAATGTCAAAGGAATGTGATGAAATGGTGGGAGTTAATTCCCTTTTATTGTTGATGAGGAGCGGTATTCTTTTAAATACATTAAAATATTCACTATTACGTGGTCCCTCTTAAATCATGTTTCTTAAAAATTGAATAATTATTTATTTTAGGTTTACTTTAGTAAAAAAGAAGATATACCATAAAAAATAATTTTTACCAATATTTACCTCAGTAATTATGTTTACCCAATTTTAGTCTTTTTGTTTTTACCATACTAACTTGTTTTCTAACCTAGGTAATTCATCCTTTACGACTATATTTAGGTGATTATATTTATAATTTTTTTTTAAAAATTATTCTAATTATGATATAATATTTAAAAAATAATAATCCAATGAATTTTAAAAATTAATTTTAATTTTAGTGCATGAAAGGGGCAAAAACACAACCTTAACCCGAACTACACTGATTTATTTACTATTTATCCCTCAATTTTGTAATAATAGATAAATAGTTCAATTAATGGAACATAATTTACATTTATTAACATTTGAAAATAAATTTTATGATTATATGATCATTGTATTATAAAATAATTAAATAAAATATCACATATTATAAAATAAAATTAATGCTAACGTAAACATTTATTGATTAATTATAAAATAAAATAGAAATAAAATGATTTTATTTTAATATATTAATTTTAAACCTATGTAACTAGATATATTTATCTAAAAAATTAATTAAAGACCATAATTATTTCAATTTACATCACATTTAATATTTTTAGTATCATTTATTTTAGTTTATTATTTACTAACTAATTACAGAATTTGGATTTATTAAGAATTTTATTTAACTAATTCATATCTAAAAAATGAGGAGAAAATATTATGAAAAAATATCTCATTGATCATTAAAAATTATATATATACACGAAAATGTTTTTTCCCTATCGAAAATTGAAGGACCTTAGGTCACCCTGTGGGGTGAATCATGGTGTCAAATTTTTCTCCCTTTAATTAGATGTTGTTCACATGATGTTAGGAACTTAATTAATCCTTTATGATGGATATGTGCAGTAATTAAAGAATTCACATGCATAAGGAAAACACATATATTTTACATGGTTCATCATTTAGGGAAATGTCTAAGGACCATATGAAAAAAAAATTCGGTTGTACCTAATTCCAATAGTCTTCACTAGCTATGGATTACATGGTTTGGGTAAATTCACTTTGTCCCAAGCTCACTACCGTTAAAAAAGATTAAGGATAGCTCACTACTTCCATTGTATCACTTCTTTTGAATCCCCTGACTCACTACCCTGGGTGAAGACACACCCAATTTATGGATGTCAAGGTCACTTAAATGTCAAAGCATGTAAGTCCATGTCACCTATTCAGCATGAGAATTTTCATACATTGTGTTCCATAGTATATTATCTTTTGACAGTCAATTTTCTTCTCTAGTGAAAAAACTATATGTACTATTACTTATTACTAATCTTGTCCAGAATCTCAAATTGATTTCTAATTATTCAAACACTGAAAAAATGTTCACTAGGCATAATCAAAATTATACCTTCTTTATTATTATTCACATGTATGAATGATACCATGAATGAATTCATTAAATGAAATCTTCCCTTTAATTCAATTTGTTCTTATTCATCACACATGTGCTCCCATAGTTGTAGCTATTTCTTTAAATTTATTCAAATATGCATGAAAACATACAAATCGTCTACACCTTTAAATTATTCTTTCTTAAAAAATGTACACACATGTTGCCATTAATTTATTCAAATGAAATGGTTATGAATGTACACACATTCATTTGAATTCTACTCAAGTACACATCCAAATACATAATTAGTTCATTCAATTATTATGTGTCTTGTATATATTTATCCAAGAATATTCATTAAAAATCGAAAGGGGGTATTCCACTATTTGGTTTATTTTTGCACACATGGGATTCTCAAATCATGTATATGTTTTTTATGTGAAATATTCATGTTATCTCCACTTGTTATCAAACAAAAAAATGGTCTCAGTATTATCATGGAGTTTTTTACCTTTTCCACAACAAGGGCATGTATTCCTTCTTCGCATCGAGGGAGAAAGTCTCCTTTGTGAACCATGACGGTTTGTGATTACTCCTCACACACGAGATGCGTGGAACTCCTATGCACAGTGTGGATGGGCCTCCATCACAAACCATGTGGTACGTGGTTCTCCACATCAATAAAATATAGTCTGTTTGTGGGACCTTATCTTCTTAGAACAAGAATGGTATGCAATACTGTTTCATCTAGCTCCCCATGGTCAATGATATGTGTTGGGTCGTGGACGTATCTCCTCAACTGGGATACGTGGAAGACGTCGTGCACCCGGTGCAACTGAGGTTGTAGAGCCAGGAGATAAGCCACCTCGCCAATCCTGCTGAGGACCTGGAATGGTCTAATGAAACGTGGAGACAACTTGTCGCCTCGGCCAAATCTTCATAATCCACGTCGAGGTGAGACACGTAAGAAGATGTCATCTCTATCCTCGAACTCTAGTGGCCTCTGCCTCCTGTTAGCATAAGAATTATGCCAGCTCTGAGCTATTCCCATCCGCTCCTGAATGACCTGGACCTTCTCTGTCATGGCCTGGACCAACTTCGGTCCCACAAGTGCTGACTCCCCAGGGTCTTTACAGCACAGAGGAGATCTATACGGTCGGTCGTACAACGCCTCGTATGGTGCCATCCCGATGGTGGAGTGGTAGTTGTTGTTGTAAGCGAACTCCACCAATGGTAGGTGGTCCTACCAGCTGCGACCAAAGTCGGGGACACATACGCGGAGCAAGTCCTCGAGTGTCTGAATGGTCCCCTCCATCTGATTGTCTGTCTAAGGGTGGAAGGCAGTGCTAAGGCGTAGCTTCGTCTCGAACGCCTCCTGCAACCCCTTCCAAAGCCATGATGTAAAGCGAGCATCTCGATCGGAGATGATAGATGATAGCACACCATGAAGCCGTACACTCTCTTGAATGAAGAGACATCCCAAGATCTCCACTGAGCCCTTCTCTCTGATGTGTAAGAAGTGAGCCGACATAGTGAGTCAGTCGACAATCACCCATATGGAGTCATGACCTCTGGAAATGCATGGAAGTCCACTCATGAATTCCATAGATATCTCGTCCCACTTCCACTTCGGGACCTCCAAGGGATGCACCAAGCCTGCTGGTACCCGGTGCTCTGCCTTCACCTGCTGGAAGGTGATGCATCGAGAAACGAACTCTACCGCAACCTTCTTCATGCACGACCACTAGTGCTATCGACTGAGATCCTGGTACATCTTCGCCACTCTATGATGTACCGCCAAAGGGGATGTGTGAAACACTCTAAGGACCTCCTCACGTAAAGCAACTGGTACCATGGTTCGTCCTCTGTAATGGACATCGTGCTCTCCTCTTAAAAAGAAACCATCAGGTGCCTGTCCTGAGGATATCTGCGAACGCCATGTCTCACAGTCGGCATCCCCACACTATGCCTCTCTGACCCGTTGCAGTAGTGGAGGAGTGACTATGAGTGACTATAGAAAGGCTGCTCCATCTCTATCCACGAAGGATATCTGCACGGTGGCTAGCTTCTTTGTCACCTCACCAAGTAGCTGAATGCCCGTCCTCCTGCTGAGAGCATCAGCTACCACGTTCCCCTTTCCAAGAGTATAGAATATCTCAAATTCATAGTCCTGGAGGAACGTGAGTAATCGTCGTTGTCTCCGGTTCAGGTCCTTCTGCGAGAATATGTACCTGAGATTCTGGTGGTCAGAATAGACTGTAAAGCGCTCACCCATCAGATAGTGTCTCCACATCATCAGATCGAAGACCACTGCTGCTAATTTCGGGTCATGGGTAGCGTAGTTCTGCTCATTCTTCCTAAACTGACATGATCCTGAGGTGATCACTACCCGCTCCTATAATAGGACACATCCGAGTCTGGTCCCTGATGCATCGCAGTAAACTACGTACCCAACTCCCTTCTCAGGTAGCCTCAATATAGGAGCACTGTTCAATCTCTTTCTCAGCTCTTGGAAGCTCTACTGACATCTGTCTGACCACATAAAGGGTTTTACCTACTTTTTCAAAGCTAAGAGTGGCTCTTAAACTCTGCAGAAATCTGCCAAAAATCTTTGGTAGTACCCAGGTAGTCCCAAGAATCTTCGCACCTCTGTCATGCTCTTGGATGGCTCTCAAGCTTGCACTGCCTCGATCTTCGCAGGGTCCACTGCCACTCCCACCTCAGAGATTACATGTCTCATGATGTGAACCTCACATATCCAGAACTGACACTTCGAGAGATTACTAAAAGCTAGTGCTCTTGGAGTTTGTCTAGTATAACCCGCAAGTGGTAGGCATGCTCCTCCTCAGTCGTCGAGTAAATCAAAATGTATTCAATGAAGACCATGACATATTGATCGAGGTATGACTGAATGATCTTGTTCATGAGAGCCATGATCACTGCTGGAGCGTTGGTTATGCCAAAAGGCATAACCATGAACTCATAGTGGCCATACCGACATCTGAAGGCCGTCTTCGGCACGTCCTCATCTCAAACTCTGAGCTGATGATAACCTGACTTGAGGTCTATCATTGAGAACCACCGTGCTCCATTGAGCTGATCTAAGAGGACGTCAATCCTCGGTAGCGGATACTTGTTCCTCTCTGTCACTTGGTCCAGGCGACGATAGTCGACACAATGTCGTAAGCTCCCGTATGCCATCTTGGCGAACAATATCGGGGAAGCCCACGGTGACACACTGGGTCGGATGAATCCCTTTTCCTACAAGTCCTCCAACTATACTCATAGCTCTCAAAGCTCAGCAGGGGACATCCGATATGCTGGATTGGATATCAGGGAAATCCCAGAGTACATGTAAATATTAAAGTCTACCTCTCTGCGAAGAGGTAGTCATGGAACGTCATCGGGAAAAACGTCCGCATACTGATCCACCACTGCAGGTAAGCTCGGACTTCACATGTCAACTGCTCCTAGGATGCGGCTATCCAACTGATGATTGATGGGATGTCCCCTCCTCGATGTGAGTCCATCCTTTGCTGCAAAAGGCTCCCTTCATGCCGGTGAAGGTAAACCTTCTCCCGTCGGTTCGTACACATGGCACATTGCGCCTAATACAGTCAATCTGATCATGGACTGTAGATAACCAATCCATTCCCAAGATGACGTTGTATGGTCTCGATGTCGCTACAAGAATATACCAGCCGATGCTCTCACCTCCTAGAGTAATCTCACAATACCGGCACCAGTGCGTAATCATTGAGTCTGCTCCCGTATGAGTCTCTAGCCATAAGGATCGAGCCAATGGCTCTGTCGGAATCTCTGAGCTTCATACAAGGGTAGTGGCTATGAAATAATGACCCACTCCTCTGTCTATAAGAACTGTAGCATGGGTGGAATAAACACAGATAGTACCTCAAATCATCTCAGGCGCGCCGTGGTTGTAGGCCTCCGCTGCCTGAAGCTATGCCTGTCTCTGCCCGCCAGCTCCCTGTGATCGGGATGGACCTCCAGGCAGTGGTGGTGGTAGAGCCTCAAAGTGTCCCCCACCACCTGCTACTCGGCCAGCTCCTCTGCCTTGTCCGCCTTCTCCCTGTGGGCCGCCACAGTCTACCCTCTACCTCTGCCTAAGTGGTCCCTCAACCGTCTACTTCTCCTCTACACGGCGGGTCAGGCAGTCACGAGCCATGTGGCCCTGCTCACCGCATGCGTAACACGGTCTGCCTCTCGAATGATTGGCTTCGCATTGTGTTCCCTGCACCACTGAGCCAGTGTCCTGAGGTCGTCTGCCTTAGGGTCTGATCTGCCTGGACCCATGAGTCATCCGCCAACTTCCTACTGCAGAAGACTCTATTATGTGCCACCCTACGGTAGGTCTCACTGCTAATGTAGGATCAGCAAGGAAGCTCAAGATCAGAAGGTCTCGCTCTAGTAACCCTACTTGTGTCGGAATGCTGAGAGAGATCAGTGATGCCCTGATCTCATGCCTCAATCCCTGCTCAAAGGTCTGGGTCCAGAAGAATGAGTCTCGTACTCATGTTCGTTGAATAGCACGAGAGATCTGTAAATCTCACTGAGTACTGGGCAACTGTCAAGCTGACCTACCGCAGTTGTAGTAGCTCCTGGATGCACACCGCACGGAGGGTGGCCGGGATGAATGCCGAGTGTAAGAGGCTCTCAATGGCCGTCCAGAGGAGAGATGCCTTGTCATTTAACTATAGCATCAAGATCCACCATCTTCTTGCAGCCACGTGTAGGAGGCTCGCTGTGAGGATCACCATGAGGTCATTTAGTGTCCCCACTAACCTGAAAACTCGTACAACTGCCTCCAGCCAATCCTTGGCTTCCTGAGGGTCTGTCTCCCTGTAGAACCTGGCCGGTCGCTGATGCTGAAACTCGTGCATTGCACTATGGCAACGTGCATCGTCAACGGCTGGGGATGGTAGCATCGGTGGCTCGGTGGGTGGAGGTATCGTCGGTGCCTCTGCTGTCAAAGGGCCCTGTATTGAGGGCTTCTCGCTCGATGGGCTGTCGTCATGCACAACGCTCGGAACACTAGCTGGCTACAATCGTGGGGCCATCTTGAAAAGAAACAGGTGTGCCACGATCAAACAGTATACCTGGTGAGCTGACACAATGCAATCACAACGAAAACATGAAACATACATGCAATCAATGTTTTCATGCATTAAGTCCGAAATCAGAAGTCAGGGTCCTGGTGTACGGATACGTCAACCGCCACACCAACACTGGACTCCATGGACTGTAAACCACACTGAATACCCTTAACACTATTGATTCACATAGAATAAAGATCAGATTCTAGAGTTATGCGGTAGAACCAAACTCCTCTGATACCAATTTGTCACGACCCAACCTCGGGGCCCATGCCCTGACTACCCCATGCCCGCCATCCTTAGTCCAGGGGCTGGCAACTAGCACCTAGGCATAATTCCAAATAAAAAGGGAATTAATTTCCTTTATAAAGTAACCAAACCACTTAGAGTAAGCTAGAAATATGTAAAAAATAATTAAAATGGGTATATAAGTAAGTGCAGAAAAGTATGTGGGCCAGAATACAAACCCAAACTGAAAATAAATTACAACTGAAAGAAAACAGCAACTGAATGTAAAGCCACAACGTCGAGTCGTCCACTGAAAGTCCCACCTGAATGGTGGGTATAGATAGCCTCCACAACTCCTCGGTCCAGCCATCTTCTCCGAGTACGTCCCGCCAAGGGGTCCACCTCCTGGTACCGACCTGCTCTGCAAGCCTCAACCACAATCAGTGATGTCCATCGACTGCAACCAACACAAGATAGTGCAGGCATAGCCCGTGCAGAGATGAGTATAAGATACTTAGTGGGGACCCCGTGACCCCCGAAGGTCTCCCATAATCCACAAAGGATAATCCAAAAAGGAAATATACAATCAAGAAGTAACATTCGACTACACTTAGGTATATTCCCATTAATATACCTAAGTCATCAATTCTCCTTCGGCTCCAACATCTGAGAACAAGTACAACCCAGTCCACACAGTAAATCACAACCCAATCCACATAGGAAAGCACAACGCAATCCACACTGGATATCATGTCAATCTTATCGAATATAAGGATTGAAAGTCAAGATTTAGCTCACACAGGTATACTTCTTCGCAAGACGATAGATGTGATCAGATGTAACCACTGATTCATCTAAGACATCACACCCACACAGGATCGATAGGTACTAACCCCCACAATGACCCACAAAGGATCGATAGGTAACTAACCCCTGCAATGACCCGCACAAGATCTGTAGGTGCTGGACCACAGAGGACCACTGAGCGCTGACTCACACAATATCTGACCCAAACAGGATCGGTAGAACTAATCCACGTGGGATCGCTAAGTGTTTTATTCGTTGTCATCGAATCCACGAAAAATTTCTGTACAGTCATCATCGTTGTCGTAGTCGCTGCTAGCTCTTGGGTTCCCGCACATAGCAAGCTTGTTCCGGAAGATCCGCTCCATGAACCGAGGGGATGATACATCAACTGACACATTGTATGGAGTTTATGTATCCAAAAGTTCCGTATCGTCAATAGGAACTCAACTCGACAAACGGCACGTCGATCGGACGCCTAGTCTGAGAGTTATTGGCGTTTTTCATCCCAGGGGCCCGGTTGGTATTTATGTCAAACCAACCCGACCGTACTCCAACTACATCCAAACCTCGAGCAGAGTAACCCTAAAGGTCCGTCTCAAATAGTGGAATCCATCAAATTTGACGGCACATCAATCAGACGTCCGGAGCTCAAGTTATAAGCGTTTCCGCTCCTAGTGCCCGGTTGGTTTCATGCTCGAACCAACCTGGCCAAACCCAAAGTACACTGAAACCTTGTGTGTAATATATTGAAAGGACCTTCTCGATCCAAGGATTGAATCTCCACTAACGGTGCGTCGATTGGAGGGTCGTAGCCCTTGTTATGGGAAAAAGGCCGAAAGAGGTCTGGTAATAGGGGGTTCAGGCCCGGTCAGACCCGGACCGGTACCCCCTGGGTTGGCCCGAAACAGGACGACCCGACCCGGGTCCGGGTCCAGCCTTCTTGGGTGTGGACCGACCTGGTGGGAATGGCCTATCCCGGCTGGCGCGACCCGTCCCGGCCTGGGCGTTGCCCGGCCCGGCACGCCGGTGCGGCCTAGTCGCCAGGTGGCTCTGCTGTTTCCGCCGAGCGGATGGGGGTGCGGGGGGGGGGGGGGGGGGGAGCACTTCCGCCCACCTTTTCGTAACTGTGGCCCCTATGTGGGGGCTTCTCTTGTCTGGCCAGCCGGGGGTCATAACCCCCGGCTTTTCCTCTGACCAGCCGGCCCACTGCGGCCTGCCGGCCGCTGCCGCCACGGGACCGACCTGTGTCGGTGCCCCTGCTCCACCGCCGGTGGCCCGGAACCGGCCGACTGTCCTTGCCCCAGTGCGGCCTCAGCCACGGCCTTGGTCCATTTGAAACAGTGTGACGACACCGCACCCCTCCACCGCGGCCCCGCTCCGGCCGCGGTGTCTTCGGGTTTTTCCATCGCGGCGCAACGGCGCCACAGCTTGGTATGATTTTAATTGCGGGGCGCGACGGTGCCTCGCATCCTTACCGCACATTCCTGCATGGTGAGATGGCACCACCTCACTTTCCTTTGAACTGTAACACACAAAATTAAGGGAGGAGGGTCGGTCGTGTTTGTGCGCTCTGGCCCCCTCCCATTAATCGATAGCAAAAGGTCCAATGGAACGAGTAATGTCGACGGACGAAAATCACGAATATCAACAACAATAAAATTCCCCTACCTCGATCGTAGTTTGAACGGAGGTTCATCGCAGAATTTCACATCGCGGAAGAAGGAGTCTCAGAAGGAGAGGGCCGTTGGCATTTTTTAATCTCCGAGGAAGGCGTCTCTCACCGTCGTCCGCCGTCAGAGGTCAGCATTCTTCATCGGTGGTCGTGCGATCTTCGCATTCTTCAACGAAGAACGAAGAACCTAAAGACTTCTATTTTATTCCAAATGTCTCAACACAACAAAACCCAACAATAATAAAATAAGTGCTTTCACATATTTTATTACCTATGTCTTTTTTATTTGAAATTCAAATAAAGAATTAAACCACTTAATTAATTCATGTCATTTAAAAGGAGAGTTATAGGAGTTTAGGGAATAGGAAGGGGTGGTGTTGGTGTGGGCCCCACAACCCTCATAACCTCTCATGGGATGTTGGGTGGTTACCCAACTTCCACCCAATGTTTTTAACTACTTAGTAAAAATAAAAAATGTAGCTCAAATTTTATTTTAACTTCCACAATTTTTATCAACTTCTCCCGTGTAAACGTAACTCTAAAATGGTGTTCCTAAGCAATTACCGGCGATGCGGATCCTTCAGTGCCCTCAGAATTCGATTCCGATCACTAGTTAAAAACTTAGAAAAATCTCACTCATTCGTTCACTTAACGTACCTGAGCTAAACTTCGGATAGAAATTTCGGGCACACTGGGCCTCGGAATCAAGTGCCGCCAGAAACCGCATTCTTGTATAGTCCCAAAGAAAATTACGAAAAAATATCCCCTGAATTTTACGGGTCTTTACAGCTGCCCAGCACTCCATTATACTCACGAGATATTATAGTCGGTGATGATCTAAAAGAACTCCCTAATGGTGTAATATCACAACAACTTTAGCAGAAACACGTCATATAATAGAACTAGATAATTGGTGGAATAGTTATAAAAAAAATGTAATAACTCCCATGACAGAATTGGTGGGTCATTACAAATGGTATCATCTTGTTCGGCCCTTTCCTAACAATTGGTCACCGATATTCATGGTCTTGGAGTCAAAATTCCTTCTTTTCTATTCATTGGGTGGTCATCTTAGACAGAATTAGGATTGTCAGAACATGAAATGTATCGCATCAAAGCACGTAGCTAACCCGTTTATGCTGAACTTTAAGTTAATAGGGCATTGGGAACATAAGTGTTTTTGATACACTTCTAGAATGTTGGAAATCTCATTGTTGTGGGATTAGCCAATGAGAGGAGCATGACATGCATTATAAGGGAATGACTTCCCACAAGGATTGTATATCTCATTGTGAGGAATGAGTAAGAATTTTGTGAAAGGTGACAATTTTTGAAAAATGCAGAAATTCATTCCAACCAAAAGACTATGAAAACAGGTTATTTGGTGTATTTTGAAAATGGATTGGTTTTCAAAAAGTTTGTTGAATTTTTTAAAACATGGTTGAACATGGAAAAAGATTGTTTGAGAACAGTTTTTTTATAGTTGGTGTGGTAGAATTTGTAATGGTAAGCCAACAGTTTCTAGAGAGTGAGATTGATGGAGTTTGTTGTTGGTTTAGAAAATGGCACCCAGTAGGCATTGTCTAAACAAACCCGAAGAAGCTTCTGAGAATGTGGTTTCACCTGAACCAAGTGCGAACCAAGAGTTGGTTCTGAGTATTGTTCATGCTTTTCAAGCTGTGGATATGGGGAACCAGAGGAATGATCCATGACACTGGATCATACCATCCAGTTCATGAAGCAGAATCCACCGAACATTAGGGGTGATGCTGAACCTAAGAAGGCGGAGGTGTGGCTAAGTAGGATGAATTTTATATTCGATTTCATCGGCACACTGCTAGAGCTAAAAGTAAATATGGCGACGTATATGCCCGAGGATCTTGTACGTATGTGGTGGGATTTAGCGGTGCATTCTTATTTGGATGAAGGCCTCACATGGAAGGATTTTGAAGAATTTTAAACAAACAATTCAATCCTCACACGTTCAAGATCCAGAAAATGATGGAATTCTTTAGTTTGAAATAGGAGAGCCTCTCTATCATAGAGTATGTGGCTATGTTCATGAATTAAGTCTTTTTTGCACCAGATGATGTAGAAAGTGCTTCTTTGAAGGCATTGATCTTCAAATCGGGGTTAAGGCATGAGCTTCGATCGATGATTGCGGTGCTCGGTATTACTGATTATACATAGATGGTAAAAAAGCAATAGTTACTGAACGTGATATCTCAGGATCGATAGGATGATGCATGATGATACCCACGGGAATGGGTGGGAACTCTAATGCTGGGAACAAGTAGAAGAGAGACACCTACATCCAAGATGGGAGTGTGAATCATAACCAGATGAAAGGATCAATCAACCTTCCTCCACGACCCTAGAGCAAAGAAGGTTTCTTTCAATGTGGATCGACTGATCACATGAAATGATAATTTACAACAGCACTGAGAGCATGTCACAATTTGCACAAGATGGGAAATCTTAAGCAATATTGTTGAAGTTCTCCATGGCTGGGTTTTTGAAATAATTCCCAAGCATCGCAGGCATCGTATGCTTCGACAGGGTGAGGACAGAAAAATAAGTCTCGCCAATAGAACAGAGATGGTTATGGTGATTCCAGGAATAACATGACTCTTCTACCTGGGCAATCTCAGCATGGAAACACGGAGAACAATGCAGCAACGAAGCAATTGTATAGAGCTGAGCAGATGATTGTTGATGATCAGGCTGGACCATCAATAGTAAGAGGTATAATTCTTTTAAATTCTACCTTTTTGCAAGTTATGTTTGATACTGGTGTATCACATTCTTTCATTTCTTCATATTTAGTTGAATTTCTATGTTTAAAACTGGAAATGGTGCCTTCTGTCTTCAAACTGGAAACTCTACTTGGTGAAAGAGAATGTCAAGCCTTCGTGAGTAGATCATGTGCTATAACTATTGATGGAGTTGAGTTGAAACGGGACTTCACCATGTTAGATATGAATTTCTACGATATAATCCTGGGTTTGGAATGGTTGACAAGTTTAAAGGCTCACATCGACTGTTATAGAATAATGATTAGTTTCTCGACTAAGGATGGGAGCATCTCTTCAGAGGATAGAGAATGGTAAAGAAAGGGGAAAAGGGCCTGTTGGCACCAATGTTAGGAACTATTTCTTACCAATTGGCAGCATTGACCTTGGAATCATTGGGATATAGTGAGGAAAATTGTTTTCCAGCTGTGGTGAATCATTTTCCTTATATTTTTCCTGAAGACTTCTCAGGGCTACCACCTGTAAGAGAAGTGGAGTTTACGATTGATCTCCTTCCGGGGAACAGTCCTATCTCACATCAATCTTATAATATGGAACCAACAGAGTTAATGTAATTTAAAACACAAATGTAGGAACTGTAAAGTAAAGGTTTTATTCGTCCAAGCGTGGCTCCATGGGCATCACCAGTTTTGTTTGTAAATAAAGAAGATGGAACCATAAGGTTATGTGTGGATTATCGTAAACCTAACCATGTTACGATAAAGAATAGATATCCCCTTCAATGCATTGATGACATGTTTGATTAATTGAGGGGAATATAGTGGTTCTCAAAGATTGACTTGTGGTCAGGATATCACCTGTTGCGAATTCAGAAGGAGGATATTATAATGATAGCTTCTAGAAGTAGATATTCCCACTATGAATATGTAGTCATCGCTTTTGGTCTTACGAATGCACCAGTAGTCTTTATGGCATTGATGAATTGGATATTTCATTGATATTTTGAATCATTTGTTACGGTGTTTGTGGATGATATATTGGTTTATTCAAGAACAATGGATGAGCATGATAAACACATGGAAATAGTGTTGGAAATTGTGAGAGACCATAAGTTGTATGTCAAATTATCAAAGTGTGATTTTGGATACAAGAGGTACGCTTTCTGGGCCATGTTGTCTTTGAGAAAGGTGTTTTAGTGGATCCAGATAAGATTGAAACTATTCTTTCATGGCAACCACCGAATAATGGTTTTGAAATATGGTGTTTTCTTGGTCTAGCTGGTTATTACAGATTATTTTTCTATGACATCTCACGATTATCTTCACCTATGAATGCCCTAACTAAGAATAATGCTCCCATCCAGTGGATGGAATAATGTCATAAGTCTTTTCAAGAACTGAATGTTCGTCTTACATCGACACCCATCTTGATCTTTCCAGAATCAGGACAGTGGTATGCGGTGTATTGTGATGCTTCAGGATCAGCGTTGTGCTATGTTCTCATGCAAGTAGAACATGTTATTGCTTATGGTTCAAGGATTCTTAGGGTGAATGATAAGAATTAACCAACACATGATTTGGATTTATCTGAAGTCATCCATGCTTTGAAAACATGAAGACATTATCTCCATGGTGTGAAATTTAATGTGTTTAAAGATCAATAAAGATTGAAACACATTTTATCACTGTGAAATTTGAATATGATGTAGAGGAGAAGGATGGAGTATCTTCAAATGTTCATCTCTGACTTAATGTATAAACTGGGTAAGGGTAATTGAGTGTTCAATGTATTCAGAAGGAAGTCGTATGCTCTGTTGGAAAAAGAAGCTCTAGATGAATGGCAGTTGATGTCGGTCTTAGCTGACATGCATGTGGAATGTGAATACTGAGGTGATGTTGCTGTTTTCTTTTCAGCTACGCCTCTTCCAGATCTCGTAAAAGTGGTCAAAGAGGCACAAACATCTGATGTGGAATGTTGGGTAATGAGTTCAAAACTCAATAGTGGGGAGACCATTGATGGCTGGAAAATGGAAGCGGGTCTGTTTTGTGTTTTAGAGATCGGATGGCTTGACCTATATTTTGTCATGAAAAACTCCTTAATGCTTACCACCATTCAATATGGGCTATAAATCCACGTACCCATAAGATGTATAAGGCACTAAAGGAGCAGTTTTGGTGGAGCATCATGAAAAGGAGGGTGGCCGAGTTTGTCTCGCAATTATTAACTTGTCATGAGGATAAAGAAGAGCATTAGAGACCAGTTGGCATGTTATAGTCTTACATATCCCTGTGTGAAAATGGGATCTGATAGCAATGGATTTTGTTACATGTCTTCCCAGAACGGTCCGAAAAATCGATGTCATTTGGGTGATAGTGGATCGTCTAACCAATTCGTCCCATTTTATACATATTCATGAAACCCATATGGCGGAAGATCTTTCAAAAATCAATATTTGGGAAGTGGTAAAGAGGCATGGTGTACCAGTGTCTATAGTCTCAGATAGAGATTCGAGGTTCACATTTCGTTTCTGGAAATCATTACAACAAGCCTTGGGGACTCAGTTGATGATGTGTATGGCGTATCATCCTCAGATGGAATGACAATTTGAGAGGATGATAAAAACATTGTAAGACATGGTGAGAGCTTCTGAAATGGATATTGGTGGTCATGGGAGGATCATATACCCTTAGCGGAGTTCTCATACAATAACATCTATCAAGACTTGATACACATGGCTTCGTTTGAAGCATTGTATGGGTGTCTTTTTCGTTCTCCACCGTGCAGGTTGGAAACTAATGATACATCATTAGTCGGGATGATCCTTGTCCAAGAAACATCGGATAAGATTCAACGGATTAGAAAGATGATGTAGACAGCACAGAGTCGTAAAAAATTTTATGCTGATCAACATCGATGAATGTTGTCGTTTGTACTAGGTGATCATGTCTTTTTGAGAATCTATCCAAGGATTAGACATCGTCATTTTGGGAAGCTGGGAGAATTATATCCTCGATATATAGGCTATTTTGAGATACGGTAATGGTTTGGAGAGGTGGCATATCAGTTGGTATTAGTACCACGGTTCAGTTCGGTGCACAATGTGTTTCATGTATCTCAGTTAAAGAAGTATTAACCCTATCTTGACCATGTGATCATAAGGGATCACGTTGACCTAGATCGGGTATCATTGTTGGTACATATCCCAGTGCGGATTGTGGATAGGCAGGATAAATTCTAGCACGGAAAAAACATTTTTCTAGTAAGGGTTTTGGGGAAACATGGTCAAATTCAAGAAGAGACTTGGGAATGCGAGAAAGAAATGAAATAGCAGTGGCCCGAACTCTTTCAGACAAGATGTGGTTTTCTACATTCTAGGGATGGAAAGGCCAATGGTGGGGAGAATGTAGTATACCTATTTTCTGGTATGTAAGCATTAAATGATGCTTTTGTTGGTTTTAAAAATTAACGGCGATGTAAGGGAGAGTCAGGAGATCCAGGATTGAAGTCTAGGAAAAGGGGAGGGTGCACGGGCGGTGTATAGTTTTCCTAAACCGTGCGACCAAACCATGCATGGCTAACTGAGGAGGTAGGGGATTCGACACAATCGGCACACGGTTAAGGCAAACCGTGCAATGAGGCCATGCGTAGAGGGAGGCAGAGGCAGTAGCTAATGCACTGTTAGCTCACATTTTGTCAAACCGTGTGGACAAACTATGCAGGCACTTAAATTAGATCTTCAAACTGTAGATCTAACTAATGATTTCCACTAATTGCCTCATTAATGCTTCTAAATGGACATAACTCGGGATTACTCTCTCTTGTAGGTTGGAAAACTTCTCCCATGCATTCCAGAGGAGATCTAAAGGCTTCTCATGGAGATTTAAATCCGGATTCTTGAGGTATATGATCATTCTCCTTCGTTCATGGATGGTTTCTTAGATCTACTTAGATCTACTTCTCCATTTCTCTTGGTTCCTTATATCTATGCCCGTTATGGGTAGACCTAAGTATGTGGATGCCAAATATGTTGATATTTGGTCTTTTTTGTGATAGGAGAAGATATCTAAGTAGGATTCGTGGAGATTTGACCCTGTGTTCTTGAGCATTCTTCGTTAATTTCTTGGTTTCACCAATTTTTTTGAGGTTGGTAGCTTCAATCTCGACTCCTCTTGATAGAATTGGTTGTCTTAGTTTAAAATTAGTTATTTCAATGGTATTTATTGTGAAAATCACAGAATAAATCTTCTTGAGTGATGATGTATGGTTTTTAAGAAATTGTGAAATCTTGGTGAATTGTTGTGCAATGTGAGTTGGCTGTTTGAATATTAAATGCTGATTATAAATTATGAAATTTATGAAATTGTAAATGGTTTGATTAGAAATGGGTTTTCAATAAAAAGGGAGTATTATTGAAATGGTTTGAATAGGTTGAACACGCTTGGTTTTGAAGGAAAATGTTTTTCAAAAAAAGGGTGTTTTATTGAAAGGATGGTTTTGGCATGAATGTTGTGTATGCGTGGGTTGTGTTCATGTTGCATATATGAGGCACGGTTGAAATAGGACCATATTCTTGGTGCCAAATGTTTAATGGCACATGAGACTTTTATATACGAGCCTTGGATGAAATATAACATTGTGTTCGGTGCCAAAGGTGTAATGGAACATGGGAAACAATTACCTTGTGACGATTTGGTAGATCGACTAAAAATCACTCATGAGTATGGAACTATCACAACAAAGCATGCATGGTTGATTTCACATGATTGGTAAATGGTTGGGTATGGTAAAACGGGATGTTTGTGAAATGGTTTGAAAATTTGTTTGGTTATTTTTCTACAAAATTAACTAGTTGGAAAAGCCAATTTAAATTGCACATGGATGCTTTTGAGCGTGGATGGTTTCAGAAAACTTGTTTATATTTAGTTATAAAATGTTTTGGTGAAATTTTTTTATATCAACTGTTTTTATATAAATGTTTCTAACTCTTCAATCCTAGTGGAATGAGTAGGGAAGTCATTGTGGAGAATCTTCTGAGATTTATACTTGCCCCTACTTTGGAACTTTGGTGCTTTTTCATATGTTGTATTCCGAAACAGAGGTAAAGGAAAAGCATCTCATTACTAGTGGCTCGTGGTGATGTTTGGGAGATGCTGTGGAGCTCAGAGCATGTGGACCACATAGTCGTAATGTCTTTTGAGATTCCTAAGTTTTTCTTCCGCTGTTTATTTTGGTGTTTGGTTTGGTCTCGCTATGTTTTGTAATCTTATGTGGTTTAATACAAATGAAGTTGTTGATTGGTTTTTCATTTTATCATGCATCTTATAGTTAATGATTAATGGATGAGTTTATTTCTAAAGGGTAAATCATCCCCCACTTATTATTGACACCATTTTTCATTTATTTCCAGCCACTGGCGTCTTGGGGATGTCACTTAAGGTAGGGTAATGACTTTTTTCACTCTCAAGACAATGAGAATTGGCGGGTCATTACACTTACGCTTCATGTAAGTTGAAACCTCAGGAGTTAAATTACACATACATCTGATTGGGAATTAGCTGCTGTTGTTTTTGTTTTAAAATTTTAAAGCCATCATTTTTTGGAGTACAATGTAAAATATATACTGACCACAAAAGTTTGAAGTATGTATTCACTCATAAATAATTGAAAATGAGACATTGGAGATGGTTGGAATTAATCATGGATTATGACTGCAAGATTAATTACCATCCAGGAATGGAAAATAAAGTGGCTGATTCATTGAGCCGAAAAGGTAATTCTCCACTATCCATGATATGTTTGGAATGATATCCTTTGGTTTTTGATTTGATGAACTTTGGAATAGAAGTTTTTGGTGCAAGAAATTCTTATGTTTTGTTTTAGGTGTCAGTGAAATCATCTCCATCAGACAAAATGATGCAAGCGTAGAAAGAAGACAGTGAGTTGCAGAAAATGGTAGAGTTGGTTCGAAAGGGAATGTTGCATGATTTTAAAATTCATAATGATTGTTTTTTGTGGTTCGAAAAAATATTATGCGTGCCTTGTGATTAACAGTTGAAGAATGATTTGTTATGTGAAGCTCATAGTTCTCAGTTTTCAGATCATATTGGAACTACTAAGATGTAAATAGATCTTAGAAATTATTACTGGTGGGATGTAATTAAAATAGATATTTCTGATTTTAATATCATTTGATTGACTTGTCAGTAGGTTAAAGAAGAGAAACTATTACAGAAATGGGTGCCTCAGTCATTACATGTTCCATAGTGAATATGGGAAAAATATATCCAGGGACTTCGTTGTGGGATTACCAAAGACATCACGAGGTAATAATGCAATCTGGATTATTGTTGATCGGTTGAATAAATGTTCTCATTTCCTTCGTATTCGATATAATTTGTCTATAGATCAACATTATCAGTTGTATGTTAACGAGATATTCATGTATCGTGGATTTCCATTCTGTATTGTATCTGATCATGATCCCAAGTTTACTTATAACTTTTTTAATGTCCTTTAGAAGTCATTGGGTACTCAATTAAATTTTAGTACAGCTTTTCATATGCAATCAGATGGGAAGTCAGAATGAACAATTCATACCATTGAGGATATGCCATGTGCGTGTTCACTAGATTACCAAGGAAGTTGGGACCAACATCTTTCTTTGGATGTATTTTCTTATTGAAACAGTTTAAATCCCAGTATATAGATGGCTCTATTTGTGCCAATAAATGGAATGTGTTGCCGAACATCATCATTTTGGGATGAAGTAGGTGAAAGCAAGATTATGGGACTAGAATTGGTATAAGATATGGAAGAAAAGGTTTCGTTTGTTCTGATAAGTTTCATTTTATTAATGAATAGTGAAAAATGATGTATTTTAATTAAAATGTGCCTTTTAATATAATTTATTTATATGGTTATATAACCTTTTTAATTACTTTTAAAGTATAATTATATTAGGTTTTTAGTTTTTAATATAATTTTGGCCATTGAAATTAATTTTACTTTGAAAATTGGACATAAACAAATGTTTACCTTTTGACAATTATTGTTTTATAAAAACACACTATTTGTTTTGAAAATAGGATGTATTTTTAAATTAATAAATATAACTTATAAGTTTTGAATTAGGTAAAATAGTCATAATTTTTGAATTCAGAATATCAAATATAGCGTAGGCTGAGTTTTTGGTAATTTTCATAAAACCAGCCATTTTTTATGAATAGTGAAACAACTAGGTGGTAGTTAAAAACTGACATTTCCATTTAAACGAAATTTTACTATGTCTATGGATTGAATTTAAAAAATCCTACATACTTTTTTGTTATTAGTAAGTTAAATGTTGTTCAATAAGATGAAAATATTTTTTAGTGAATAGTATCTTTGGACATTTATTTACATTGGTCATAGGTAAATAGGGAAATTGAAGGTAAAAATAATATCATAATAATAAAAAATTATCTTAACACCTGTCTTATCCTTATTTTTTGAGTCATATATGAAACTTTTCATCTTTGGATCGATTTTGGGACCCCATGGATCCACATGGGAGTGTTAATGCCACTTTATTTTAATTAACTTAAAGTAAAGGCAGAAATGATATAAACAAATAACTTATAGTTAATTAATTTTTACATGGGGTTATATAAGTTATTTTTTTAACTATAAATATTAATTGGAAATATAAAAAGATTTACTACATCAGGGTATATTTGTTTTATAATTTTAGACATCAAATAAATTAAATTATTTATAACACAAATAATGATTTAGTATTTACCTCATTAATAAATGATTTTAAAAAAATAAGAAGATAAATAATAATAAAATAACCAAAACTTGTCAAATTCTTATTGGTTGATTTTATTTCAACCATCATTCATCATATATTCAACTTTAATTATTTTTGGACTTTTAGAAACAGAATATCATTTTATATTAAAATAATATTTTCACACTTTTCTAAAGAGCCCCTCCTCCCCCTTATTAGAAGCACTCGCTTCATACACATTCCACACACCTCTCAAGCCATTTTCATGTTCCAAAAACTATCCAAATAAGCTCTCATTATCTCTCTCCTACTCTTATAAGCCTTACCTTATACATAAGTCACATTAAGAAGTCCATTTTCTTCAAACAAAAGGGATTTTCCAAAAATTAAAAGTATTGATTCCTCTAAACATACTTTCAATTATTTTACTTCTCCAAACCATAAAATCTTTTAATTCACTGCTTTTATAACAACAACAACATCATATATCTACTATGATGTTGTTATGATATGTATTTGACCTACATTTATACAAAACTCTATCTTATTGGTGATGAATATACTTTTTCTGTGGATGGAAAACTAACGCCTCATGAAAAGATCATTGTTCGATTATCTACTACCACCACTCATGGTGGCCATTAAGATGGAATTGTATTTATATATGATATATATAATTTTTATGTATATTTTTATTCTTGTGTTGTTTATATTTATATCCTACCTTTATGGTTTCCATAATTTGTAAACGAGATAATTTAATTTGAGGAAATGCGGACTACAGCCCCCTCAAAGTGATATGACTCATTAATGCCATATGTGGGAATTATGAAGTATGGAGTTAATGATATTAAATACGATATTATATTTTAATTATAATATACTTATGTATCATAATTTTTTAATTCAATTAAAATATAAAATAGAAAATAAGTTAGCGTTCAAGCGTACGTACGACTTACCGTCTCCATGAACGGTGTATTTCATTTCTTACCTCTAATTGTTATGTACTATTATAAATAAATGTATATAATGGATATATATGACATATAAGATATCTAAATAATGATTATATTTTTTAATATAATGAACTTTTGACCATGTGGACAACATGTAAATATAAGTTGTTCATTTTGGACTCAATTACCAAATATCGACAATACAACCATTATTTACATAAATGATTACATAAAGATTATAACATGGTCATAAGTAATATAAATGGAAGAATAATCATGATAAATGTTCTTATGCTAGTATACATAATCATTAATTTATTATTCAGGAGATTAAAGAAGGAACCGGTCAAGTCAGTCACGAGGTCAGGGACTTCGTCTCACTCTCCATTAATTGAGTCATATTTTGGTTTAATGCACAGTTTTAGTTATTATGATGTATAAACCACTTTGATGTTTTATTTCATTCAAAGGTAATCTTTCTTTATGACATGTTTTACTAAACGAAAAAAAATAATGATTCTTTTTAATGTAAGTGGTGACAATGAACTTTTCCGCCACCATGAGTGTTATTTGATCTTTGGATTTATTAACAATTCATAGAGTTTTTTAAATGGAAAATAAATACAATATACTTTTACATATTTTGGTATTTAAAATGGTTTTGATAATTAATTTTTTATGTCAATATATTTAAATGATATATTGTGATTGATATGAGGAAATTTTATCTTTTTTTTTACGTTTGTTTTATGTGTTATTAATATGTTTTGGTTATTGGGAACTGTTTACATATACAAGTGGTTCTATGATAAACCTCAGGAATGTGAGCCCGAGATAGGTCTCCAATGCATTGGGTAACATGACAGAGGAAAATGTGGTTGTTTTTCTTAACAGATTTAGGGAATATACTGTGATGGGTATTCCAATGTAACTCCCTTTGTAGCTGTGATAGATACCATGTAACTATGATATGAATGCCCTAAGTACCATTATGATTTGTGATTATAATGTTTTATTTATAAATCATTTGTTTCCATGAGAAAATTTAATGTTTTAATTTTTTGTATGTATTGATGGACTATTGATTTATTTCTTATTTTATATCCCTTACTAAGCTTTTTATGCTCATCCCATGTTTTGAAATGTTTTTCACTGGACATAAAGATGAATAGTGTCAAGGATGGGATCATGAAAACGTTTTGCTATCTAAAACATAGAACTATACATGACTCTTTTTGCCAAGATTTTTTATTATTTGATGAAAATATATACTGAGTAAAATTGTCCACATGTAATATTTATGATGTTATGTAAATATTCTTACCTAATTCAGTTAATATCAAAACCTGAAAAGATCCTCAATGTTAATAATCCATATAATTTAAGAAAATGTAATTCTTATAGTCGGGGTATTATAAAATACCATGGGACCACATTTTACAACTACTATAAAATAGCGAGGAAAACTGTGCAACAAGAAGCAACACACTGTAGTAATACTGATCAATGTTGTATCTATGTTCTTATCCACTCCTATGATGAAGTTATGAAAAAAATTGACAACTCCTATTGAATAACCATTTTTAATAAACCTTAGGCCATCAAAAAATTAAAGGGATGATACTACATAGTCCAACTCTGTGGTATAGTAATGCTAAAATTTATATATCCTACAAAGAACTCAAACATGGACTCTATTTTGGAACTAGGGTCTCCACATCATAACAATCATATTCTATGTGTGGCTATGTTATAGATAGTGATACATGGTTCAACTACACACCAAATTGTAATTTCTCCAAAATTTTCTCCTTCAAGATCCTATTAAATATAAATGTCCTCTGCACCCCATTTACTACACCGACAATGCTACCTTAGTATCCATGTCATATCATCTTCCATGAGCTCCAACATTCACCTTCCAAACTGCTAGATACCCCCATCCTTTTCAATAACGAAATTACCACAAATCATTGGGTTGTAAGGGCTATTTCACTATAATTCAAGTGTAAATTACAAAACTGTATTGGTTATTAGGTTCCGGAAACTGATTAAAATTGCGGGAATACAAATTCCTCAAGGTATTATTCATGAGGGAGATATTTTAATTTATATTAACATATAATATAGTATTTATATGTTATGAAATGTATGTTCATATGGAGTTCATTAAATGAATGGTGACAAAATAACATTATAATTCTTTCAGGATTTTTAATTCTCTATGATATCATCATATTTCAACAAACATATATATAAAAAAATGTTATGTGATATTCGATGGATATAGATATATTTTGAAATAATTATTAAAAAAAATTAATTGAACAAAACAATATCTTATCTAAAAGGGATTAAGGTTGATGAGAGGAATGTCATGGGTTCCACAGCCAATAATATTTTTACACAAAAAACAATATTCGTGGAAAACAGTAATCTATGATATGTAGAGTATTTTGGGTGTCTTATATTTTTAATGATCTTTTTGGTGGATTCAATTATTTAGTTCTATTCTAAATATATTTAATTTTAATTCACATGTCCTGAACATGGATATCCTCTATACATATATTATATTAGGATTATATTATTATATACTCATTTTTCTCATAGAGTGTTTGTTATCATTTGATAATGCACACCTGTATGATTCGACATGATCAGATGGATGCAATAATGACTAAAATATACAGCCTTAACAATCCTAATGAACAAAGATATCCAAACACACTTTGTAAAATTCACAACTAAAGACCACAACTGGAGAATATAACCGAAGTGTCTTGTGAGTGGAATCCAATGAAAAGGTGGATCATATTTAATAATGTATATGATGAGTATATATTATGATCATTAATCCTTAAGAGACTATCAATTTAGATAAATGTAAATAAACTTCAATTAAAATAATGAATTATTTATAATGGAAGTGGAAATTTTCTTAGAACATCCACTTATGTCTTAGTGTATCTTCAAAGGATGAATTATTGATGAATGAATGATGGAAGTTGTAGAAATAAATGTTTTTATCAAGAAATTATAGAATAATCCACAATAATATTAAATAATTCACAATTTATTTTAGAATTATATAAGGTTATTATCATGGTTCAAAATTTCATATCTCTAAATATATCATATGTCTATTTTAACATACCAAACAATAAAAATATTACCTAAAAATTTAATTTATTTCCATGATTACACTCCATTTATATCCGTAAACATCCATATCTTATGTTCCTATATCCTCCCTAGTTTTTTATGTCTAATCTTACCCTCTCTGAAGTTATTCCTATAACTGATATAAACATAAATTCTCAATGAGTAGATGAATAACTTCATTCATATGTTAGGTTATAGGATAAATCATATGGGTAAGACTCATATGTGAAGAAGTGGACAAGACGTTATGAATGTGTCGGTAGAGTGATTGATATTTAGTCAGGGTTG
This sequence comes from Viscum album, assembly GCA_963277665.1. Taxonomy (NCBI): domain Eukaryota; kingdom Viridiplantae; phylum Streptophyta; class Magnoliopsida; order Santalales; family Viscaceae; genus Viscum; species Viscum album. Next base: position 541,315,811 of record OY728165.1, read on the forward strand.
AAGTGGGACTCAATGATATGTGGGTTTTAATATTCCAAAAAATATGCCTAATAAAGGTAACAATTGTGGTTCATTTTTGGTCCTCGGAATTAGGAATAATTGATCTATTTGAGGTGTGTGGCATCATATATATTAATGATGAGGATAATGAAACATCAAGATCAAGTGATGAATAAATTTTACATAAAATAAAATTCATGATTCAATAAAAATAGTTTGTCTCAATAATGGTCATTCAAGTTCGATTGCGTAATGTTTTGAATGGTCTCCAATAACATTTTTTTCTTTGATTATGATATGTTGAATATTTTATAATAATACATGATTTCTAAATAACATTATAATTATGATCACCAATTAGTAAAATGGGCTACTACATTGACACATACAAGGGCCAAAGTAAGATTTCCCTCACAGAAAATCATTGATCCTTTCCATGTGATATGTCAACACAGACATCATCATTAAATCAACTCAAATCATAATACAAAAAAATTGTTGGCATTTTTTAATCGACATCAAGTACCAAAACAAATAATTAATCTTATTTGAAGTAATTATTCAATATTATAGTTTGTAGAATTCAATTATATTATAGATGGATTGTAGGATTGCACCAAGGCCCCATCATTAGTATTTTAGTCAACGATAAAATTGAAACTAAATCCTATGATAATTATTCAATAAATTATTCCATGAAAAATAATAATATTCAAAACCAAAAAAATATTATATATTACTTATATTTTGGCTCATCATCACATGGGGTATCCTGGTTTAACATTAGGATCAACAAGAGTAACATAAAATAGCAGAAAACTAAAACCATGGATGTCACTAATTTAATCATAAATGTAAAAAATGGGATTTTATTCATCATTAACATTAATTTATCATTATCACATATAATATATATCGTTATCTATACATATCCACATTGGATAGGTGCATCCTAATATTTTCCTCTTTCTATCATGTTCTGTTGGATCATTAATTACGTTGATGATCCTGATTTAACATACATACTATATTGACGATAATATTAATCATTCACATGTAATTTAGTGCTGAATAATAAAGTTTCTTCTTTAACTTCAATATTTAGTATAGATTAAAAAAAATACATGGATCTTCATTGATCCATCTTGGAATTTTCTTCAGTAACTATGTTTTTTCCCATTTTGTGTCAAGTTCATCTTCTTCAAGATCTTATTTCACATAGAGTTCTATCAAAAAAATATTAATGGTTCTGTTTGGGTCAATTTTGACCATGATAATCAATCAAACTTCATAAATATTTTCTATTCATTATAGTTTTAATTTTATCTATACTTCCAATGTTATTAGTCATTCTTTTATTAATTTGGATTTTCCTTTATAAAAATCTATGTTATCCTCTTCAACAAACATAATCATAACTAGTCATCAATATATGGGAGTCTGCATGTTTTCAGGCCACCATGTAGATTCACTGATTATTTTAGTGATGTGAAGTCAGTGGATGTAGTCAAATGATTGACAACGGGGTCTTCCCTTTGGGTGAAAATCCGTTCCTACCAAGATGTTATTACTAGAAATCTTAGAAGATGTATGAAAGATCGACCATGGTTGTGATGTTGTAGATGTGTGCTAAATTGCATAAGTATGAGGAAACAGTTACTACTCCATTAATAGATGTTTTCTCAATTTTTTTTTTTAGATTTTCAGTCACCTGGGGAGGAATTATTTATTTTATACCTAGTATCAAAATTTCATGAGAGAACATTTCAAGTGGATTTTAAAGGGCATGTTTGATATCTAGTATTCATGTGGTCGACCATGAATTTTTATTAGGCTTGTTTGATGAAGGAGGAAGAATGATAGGATAGACTTCATCATGTATCAAGTTGTGGAAATGGTAATATTTTAACCTATTGTTAGTAAACCCATTACCAACTAATGTTTTTCAATGAAAATACACTATGGTGGTATTTAATTCCAAATAATATATATAAAAAATAAATACTAAATTATATCTAGAAAAATTTATTTATTTGTTTCTATAATATTATATGAAATTATATTTCTGGATTCTGGATGAAGTAGAAGTATATAATTTCATGTAAAATCCATAACAAATTATTTAAATTTTGGTTATAATGATCAGGATGTTATAAAAATATATGTTTTAATAATGATATATAAAAATAGAGGACTAAAAATAATGAATTACATATTATTATTTTTAAATATGATTTTCCATTAATCTCCCATTAATATATCTTCATTTAATAAATTTTTTAGAAATCTGTTATATATATTATTATGGAATGAGGAGGTAGATTTGATTGTTAAAGGATCAAAATTGGTGCATAACAAGGAAGTGAATGTGTGGGTAATAAATTTGTAAATGAAGGAAATGAATCATCATCGTAAGTCTTATAGTGATCTTAGTATGATAACAAATATGTTCAAAAAATATAGAAAATGGTTTTTGATGTTTTCTTCTTGTAACACAGAAAATTTTTACGATATGAATATTTTTTAAAAAAATCATTTTATTTGATAGCTTACGGTGCCCAAATTAGTTAGCTTAATATAACGGCCATATACAATAAAATATTAACAATACCATTAGAATAGTAACATGTCTTTTAGGAATAGTCATCTATACATTTGAATAATAACATTACCTATATCAGTATAAATAAAATTTAGTTATATATTAAAATTAAAATATGATATATTTATATTAGAGAATAATTAATAAAATTTTGTTGATATAATATATTATGTGTTGATATTTTAGTGAAAAATGATTGTTTATTTATAATTTTATAATTAGCATAATTATTTAAAAAAAATTTATATTCATAAAATAGATTAATAAATTTATATTTTTTAAATAATTTTTATATTTAAATTATATAAGTCCATTTTTAATATTCCAATTTTTTTTAAAATTGGTTATAAAGTTAAAATATTTTTTTATGAAATAAAATAATTTTTACTAAAATTATGTTTATCTTATTTGGAAAATTATTTTCATCAAATAGACTCAATTTTTTAAATATCCCTATTAAAATTTGATATAGTTTATTTTTTGGATGTTTATTAAATTATTGAATTTTATTTGGATAATGAACAATGTTAATTACCTATATTAATCATTATAAGTTTAAAACATGAATTTACGACTAATTGGAAATGTGACAACCCTTTATTTTGAACAAATAATATATAGTAACTATAGAAAGTCTCTAGATCAATAGTATTGATAGTCTCTAGTGAAAATATAAATAAAATAATAAAATTAAAAAACCTCTCTCCTCGCCTATAAATACCGCCCTTCACAACCCCTTCTCCTAACACATACTAAGCTAATAGTATTGAAATTTTTTTCCAAATTACCATCCCAATGCTCTTACCCATTTCATAGACCATCTATTGTTTCCAATTTACAAAATCCATGTGTCGTATGGAAGTTCCAAAGATACTATATTCAAGAGGTAAAATCCTCTTTATCTCACTTTTAATTTCTTTAATTTTCTTGTTCTCTCATAACCAACCACTTAAATACTAGATTAATAACTTCAGTATAATATATATAAGGTAATTATATTGTTCTATGGGATTATCTACCATCAAATTCCATCTCCTCCCCTTTTATTTCAAAAATTACAACATCGGCCAGAATGTGTTCATTCACCACCATCGTGGATGAAAAATTTTCATTTTCCATTAAATTCGTCAAATATGGTCATAAAACTATTATTATTGATAAATATGATATTAATAAACATATTATAATTTATATAATTTTCCATGACCAATATATAAACATAATATTAAATAAAATGACATAAGGTTGTGATGGTCGTAAAAACAATCACTATAAATTGAGTCATTTTTATCAACATTTTATAAAAGGAATCATCCACATAACATTTAAAAAATGATATATGATTAACTTTACACATATTTATAATAATAAATTGTAATTAACTTCACTTAGGGATAAGTTATACTTATTTGAAAAGAACTCCAAAAATTAGACTTTGGGGAACCGACACTAAAACAGTGAAACAAATACGCTCAGATGAACAAAATTTAACAATAAAACTCATATAAATGACCATAAATGTACTAAATAAAATTATAATAACAAATTTATATATTTAAATGGATCTAATTTAGTTATTTAATTACTCTAAATTGGGTATCCATGACATTGTTTACTAGTGAAGAATTCTTTCAGTCATAAGGTAAGGGTTCCTTGATTCCCGTTTACTTATCTGAAATATATTCCTAATGAAAATATAATATCTTGTGTGTGGTGTAAATAATTACCTGTAATATATATTATCATAAATATGTTTTTATTCATGGAATTTATCGTTTCATTTTCTGATCATTAATTTTATGGGGCATATGGTTTGTGTCACGAACCAGCCCGGGTCGACCCTGAACCGGTCACCCGAGCCGGTCCGCGGCAAGTCCCGAGGAGCGTTCCCGATCCCCCCGGGATGGCAACAAGTGCCGGGCATTAAAATTTTAATCATTGGGAACGATTTCAGCCCAAACTCAAAGCAGGATCGGAAGAAAGAACATAAATTAAACAAACTGACAACCAATAAAGGCATAAACAAACTATACCACGACATACCTCCATGTGACCTCGCGGGTCACCACCCAACTACAACCAACGTCGCTCTCACACTGAGCGACTCAAGCAGGAGAACCTGAACACAAGGAACCTGCAACTGTAAAGGTAAAAGATAGGCGTGAGCACAAAAGTACTCAGTAGGTGAGACCCACAACAAATCCCAATGCACTACCAGTAAATAAAGAATCTACATAATCCAGGTTTGAACTTTAATGTATAAAAGTAAGTTTTCATAACGCTTTACTTGAAAATCAAACACGAGACATTTCCCTTATTCCTTTTTAAAAGTTAGATCCCTTTCATCATTTTTTTTAACTCTTTCTAAAAAGCAAAGTGTTACATTTTCAAATCTTACCCCAAGGGAATAAATCATTTCCATTTGAAAAACCATTTTTCCAAAGACTAACAGTATCGGATGTGAAGGATGACTGAAAGTAAACAAGCAGGGAAAACAAGTGCAAGAAAAGGTAAACAAGCAAGGAAAACCAAGTGCAAGAAGAAATAAACCAGAAGACATCAGCAATAACTATGGGCACACACACACACACTCACACACTCACACACACACACATACTCACACACACACACACTCACACCCAAGTGGTCCCCCGTATGCCGACGGAAGGCACCACGCCAGAGATGGTAGAGCACTATGGGTAAATCCCCTAAGGTTCATCTAGCTCGCGTGGGACCCTAGAACCTCGTGTCTCGGTGAAACGTGGCTTAGAAGGCCACGACCCTCAGAAAACGTGGCTTAGAAGGCCACGACCCTCAGAACACGTGGCTTAGAAGGCCACGACCCTCAGATATCATAAGTTTAGTTAGTGTTGCAAACGTCAATCCAGCTAAGTGAAACAGGGACGACACCCATCCGGCTCACTAGCGCACTAGTTCTAGTCCACCCACCTAGATACCCAGGGTTTCCCGTGTGCTCAAACAAGCTTCACATTCACATAGTATATTACTTCCTCATATCGCAGGCCAAACCAGATATCGCACACAAAAGTCACCATTTCCACACCCAAACAATATTTCAAAACTCACGCACGTCAAAAATACCTTTCTGAAAATATAATTGTCATTACCTAATGATTTCGCAAAAACCCCTTTTTGGAAACACTCAAACAAGAACATAACCAACTTTCACAACCTAGAAAACATCATTTTTAATAACACAACAAGGGAAAACATCTTTCGTCAACCAAGAACCACACGTAAGGTTTCCAAAAACAATTTCAAAGGGTCACACGACGTTTTCATTAATCAAGGTTATAAGAAAACACTATTTTCCAGAAACAGTACATTTACTAATTTACACATGCCAAAAACATTTCAAAACCCAATTCAACATGTCTTTCGTTACTCAAGAAAAACCATTTAGCGACATTACTCTGAAATCCCACAATTGAAACCAAGAAAACAATTTTAATGAAATGCTATAATTAAACAGTTTGCATTATCAGCAAATCATCACACTATAAAAACTACTTAATATTATTTTCTTAAATTTACTGAAATTTAATAAAAGGACAAGGAATAAATAAATTCTTAATTTAGAGGCAAGTGCATAGGGAGACCTACCTCGAATCGGAATGACGAATGACACGGCCCAAGACTCCCGTTGCGATAATGGCGCATCGAATTGCGCCGTCAAACAGATCCTAAAACAGTAGACCAAAAAACGGGTGTAACGATCAGTAATAATAATATAATAGCAGTAACCAATATATAATGTTAATATCAGTATTGATGTAATAACAATAATAATATAGTCGTAACAATGACAATAACAATAATAATATAATTAGCATAATAATAATATATCAATAATAGCAATAATAATAATATCATAATATTAATACAATAATAATAATAGGAACAATGCCAATTTAATATAATCATAAATTATTAATAATATAATAATGATAATAATATAAAATAATGTCAACATAATAATATTAATAATAATAATATAATGAAAATAGCATAATAATAATAATAATTTAATAGTAATAATAAGAATATCATAACATAATAATAATAATAAAAATAATATGATAATAATTAAAATAATAATAAATATATTAGTAATAATAATAATAATAATAATATGATAATTGAATAATAATAATTATTATAACAATAATGATAATAATAATAATCATATTAATATTAATGTGATAATAATTATAATAACAATAGTAACAATAATTATATAATAATAATTATAATTATAATTATAATAAGATACATTAATTATAATAATGACATAATAAAATAATATTAATAATATGTTAGTAATCATAATAATAATAATAATAATAACAACAATATTTTTACACAATTATAATAACAATAGTAATAATATTAATAATAATAATACTAATATAGTAATACAATAATAATGTTAATAGAATAATATTAACATAATAATGATGAAATAATTATAATATTATTAATATGATACAAATAATAAAAGTTATATAAGATTAACTTAAAAGAATAAAATAAAATAAATAAAAAAAATAAAAATAAACACATACTTACAGGGAAGGGGGGAACGAGCGGGGTACAGGACGCGCTGGAGGCGCGCGGGCGGAGACCGGAGGGGAGGTCGGGGGTTCGTAGGTCACGCGGCGCGGCGGCGGTAGCAGGAGGGGAGCAGACGGCGGCGATTCGGCGGGAGGAGGGTGTCGGGGAAGGGAAGCAGGGTCGGACAGGGGGGTTGCCGCCGGAGGGGAAGCCGGGACGGCGTCGGGGGAAGCGGTGCGCAGGGGAGAGGGCGGCCGGGGCGGCGCTGAAGGAGGAGGCCGCCGGGTATGCGGTGAGATGCCAGGAGAGGGGAGGGGGAGCCGCGCGGGGGAGAGGGAGCAGGGACATGCGGTCCGGCAGAGGCGTTGGCTCCGGCGAGGGCTAGGCCGGGCGCGCAGAGGAGGCCGAGACAGGGGGGCCGCGGGTGCGGCGATCGGCACGAGGGAAGCGGGGCATCGGGGTGAGGCGAGGTCGGCTGGCTGGGCGAGGGCGGTCGGCGAGCAGGGGAGAGGAGCGGGAGCCGGAGGCGGGGTCAGCTGGCTGGGCGAGGGCGGTCGGCGAGCAGGGGAGAGGAGCGGGAGAGAAACGGGGGAGAGAGAAGAGGGGGGGGGGGGAAGTGGCGGTTGTAGGGGTAGGGTAGGGTTTAGGTTTACATATATATATATATATAGTAGTGATAATAATAATAATATGATTAATTAAATAAAATCAAATCTTGATAGAAATTGTAAAACTATATAAGAATTGTAAAACTTTATAATAATAATAATAATAATAATAATAATAATAAAATAATAAGTTAGCTAATTATAATAATAATTATTATAACCAAAGTATTTAGAATAATAAAACCACTAAAAAAATAATAATAATAATAAGAAAACACACATATATAAACACAAATATATATATATATAGACATATGTATATACATATACCTTTATAAAAACCTATAAACATAAATACAACAAACATATATGTATATATACATATATATACATAACATATACTCATATATAAACACATATAAAATTAAAAATTAATACAATAGTAATAACACAATTTAAATAGTGAGAATAATAAAATGTCAACGCAAAAACATTAGTATTTAAAACGCCGGGTGAGCACATAGTCACCCGGGCTGAAATCACGGTAACTGCTAGCGATGCGGTGACCGCGCACCGGCGCAAAACCACCAATCGAAATTAAACTCCGAAAAATTTAAATCGGGACCAAGAAAGGAGAACAAATATGGACATCTGCGGTCGGGGTGTGACAATTCTCCCCACCACAGACACTTTCTGCCCCCAGAAAGTCACCAGGCCAAAAGTCGATCAAGATTTAAGTCCATGCCCCAACGGAACTAAAGGAACCAGAGAGAACTGAGAATCTCGGGGATGACCTTACTCTGCATAGGTCACACCCGACCGATTCAAGAGAAAACCGGGATCCGAGATTGAGGGGAGAACACGAAGGGGTTCTCCCCACCACAGGAACTTAACTAGTGCAGAAAAGTTGAACATCTAAATAGAAAACCCTAGGGAAGGGGGGTCGACGCGGGAACTCCCAACCAATTCAAACCAACTCTTATAGAACAATTAAAACCACACCTCCGTCTAGACATTAAATCCTCGACCAGAGTCAACAACCTTCAATACCAGGGAAAAACCATAGAAAAACATTTAACCAACATCAAATTGGAGACATGCTCCACTGAAGTCCCCGAAACATAACCACATCTTAAACATAACTAAAACGAGGTCAACCCACACGCGAGTCAAGCACACTTTTAAGGACACACAATTTAGAATATCACATCCACACAGACAAAATTTCTTGGACTACAATTGAACAAGTTCATCATTACTTCATAGCGAAACAACGTACTTACAATGACTTCTAAATATTAGCAGTAGATAGACAAACGTGAAGTGATTTCTAATTGTTCCACCGCCAACATGGAACAGAAAACCTGGACCAGAGCTTCACAGCCCTGGGGACTCCTGACTGTGCGCGGGCTTCACCCCGAGACTTGTAGCTGGGGCTCTGATGGCTGAAGCATCTTCTGCCTCACAGTCAGGTACTGACATTCTCTTATCACAGCTTCCTCTTCAAGCGACGCTTCTTGCAAAACTTCTACAGATGACCCAGACAACCACAACGATGACACGTCTTCGGAGGGTTGCGACAAGACGACTTTAAATGCCCAAAACGACCACACTGAAAGCATACCATCGAACGATCTGACGAACTGGAAGCTGGGACCAAAGGGGATAACTCCTTAGGAACAGGCATGTCTGGCGCCTTTTTCTCACCAGAGGGGGAACTCTTACGAACAACAACAGGGGACGCTGAAGTATTAACCACCTGTACACCGGAAACTAACACAGCCAAGAAAGCTTCCTCCACCAGCCTCTCGAAACAAAGGTATTTAGAAGGGAGGACTCGCTCCTTGATCTCTGGACGCAGACCCCCAGTGAAAAGAGAGACCTTCATGAGCTCATGCGACACTACATCTGGAGAAAAGGAAATTAGTTCCTTGAAATGGTCAACATACATCTTCACCGTCCGTTGACCTTGTTGAATATTCACAAGCTCTCCCTTTTTCTCCAGCTTCACTTCCTCAGGTACAAACCATTGGATGAAAACCGTTTTAAAGACATACCACGTCATTTTACCTTGCGTTGACGGTGGGGTAACCATCTTCCACTGGTCCAGAGGTGGACCCTCAAACAACTCCATAATTGCACGATCCTTAACATTATCGGGAGTTCCCAACATTCTAAAGACACGCTCCACTTCCTTGAGCCATTCCACTGCCTCTAACGGACCCTGATCACCATGGAGAATAAGCAAAGTCTGAGAAGGACCAAAAACTGGGCATGACTTATCCGAATCCTTAGACACCTTTCTGGGTGGCATTTTCTGAGCGACATATAGAACACAAGGCCAAAACCAACATCAAACCGAAGCAACATCAATAAAAGCGCCTTCATCAAAAACAGTCAACACAAGGACCAAACGGATACAACACAACCCAAAACAAAATCTCCTTTTTAAAATTCCCTTTTCATTTTTGATTTCAAAACCACCCTTTCTCAAGATCACTTTCCAAAAACCAATCCACTTTCAAACCAAAACTTTCCAAAACTGTTTTCCCTTTAAAACCAGTTTAGGAAACAAATCCAAGCGTTAAATTTCAAACACACCCAGGTACCCCCATGACCCGTTTCACATGTCTTTATCCACATTCCATTCATACGTGCATCAATCCACACTTTCCATGCATTCTCACACATGTGCAAACGTTCATAAAGAGGACCTGGGGTTTCAATCCCGAACCATTCTCATCCAATTCCAAGCAAACAACAGATTTTCAAATCAAGAAATTTCAGTTTCAAAACCCATTTTATACATTTAAAGTCCTTTAGAAGAAACCAGTCCAATTTTCAAAAACCCTTTTTCATTTCAAACAACGTACTTACACAGACCAAAACAAAAGCAGCATCCAAATTTGCATCAACCACTGAAGTGAGAGACTAGTAGTCACGCTCAACCTGACGACATGGTAGTGAGCCATGTCTCAAGTCAGTTTCGACCACTAGGAGGAATTCAAACCACGTACTCGAACTCCACATGGGTCACTACTCCATGTGAAATTATGACGTAACGTCGGCTTACCTCCATTGTCATCTCTCAATCCAAGACAAACCAGAAAAGACAAGGACACAATTCCCGAACTACCCCTGGTAACTCAAAGATCAGTGCGAGCAAGAGTTCGCGACGCTCTTCCTGCACCTACCCCTCGAGTTCCGACAGTCCTAATCTCCTTCTACCAGACAACCCAAATAACAAGAACCACCTCTGATACCATTTTGTCACGAACCAGCCCGGGTCGACCCTGAACCGGTCACCCGAGCCGGTCCGCGGCAAGTCCCGAGGAGCGTTCCCGATCCCCCCGGGATGGCAACAAGTGCCGGGCATTAAAATTTTAATCATTGGGAACGATTTCAGCCCAAACTCAAAGCAGGATCGGAAGAAAGAACATAAATTAAACAAACTGACAACCAATAAAGGTATAAAAAAACTATACCACGACATACCTCCATGTGACCTCGCGGGTCACCACCCAACTACAACCAACGTCGCTCTCACACTGAGCGACTCAAGCAGGAGAACCTGAACACAAGGAACCTGCAACTGTAAAGGTAAAAGATAGGCGTGAGCACAAAAGTACTCAGTAGGTGAGCCCCACAACAAATCCCAATGCACTTCCAGTAAATAAAGAATCTACATAATCCAGGTTTGAACTTTAATGTATAAAAGTAAGTTTTCATAACTCTTTACTTGAAAATCAAACACGAGACATTTCCCTTATTCCTTTTTGAAAGTTAGATCCCTTTCATCATTTTTTTTAAACTCCTTCTAAAAAGCAAAGTGTTACATTTTCAAATCTTACCCCAAGGGAATAAAGCATTTCCATTTGAAAAACCATTTTTCCAAAGACTAACAGTATCGGCTGTGAAGGATGACTGAAAGTAAACAAGCAGGGAAAACAAGTGAGAGAAAAGGTAAACAAGCAAGGAAAACCAAGTGCAAGAAGAAATAAACCAGAAGACATCAGCAATAACCATGGGCACACACACACACACTCACACACTCACACACACACACATACTCACACACACACACACACTCACACCCAAGTGGTCCCTCGTATGCCGACGGAAGGCACCACTCCAGAGATGGTAGAGCACTATGGGTAAATCCCCTAAGGTTCATCTAGCTCGCGTGGGACCCTAGAACCTCGTGTCTCGGTGAAACGTGGCTTAGAAGGCCACGACCCTCAGAAAACGTGGCTTAGAAGGCCACGACCCTCAGAACACGTGGCTTAGAAGGCCACGACCCTCAGATATCATAAGTTTAGTTAGTGTTGCAAATGTCAATCCAGCTATGTGAAACAGGGACGACACCCATCCGGCTCACTAGCGCACTAGTTCTAGTCCGCCCACCTAGAAACCCAGGGTTTGCCGTGTGCTCAAACAAGCTTCACATTCACATAGTATATTACTTCCTCATATCACAGGCCAAACCAGATATCGCACACAAAAGTCACCATTTCCACACCCAAACAATATTTCAAAACTCACGCACGTCAAAAATACCTTTCTGAAAATGTAATTGTCATTACCTAATGATTTCGCAAAAACCCCTTTTTGGAAACACTCAAACAAGAACATAACCAACTTTCACAACCTAGAAAACATCATTTTTAATAACACAACAAGGGAAAACATCTTTCGTCAACCAAGAACCACACGTAAGGTTTCCAAAAACAATTTCAAAGGGTCACACGACGTTTTCTTTAATCAAGGTTATAAGAAAACACCATTTTCCATAAACAGTACATTTACTAATTTACACATGCCAAAAACATTTCAAAACCCAATTCAACATGTCTTTCGTTACTCAGGAAAAACCATTTAGCGACATTACTCTGAAATCCCACAATTGAAACCAAGAAAACACTTTTAATGAAATGATAGAATTAAACAGTTTGCATTATCAGCAAATCACCGCACTATAAAAACTACTTAATATTATTTTCTTAAATTTACTGAAATTTAATAAAAGGACAAAGAATAAATAAATTCTTAATTTAGAGGCAAGTGCATAGGGATACCTACCTCGAATCGGAATGACGAATGACACGGCCCAAGACTCCCGTTGCGATAATGGCGCATCGAATTGCGCCGTCAAACAGATCCTAAAACAGTAGACCGAAAAACGGGTGTAACGATCAGTAATAGTAATATAATAGCAGTAACCAATATATAATGTTAATATCAGTATTGATGTAATAACAATAATAATATAGTCGTAACAATGACAATAACAATAATAATATAATTAGCATAATAATAATATATCAATAATAGCAATAATAATAATATCATAATATTAATACAATAATAATAATAGGAACAATGCCAATTTAATATAATCATAATATATTAATAATATAATAATGATAATAATATAAAATAATGTCAACATAATAATATTAATAATAATAATATAATGACAATAGCATAATAATAATAATAATTTAATAGTAATAATAAGAATATCATAACATAATAAAAATAATAAAAATAATATGATAATAATTAAAATAATAATAAATATATTAGTAATAATAATAATAATAATAATATGATAATTGAATAATAATAATAATTATAACAATAATGATAATAATAATAATCATATTAATATTAATGTGATAATAATTATAATAACAATAGTAAAAATAATTATATAATAATAATTATAATAATAATTATAATAAGATACATTAATTATAATAATAATTATTATAACCAAAGTATTTATAATAATAAAACCACTAAAAAAATAATAATAATAATAAGAAAACACACATATATAAACACAAATATATATATATAGACATATGTATATACATATACCTTTATAAAAACCTATAAACATAAATACAACAAACATATATGTATATATACATATATATACATAACATATACTCATATATAAACACATATAAAATTAAAAATAAATACAATAGTAATAACACAATTTAAATAGTGAGAATAATAAAATGTCAACGCAAAAACATTAGTATTTAAAACGCCGGGTGAGCACATAGTCACCCGGGCTGAAAGCACGGTAACTGCTAGCGATGCGGTGACCGCGCACCGGCGCAAAACCACCAATCGAAATTAAACTCCGAAAAATTTAAATCGGGACCAAGAAAGGAGAACAAATATGGACATCCGCGGTCGGGGTGTGACAGTTTGACTGAAAATAAAATGGTAATGAAATTCTTAATCCAATTTAATTTCTTCCGGTTAAACGTCATCTCCATTTATTATGTCACAACATGTTTATGTGTGAAAATTCATATGAATATAATATATAGTATTATAATTTTTATATGGATTTACATCTGAGAGACATTATTGATTCAATTTGTTAGTTCTCTGACATGCTTTTAAAATTAATCTCATAAAATTTTTTAAAAATTTTTATAATGGAATGTTTTAGAAAATCTTATTTGGAATTTTTTCTAACTTATATTGAATGAGTGGGTTTTCATACGTTCAGTAAAGAATACTATTTTTGTGTAATCATGTTCATGATTAAAGAGTTATTTCATAATAATAATTTTTTTTTATAAAGGGATCATTTTAAATAAATTATATTAAAATAAAATATTATTTTCACTCTTGTATTTTTAATGGATATTATCTGAGTATTTTCATCTATTCCAAAAAACTGTATTATATAATTTGCACATTTCATGTTGGTCTCTTATTAAACCACTTAGCATATATAATTTATTTTTTATGATCATTTTTATTGTAGAAGTGATTATTTGATAACATAAATCAAATAACATTGAATGGTTTATGAATATATATATTTATTAGGAACTTTTATTTCATATGATTTTTTCAATTTGAATTTATATGATGATTATGTTTTAAAACTTTAATATTAGTAATTTATTAGGAATAATAAGTGATGGGTTAATCCCAATATCACTCCTCGATGCATTGGTAGTTCTCATGACACAAACTAGTTTGGGTATCGGATGATGTGGTACCTGAGTATGTATTATGTCTCTAATAAATCATTGATGGTATATTTATGATGTCTTACATTAACGATTCCCTAATAATGAGACTAGTCATTGATAATACATGTGATTAATAATCTTCAAGAATACACAGGGTTATGTATAATTCTCATGTGACTATTTATATTATTTTATATTATTATTATTTTTCTTATGAAATTTTTATGAAGATTGTGTTTTAATGGAATGTGTTTTTATATATTCAACAAGGATTATTATTAATTTTTACATATGATACCTTCAGATATATTCTTACCCTTACGGAGCATCAAATATCACCCCATTCTATGATTTATTTTTTCAATGATAATAATATTTATACTATTATTAACATGGAGGGATAATCTATAAGAATATGGATGATTCCAATAGAGTTTCAATGTTTTATTTCATTTAACGAATTAATATGATACTTATTTTGTATCATGTTTTCCAAGAATACTATATTATTTGTTCCTTTGGGTGAGATCCCTTGTACCTAGTACCAATATAATAAATTAAGGCACTAGATATGGGCTACCGAGGTCGTGGTATTTATAGTTGGAATATGTGAATGTTTATTATAAAGTTATGAACTATATTCATGAAAACATAGATTAAGGAAATATTACCCTATAATTTTCATTTAAAATATTCTCATTGTATCAACATTATGATTTTGAGATTAGTTATACAATGTTTTTTAGTATTTAACTTGTTTTATAAATCCATGATTTATATTATTCCTTTCTATTTTTTAGAAATCGAGCAATGTAGAAGGAATGAAAACCATATCAACGCATGTATTCCATATAGATAATTCTCTCTTATGCATGATACTGATGTTAGAGATAGATCTTCAACTGTAGTTGATCAACATATATTTATATTTGGAAAAATCACTCATGTCATTATAAATAACCTTACTTGCACGGAGAATACCAATCCACAACATGGATCAATAGTCTAAGACCACTTCATGTGATAACATAAGACATCAGCCAAGGGACTAAAAAATCATTTGTAATAGATGAATGAATATTTTCATTAAATAATATATTTATTATGTTCTAAAGTAATGAATGGGTGAGGGTTATCATGTAATTTTATCATCACTCAGTAGATACATATCAATGGTGGTCAATAATTGAAAACACAGAAGAGGATGGATAAAAATTATACGTAATGGAAGTATTTTATGAAAATATTAATGGGAAATAATTTCCATCTGAAAAAATGATTAAATATAGAGAGATAATTCATTAGTCTAAGATAGTTAGAGTATCAAAATATTGTTATGTGGGAAAACATATTTACAAGGTTTTCATGGAATCCTATGAACAAAATATGTATTTCAATATGTAGTACTGACTAATCCTTGGACGATCATAATCCAATTATATGAAGGGATCTACTCTCCCAAAAATTCAAAACATATGATACTTTAGTATCATGTTACCTCAAGATATATAATTTATTTTACAATCCATATGGCTTCTAATGAAATAAATATAAGAAAATAGAATTTGGTTACTCTGGAAAAGTAAATAATAAAAAGGGTTTAAGGGAGGAATATAATATTTAACATTAAATAAATATGGAACAAGATATAATTGTACATGAATATTAGAATGGGAATTCGTTAAAAGCGTGGGGATATAGGATAACAGGCATGTGATTGAAAGGGGAATAAAGAATTCAACAATGAGAAATTATTCAGTGTTAAAGATATGGGACACTATGCCGATAATTCTTATTGACATCAGGGAGACATTCCCTGGAAAATTCCTAGAGGACACGGCCCTGCTTATATAGTACCAACATCTGAGGTAAATATCTAAATGATTTGGTGGTATGTAATTTAATTATATTCTAATATTTTGATAAATCTCTATTTGATTCATGATCATCACATTATATTATATATTCATAGTTATCTATAAACATTAAATATTTATAATTCACCTAAACAACGAAAGCGGTAATAAAAACTTCTATTATAATCATTATTGTAATAAAGATATGCCAAGAAGTTCCTATCATGTAACATAAAAATCATCAAATTATTGATTTTTTTCATACATATCGTTTATTTTAATATAATCCTTAGTACGTACTAGTTTTCAAAATATAATGAAAAACATTAATTCAATGATAAAGAATATATTATTGATGATGATGATTTGGAATATCTTATCTTTTGAGGGGATGATCCATAATCTAAGACATATAAGGATCCACCTATAGTAGAACTTATAAATGATATTCTTCATACAGAATAGAAGATAAATCTTACTTTTAAAAAAGTGATCATAAAATCGGGGATGCACATATTATACATGAAAACATTGATGTATTTTCATATGTATTACCTAGAAAACATACATTGTGAGAAGTGGAGTTTTCTGTTCACTTAATCCTTGATGCGTGACTAATAAAAAATATTCCCTATAGAATGACCATGATGGAGTGAATATAGTTAAGGAAAAAACTAGATGAATTTAGTGGCAGTGTATTTATATACTCTAGTGTTTCACCATGGGGAGATCCTATTCTCTAATATAAAATGATAGATGAATCTTTGAGGATCTGAGTTGAATATTGGTAGATCAATGATGTTAAAATAAAGAACAAGTATTTGTTGACATGAATTGATGATATTATTTTCCAACATCCAGGTAGTCAATAGTTTTCATAGATTACTCTTAATTATATATATTATAAATTATGTATAAAAATAAAAATTTTACAATTATAATATTTCAAACATGGTATAGAAATTATAAATATGTTGTAATTACATTGGGAATAACTAATTCATCCTTTATTTTTTAGGATCTCATGAAAAGATTATTCAAGGAATATCATGATTTTTTATGGTATTTATTAATGATATATTGGGGGAATCCAAAATCTCTTAGGACAAAGAGAACAAATTTATGATTGTTCTGCATATATTTAAAAGAATATTGTTATATGGGGTGCATTAAACAGTTCATTCTACCTTTATAAAGTCTCATTTCATATAAATATCATCTTCATGGATGGAATATTAGTTGACCATGTGAAGACAAAGGTGGTCCAAAAATGTCCTCGACCAAATAACATAATTGTGTAACGTGTTTTCATGGGTTTATGAGTTAATATCTGTGTATCCTTCATAATTTTTCTAGGTTATCTTTCATTCTTACCAATAACACATGTATTAGAGATACAGTTATTTAGTGAAATGAATGTGAAGAATATTTTGAATAATTAAATATGATATTAGTGAATATTATGGTCTTGAATCTACTATCAGGAAGTTGTGGATTTGTAATTAAGAGCGATTCATTGAAGTAAGGACTTGGTTGTGTGTTTTTTATATTGTTATTTCATATGAATAAAGGTAGTTAAAATATTTTTGAAATAACTATAACAAATCATGAAAGGTGATTATAAGCTATAATATCTTCTTTGATGATATAGAGACACTATCTCTGTGGTGAAATATCTAAGATATATGCATATCACAAGAGTATGAAAGATAAATTCTAAAAGAAATAACTCATCATGAGGTAAAGGTTATGGGTTGAGCTGCTGAATGATTATCAAGGTTTCACACACTACCTACTGGGGGAGGATGATAAGGTAGTAGTTGCATTTATTAGGAAGGACTGTGGACTAGATAAAAAATGAAGATTAATAGGGATCATGTGTACGTGTATCTAATAACAATGGAAATGGGAATTATAAAAGGATATTGATTCATCACAATTTTTTATAATGGTATCAAAACCTCAATTATTAGAAATAATAAAATGTTTTCAATGTGAAGATATGAAATCACCAAATATAATTAATGCTGTGAGTGATGGGATATTGGTAGACATCATATATGAAAATAGGATTATAAAATTTCAGAATTACAATTATGTTCCCTCTATACCCAACCTAAAAAAATTATTGTATTACGTTCATAGATTAAATTTATCAATACAACCTTGTTGAACTAGGATGTATAAATATATTAATGAACAGTTTTTAGGGATTATATGATGGTTGAAATTTATTATTATAAATCAATATTTATAGTATTTCAAATGTTGAAGGATGAAATACAGTACCCTAAAGGAGCCATTAATCCTCTAAATATTCTTACATTGAAATATTATGGCATTACTATGTATTTTTTCATTGGATTACCAAAGACTCCATGAAATATTGCTACAATATGGGTAAATGATTATCAACTTACCCAATAATGAAACTTCTTTTATAAAAGGGGCATTTTCCACAAGATCAAGATGAACAACTCTATATTAGTGATGATTTAAGACTTCATGGTTCACCCATATTGATAATGTTTTATTCATATACCCATTTCAAATAATTTTTTTGCAAGATTATTATGATGTATTTGGATACTGAGCATTATTTGAGCACATCAAATCACTCTAAAACTGATTGACATTAAAAAAGTACTATTCAAACAACAGAAGTAATTTTTATATCTTCCTCACATGAGTTTCCAGGTATGTGTGATCAATACTTACATTTAATACAATTTTCTTATAATACTCGTTTACATTATTTTATTGAAATTGTTCTATATGAAGCAATATACAGAAAGTGATTTCAAACACCAACATGTTTATAAGAAGATGGTGAAAGGAAGATTTTAGGACCAGAACTTTTAGATGTAACATCAGTAAATGTAAAGCCCATTAAAACTTATATTAAATCATCTCAAATTAAGAAAAAGAGATTAGATGACAACAAGAGAAGGGGTTTTATGCTTCATGTGGTAGATCGTATATTTCTAATATTATACCCATGTATGTATTTCATATTTTTCAATAAGAAAGGGGAAATGATCCCTAGTTATATCAGACCATATCAAAATCTGGAATGAATAGAAGGTGTGTCTTATCATTATGATATTCCACCAAACCAATCAAAATTACATGATTTCTTCAGTACTCATTGTGATGGAAGTTCATGCTAGACACAATTCAAGCACTCATCTATGATGAAATAGAAATGGAACCATATTTCAAATATGGTGAAGAGGATATCGTGATTCCAGAGACAAGAAGGATATTATTAAAAAAGAAGATGAGATTATTGGTAAATGTTCATTGGGGAAGATACTAAATGGAATAAGTATCATGGGAACCACATGATGATCTAAAGAAACAACAACCTCATTTGTTTAGAAGGAAATAATCATGAAACTTATGATGATGATATTTTTTCATGGATGGATGAATATAAAAACATAATATTATGACGTATGTATCATCCTAAATAAATTAAATTTATTTTATAAATTACATTGCATGCCAAACTTAACATAAATGAACTGTGATATACTATTAAATATTAATATGATTGTTGGAAAAGTAAATTGACTATAAGGAATTGTAAATATTCCATTATAATAATAAAATCACTAGATAATATATAAATATAATTTAGGTATCTTATAAATGAAAATATAATATATTTATATCATGGAATTTGTAAAAAAAGGATTTAAAAATAATAAATAACGTGTTGGTATTTTTTGGAAACATAAGTGTTTTTATTTAAAATTAATTATTATGGTGATTTAAAAGAAAATTTGTTTTCATAAAATATATTTATAAATTAATAATTTTTTAAATTATATTTTTATTATAATTTTTTGATATAATAATTAATATTTCAAAGTGTGGTAAAATCCGTTATAATATTAATATCAATATTTTCCAAATAAATGATGAGTTTATTTAAATGTTAACATTCTCACATATAGAAAACTATTTTTATAAAATGTAGAAAAATTATTATATAATAATTTTAGAAAATATTTTGGAATAGTTTTTGTGAATTTTCTAAAATATTTGATTTTTTTTATTAATAGTGAAATACAATAATTTACAATCTTTAATATTACAAGATAAAAACAAGAATGTTTTAGTCATATCTAGTTGAAGAACTGATTATTTTGAAATCAAATGACTAGTTACTATATTAATTCACATGAATCATCAAAATTTATAGTATTGATCAGAAATAATAAATAAATTAATGAAATAATAAAAAAGAATGCATATCCTCCCCAACAAACACCACCCTCACCACCCCTTCTCCAAACACAATATAAGACATTAATATTGTCTAAATTATTTCTAGATACCTCACCAACCCTCTTACCCATTTATAGGTTTTATAGGTCTTACCAAAAGGAAAAATCCATGTGTTTTAGGGAGGCTTCCAAGTTGATGATATTCAAGACGTAAATTCCTCCTTCATTATCATTTAGTTTTTTATATTATCTTATCCTCTCCTAAAATACCTATCCAAAATGTCATGGTAACTAAAGTATCATTTAAATGATATAATTTTATTTTTCTAATGGGTTGTCCATCATTATATCCCTTCTCCAATTTTATATGAAAATTGAGAGTATCTTTTGTAATATGTTGATTCACCGTCATTATGGATGACGAGTTTTCATTTTCATTTACCAACATAATATCTAGTAATAAGACAATTATTATAGTTAAATATTAATTTAGTATACAAATTATAGATCCAATTTTGTTTTTCCACCAATATATAAACCTAATAATAATTAAAATGGAACAAGTTTTGGATGGTCGTGAAAATCTTCCAAATAACAAAAGGTGTTTTCATAGACATCTTATATAATTAATCGTCATCATATTAAATTATCCAAAGATATATGATACCATTTAAAAATATGTAAGTTAATTAATACTAAATATATTGACTTATAGAGAATTTTTTCCCATTTTACATGAACTCTCATATTTATACAAAATGGAACTGCCCATTATACCATAAAAAATTTCTCAAAGAAAAAAAAGAAAATAAGCATTATAAATTTTTTAAATAGAAATTTATTAACTTAATTAAATTATAATAAATAAAATATATTCTTAATAGGTTATTAATTAATTACTAAATTTATCTAATTTTATGTTATAGGATTTTAAGTACAAGTGAAGAACACTTCAAAACAAAGGGTATGGGTTTCTCATCTCACTTTTAATTCTGAGAGATATATTCCTTATTAAACCCTTTATTGTATGTTGTTTGAATACTAAAATTTAATAAACCATATCATAAATTTATTTATCATCATGTAATTATATGTTTCATTTCATGATTATTAATTTTAAGGGGCGTATGGTTGGATTGAAAACAATGTGGTGAGGGAATTATTATCTGAATTTCAATTCTCTAGGTCAGACATCTACTTCATTGATTATGTTGTTTTGTGATGTCAATTTAAATATAATTATTCAACATAAATATTATTTATGTTCAATTGAATCAAATACACATTATAAATTAATTTTTTTAACTTTATTCATATATTTTTAATTTATTCCCTTAAATGAATCTATTTTATAATTTTAATTGAATTTTTTTGTTATCTTATATGATATGAGAGGGTTTTTCATATTTCATGACACATTATTTTTTCAAGGATTCCTCTAAAATAAAAAAATATAAATTTTCAAGAATATTTTTTCATTTATATATATGTGTATCTCTAAATTTCACATTTCAAAGTAAATTTTTTTTTTCTCATGAAATTTTCAATTATTTTATTATAGTTTTTGCATGTTTTTTAAAGCTATTTTTGGATATTTTTTTATTTTAGATTTATATTTTTTGATACAATCTACCATATGTTATTTTCTTTATTATTAGTGTGACTATAGATGTTTTGATTTTATACCATTTATCATATTACATTAGATTGTTTATGATTATTTTCATTTCCTAGGGAATGTTATTTCATTTTCAAGTTTATTTTTGAATGGTTATGTAAATTATGTTTCACCCCTTTTATATTAGGAAATAATTATACATAGTAACTGATGGGTGGGACATGCTATGGACCTTGGATTCCTTAGTAGTTCTCACGAGACACATAGCTTTGGGTATTGAGTAACGTCTTACCTGATTATGTATGTTGTCTTGGTCGAAGCATTGATGGTGTGATTGTGGTGTCCCGCATTATGAATTCCATAATTACGATATTATTTTTTTGATAGTCCATGTTATTATTCGACTAGTAAAATATCCATGGTCAGGTTTTATTCAAATTTGTTTATTATGGAGACATTATTTGAATAAATTTCATTCTTTCATTATTAATCTCACAATTATGTTGTAATGTAATGTGTTTCAGTTATTCATCATGCCTTATTGTTTATTGTTATTTAAGATAGAATTCGTTTTCTAAATACACTTACTGATAATTTGGGCTCACTCTTTTCATATGTATTGTTTTTTTCAATATAACATGATGTATATTATGATTGACTTGTAGGGATAATCTAAAAGAATATGGTTGTTTCTAATGGAGTAATTATGATGTGATTAATTTCATGTTTTAATATAATACTTGTATTATATCGAGTTTTCAAAAGCAATTAAACAATTCAGTCCTTCAGGAAAAGATAACTTTTACCAAGTACCAATCTAATAATGTAAGGAACTGTCTCTCAGATACCGAGGCTATGGCCTTTATAGTTCATAACATGGGATGTGGTTTATCTATCATAGGAGTATCATTTCATATAATTTTTTTGAACCTTCATAAGTATTGGTTTATATTAGATCCATCGATTATTGGTTAACACTTCTAGTTTAGTTGAGTGGGATTCTTGATGAGATTTATGTATCATAGATTCATCAGTTCCAGAATATTGATTACCACACCATTGAATGTGAGAGATGAATGGTGAAGTTAGGTTTTTCATTATTTACTAACCTGTTACGATATAATAATGATAGGAGGTGTTTCTAGGGTATGTTTTCCCATTTTTGGATGTCATGTGGTGATAAGGAGGTATAGGCGTGGTAACATGCGAGTGCGGTAAAAATCCAATCCATATATCCCATTGTGTTTGACTTATGATTATAGTTGAATTTTTTAAACATATTTATGAAAATTATATTATGTTTTGTATTTATAAACCATATTCTTAGGATGATTGTTTTTCTTTTATTGTTGTGATATTTTTGAGAGATATAACATGGGTTGGATGTTTTATTAATCTTCTTAAATTAAAGGGGTATTTTAATTGGCATGGATGATAATTGTGTAATAGGATTCTAATTTATATAAATATATTTAAAAATTCCACTGTTAGTATTATATTAGGGAATAAACATTTCTAGTTCGTTTGGGTCTGTATATATTATTAGTTATATGTTTATTTAATCAATGTGTAATAATTTAATAAAAATTTATTTTATCCACATAGTGAATGTCCTCATATGTTAATGTTAAAATAATTTATCCTTATGTAGTTCATTTCTTATTCACTATGTGAGGGCATATTTGTATCATTTCATCAACTGAACTATATAATGATAGCTACTTTTCCATGTAATAGTTTTCTTATACTAATTTAAAGTTAAGATGGTTGGAATCCCATGTAAGAGTGATTAAAATGATGAGTGATATTATATTTAATTATCATGTCATGGTACTCCCCTCATGCAATCACAATCGCTATCCTTCTTATGGGTCATTATTTCTTTGTGAATTCATCTACCACCCCACGTGATGTCCTCGCATCTTTTTATATCATTTATGTGGGTTTTTCATCCCTTGTGTAATGGTAGAACACTATATCTCATCAGTGTATTGTTTAATAATGGCCACTCTATCTTACATGATGGTATTCTGAAACACATAAAGGTTGTTTCATGTGTCCTTACACTGAGTACCCCTATTGTCTTTAACTCACAATTATTTATAAAAATTTAATATTTCAATCCAGAATTGAAATTTAATATATTTTAAGAATGTTAGAATAAAAAAATGAAGGTTTCTTGTTTTATTATGATGTCTATTAACATATTCATTTACTTGATTATATTTTTAATATTTAAATATTTTTTTAAATACTATCAAAATATACAAATATTTATTCAAAACAAAAACAAAAATTTTGGAAGACTTTTTAAGAACTGTTCATGTTTATGTTTATATTTATTTAAAATATAAATTTTTATACCATTATAATGTTTTATTTTTTTATAAAGTTAAGGTGATCTATTTCATCGCATTACATTATATAGTGTTTAATGTTAACAGTCAAACCATTTCTGTGATTTTTTTTCCTAATCTCAATAATTCCCCCTCACTCCCTCTATTATTCCACATTGAACCATGATGCTCCTTATATCGTTTGTGATTCATTATATAAAATTTTTTAAATGTATGCAGAAATTAATCATTAAAAAACAATTTTTTACTAAATGGAATCAACCAATACTATATTAAAATATGAAAAATATTAGAAGTAAAGAGAATATATTATCACATTCAATGGATAATAATTCTATTTCATAATATAGTTTTATAAACATGAAAGGGGATAATTATTATATTATAAAGTAGATATTATTATTTTATGATTTATTTATTGGCTGAAAATTAAAATGATTATATTATTTCTTTACTATATTCCATAAAAAGGTTACAAAATATAATGATGGAAAAAATTGAATATATATGGTCAGTATTTCTTTTTAAAATTCAAAATATTTTTTAGTGGGGATTATAAATTTTATTAATTTATTTCACTAGCATATCACTATTTTAACATTATATTTTATGCAATATTTTTATAGTAAGAAATTTATTTGATAAATATGGAATAATAGTATAAATAAAATAATGAAGATTTGTAAGGTTTATTTATCATTATAAAATGAAATTGGATAAATTTACTTTTATTTCATGTAACATGATAATGAATATTTTATATCTATGTACAGATCGTATTTATTTTTTCATTTATATATAACCAATGCATAATGAAATATTTGGATGATTATGGAAAAAATAATTTTCTTTAAATGATAAATGCTTGGGGATATGCGAGCATACACATGATGGATATAACATTTTATAACTTTTTAATAGTCTCCCAATAAATTTTTTTACTACTGTTAAATTTATTCCTTATCTATATTCCCTAGGATGTTAGTGATATGATATTTTTTTGATAACCTGATATGTTCGAATAATTGTTGTACAATGGTCTAGTTTCCAAATGTTTTATTAGTGGTTCAACTTGGTGATAGCGGGATGGAATATGATTTGAGAAATTTTATCAATAATGAAACCAAGGATGTTTAAATGGGTTGAATGTTTGAATATCTTATCAGTTATTTTTTGGTAATTTTTTTTATCTTTTTGATGTTTGGTAATAGATAATAATTCTTCAAAATTATTTTATGCTTAATTTCTCTATCTTGATAAATCTTTTTCATTATTCTTGGTAGCTTTGGATGTGACTTAGATGTCCATAAATTATGGAATAAAAAATTAATATTTAAATTAATATGGGAAGAGGCCTTATTGACTATAATAATTTTACATGATTTATATATTAAAAATAAATAAAAATTTGATAGAATTAATTCATTTAGGATATGTGATTTTATCTAAGTATTAAATTATAATTATATAATAAAATTCCCGTGTATTAAATTGTTATGATTAATTTAGAAATAAATATTTGTTTAATGTAATACTAAATATTTATAAAATTAATATATTTATTATTTTTTAATTATTATTCCATAATACATGAGTTATTCTATGTGCATGGGTAGTATTGGTACCTGAGTATTGTGATATATGATTGCTACAATATAATATATGTCTAGGTAGTTTCCCTCATTACTGCTATCTATGATGTATCATTATTTATTTTAACATCATATTATTCACAAACTAAATGTGTAGTCTAAATGAAATAGAGTTTTTTTACTGGTGGGGTGGGGGATTTCTAATAAATTAACATTAGAGGGAGAATTGATTTCTTACTACTCCATATCCCCTTCTCTCAATTTTTCAATAATATATTATATGGGAATATTGGTTATGTGATGAAATAATGTATAATATATGGTCACACATAGTATAAAATAGATCATTCTCTTATTTTATGTTATCAAGAGCGATATAATAGCTTGAAGTTATAATATGTGATTTTATCCATACACAATTGCAATGTAATCCCACAGTTTGAAAAAAATTGGTTGTGATGGATTGAGGTATAATTAGTGATACATAGGATAAAGAGGACAAAAAAATTCTATGTGAATATGGGTTTCATTCTATTTATGATAATGTAATAAGGTCCTTGAAATATATTACGATATTTTAAAAATTTTGGAATCATTTTATTAGGATGATTCAAGTGATGCATTACAATAGGATTTTATTCGGTGTGGCGATAAGGTGATAAACTAATTGGGTAGTTAAAGAATGGTACCTAAAATAATTTAATATTTATGGCACATATTTTCTTAATATAATACATTAAATAGTGTGGAATCCATGAATGTTGTTGGAAAAAACTGTTCTTCTATCGGTGGTGACATGTTTTCATTTTTATATTCACCAGAGTTAAGAATTCATTTCCATATTTGAAATATGATATTCCTGAGAGTATCCCACTTATTATGTTTTTATTCCAGTCATATATATATATATATATTATGGTTTTTGGGAGTCCTTTTAATGTTAATATGGACATTACTAACATGATGTTTTCATTTGAGAACTATATGAGTTTGTAGTGACCACAAAGGTCTATTTTTGTGTTTCTATTCATGTTATCAGTTTTCATTTTTCAATAAATTCATTTATTCAATTTTTTTATGAGTAAATGGTTGTCAAATTTAGTTTATTCTTATATATTATTCTATAAATATATAAAAAACAATGTATTGGAACCCCATTGTAATTATAAATCCATAGTGTTAGTCACCTGCATATGGATAACTAGAGGCAGACCTTTGGGATCATCCAATTATCCCCATTTCCATCTTAGGAGGGGTACAAATGAATGGGGGTCATAAGAATTAATCTAAACATTTCATTGATATTTTGATTTCCATGTATCAAATTAACCATTTTAATGTAAATAATATTTTATTTTTATATATCCTGCAATGATTCTAGTTGTTGGATGTCGAATAAATTTTATAATTCAAACCCCCCTTCACCTTATCTAAAATTATTATAGTGTCCCGTTATAAAAAATATACATCATATGAAACCCCTCATATATTTTATAAGAAATTACCATTATGTAACATATTTATAATTTGAATGCTATTAAAATATAAAAAATTTACTGCCCTACAATTATTAGATTTATAATTAAAAAAAGTATTCTAAAATTTATCCCATAATTTAAATAAGATTATTTTCACCCTTTGATATAATGTTCACATTAAAATTAATTCATTACCTACCATTATTAACATATCAGGGTGGATATATGGATGAAAATTTTCATCATTATCCTCCAAAAACTATCTCTATTCATCATATTTCAATAAGTCATTTTTTTCATAAAATAATGATAACATTATAAAAGAATTTATTTATGGAAATTTATTTTAATATTGAACACATTGATCGAATATTTTCAACTAAAATTTATATAAATATTAAAAATATTTTCATTTAGGATTATAATATGATTAGTTATAAAATTATAAAGGTTCATTGCAATCATAATAAAAAATAATATTTTTTATTATAAACTAATTATAAAATGTTTTTGGATGAAAAAAAGTAATATTTATTTTCGATATATTTTATTTAAAAATTTGTTTTGAAGTAATTAGCAATATTAAATATGTTCCATATTTTAAAATATGCATAATTCATATGTTTATTTTTTTTTGTTTGATAAAAAATTATACTTAATATTCATTTTATTATCACAATAAATAAAATAAGAAATGATTAAATAATTTAAAAAATTGATATATGTCAATAAACGTCACACATACCATAATATATTCACCATACATATCTCTTATAGTATATTCTATCTATTGAAATTATTTTTTTACACCCTTCAAGTAATTATTTTATTCATTAAACCTCTACATGAAAATCATTTTCTTAAAAAAATTGTTAAAGTTGGTTTTTTTATTATAATTCATGATGTTTTCGATGTTTTGTCTTCCATAAATAGAATTTTTATTGATTATAAATTATTTATTTAAAAATATGTATTGTTTATAAATAATTCCATGCATCTTTAAATATTACCGTAAACTATAATGAAATTTATAGTGATAATTAACTATATATCATATTAAATTATATATGTGATTAATTTAATAAAATGGTAATAAAAAAATTTCAATGTGATTTTAAATGATCATCTCATGGAGGATTGAGAATGTTAGTGTAATTTGTTGATATTTTCAACATAAATTCATCGATGAGAACAATATGAATTTCAATTTTTTAGAGATTATTAGGATAAATTAATTTTATTTTAAAAAAATATCATAATATATATTTTCAAAACTGAAGACCATATAATAATTAATTCAATATATCTTTAATCTATATATCATATTTCAATAGATATAAAAATTACATAAAAAAATATTTTTCTACATCATGTAAGAGAACTTCATTAATGTTATAGTTCAACATAAAATATCAATTCCAATTTGTGTAAAAACATATTTGGTAAAAAAATTATTTTTATGAAAGCATTTTATTTTATATATAGTTAATATTAAATCCATTTCCATAAAGGTATGGATGATACAATTTAAAACGTAATAATAAATAGACTCTTTAAAATTGAATTTTTAATATGCAGTCCAATGTGTTATGTAGTAAAAAATATTTTTACATATAATTTTCTTTTGATGTAGAAATTACATGTGAAATTTTATAGTTTTTATTTGGGGACTAAAAATAGATAAATTTTTTTTCTAATATTTGATAATTATATACTTTAAAGATTAATATACATTTCTATATAAAAAAGATTATTTATTCAAAAAATATGGTATATAAAAACAAAATAGCGAGACGAATACTACTTGATCCATATTCACTAAATAAAACCAATGATAATTTTTGAATAATGCCCATTAATTAGTGGTTATATTATAAATTCAATTAATTTAACAGATAAATTTTATAATTCATATATTTTATTCATCATTTTCCAAAAACAATAAGTAAATACTAATTCTTTTTAACTATTTTATAATTCATTAAAAAAATGAAATCACTTAATATAATAAAATCCATAAATATTAATATAATATTAATAGTCATATTATTCTTAGTACATTACAAAAGAATACATGTCATATCAAAAAAATTTAATAGAATGTAATTAATATTTTATATTTTTGTTTAATAAATTATTTTTAAATAACATATATGTTTTTATTAGACTAATATAATTAATTAAAATTTATTAACTGGTATGTATATTTCATAGTGTACCTCTTATATTTGATTTAAAATAATTTATAATTGTAAATTATTATATTTTAATTACTATTTAAAAATTAAAATTATTAATATCTTAAAAATATTAACTATATATATATAAATAAACATAGTAAAAAATTTAAACAAATATATAGAGTGATATATTTTATCATATATGTGTGTGTGTGTGTGTGTATGAATATAAGAATAAATAAATAATTATATACATTAATAAATGTATTTATGTAAATATATATAAATATATATTTATTTATATATTTATATAACATTATACTTACATATAATTATATATATATATATATATTTCTATGTGGTACGAATTTAGATGGGGTTGTAGGTTGGGAGCCTCAGGATAGATGGTGATTTCAATGTACTAGAGAACTTGGGTAACTCATCATTGGGACACTGCATTTTCTGGGATATGCACGTCCATAGGGATGTTCTTATACTATAGGGGTTCATCGATCGACTGAAGCGATTGGTGATAGACCTTGTAGATCTGGATTCATATCCATGGTGGATAAGTTGACGAAATCCACCGACGTTAGAGATCAATGGGATTTGACGGTGCTAAAAGATATTTGCATGGCTCGATTGAATACGATGGCACCAGATATGAATTCAACATAGTGCTCTATGGTGATGGTCACTGATGTGAATGGAGATTATCCACCCTTGGCTATATCAATTATGAACTATCATCTTCTAGTGATGTTGGTCATGAACGAATATGATTGTTGATCACATATAGTGATGGTGGGTGAGGTGGATGATGTTCATTAATATACTGTGGCCTCAGATCAATTTGGATCTCAGTGCTCTGAGGAGGTGGCGGCCGAGGTGAATAGTGATTGTTGACCCTAAGTTGTGGATGTTTTGAATTGTCATTTTCCTGTAATTTCTGTCCTATTGGATGTTGATAGTCAATCAAATAAAGAGTTGGTGTTGGATGTAGAGAGAGTATGTGTATCCATTGTAGAATATGTGGTAGAAGACATGTCTCATCCTGCTAATGCAACAATCAAGGGGGTTGTGGTAGGGAGACATGGTTCATCCAATGACATTAATAAATCTGATAATTTGAAAAATACAAAGACATATACATTCAGTATTGGGGAAATTGAATGATTCTTTTATAGAATTAATTTTTCATTTATGACTGTTTTTTTCCTTTTTTATTTCTGAATATAGGTGATATCACTCATGTTATTACAATACATGATGCTATTCATGACACATTCATGATTAAAAAGAACCTCATTATTGTGGGGTTGTTTTTCTACAGGGTAAATTCATTAAAAAACTAAGGATCTTGTCTAAAATCATAAATATGTATGTATTTTTTTCATTGGAAATTCATAGGAATGGGTTGAGGATTCTATCAAATTAATTTTCCATCATAGGATTTAATGAATATGGAATGGGGGTACAAATCAATTTTTTTAATGATAAATATGATTCGCTTTAAATAATGAGATTTCTATTTCAGTCTATCTTTTATAAAAACACTATGACTCAATTATGGATCAAAATAATTTGGATTAACTAGATACTACGGGATCATTTGATTCTATTTGTTATATAGTCTACAATTTCAAATCTAATATAAATGTATAGGACAACTACGGTTTCCAAGTTTGGTCGACAGGCTAGTGTCCTGGTGGAGGTTAACTTAAAAAGTTTCTTGATTAATAATATTATATTTTCACAGTTGGATGATGATATCCCTCTAAAAGTGGAATATGCATGTCTATCATACTTCTTCCCATTCAAAAAAAAACATTTTTGATAGAAAGGATATCTATTATAAAATTCCTATTTTTTTCATTTCAAGGGAATCATTAGACTGCTTGTAGGGGAAATTGAGGAGGAACACATGAAAAAACAATGTGTTTTCTATTGGTGGAATGAAACACCAACATAACAGGGGAAAATATTAATGGTCTATTTAATTAATAGACTATAGGAATAGGGGAAATGGGAATCCTTTCAATGTTTTCTATTCAATTCCCTATTACTAAAATATAATATAGGGGTAGTATATGGGGAGTTTATTCATGTTGAATTGAAATAGCATAGAACTGCATCATAAAATTTTTAGTGTGTTCGTTGCACTAATTTTGTAATCATGAAATGAAATGGACATGATAGAAAGCTAATTGTTGAGGGGGTAAAATCTATATATGTGGTTGTAAGTGTTGTTCCAGGGTACTGACCATCATAGACTAATGATCAATTATGAATTACGAAATGACTAGCTACATTCTTTTCATGGGATGATCCATATTATAACTGGTCTTGGAAAAAATATTTTTAGTAGAGTGTGGGTCATCATTAAGGGATTTATAATGTATTTAATTATTTAGGTGTGTCTGGTATATTAGGAAATGCCATAGATGAGGTATGTTACAAGGAGCATCATATGGCCTTAGTGGACTACATTCATATCCTATGAATGAGTATCAGTAACCCAGTTTATATTAAGGATGTTTTAATAAATTGTAGGGGAATGATGGTCATAATTGATGGTTTATTTCTTATTACTTCAAAAACAAGGTCGCTGAAGGATTACTCTAATCAGCCCAGGAATGTGTCTACATGTTCATCTTCTAAGCCATCAATGTTCCACCTCACTCCGAACTAGGAGTGGTATAAGGAGATGATAATTTGGATCTTTAATCAAGGTAATTCATTGTCAGAGTGGGATACTACCAATGATGCTATTGATTATAATCATGATTATTGACATTATCCATCTTTTTTATCTATAGTATTCTTTTCTGGGTGAGGGAATTTCATTTTTTGACCTTTTATATTTTCTTTATTGATTGTTCACTTTTTCATTCAATAGTAATTAAAGGTTAGGAGATATCACTTCTGGATTGATGTTTTTGTATATTTTTCGGATTATATATAAATAAAATATATTTAAATAATATATATATCTTTATAAAATTATAGTTATATAATTATATAATTATATATTATTAAAATAAAAGTATAAAAATTATTAAATACTTATTCATAAATATTATTTACTATTTAAAAAATTGGGACATTAGTATTGGAGTGTGTATTTATTTGTGTGTGTGTGTGTGTTTGTGTTTTGTTATTCTAAATAAATATAAAATATAAAAATATATAATTATATATATATAATAATTTTGAAAAATATATTAATATTTTTTAATGAATCAAAATTTATAAATAAAAAATCATAACTATATAAAAATATATCTGATTTATAAATTGTGGAATCATTTATTTAATTAATAATTTCAAAATGATTATTGATATTTAATAATTAATGTACTTTAATTAGAAATATTTATAAATATATAAAATAATTTCAATTAAATTATTTAAATTGATTCAATGATCCCATTGTTTATCAATAAAATGTCTGTAAATGATTCATAATCCATGAATGAATCTCACAATGTAACAGTTTTTATTATCCAAACCACATTAATTTTAGTGGTAACCAAATAAAAATATATTAGAGGAACTTTTTTATGAGGATATAAAGTACATTTTTTCTATTGAAGAATCATTATGCACTAAATAGAAACTCACTTCCACCAAAACCATTTTTATTCATTGCGGAGTCTGCACAACCTCCTACATTGAAAAATTTCAATCCTTTATGATATTTAATTCTACATAATTTTTTAATTTTAACACCATTATTTCATTATGTTCTCCCCAATCACCTTCAAATGAAATTTTACCGTGACATATATTCTTATATATCATGTGGGATCCTAAGAACCCCTAAAATATCGGAATGATTGATGATTCCAGATTGTACATCATAAATATTTGAAAAACAAAACATCCTATGATTTTTTGGAATCATTAATAATAAACAATACATTATAATTCATATATGAATATGTAAAAACATTTTAAATGGTGTTGATAAAATTAACATATCTAGTAATTGAGATACTACCTAAAAAATATCCCCCCAAAGAAAACCCTTTAATGAATAGTACAGTCATAACAATACATGTAATGAAACGCGATCCTAGTGAATCCACATTGGAATGAAATAATTGATCATGTTATGTGAAATACATATAGTAACCACTAAATAATGGATTTATACATTCCACATAAATAATTTATTTTTATGAATTATTGGATTTACTTTTCTCATATCAATATTCAAAAAATATATTTTGAGATATGTTTTGTTATTAAAATAAATTATTCCACTCTATATGATGAAAAATATTATAAATCCAGAATCATATATCAACAATTATAACTTTAATATCGAAAATTTCATCATGGCTATCATGGTGTTCCATTTCTCATTACATGATATCAGTATCATGTAGACCTGGAAATGATATGTTTATTGACATCATTATATTAATAAAAAATGTATATCGATACTAATAAATTAAATGATGAAAAAATATATATTTTGGGTTGATAAATTTTATATGTTTCAATCCTATTAGATCTTTATTAATACTTATTTTTTTAAGGACCTCTAAAATTTTCCAACTGCTTAGTGTAATATATTACAATGAATAGAGAAACCTACAACCCACTTGACGTGAAAATAATGATCTTTCTTGATCATTTCATATATCAAAATTCAATATCCTACTGTTATGTTTTCATATATTTATATATATTAAAATATAGAATTTTTTTCACTCTTTAAATGAGATTCTTTAAATCCTTATTATATAATTGAGAATATTATGTCCCTACCAAAAATTGTTCGATAAAAATTGATGTTTATATTAAAAAACAATGGATATAAAATATATTTATAGAACAAACAAAACTTATAAAACAATAAATTTGAATTCAATTAATATTGTATATGAATAATTGAGCTTAAATTTATCCTAAAATATGATTTCATTAAATTTATTTTCATTGATAACTTACAAAACATGATAAACCCATGTCTAAATGAACCATAATATAGTATAAAATTAAAACATTGTTTTTAAATAGGAATTTTTGAATATAAATACCCATATAATGAAAATAATGGTTATCTATTTATTATAAATAAAATAATTATCATTTAAATGAAAAAATAAGTTTATTATTTAAAAAAATCATGTTTCTCTAAAAAGCGGTTTAGTCACTCTTTCCACTCATATTTTAAAATTAGATTTTGACACTTTTATAAAATTTATTTTATAACAAAAAATAATTTTAGAAATCATAATATCAATATTAGGATAGGTTGGATTTTGGGGATTCTTCTGAATAATATCATTTTTTCATAAATAGGGAAAAATACCAAATACTTATTTAAAATTTCATTTACATGTAAATTATTTATGAAATTAAATTAAATTTATAATAAAGTTTAAAGATAAATTTAATCAATTATATATCAAATAATCTAATTTAGTTCATTTTAATAATTTTGTTTTTGAATATTTATATAATAAATTTGAATACATTATAGAGACTTTCCTTTAAAAACATGCTTTCTAATCACATATGTGGGATTAATAATAAATTATAATTTTATAATTATATCAATGTAATTTAGTATAAGTAATTAAATATTAATATTCATCATTATTTTTAATTAATAATAACATCAGAATAATTTTTATCCAATATTAACATTGAAAACCACAATGATTCCGTACAATAATTATGTTAAAAATGGATTTACAAGGGTTAAACAGAGAAGTCATGGGTTAAAATTGTCCTAACAACATTAAAAACACCCAATAACTGTAAATATTTCTACTATATCTCATATAAGATCTATAATGGGACATCATAGATGATTTTGGATTGAAAAAATTTCTATATAATTTAATATTCTCAATAAATTACATCTGTGTCAGTCACCTAACTTATAAAAGGCCACCCCTCTACACTCTTATTCAAACATTCAAACGAATTCGTTTGATAAATTACATACCAGAATAACTTCCAAACTTCCTTCATCTCATCCTATAAAGCTCATTATGGAATAATTCAATCATTTATGTATTTTTGTGCAATCATTAGGATGATACATATAGAAGTGGTAATATTCTCCCATGAGTGTTTTTATCTTATTTCATCCTATACCTCGATAAATTTTTAAAAAACCATGATGCTTTTATAAATTCACAATAATATATATATTGATATTTTTTATGTTAATGACTAACAAATAATGACCCTATGACCTGTGATATCCTGAATACTAAATAATTCATTGTATTTTTAGTTTCAATTATAATTATTAAATCCATGTATATTTGACAAATGAGTTACCAAGCGGTGAATAATTTCATAAATCTATTTCATTTCATTAGTTATTAATTCTTTATCCTCATCATGGGTATTATATGAATATGTGTCAAATGAATTTTTATTATATTAAGTTCTATTTCCTCTTTTTTATTTGGATTTATAGATGATATCCATAATATAGTAATTGATTAATTATCACTTAAATGTCATTATCATTTGAAGGGTTTTTTCACAATCTCACTCTAATTGAGATTATTTATTATGGAATATCAATTGAATAAATTTGTTTAACCATTTATTATTAAACCCATTTATATTTTATAATAAACTTATTCAAGATATTTTCATGCAATAATGCCATTTTGAAGACGATTTCATAAAAAAATATGGATAAAATATTTTT
This sequence comes from Viscum album, assembly GCA_963277665.1. Lineage (NCBI taxonomy): Eukaryota > Viridiplantae > Streptophyta > Magnoliopsida > Santalales > Viscaceae > Viscum > Viscum album. The sequence goes on from OY728165.1 coordinate 541,352,613, forward strand.
AATAATATCCATCCTCATTTATCTCTTTAGATGAAAAACTTTTTTCTACTAAAACCTTCTTTTCTAAATGAAATTATATTTTTTTGACATCGTAGAAATGATTTATTAAATAAACATTTGCAATTTTTTTAATTTAATTAAAAATTATTAGAATATTCCATTTATTTTCATAGAAAATCACTTTTGTAACACTTTTTACAATTCAGAACTATACTTTTAATATTTTATGACATGAATGTTATTAGATTCCAACATGAACATCAATTTATTGAGTATTCCTTTAACATATTAGTTGTTTATTTATGATTATTTTTTTATAATTTCTATTAATTCTTAGTTTTTAATGTGATTTTCAAGGAAAATGATTTTCAAAATGTGTTATAATTTTAAACATAATTTTCAATATAAAAAAAATTCTTATGAATTATTTTTTAAAATCATTAATGGTATTTCTAGTAACCCATTAAAAAACCATTTAATTAAAATCCAATTTTTATTTGTTTTATTGATACCATACTTACCGCTTATATTGAATATTAATGGTCATTTAGACCAATGAATGGGTTAAAATTAACATTCCAGATTTATTATCAAATATATTAAACATCTAATGGGATAATCATGTTCTTATGATCAATAAAAATTTTATTTATCCTTACGAGCCATAAAATTTATCATATATATATTAATTTATTAAACCATATATCATTTTTAAATATGTTTTTTTTTACATTGAAAGTTATTCATTTATCTGGGTAAACATTAATTAATATAAATTCCATAAATAAATAAAGATATTTTATGATAAAAATATTATTCACGAATTAAATCATCTATTTGATATATTTGAAATATTTTGAACAAGAATTTATAGTTGGGTTTTGAAATTATATATCCCATTTATGCATTAGTATATCTCATTAGACTAATAAATAAACTAGAATAGATTTTTTTTAAGATATCGTTTTAAACAGCCTTGTAGAAAGTTGTGATGGTACATGTAACATGATGTCTAATATCTTGGAATCAAAAAATTAATAATTATCATTCATTATAAAATAAATTATTATTATCAATAATATTTCTAAAATTAAATTATATCTATAGGATTTATATTATCAGTTAATTTATTAAATGGATTATATATTCAGTTATTTCCCATGATATATTGATTACAATATATTTAATTATGACATCAATGTTATTGATAAAATTAAATGTTTGTTTGATAATTTACATTTCCATATTAATTATTATAAATAATATTTTCAAATTAGTATTATATATATACATTACTAATATGTTTATTGATTGCATGTCTTGCATGTCCAATTATTTACATTTTTATATGGATTATTAATTATTGATTTATGATAACACCCTTTGTACATAACCTTTACAAAATATTTGATCACATCTGTATCTTTTTTATTATCCTAGGAATCCATTAATTTTAACAAGAATGATATGAAAGGTTATCCAAGATGAAAAAATGATATTCTTGAAAACGTTATGTTATAATCATTGTTTTCAAATGTAATTCAAGTCTCTAATTTATATATTTTTCCCAGACTATTAAAATATTCAGTCATGTGAGATGTGATTCATTTTATCTAATACCAATGTAATTATGCAGACACCTGCTTCGGGTTACTGGTTGTGATGTCCTGACGTAGGTTCCACACCCTAATGCCTCGAGCCAATATGTAACATGACCTCGAGTGTGCCTCCCCAAATGCTAGAGGCTTCTGAATATAACTGATTATCTAATATCAATCATGGGGATACTATACCCTCTTTAACAATTATTATACCATAGTATATGTAAATAAACAATAAAAAATTGATATAACCATTACAAAAATATTAAAAATATCAATATATGACAAAAAATGAAATAATATTTCTAAAAAAACAGTTAACATGTTATAAAAATTATGTGTCATGTGACAATGAAAAAAAAAGAAAATTAAATAAAGACAATGACAACTCCCAAGAGGGACCTGATTCACATCTTATTCTCTCATCCATGCTCTATCCCAACTCATCCATCTATGATGGTGCATTTTCCCTCATTATGTCCGGAAAACATGATTTCTATTTGGGTACCGATCCAGAATCCGGAGTAGGGTGTGAGTACAAATATGTAGGTCACCACCAATGGTGTCTAAAGGAACCAGTCCTTAATTATATATATATTTGTATAAATAATAATACCCTCAATAAAGTAAATAGTTTACATATATTAAAATATTCTTTATTAAATATCATAAACCCCCTATGTTCCCAATAACATATGAACCATCAATACCTACTACTTCCCATGATTATGTTTGAATAGTATCATATATTGAATTCAAAATTAATTTTAACACATGTTATTTCATTACCCATTTCATTTCAATTCATAAAATAGTGAATTGGAACTATGGTCCAACACCAGCATTTTGGCCTAGAATTCCAGGGCTAGGACCACATGGGTATTTAAACCATCAGTCAGTGTCCCACAACATTTTTATCAACTAATCACACAAGTAGGATTTTGAAATAGCACTCAGTGTCCAACACTCATACTCAAAAGAATGGATTTGAGTATAGAATTCTATATCTAATACCCCATGGGTATTTTAATCGTCATCCCATGCCCCACAACATGTTTATCAAATAATCACCAAACTTCCTCTTATATCAAATCACTCAAGGATAATTTAATTAACCCTCTTGTCACATTTTACATCATGTTGTTCCATTTGAATTACCCAGTGAATCAGGTTCAATTCATTAATAAAATTGAAATAATATAACAAATAACTATTATTCCATTAATCAATATGTAATCATATATACTATTATCCAATTAAGGATAAAAAATCAAAATACAATTCATGTAGTGAATTAATTCGCAAACATATTAATTGACCAGTTACTCAAAAAGATTAATTAATCTAATAAAGTCATAATTATTTAATTAACTCCACAATCAATAAATAAATAATCAATTCACTAATCAATTAATTCAAATTCCACTAATTTCAACTTCCTTAATTCACCAAAATAATTATCATATTGAAATTAATTTAAATAAAATCAATTCCTATACAATATCCCAATCATGGAAATTTTAATTCTAAAATTACACAGACATAATTACTTCTAGACTATGTTATTTTAAATTTATATCACCTTCCCCAAAATTGATGGAAAAAACTCGACAATTGAAATTCCGAATTAATGATGGATGAAAAAACCTATGTCAATGATCATGATCTTCAATAAAATCCTAGAATGAAGATCGAATGGTTTATTAACCATCAAATACAAAATCGAAAACCATCCCAAATATTGATAAAACAATCCCCTATTATATGTAATGATGAGTTGGAGAGAAATAAAGCTAATTAAGAGGAAAATTCATAGACAATGAGGTGAAGATTCATCAATATAACCATTGAATCAACAATAACAGTGTTTGATATTTTTAGGGATTCAACTAAAATCCTCCAAAAAACAAGAGGAATGAGTTATGGGTGATCCAGGTTGAAATGTGGTGAAGCGTATGGGTTTTTAAATTTATAAAACCCGTTTAAGGATAATTGATTATTCAGGGACTGTTTCATGTACATGGTGAAATGTGTACCATAAATTTTTTACACTCTTAGGTGTGTTGCATGATTTATGCTAAGATGGTTTGTGGTTTAAAAAATTGTGTTCTTTTTATGCGAGTCCCCTCTATTGGGTTTTCATGGTTTGGGAAAAACATTCACCAACTATGAACTGCCCAACATTCTTCCAAAATTATCCAAATTTCACAAAATCACACCCATGATTAAACACAAACAAAATATACACAAAAAAATTGAAAATAATTCCTGAAAATTATCTCGATACGTCTCTAGAAAAGGTCAAAATTTGAAAATCTCCCCACAATATAACATATTTTCTTTAAATTGTATTCACAAGAATCACTAAGATTTATATGTACAAATGTTGGGACACGAAGCTTGTATTTCCAATTCTCTATCCCATGTTTCCTCTTGAACATGCCCATGCAGCCACAATACATGAACTATATGAATGTTTTTTACATAATAAATTTTATCACTATGATCCAACACATGTATCATATTCTCCTCAAATGACACATCTGTTTTAGGCTCACCATCATCCAAATAGATCACATGAGAAGGGTCGTGGTGATACATCCAAATTAGTGACACATGACAAATTTCATCAATAGTAATGTGACAATGTGGAAGAGATTGTCTGTATGAAACCACCAATATTTTTTCCACTGCCTCAAGCGGTCTACAAAACCTGGGTTCCTTTTATCCCCACTTTGTATCCCGATCTGACCCAACCTAAGTGGATCCTGAAATAAAAAACGATCATCATTTGAAAACGATAGATTTTATGAACGTCTATCAACATGTTTCCTCTGTCGAATCTTATCTGTATCCATTCACATTATAATCACTAGAACCCTCTCTTATATATCCTACAAAATCCTTTATCATAATAAATCTAACTTTCCATCCCCAATCTAGCATTATTTTGATCATTATGATCTACCATAAAGAACTGTATATCCTAAAATCTGAACATTTTTTTATTAACTCTTCTTATTATAGAACTATACAAATGATTAATGCTTCTCTGAAAAACAACTGATTTCTAATGAATTCACATAAAGCATATCCTCAAGTATCATTATAGTATATTCCGACTACCCATATTCCTATGGGTGGAATTTCCTACTCGGTAAAATATGTGTACCACGTTCCTTATGTATTCCATACTGGAATATGGATGTAAAAAAAGAGTTCCATGAACTAAAACAATAAATCATGGAACCTCTGGTAGATGAACTATCATCTATACTAATAATCATCTAGTTGAACAATTGAGAAAGTCTCCAATACTGATTTGAGATGAACTACCATGTTCAAATGGTCCAAAAACAAAAAATAGAGTTATTAATATGAAGAATACTCAGGATACTCAGCCCAAATTCCATGGTAATGTCATCCAACTTCCATTTAAGAATTGTCAATGATTGAAGTAAACCATATGATCATTGACGGTACACATTCACCTATAGAAAATTTTATAATAATGTCCTGACCCCTATTATCGCTTTTTACATTCCTAGAAAATGAAAATGTTTATATAGGTTATGGTAAATTTTCATCACACAAGGTAGCATTGCCCACTTTTCAGCCTGAAATTCTTGAATTTGCTTCTCATGCATGCATATATGCACAAAAAAACTGATCCATTACATAGGTGATATCATCATAATCTATATTCATGTATGAAGGCATCTCCCCAACTTTTAGGAATTACATAAAGGAGACATAATTTTTATCCTCATAATGCATATCCATGATCCCTCTAAAAAGTGTAGAATCAATGGAAACTAATACAAGAGTCGTTTTATCCTTTCCCTCATGAACCACCACATGAATATCATCCATCAAAGTCATCATTTCCACTCAAAACTATAGTTTTAAGGAACCTGATTCTAAATTTTCTTTCATATAGTTTTTGAAATATTGTTTCCCTTTACAGGATTGAATGATTGTTCGAAATAAAATTAATTCATATACTCATCCCACCTACACTATCATAGATTAAAATATCATTAACAAAATATTTTCTTTTACCTTTTTTGATCAAAATAGGTAGTAAATTTATCATAGTAAAATAATAAATCTTATACTTCATAACATAAACCAATACAGCAAATTCAAGGTCATGTATAGGGTTATTATGTTCTTAATTCCTTAACTGTTGAGACCAATATACCAAAAATTGATCTCCCTGCATTGACATTGCTTAATGACCTATCATAAAATTATCAGAAAACACCAAGTACTCCACCCCTAGCTCACACATGATCAATATTGGTTTCATCGTCAAGCACTTCTATTACTCCTGGATAGAATCCTTGCATGATGTAGACCATTAAACATTACCAACTTCTTTTTAGGACCAAAAGTAGTGTATCAAATTATGATGAGTCATGGATGAATCTATGATAATATCATTCTAAAACTATAAATCATTGAATATTGAAAACATTCATTGGTTTCTCCCAACATACAACCGTCTTATCATTCTCTAGGTCAACTGACACAACTTAAATCAATATTTTGTGTCCTAGAAAGAGTACCTTTTTAATATAGAACTAAAACCTAGTAAAATTTGTGTATATACAACTCTCTCAAAGTGTACTTATGTTAATTTCATGTTGTTGGGATTAATCATCACAAGTCAATGATTACACCTTGATACCATCCATAAATTAATCAACATCCTAGTCTTGGTTTTGGTGGAAGATTCAGTTAATCATGTCCATAATCATTGGTGATGCATTTTTTTTAACCTGAATGGAATCATGAAGAAGTTATAAATTCCATTCCTACTTCTAAATGTAGACTGAGGTATATCATATTGCCAATCCCTCATCTGAAGATACCATGATCTCAAATGAATATTTGAGAAAACCCAATCTCCTCAAAACTAGTCAAAATGATTTTTGATACATGAATTATGATACCATTACATTAAAGTCATCTAGTTCTACATTTTGTAGTCAACACAAAAGATGAATTCCCCATAACACTTCATGGATAACAATACTAGATCCCCAAAATAGGTGTACCCTGAATGATAGATTTTGAATCATACAACCCCTCCAGTTGAGTCTTAAAAAAATGAATATTTGTTAATTCTATTATATATGGGTAATAGTGATTGTATTATCCATTTTAATGAGATCAATATTCAATTAGACATCACTCTCATATGGTATCCTTGATAACTCCTCATGAAACAGATCCTGGAACCATTCCATTATTGATGGAAGGAAAACATTCTTGTTTACCACTGTTATCTAGAAAAAACATACAAACAAGGTTGTAATATTTTTTAGTTACTGGTCAAACCCTGCAAAGTAAGCCTGTATATCCAACTATCTATTGTAAATGTAATTGTTAACCTTAGGAGACAAAAAATTTACTCTCCAAAAGTAACAATGTTTTTGGGCTTGATGAGCTACTTGCTTTTACTTTCCTATAATTTGGTCAAATCATAACATCTCAAGGACATAACAAACACATATAAAACTATACTTCCCAACAACAACAAAACAGCCCATGTAAAAATATATATATCTTGACCACACTCTTAAGATTTTACATATTGTCATCATCTCATTGAAAAACTCTTCCTCTATGATCAAAACATTAAATAGTTGATACGATATAATATAATGATATGCCTACAATCAAATATTGAACTATCTGTCATAGAGCCTACAATAATAATGCATATAAATATTTAAGGTACAGCCATATTATACAACAGTGTTGGATTAATGGTATGAAAATTTAGTTCCTCTCTTCCTTGTGATGTGGTATGTGTCCCCATTTCAGCACCACACTATTAATCAAGAAATCATACCCATAAGTATCTTTTTAACTACATCTACCTCCATTGATATAAGACTACCATCATCCAAATTAATACGTTTTATAATATACCTCTACCATACACCAATTATTACTATCTTCTATATAATTAAAAATCTATCATGGGATCCTACAAAACCTCTATAGATGTTCCATTCTTCTTTAGTTATGAAACTCTATTGGTGGTTGGGTAAAATGTATAAGAATGGGGTCGGGCCTACCACACTGGTTACAAGTCAGTCGTGAAAGCTCAGAGTTAATGAACCTACCACCTGGACCGCCTTCTTACTATCTCCCTGAATGACATTATCATAGTGGCATGTCATACATTTAGAAGGAGTATATCCTAGCCTCTGAGATGAATCCTCATGTCAATCACTCGAATCCTTCTTCAGGACCCTCTCTGATGTGAAATCCATATCCACAAGTTCTAAAATATTATTCATCCAGAAGATATTCACATGGGAATTAATTATCACATTTAATCAAATAATATATCCACTTTTCTATAGTAGCCTTTTCTCCATCCAACTATGGAAAAATTACTAGAAAATCTTTGAAGCATCAAACATTTTCCATTACAGACATTCTCTCCTATGTCAACCTCATTAACACAACATCACCCTCTGAGATGAGTGTCTTAAGAAAAAAGCTCTACTAAAACATCTCTTAAATTTCATTCCATTCCATACCATCCACCTATCTATACCATGACTCAATTTACCACTGATTCTTCTATTGGTCGTGTTACATTTAAACAACAAATATGACTCTCTTTTCATTAGGAGTATACATGTGGTCACTTATAGTATCGATATACTCAATACAAAACATAGCTGTATTAGGTCCTCCAACTCTAGAAAACATCAGAGTATGCTTCAACAGAAACACTAATGTTAGTTCTGATATAATCTTAACAACCTACACTGGGTCTCATTTCATGAATTGGATAAAGCAAGAAAGGTCTCAGAGAAATTCTCTCCAATTCCTTCACCTTGCATTATCGATGCTTTAGGTTAAACTCCTAGAGGATCATTCCAATCCCTATCCACCTTTCAACCTACAAAAAAAGTATCTTTATTGAGGCAAAAATTCATAATTCCAAACACATATAACAGGACACATAACACAACAAACACATTTACATAAGAGGGATTCAAAATAATCAATAAGTAGTCATTCCCCCCAAATATTTCTACATAGTCAATACTGCGGAACTATCTCTACCATTAACCATCACATATATTTTACTTGTTTATAAAAGATTAAACTCGTTTTCATAATTCAATTTTCTCATATGACGCCAACTCATTATCATCATTCAATTTTTGAAAAAAAAATTATTAGGCACCATATTATGTTCAATCTCACAATTAGAAAAAAAAATTTCACTTGAAATAACTGACCACAAAATTATGCTTTACCCAAGAATGAATAAATTATGTGGGTCTCAAAATAATATTATTTTCTTGGAATAATGCATGCACACTCAAATATTTTTCATTATTAGTCCATGAGATAAATCTCAGAAACAGAAATCACATTGCACAATAGGTGTATCACCCAATGAGAAATAACATTCAACTGTAACAAAAAGCATCAACAAAAGTAATCCCACCATGGGTAATTGGGTTTTAACCATACATGGGTTAGATATTTCCATGAATGAGATCATAACCAAGTCACAAATCATCAATGACTCTTATCTACCATTACAAAATAGTACGAAAAAATAAATGAAATAGAAAATGATCTCTGATACATTTTTTAATGTCTTAACCAGGGGGGCATACCGTAGTTCCCCAAGAAGGTTGGTCACATGACCTTCCCCCATACTCCATGGGTAATAACATGCAGTGTATAGCATCCCGTCTTTTTGTCACATAAACTTTCATTTCATTTTACAAAACTGAGGATCTTTAAGGTTTAGTGTCTTGGAAACCAGGAACATAAAACATGAAAAGAACAAAAACACTCTTCTTAAACACTTGAAAGGCTTCTCCTTAAGTTCATCCTCGGTTCATTACTGCATCTCATAACCTGGGGACATACATCAAAAGAAAGGGTGAGCAGAAAGCCCAATAAGGGAAACAAGAGAAACATTTTACATGTGAACTTGAGACACATCAATAAGGACATGAAAAGAAATTTGAGACATGAGAAAGAAATAATGAGATACATCATAAAAAAATAAGATTTTTCATAACTTGAAGATGTGGCTGCAACATTTAATATTGACAATCGTTTCGTTTCACCAAGGTCCATCCCCAAGGTTTCGTTAAAAATTACCAAGGTTATTCACCAAGGCGTCGTTAAAAATGGTCATCTCTAGAGATTAAGTCTTTACCCAATGCATTGGAGCGCTATCAGGGCGCACCCTTAAATTTTCCTTTATTATCATGTGAGCCACATATATCATCATCAAACATTTCATAAATAACCCATATAGCATAAAATAAATGGGTTTCATTTCATAATCATAACGTTTTAAAAACTGCTTTAAAGACATGATCTTTATGTCACTTTAAACCCACGGAAAGGGAAAGATGGTTTCATTTATGTAATTCCCAGAATTTAAAATAGAACATTTTGATATATATGTTAATAACCCAGTAGAAATAAGATATTTGAGTCTTCACTTTATAACATAAAATAATTTTTAGAAAAGAGAGAGAGGCATTTTGAGATGAAAATTCTGCAGCATAACGGCTATGATACAAGGTTTTAGAAAACATTGAGAAGAGAGGGGACATGGGTCAAACATTCATAAATGACCCATAAAACCATAGAGGGACAAAATATACGGGATTTAAGAACATTGTAATGAAATTTGAAAATATACCATATGAAATGAAGAACATGAAAGGAGGAAAAAAAAAATTCTCTTGTGAGAATTCGGCAGCCTAACGGCGTCACTTAAACTTCAACAAAATTGAATTGACAAGGTCAAATAGGGTATCTCATCATATGAACATAAGAGTCCAGTATGATAGATATAGAGGTCATACCCCAACATAATAGAAAGGAACTTGAAAGAATTGACATGAGAGTAGAAATTCAAAATGAGAATGGTGAAGAACCACTTAAAAAATTCGGCAGCCTAACGGCGCCACTTAAAACTTCAAAATACTGAATTGAAGAGATCAAATGGGGTCTCTCATCATATGAACATAAGAGTCCAGTATGATTGATATAGAGATCATACCCCAACATAACAAAAAGGAACTTGAAAGAATTGACATGAAAGTAGAACTTCAAAACGAGAAGGGTGAAGAACCACTTAAAAATTCGGCAGCCTAACGGCGCCACTTAAAACTTCAAAATACCGAATTGAAGAGATAAAATGGGGTCTCTCATCATATGAACATAAGAGTCCAGTATGATAGATATAGAGATCATACCCCAACATAACAAAAAGGAACTTGAAAGAATTGACATGAAAGTAGAACTTCAAAACGAGAAGGGTGAAGAACCACTTAAAAATTCGGCAGCCTAACGGCGCCACTTAAAAATTCAAAATACTGAATTGAAGAGAAAAAACGGGGTCTCTCATCATATGATCATGAAATATCAGTATGATAAATTTAGAGATCATACCCCAACATAATAAAAAGGAACTTGAAATACTTTACATGAAAATAGATCTTGAAAAATGAGAAGGGAGAAAGAATCCGTTACAAAACTTTCGGCAGCCTAACGGCGCCACTTAAAACTTCATAAAACGAAATAATGAGAGCAAGAGGGGATCTCTCATTATATTAACATGAAAAGGGCAGTAAGAGGAGTATAAAAGAACATCCTCCAACATAAGAACATGGAGCATAAAAGGAATGACATAAAAGAGATTACTTGAAATAAAAGAGAGAGGTCAGATCCCTTACCTTAAAATGTAACTCTTAAACCTCAAAGGTTGGGACCTTGAGGGCTTGGGGGCACCTTGGGAGGACTCCTTCGGAGGTAATGAGACCATAAATTCGTTGGGAATTAGTGGGGAGTCTAATGGATGAGAGGAGGGCTTGGTATTTAAAGGGAAAGTGAGGGGATAAGGCATTAATGGCCAAGGGACACCTCACATGTGCTTTTCTCAAACCCATGTGCTCTCCCTTGGCATTTATCATGGAGTTAGGCCACATGGGGCCCACAAAACAATAATTCATCACCCTTGGCCGGCCAACCCTTAAAAGATCTCATGACATCATCATGACATAATTATGATGTCATTAAACATACCGAAACCCTAAAACTGCATTTTTACTATTCACTGAAAAATTCATCTTTCTCAGAAAAATCCCAAACTTTCACCTTAACTAAATATTGATTCCCTAATTACATTTATGAACTCCATTTTATAAAAATAATTTTCTAAATATTTTTAATTCAATTTTTAAATAAATTCACTATTCACCGAAAATTCATTTTTTCAGAAAAATCCCCAAAAATTACCTTAATATAATATCGATTCTCTGAGTTCAAAAATGAAATCCATTTTCTAAAATTAATTTTCTAAATATTTTTAATTAATTTTTTAATTAAAAAACACTATTCACCCGAAAAAACTAATATTTGAATAATAATTAATGAAACCGTTATTTAACCATTTTATTGAATCACATTACTTAATCAAGGTGCCTAGATTATTTTAAAACTTTCTTTAAGTGAGATTACTAATCCATTTGGTCACATTACTAATCCTAAGCGTAAAATCACTATTCACAATTTACTATTCATCAATAATCAAGATGATCTTATTAGACTCTAAATTTCGTACTGGTCATAATTGTAGAAGACCATTTTTTGAAAATCATTACACAATTTTAATTATTTAAGGCTTACACAACCATTTTTAAAATATCCTTTTTCTAAAATTCATCAAAAATATGCATACTATATTTATCCGGTCATTTCAAAATTTATAAACTTCATCATAAGAAGAAATCCCAATTTTTATTTAAAACAAGGATTACACAAGGCAGTTACGGTCTCGTTACATAGCCCCTTATAATACCAGCATAGGACCTAAGAGTAAGGTGTGCTAGGGTGATAGAATCTTGGGGCGGCTCAGTCAACATTGCCCGAGTAGTAATTTCTATCAGTTTGAACTTCTCACGAAGGCGATTCCGTTCTAGCTTCACATGATGAAGTTCGGCTTGGATTTGATCCAGAGAAAAGCCCAATGGTGCTACCTCCTTCCCAAGCTCTGTTATATGGGCTTCGATCGGTCCAAGACTACTAGGTGAGGCCATCGAATCTTCTTTCTATAATAATTAACCAAGATTACTTGTATTTAGATACAATAATCAAAACATTTTGTTCACAGTGGTCATATTGACTGATGGTCATATAACTATCAAAACCCAATGGTCTCATTTTAATTATAATCATGTTTATCAAATAAAACATTTTTGTTGAGTATAAAAATAAAATAAAAATAACACATGAAATTAGGAAACAAGATTTATTCAAAATTTTGGGCCGTTACAATCTTCCCCCCTTAAGAAATTGCGTCCTCGCAATTTTTTTTTAAAATTGGGTTTTGAAATTTCATTGAAAGTCCCACATCGGAAAAAGAGTCAGTAACACTATTACTTTAAAAGAAGTAAAAGGGAGTACAAAGGCCACCCGAGTTTACTCATACTAGGATTCCATGTAGGAAACATGGACATGGAGGAGAAAACAAAGGGTCACGTTCTGAGGGAGAGTGATAGAGAACATTATTAGGAGAAAGTTAACCATAAGAAAATCCCAAACTTATGATGTGTGTAAGCGGTCATTGATTAACTAGTAGGAAACATAAACCAACAAAGTTTTTGTTGTACGTTCCTTTTGATAACTTTGAGGAATTCATTTACAACATAGAACAAAAACATAAGGAAATATATCTACCTTCATGTAGAGTTTCATAATTTAATAAGTTTCTACCAAAACTAATCTTTTCTCCAAACGATGAGCATTCAAAACTACTTGGTCTCATCAAAACACAAGAATCATCTTCTAGAGAATGACATAATCCACAAAAGATCAACTATCTATTGCTTCTATCTTTAAACATTATCCCAAAAACAGAAAGAGTAAGGTAAAAAAAACTTTTCAAAAAGAAATAATCCCATAGGAATGGAAACTACTTTTAAATCATCAAGTTCCATGGTACTACCCAAAGTTCATCATAGTCCTTTCCGTAAACAATGGTCCTTAATATTCCTCAAAATAAACCAAAGTAAGATTGAAACCCAAATACAAGAAAGATTTGATAACATAGTCTTCCAAAATAAACTTCATTGTTCAACTCCAAACAACATCAACCACTCCTAACATCTTATAACAAAAGTAGCTAACCTAAACATTTTTTTACCCAAGATAGGTTAATCATTCCCATAAGTAACCTAAATTAATATAAGGCCACCTTAAATTCATTGATTCTTCAAAATATAAGTCAACCTTACTCCTCAATGAAAACACCATAGTAATCTATTTACCTTGATCATATATGGTCCTCAAAATAGTGAATGTCTTCCAAAATAATAATCATCTTTTAATCCCCTAATCATCTCTGTAGAATTAATACGGCAATCGTAGCATTTCCTATCACATTGGTTGTTGGGACATGTTCTTCCATTTCCCGCCATTAACTAAGAAAAGAAGCTATAGTTAGGGGCTTAAATACTTAGCCAATAATCATGAAAAGAAACTTAAAGAATATAAGGATAACATGTAGAAGTAAAGTATACCCTAACTTGTGATCCCCTAGGTTCCCTTCTAGGTTATCCATGATCATATATTCTTATGTGAATCTTTATTTTATTTTATCTTTGTTCCTTTAACAATGGTTCATAATAAGCTTATGGATTTACCAAAGCATATCCCCCGGGAGTGTCGTAACCAAGAGTGCAGCAAGGCCCGTTGTCGTGTACCAGTTCCCGTTCGAGTCTAGCTCAAAGCGGTGTTTTCGGGTTTTACCCCTATGTACATCTGTGTCAAAGCCACCTCTACCTGCTCGTATCCAGACAGGGATGTATTTGCTTGGAAACCCCTTACTCAATACTCACCAAAATACCAGGAATATTTCCTATATTTAAACTTTTCTATAGGGTTATTCCTAGTGTTTTCATATCCTAATTTCCACAAATAACTAAACCATCCTTTGATACCAACTATAGCATCCCGTCTTTTTGTCACATAAACTTTCATTTCATTTTACAAAACTGAGGATCTTTAAGGTTTAGTGTCTTGGAAATCAGGAACATAAAACATGAAAAGAAAAAAACACTCTTCTTAAACACTTGAAAGGCTTCTCCTTAAGTTAATCCTAGGTTCATTACTGCATCTCATAACCTGGGGACATACATCAAAAGAAAGGGTGAGCAGAAATCCCAATAAGGGAAACAAGAGAAACATTTTACATGTGAACTTGAGACACTTCAATAAGGACATGAAAAGAAATTTGAGGCATGAGAAAGAAATAATGAGATACATCATAAAAAAAATAAGATTTTTCATAACTTGAAGATGTGGCTGCAACATTTAATATTGACAATCGTTTCGTTTCACCAAGGTCCATCCCCAAGGTGTCGTAAAAAATTACCAAGGTTATTCACCAAGGTGTCGTTAAAAATGGTCATCTCTAGAGATTATGTCTTTACCCAATGCATTGGAGCGCTATCAGGGCGCACCCTTAAATTTGCCTTTATTATCATGTGAGCCACATATATCATCATCAAACATTTCATAAATAACCCATATAGCATAAAATAAATGGGTTTCATTTCATAATCATAACGTTTTAAAAACTGCTTTAAAGACATGATCTTTACGTCACTTTAAACCCACGGAAAGGGAAAGATGGTTTCATTTATGTAATTCCCAGAATTTAAAATAGAAAATTTTGATATATATGTTAATACCCCTGTATAAATAAGATCATTGAGTATTCACTTTATAACATAAAATAATTTTTAGAAAAGAGAGAGAGGCATTTTGAGACGAAAATTCTGCAGCATAACGGCTATGTTACAAGGTTTTAGAAAACATTGAGAAGAGAGGGGACATGGGTCAAACATTCATAAATGACCCATAAAACCATAGAGGGACAAAATATAATGGATTTAAGAACATGGTAATGAAATTTGAAAATATACCATATGAAATGAAGAACATGAAAGGAGGAAAAAAAATTTCTCTTGTGAGAATTCGGTAGCCTAACGGCGTCACTTAAACTTCAACAAAATTGAATTGACAAGGTCAAATATGGTCTCTCATCATATGAACATAAGAGTCCAGTATGATAGATATAGAGGTCATACCCCAACATAATAGAAAGGAACTTGAATGAATTGACATGAGAGTAGAACTTCAAAACGAGAATGGTGAAGAACCACTTAAAAAATTCGGCAGCCTAACGGCGCCACTTAAAACTTCAAAATACTGAATTGAAGAGATAAAATGGGGTCTCTCATCATATGAACATAAGAGTCCAGTATGATTGATATAGAGATCATACCCCAACATAACAAAAAGGAACTTTAAAGAATTGACATGAAAGTAGAACTTCAAAACGAGAAGGGTGAAGAACCACTTAAAAATTCGGCAGCCTAACGGCGCCACTTAAAACTTCAAAATACTGAATTGAAGAGATAAAATGGGGTCTCTCATCATATGAACATAAGAGTCCAGTATGATAGTGTAACAACCGAGACTTTTACGTTATATAAATCATCAAAGGAATCTTTTTCTACACAACACTTGCTTGGCTTGCTTTGCACGCAATCGCGACCTTCCTCGATAGCTTGCGTCGTACGCAATACCGAGTTTCACTAAACAACAATATGCTATTAAAACTAGCCGTTATGAATAGTAATAACCACTTTTTAAAATTTTGTAAATTTTATTTTTCAAAACGGGTTTCATTTTTGGATTCGGAGTATCGAATTTAGCCTAAGGTGAAATTTTGGTACATTTCGGATAACTTTCATATTCTGATGAATAGTGAAAATTACTAAATTTTAATTAAAAAACAACTTTTTTAATCGAAATAATTAATAGTGATAAATTATTAATTTGAGTGGTTTTAAAGTATATTTAGAATATATTTTTACAATTTAATACAATGTTGGTCATTGGTTGTAATTTCACATTTAAACCAGACATAATCAAATGTCAATCTTTTGATAGATATTGTTTCTTAAAAACACGCTATTTGTTTTAACAGCGGGATTTAATTATAAAAATAATTAATGAAACTTCTATGTTATGAATTTGGTAAAATAGACTTTATTTTTGAATTCGGAATATAAAATATAGCTTAGGATGAAATTTTGGCATTGTTCTGAAAAACATCAATTTTTGATTAATAGTGAAACCACTAAGTGGTAGGTTAAAAACTGAATTTTGCATAAAACGTAATTTTACCGCTTCTGTGAATGGAATTTCGAAAATCCGACAGACACGGTTGATATCAGTAAGTAAAATGTGGTTCAATGAGATAAAAATAATTTTTTGGTGAATAGTAACTTTTTACTATTTTTACCGCGGTTAATAGTAAATAGGGTAACTAAGGGTAAATATGATATTAATATTACCCTAACACATGTCCTAATTCTATTGGATAAGTGTAATTCGACCAAAAACAACCTTATGAATAAAATATGACCATTTAGGCCCACTTGGATTAGATTAGGACATTTATTATTAATTTATTTAAAGAAGGGTTAAAATAGTTAAAATCAATGTTTAATAAGTAAATAATTTTTAATATGGGGTTATACATAATATAAATTCAACTATAAATATTAATTAGAAAGATAAAAAGATTTCCTACATAATGGTATTTTATTTGTAATTTTTAGACATTAAATAATTTAATTTATATATGACACAATGATGATGCAGTAATTATCTTATTTATGAAATATTGACATAATTGATGTTATAAACACCAAAATAAATGTAATTTGAGACTTTTTATGAATTCCACTAATTTTCTAGGTTACTATGATATATTAGTGTTTATTTAATCAACTTGGTTCGAACATATAATTCTGTTATGACTTTCACAAAAATCATATATCAAATAATGTCAAAATTGACGCAAAATAGTTTTTAAATCAAATATTATATTATTAATTGTTATTGTGTTCCTAAAAATCTAAGGTTCGGCAAAATGACTTAAATAAGGATATATGTATTAATAATAAACAATTTGGGGTTCTTTTGGCATGTTATAGTATGTGTATTAACCATATAGTGAAAGAAAACAAAAAGACACGGTAAAAGTTAAATTATTTAACTTAGAGTTAAATCTAATTGATAAGGTTAAAATAATACCCTAAACATGTCTAAATACTATTGGTTGATAGGATTTAGACCCCTCCCCACCTTATCTTCGAAATAAGACCCTCTGGAACCATTATAAACCGATTTTGACTTTAATATAAAATAATATTTTGAGATATTCCTAAGGTGCCCCTCTCCTCCCTTATAAAAGGGCACCTCCTCCCCCTTCCTCCTCACACCAATTTGAGCACTCAAGCTCGGCCAACCCCTGCCATTTTCTCCTCTCCACATCCCTAGAATAATCCTAGAGGTCCCGGTCTTCTCCAAAGACCAATCTTATTTCCTTATGTGGAGGATTCAAAGAGGCGTTCCAAAGAAGAGGTAATATCCATTACCGATCTTTTCAATTTCATTCTTCTTCAACTTCTTCTTCTTTAGTTGTTTCATGATAAAGTAATAACATCAGTATTAATTACATACTGATATGTTATTATAAATATGAAACAACCCTAATTCACCTTCTATCCATCCTACGGAAAAATGAAATCACCGCGCGTGCGTACGTACGGAATACCGTCTCCACGCCGTGGTGTAATCTATTTTCCACCATCACCTTACAAGGATGGGTATAATGGTGTAATGAGTAACTATATATGATTATTATGAAGTAATATTGATAATGAAATAATATATATACTCCAATACAATTCCACGATCATAGGAACGATATCATCACTCGTGCTTACGTACGGAATACCGTCTCCACGATGTGATGCGACACGTTCTACATGATCTTCATTTCATAATGATTATATAAATGAATTGAATGAATGAATATGGTATATACTACACTAATACCATTCGGGAAATGAATTATCTATAACCTAAAGATAAGAATAAGAATTTATTCAACAAAACACGCATAAGAACAAAAAGTTATGAAGACCCGAGTAACAAGTAACAATGAAATATTACTAACAAGAAGCTAATAATATGACCATATATGATATCATATCAATATGTATGATTCTGGAATAATTCAATAACATTATTTAAACCATTATACAGGAGCTTCGGACACGAACAAAGAAAATCGGACCTAAGTTAAGGGAAATATCACAATCTCATTTTTATCCGAGATTGTTTATTCGTAAGTATTTACTGGGGTGTATTTTATCATCCACATCCATGTTTCATAAATATGTAATATTATTTCCATCCACCTACAATTGTTTAAATCCATTTTTACCCTTCGGTGAGTTTTTAGTAAATGAAATGAAAGGAATATTTTGTCGTTTTTCGTACGAGGTACTTTTTGACTTTTCCGACAAAAGTACGAAGAATGTTTTTTTAACTTATACGGCATGAATGGATTTTTAAAACATTATTTCCAAGAAACTTCCTTTACAAGTTTTCAAGTTTATCTTTAATCAACTTCTTTTATTTTAATGTCGTATGACATGTTATGAAAGGAAAAAAATGTTTTTGAAGAAGAAAGGCTATTTTCCTCAAGAATGGAGTTCAAGTATTTTATCAAAATTATTTTACATCTAAGATAATAAAAGGGTTCTGTTTTTATCCCTATTATTACATTGATTTGACAATGTTGTGATGGAATTATGTTTATGAATTCCTTTATCTTATATGAATGGTTTTATGATGTCATGTTGTTTAAGAATCCCATTTTTATTACATGGGTTATGCAATGATGTATGATTTATGATTTTGTGGCACACATAAGAAAGGATTCATTATGAGATGGGTGGGACCTATATCTCCCTCCAATGCATTGGTTAAAGATTTTATATCTCATGAGATAGACAGGGATGGATCGATAGGTTATACCGGTTCAGTGAAACAGGACTGAAACGAGGGTTACTCGATTCAGAAAGGGACTTTGTCCACTAAGATAGTCTTGGCAATGAGTCATGACTAACAAGAAATGATTTCCATGATTATGTGTGCATGCCACAAAGTTTCAAGTTTTATGTTATGATTATGGGGATCTCATTTTCACTTCTATGAATTATTCCATGATAAGATATTATGATCTCTTTTGCAGGTTTTGATTTTCAAAAAGATATGATATGATTTTTATTTCCTTTATTTGCTCTTGCTGAGCATTTGAGCTCACCCTTTTATGTTTTCTTTTCCCCAGGTCAGGAAGATGGATATTAAGTAGAATATGCTAAAAGGGACCCTATATATGATGAAATAAATGGGAGACATTGTAGAAGATTTATGAACCAGTTGTTTATGTTTCCCAGTTTCTAAAGACACTATACCTATACGGTCCTTTGTGGTTTTGTCATATGTTGCAATAAGTGTGCTTCAATTTTGAAGTAGTAACAATGTATGTAAAGTATGGGTCGTTATAGTTGGTATCAGAGGAAAGGTTTAGTCAACCTTTGGAAACTAGGATGCGAAAACGTTAGTGAGATCCCTAGAGATATTTCTAAGGTATGTCTAGGGATGTCCCTAGGGATAAGTATACGTATAGGTTATAGTACTAGAATTACGCTAACGATCATAGAATTAAACCTAAGATGTTGGATATTGAAGGTACTCCCCCTTTATTATGTTGTTTTCCCTAGCATGATTTTTGCCTCTCACACTATTCTTTTTGGGTTTTAGACGATGGCTGGAACCCGAAGGAACCGTGTTGATCAATGCAATGGACAATGCAATGATTGCCCTCCTGAACAAACAAATGTTATGGGAGATGGAGTGCAAAATCTTATTGCTATACTTACACAAGCTATGAATCATTCTGGACTTCCAAATGAGCAGAGAAGGGAACAATATTCTATTGAGTCCTTCATGAGGCAACGTCCACCTTCTTTCAGTGGGTCTTCTGATCCACTTGTTGCTGAACAATGGATCAGTACCACTGAAAAGATATTTTCAGTTCTTCAATGTTCTGAACATGATAAAGTCATCTTAGCAGTATATCGTTTGGAAGGTGAAGCTGATCAATGGTGGAATCTTATCAAGAATACGAGGCCAAGAGATGAAATTGAGTCCATGGAATGGGACGAGTTCAAGAACTTATTTTTCAATAAGTACTTCCCTCGTATTCTTCGAACAAAGATGGAGAAGGAGTTTCTTGAACTAAAGCAAAAGGATGATAAATCTGTTGGTATATACGAAGCGAATTTTACAAGACTTGCAATGTATGCATCTGACATTATCATCCAACCTGAAAGTAAAGTTGATCGATTTTTCAGTGTCTTAAAACCAAGTCTTCGAAGGGCATTAGCTATAAGAGACTTCAGTAGCTATGAAGAAATTGTGCGTTGTGCTATCATGGTAGAAATGGAAGTTGGTGTTACATATCCATCTTATGGTTTTGACAAAAAACGAAAGATGGAGTTCAAGGAGAAATCTCAGAATAATGGTGAAAAGAAGATGAATGTTTCCTTATGCACAATGTGTGGAAAGAAGCATGGTGGAGATTGTCTTAAAGGGACTAGAAAATGTTTTAAGTGTGGAAAAGAAGGTCATCGAGCAGCTGAATGTCGAAGTAATGGAAAAAGGGTTTCTAATGATGTGAATAAATCAAACACTGCAGAGAATGCACCACCAACACTTCAATGCTTCAAGTGCAAGTAAATGGGGAATTATGCTAATAAATGCCCTAATCCAAGGGTTAGTGATGATCAACATGAGCAACCACTGAAGTCAAAGGAAAAAAGGGAAGTCACATGCGATCACTATTGGTGATGTTGAATATGACAACGATGTGGTGGAATGATTAAGTGTTTATGTAATGGGATTCCAAATTAATATTGTATCATGGAGTATTGGAATATTTATGTATTGGTTTAATGTTGTATTCAAAGTGATTGAGATATTTTTGGAAATAAGATGATATGCGCATAATGAAGGGATAATGAGAAAATGAAATGTTTGACAGTATTCATGAGCTCATGATTGATATAAGGACTAAGTGATATCATGGTTTGAGTATATAGAATTTTGAGGATTTTGGTATGTGGAAAGTGTTAACTTTAAACTGCATTCATGTTTTCACTAAGGTATTCAAGAGAATACATGATTAAAGACTTTGAATGTTTAGAATGTGACCAACAAGACATATCTTATGGGGATTGACGATGGTGTTATGAGAGTGGACTGCAGTATTATGGATAATCCAAAAGATTGGAATGGATTATGTTGGACATAAGTTAGTATTGTTTAAGGATAGAAGTTTTCTCGATATTATTGATGGGATGTTATAGTAATATAGTTTTTGAAAAAGGACAACCTGCAGGACGGGCGACAGCCCATCGCTTCGGACAAGGCTGTGGGAATCGAACCCACAACCGAAGTGTCACTGGCCTTTATCGCCTACCACTGACCTACAGGAAGTCCCTGTTTAGTAGAAACTGGTTTTATTATATTAAGCAGTATGATATGTGATTTATATGTTCATTTTAGGAACCATATATGATTAATCTCACTATAGATGGACTTATGTATTTTTTGATAACTTTTCTAACCTTTTGTTTGAGACAGATGGAATGACCCATCATTCTATCACATGATCTGCTAACACATCACGAATGACAAATTCAACTTCATTTCTTTAAGAGATGAAGTGGAAATTGTTAAAGGCACGAACAATAGTGAGATTGTACCAAAATAAAGTAAGTATTTATTCTAATTCAAATTTTCAACATTAGGGAAATGATCTTGAAAACCAAAAATGTTGTCCTAGTGATCTTATACCTGATGAACCAGATGATACCTTATATCATCACAAATCTATGGATTTGTGATTACTGGCTTTTCCATAGCCATGTTCTCTACCACTCTCCATCAGAACATGATGGTTATATTTCTCTTCCATATCCATATTTTTACCTATGTGGAAACCCAGCGATTAGTTTATTTGGGTAATCGTTACATTTCATACTTTAGTTTTTAAAGCCAAGTTTTGGTATTCCTTTTTACGATGTGGGATTCTATTAAAGAAACTTTAGAATAGTAAACCATTTATAACCCCGACGAATTTCGAGGGTGAAATTCTTTTTAAGGGGGGTAGAATGTAACACCCGAGACATTTAAGTTATATAAATCATCAAAGGAATCTTTTTCTACACAACACTTGCTTGGCTTGCTTTGCACGCAATCGCGACCTTCCTTGATAGCTTGCGTCGTACGCAATACCGAGTTTCACTAAACAACAATATGCTATTAAAACTAGCCGTTATAAATAGTAATAACCACTTTTTAAAATTTTGTAAATTTTATTTTTCAAAATGGATTTCATTTTTGGATTCGGAGTATCGAATTTAGCCTAAGGTGAAATTTTGGTACATTACGGATAACTTTCATATTCTGATGAATAGTGAAAATTACTAAATTTTAATTAAAAAACAACTTTTTTAATCGAAATAATTAATAGTGATAAATTATTAATTTGAGTGGTTTTAAAGTATATTTAGAATATATTTTTACAATTTAATACAATGTTGTTCATTGGTTGTAATTTCACATTTAAACCAGACATAATCAAATGTCAATCTTTTGATAGATATTGTTTCTTAAAAACACGCTATTTGTTTTAACAGCGGGATTTAATTATAAAAATAATTAATGAAACTCCTATGTTATGAATTTGGTAAAATAGACTTTATTTTTGAATTCGGAATATAAAATATAGCTTAGGATGAAATTTTGGCATTGTTCTGAAAAACATCAATTTTTGATGAATAGTGAAACCACTAAGTGGTAGGTTAAAAACTGAATTTTGCATAAAACTTAATTTTACCGCTTCTGTGAATGGAATTTCGAAAATCCAACAGACACGGTTGATATCAGTAAGTAAAATGTGGTCCAATGAGATAAAAATAATTTTTTGGTGAATAGTAACTTTTTACTATTTTTACCGCGGTTAATAGTAAATAGGGTAACTAAGGGTAAATATGATATTAATATTACCCTAACACATGTCCTAATTCTATTTGATAAGTGTAATTCGACCAAAAACAACCTTATGAATAAAATATTACCATTTAGGCCCACTTGGATTAGATTAGGACATTTATTATTAATTTATTTAAAGAAGGGTTAAAATAGTTAAAATCAAAGTTTAATAATTAAATCATTTTTAATATGGGGTTATACATAAGATAAATTCAACTATAAATGTTCATTAGAAAGATAAAACGATTTCCTACATAATGGTATTTTATTTGTAATTTTTAGACATTAAATAATTTAATTTATATATGACACAATGATGATGCAGTAATTATCTTATTTATGAAATATTGACATAATTGATGTTATAAACACTAAAATAAATGTAATTTGAGACTTTTTATGAATTACACTAATTTTATAGGTTACTATGATATATTAGTGTTGATTTAATCAACTTGGTTCGAACATATAATTCTGTTATGACTTTCACAAAAATCATATATCAAATAGTGTCAAAATTGACGCAAAATAGTTTTTAAATCAAATATTATATTATTAATTGTTATTGTATTCCTAAAAATCTAAGGTTCGGAAAAATGACTTAGATAAGGATATATATTTTAATAATAAACAATTTGGGGTTCTTTTGGAATGTTATAGTAAGTGTATTAACCATATAGTGAAAGAAAACAAAAAGACACGGTAAAAGTTAAATTATTTAACTTAGAGTTAAATCTAATTGATAAGGTTAAAATAATACCCTAAACTTGTCTAAATCCTATTGGTTGATAGGATTTCGACCCATCCCCACCTTATCATCTAAATAAGACCCTTTGGAACCATTATAAACCGATTTTGACTTTAATATAAAATAATATTTTGAGATATTCCTAAGGTGCCCCTCTCCTCCCTTATAAAAGGGCACCTCCTCCCCCTTCCTCCTCACACCAATTTGAGCACTCAAGCTCGGCCAACCCCTGCCATTTTCTCCTCTCCACTTCCCTAGAATAATCCTAGAGGTCCTGGTCTTTTTCAAAGACCAATCTTATTTCCTTAAGTGGAGGATTCAAAGAGGCGTTCCAAAGAAGAGGTAATATCCATTACCGATCTTTTCAATTTCTTTCTTCTTCAACTTCTTCTTCTTTAGTTGTTTCATGATAAATTAATAACATCAGTATTACTTAAATATGATATGTTATTATAAATATGAAACAACCCTAATTCACCTTCTATCCATCCTACGGAAAAATGAAATCACCGCGCGTGCGTACGTACGGAATACCGTCTCCACGCCGTGGTGTAATCTATTTTCCACCATCACCTTACAAGGATGGGTATAATGGTGTAATGAGTAACTATATATGATTATTATGAAGTAATATTGATACTGAAATAATATATATATACTCCAATACAATTCCACGATCATTGGAACGATATCATCACTCGTGCGTACGTACGGAATACCGTCTCCACGATGTGATGCGACTCGTTCTACATGATCTTCATTTCATAATGATTATATAAATGAATTGAATGAATGAATATTGTATATACTACACTAATAACATTCTGGAAATGAATTATCTATAACCTAAAGATAAGAATAAGAATTTATTCATCAAAACACGCATAAGAACAAAAAGTTATAAAGACCCGAGTAACAAGTAACAATGAAATATTACTAACAAGAAGCTAATAATATGACCATATATGATATCATATCAATATGTATGATTCTGGAATAAGTCAATAACATTATTTAAACCATTATACAGGAGCTTCGGACACGAACAAAGCAAATCGGACCTAAGGTAAGGGAAATATCACAATCTCATTTTTATCCGAGATTGTTTATTCGTAAGTATTTACTGGGGTGTATTTTATCATCCACATCCATGTTTCATAAATATGTAATATTATTTCCATCCACCTAAAATTGTTTAAATCCATTTTTACCCTTCGGTGAGTTTTTAGTAAATGAAATGAAAGGAATCTTTTGTCGTTTTTCGTACGAGGTACTTTTTGACTTTTCCGACAAAAGTACGAAGAATGTTTTTTTAACTTATACGGCATGAATGGATTTTTAAAACATCATTTCCAAGAAACTTCCTTTACAAGTTTTCAAGTTTATCTTTAATCAACTTATTTTATTTTAAAGTCGTATGACATGTTATGAAAGGAAAAAAAATGTTTTTGAAGAAGAAAGGATATTTTCCTCAAGAATGGAGTTCAAGTATTTTATCAAAATTATTTTCCATCTAAGATAATAAAAGGGTTCTGTTTTTATCCCTATTATTACATTGATTTGACAATGTTGTGATGGAATTATGTTTATGAATTCGTTTATCTTATATGAATGGTTTTATGATGTCATGTTGTTTAAGAATCCCATTTTTATTACATGGGTTATGCAATGATGTATGATTTATGATTTTGTGGTACACATAAGAAAGGATTCATTATGAGATGGGTGGGACCTATATCTCCATCCAATGCATTGGGTAAAGATTTTATATCTCATGAGATAGACAGGGCTGGAACGGTAGGTTATACCGGTTCAGTGAAACAGGACTGAAACGAGGGTTACTCGATTCAGAAAGGGACTTTGTCCACTAAGATAGTCTTGACAATGAGTCATGACTAACAATAAATGATTTCCATGATTATGTGTGCATGCCACAAAGTTTCAAGTTTTATGTTATGATTATGGGGATCTCATTTTCACTTCTATGAATTATTCCATGATAAGATATTATGATCTCTTTTGCAGGTTTTGATTTTCAAAAAGATATGATATGATTTTTATTTCCTTTATTTGCCCTTGCTGAGCATTTGAGCTCACCCTTTTATGTTTTCTTTTCCCCAGGTCAGGAAGATGGATATTAAGTAGAATATGCTAAAAGGTACCCTAGATATGATGAAATAAATGGGAGACACTATAGAAGATTTATGAACCAGTTGTTTATGTTTCCCAGTTTCTAAAGACACTATACCTATACGGTCCATTGTGGTTTTGTCATATGTTGTAATAAGTGTGCTTCAATTTTGAAGTAGTAACAATGTATGTAAAGTATGGGTCGTTATAGATAGATATAGAGATCATACCCCAACATAACAAAAAGGAACTTGAAAGAATTGACATGAAAGTGGAACTTCAAAACAAGAAGGGTGAAGAACCACTTAAAAATTCGGCAGCCTAACGGCGCCACTTAAAACTTCAAAATACTGAATTGAAGAGAAAAAACGGGGTCTCTCATCATATGATCATGAAAGATCAGTATGATAAATTTAGAGATCATACCCCAACATAATAAAAAGGAACTTGAAATACTTTACATGAAAATAGATCTTGAAAAATGAGAAGGGAGAAAGAATCTGTTACAAAAATTTCGGCAGCCTAACGGCGCCACTTAAAACTTCATAAAACTAAATAATGAGAGCAAGAGGGGATCTCTCATTATATTAACATGAAAAGGGCAGTAAGAGGAGTATAAAAGAACATCCTCCAAAATAAGAACATGGAGCATAAAAGGAATGACATAAAAGAGATTACTTGAAATAAAAGAGAGAGGTCAGATCCCTTACCTTAAAATGTAACTCTTAAACCTCAAAGGTTGGGACCTTGAGGGCTTGGGGGAACCTTGGGAGGACTCCTTGGGAGGTAATGAGACCATAAATTCGTTGGGAATGAGTGGGGAGTCTAATGGATGAGAGGAGGGCTTGGTATTTAAAGGGAAAGTGAGGGGACAAGGCATTAATGGCCAAGGGACACCTCACATGTGCTTTTCTCAAACCCATGTGCTCTCCCTTGGCATTTATCATGGAGTTAGGCCACATGGGGCCCCCAAAACAATAATTCATCACCCTTGGCCGGCCAACCCTTAAAAGATCTCATGACATCATCATGAAACAATTATGATGTCATTAAACATACCGAAACCCTAAAACTGCATTTTTACTATTCACTGAAAAATTCATCTTTCTCAGAAAAATCCCAAACATTCACCTTAACTAAATATTGATTCCCTAATTACATTTATGAACTCCATTTTATAAAAATAATTTTCAAAATATTTATAATTCAATTTTTAAATAAATTCACTATTCACCAAAAATTCAATTTTTTCAGAAAAATCCCCAAAAATTACCTTAATATAATATCGATGCTCTGAGTTCAAAAATGAAATCCATTTTCTAAAAATAATTTTCTAAATATTTTTAATTAATTTTTTAATTAAATAACACTATTCACCCGAAAAAACTAATACTTGAATAATAATTTATGAAACCGTTATTTAACCATTTTATTGAATCACATTACTTAATCAAGGTGCCTAGATAATTTTAAAACTTTCTTTAAGTGAGATTACTAATCCATTTGGTCACATTACTAATCCTAAGCGTAAAATCACTATTCACAATTTACTATTCATCAAAAATCAAGTTGATCTTATTAGACTCTAAATTTCGTACTGGTCATAATTGTAGAAGACCATTTTTTGAAAATCATTACACATTTTTAATTATTTAAGGCTTACACAACCATTTTTAAAATATCCTTTTTCTAAAATTCATCAAAAATATGCATACTATATTTATCCGGTCATTTCAAAATTCATAAACTTCATCATAAGAAGAAATCCCAATTTTTATTTAAAACAAGGATTACACAAGGCAGTTACGGTATCGTTACATAGCCCCTTATAATACCAGCATAGGACCTAAGAGTAAGGTGTGCTAGGTTGATAGAATCTTGGGGCGGCTCAGTCAACATTGCCCGAGTAGTAATATCTATCAGTTTGAACTTCTCACGAAGGCGATTCCGTTCTAGCTTCACATGATGAAGTTCGGCTTGGATTTGATCCAGAGAAAAGCCCAATGGTGCTACCTCCTTCCCAAGCTCTGTTAGATGGGCTTCGATCGGTCCAAGACTACTAGGTGAGGCCATCGAATATTCTTTACATAATAATTAACCAAGATTACTTGTATTTAGATACAATAATCAAAACATTTTGTTCACAGTGGTCATATTGACCGATGGTCATATAACAATCAAAACCCAATGGTCTCATTTTAATTATAATCATGTTTATCAAATAAAACATTTTTGTTGAGTATAAAAATAAAATAAAAATAACACATGAAATTAGGAAACAAGATTTATTCAAAATTTCGGGCCGTTACACAGTGAGTGTCTAATATTGATCATGTGGAGACTATACCCTCTTCAAAAGAGTTTATGACACTGGGGAAATAAATAGTCAATTACCCAAATATATAACCATATCAATAATAGTCCCAATATCCCAAAATAATGAAAATATGAAATACAATATCAAAAACACAATTGTATATATGTCATTCCAAGTACATGTCATGCGTTAATATATAATTACCCAATTAAATAATGACACTAATAACTCCTTACACTGTCAAAAATCACATCTTGTTTCCCTATCCATGATTCATCCCATTTAATCCCTCTAACACATGACCTTTTTCATTAACATGTTTTTCAAAAATGAAGTCTAATTAGGTACATAGTAGGAAGCCCTAGTAGGGTGTGAGTAAAACTCATAAGGCCACCACTAATGGTGTCTACAACAATATCTAGTCGATAATAATTTATGTAGTTATATAAAAAATAATACCTTCCATAATTTAAATAGTTTGCATTTATTAAATTATTCATTATTTAACCACATAAATATCAAGGATCTAGAGAACACCTGAATCATCAGTACCTTCTTCAGCCCAAGCTGGATTCTGAACCTTATCACTTATTCTATTCATATATCTTATTAAAACACATGATTTCATTTTTCATTTCATTTCAATTCATGATTCAACCAATTATAACTATAGGCCAATGTAATGATATTTTTCCTCTAATTACTAGGATAAGAACCATTTTTATTTGAATCATCCATCTGTGTCCCACAACCTGTTTAACATTTAATCACACTGGGGGTACTTTGAAGAAGATAGCCATGTCTCAAACTCATAATCACATGCATTAATTTGGTTCTAGAACACGATTTATAGAACCTATTGTGTATTTGAACCACCAATCCATATCCCAGAACCCATTTTTCAAAACACACACATATATCACATTTATCGCATAAATAATGGTTAATCAACATTATCACTATTATCACTTTTCATATCATGATATTCCATTTCAATTACTAGGAAAATCAATTTCTATTAATTAACCACATGAAAATAATATGAAAAATAAATATTATTTTTTTCCATCAACATTTAATTATATATCTCATTAATCGAATAGGGTTAATTAATAATAACATAATTACTATGGACAATTAATTAATAAAAATATTAATTTACCAATTATTAAAACAGATTAATTAATAAAATTTATGTTTAAAAAATCATATAACTCCACAATCACATCACCCATTAATTAATTTAAATTCTATAATTTTAAATTTCCATAATTCAACCAAATGATTATCAGGAAAATTATGTTAAACCATTTCATTTTTTAATAGATTTTCCCAATAATAAAAATTAAAATTTCCCAATTACGAAATCATATTTAAATAAATACTACGAAATTTTCAATTTGAAAAACCTATCATGAAATTGATGGTGAATATTGACCAACGAAAATTCCCTATACAATTAGGATGGTCAAACCATTACAATGAAATATAACTTGAAAAAATAATAGATATAATATCAAATGGATCAACAATCCTCAAATCCTTGATATAAACCTTAGACATTTGTGGATATAAAATATTTTTTCCGAAAACAGATGTGTTAGAAAATAAACATAATTGGGATGAAACCACACACCCAATGATGTTTATATTTTTCAATAAATCCTTATATTATTCCAAACATGTTGTTTGAGATATATAAAAAGTAATTAAAAATCCTATAAAACTTTATAAATACCTTACAGTCGATTCAGGTCGAAATAGGGTGAATTTTGGGGTCTGGGAATTTTTAAACACAATATTCATGATAATTAATTATCCACAAATGGTTTCTTATACATGGTGCACTGTTTTCCATAACCAATACCCATATCTATGCACCTCACTTTTGGGTGATTCATGGTTACTATTTATAGGGATCATGGTTTGATATATCATGCACTATCCATGAGAATCCTTCTATTTAAATTAGTAGGGTTTCATGGGTTGGGTGCATGTTCTTTGAAAACCAAGAACCAACCATTCACTACCACACTCCTTTAAAAAATTCTCCAAAATTCACCCAAACAATTCCATTATTTATCCCACAAAAAATATTCTCAAAAAATTTACAATATTATATAAAAATAATCATTATAGTTCTCTAAAAATGATCATTATCATACATTGGGAGAGTAGTTTATATATATATATATACATAAAAAATATACATCAAAATTACATTAGTGTTATTCCTCAATATCTCCACTTTTATAAAACTATATGAAATCATATCATTTTGGAGGATTCATTTCTCTGATCAAGGTACACCTAATATATATTAGAGTTCTATAAAATTTATAGGATGATTGGATATTTAAATATAATAGGACGTGTTTTAATCATTACACAAATAAGAATCCTAGATGGGTACCATATCATGAAATTATCAAAGATCCCCAAAATTAATGAATGAAATAAAATAAAAAAATACATTAAAATCCTAATATGATTAAATAACATATCCCTTTATGATTATATATAGATTGAGCCATGATGGGGATCTAATAAACTAATGGTTGGTCATTTTTATGAACATCAATATTCATTTAAAGTCTTATCAAGGAAAACTATAGTCACATTATGATTCATAGAAGGAAAAATAATAGTACAATAAAATAATTCAAAATCAAATGATAATTATTGGGATGTCAACTAAAATATATATGGACCACTATATAGTCTAATTAACTTCATGGAAACCACAATATTTGGGAATAATATAATTGATTTCATATTTAAATATTTCATGATAATAAGAATTGAATCCACTTGAACTGTGGAAGGATTAATATAGAAATAAGAATTATTATGTTCAAAATCCACTTAGATGATTTGTATGTCTTTGTTAATAAAAAAATATAAATGATGGAACATAATTTTAATGTATATAAAAATACAAGCATATATATATATATATATGTATATATTTTTTCCTATCAATGTATCTATTTTTATTAATCTATAAACATATAAACATAACAATGTCATCATAATTAATAGTTCATTTGATATGTAGAATGATAAAGAATTAATACACTTATATATAGTTGTTTAGAATTCATTAAAAAATATATGATGACTCCAATATTGTTGGATGGATGGTTTATAGTTTGTATTGCCTACATCTTATTTGAATGTGGTTAGGTGGGTGATGCAACTGTGGTCATAGGATTTGAGGGTTTACAATGGTTTGGATAGGTTTCATTAGGTTATTAAATATATATATATATATTAAAATTAAAATATTTTTATTTTTATGTAAAATATCTATAAAATTATATTTCATCATTAAATTATTCTGGATATATAAACATTTCACAACATCTAGTTATTGTGTTTGTTCTTTTATCAATTTATTAAACTACATATAAATGATTGTTTTTTAGTGGGTTCAAATAATTTAGAATATAAAAAACACCTCATATGATTCATTCCTCTATTTATAATGATCATTCTAATTTTGATCAAATAGACCTTTTAATTTTATTAGGAGGGGGGTGAAAATTGTATAAGTGGAATAATATTGGACATATATAGTGAAATACATAAATAATTGTGATTGGGGAAGTAAAATTTTACAATGATATATTGAGTAATACCCAATAATATTTTATTTTTCTTCTTCTCTAAACCATAGTTATTAGACAAAAAATAAAACTAACATAACAATATTAAATAAAAATATTGAACAACATTGAAAGTTTTAAATATAAGGGACACAATAGTGGTAATTAAATAATCCACACAAAATACATGAATTTAATGAACAATATTTATTTTCATGACATTCCCCCACAAATAAAACATCATGGTCTCCTTATAATGATGAGGTTTATAGGTGATTATAACATCAAATACGACATGAGTTGGATACTATCAAATAATGTTAAAATTATATATATCGGAGAAGTTTCACTCAAAAATTTGAATAACATATAGAGACAACACAATCATTAATAATAGTAACATTTAATAATTAAATTGGTCAAATAAAACCTTATATTCAAATAAAAACTTATTTAAAAATTTATAATGTCTAACTAAACACTTATAGTAGTTACTCATCCAAATATCCAAAAATTAAAATTTTATTTTCCATCTGTAAGAACCCGAACGTTCTTTTTAGGTATGTTTTTCTGTTTTCAAACATTTTTATGAAAAGAGGTGTTCTGGAAATTTTTCAGGCACACGTCGTGTACCTTATTAGTACATGTTGTGTACATTCATTCCAAAGGAGGCTGTTTGTTGGTCGTGTCATGACCACACCCACAGTCTTGTGGGGTGATGTGGAAGCTGCCTAAATTTGAAAACAGAAACATTAAGTACACGTCATGTACTCAAAAAGTACACGCCATGTATTTTCCTTTTTTCATTAAATGCACAGGGTTCATGTCCGACAGACAGAACTATCTTCTTTTAGGTCTCGTTCGTCCGAGGGAACTTGTACAACCACTGATTTTGACGAACCCCCGAGCCTCCGTCCTTCCTCCGAATAGAACCCTGTTGGATGCGTTGGAATCACATCAGTGAGTTCTCTCTTCTCCTAGAGAATCATTTTCGATTTTCTCCTCTTTCATGAGTTATTGTGGGTTTATAATTTCAAGTGTTTTCGTAGATCTACGGCGTTCTATGACAATTCAAGACTTGTGGTTCAACTATCATGATATCCTAACCCTGAGGTAGGTGGGTTTTTTCCTTTCCATTTGAAGTCTTTGAGTTTTATGTTCCAATTCCACCAATACCCTTGAATGGGGTATTTCATGTTTACCTTTTTACCCCTTTTGTTTTCATGCCATTCTTTTATTTATATGTTGAGGTAATTCGATATTAATTGTGTTGATTGCTTTGATTTGGATGTGTTTTACCCATGAATTTTTCTTTTTATGACTGTTTCATCATGTTAAGCCTTTGGCTACCTTTCCTGTTTTCCATGCCTGTTGTTTTAGGGTAGAGAGATGTATTCTGACAAGCATTTTAGGACATAGACTATTTATCCAATCATTAATGTATGTTTACATTGGCTATATTACACTGCTATGCTTGTTGACCTATACAAGGCCGTGATAACCTACTATAGTAGGCTATCAGGGGGGATTGACCGAGTGAGCATCCCCAAAGAGCCTACAACCACCCGGCGATATAAGGGGAATTGGTTGAGTGAGCTTTCTCAGAGAGTCCTTGATTACTTTAGACTATAAGGGGATTGACTGTGTGATCTTCCTCAAAGAGTCTTTGTATGAATTGAAAGACCTGGTCTATAAGGGTAATTGATCGAGTGAGCTTCCTCGGAGAGTCCTAGACCTCAGGGCTAAAAGGGTAATTGACATGTGAGCTTCCTCGGAGAATCCATGAATAACATAGACTATACGGGGAATGGACTGTGTGATCTTCCTTAGTGAGTGGTGGTTTACCTAGACTATACATGGTATGGACTGTGTGAGCTTCCTCATAGAGTCTCAGTTTAACTTTGACTACGAGGGGATAGACTGTGAGCGCTTCCTCCGAGAGTCTTATTAAATTAGTATGACAGAACCAGAGGGGTTGGGATCTTTGTACTACCCAGAGGGTTGTATGTACTTCTTAGGTAGGACCAGAGGGGATAGCTGCAAGTACATCCCATAAGGTTACCTATTTGAGATTTTGTTGTTGTTACACTTCTTCTTGTTATTGAATTGTGGATAGTTTACTACTGATCACTTTCTCGTTTACTTCTTTTTTTACTATTAACTTCTATATATTCACTTACTCATAGGAAAGATCTTCAGGTGGTTGACTACTGGGATTTAGTCTCACACCCTGTTTGGTCATTCGTTTGGGCCCAAACAGATTATATTGTTCCAGGTATAGATAAGGGAAAGTGCCCTTTTACTTCTGGTACATGAATTGCTCTGGAGCTGAAGAGCATGGGACCAATCATAGGCTTGAGATGCTAAGGATCTATTATATTTTTATTTTGAACTTGGTACAATAATTTTGGTATTCAATATTGTGACTTGTTTGGATATTTTCCTTGAAATATGTATCATGCATCATTTATCATGCCTTTCTCCAGTTGTTTATTATCTTAGTCTTGTGTTGATTACTATTGATGGATATTCACTACTTCCTCTATTTCATGTTTGTTTCATTCTTATTTGTACTCTTTCAATCAGGGAATAGTTACCCAATTATCACAACCAAGGCCCTCACTCTTATTCGGCAGCCACTAGCTTTCGAGGAAATGTTCTTGAGGCCATGTGACCAACTGGGCATGGGGCGCCTCTGGGTGGCATCCACAACAGGGATGATACAATGTGGTGTCAGGGAATTTTATTTCTCTTGATTTACTGTTTAGAGCCTTTAGCCAGGGATAGGATGGAAGAAGTACGTTTTAATGATTTGTGACTGGTAGAAGCTAACCAATGTACATGGAAAATCCTATATACCTTGTTAATTGCAATTTTTAGGTATTTCAATTTTTACAGTTGATTTGATTTCACATTGAGTAATTCAAATGATTTGTGCTATTTTTATTGATGTTTTTGTGGTTCTATTTCTGTTGCAGCCCGGTGAGATGAGGTTATTTCATCTCAAGCATCATATAAGAACTTTCTATAAATCACATGCCATGCATTTTTTTTATTCCATCAATTATCCATTAGAGATTACTCATTGTCGAAAAAGATGATGTGTAAAATATGCATGATGTTGTGGTAGTTTCCTTGATATAAATACCTCATGTTTGATAAGGTATTATTGTGTAGGAGATTTCTTGAATAACTGCCAAACATTGGTTCTTGGGTTGTTATGGGACTTCATCGACAACAATTTGGTGAATCATTGCACTGTTCTCTTGATTATTACATGTATATGATACCTAACATTTATTTGTGGGGAGTATGGGCCCTCACTGATCGGAATTTGGCACCTTCAATGTTCATTTCAATGTTTTATGGGCTCCAGATTAATATATGAGGCTTAATAACTGAAAAAACATAGAGTACACACCGTGTAGTGTTGAATACATGCCATGTGTTCTACAATTTATGATTAAATAGTCTTTCTTATGTACACGCCATGTTTTTATGTACATGTCATGTAGTCTCTAACTGTGTTGAAGGTTGTCTGGGAAGAGACTTGGGATGTGAAAATTCTGGTGGAAATAGGTCGTGTACGTGATGATCACGCCATGAAGTATAATCCTAGGAACCCGATTGTGTAGCTAACAACATGGATCGATCGAGTCTTTTTGTATACATGGTGTGTCCATCATGAACATGACGTGATGTATGAAATGGGTAACCGACCGTGTCACGAAAAACACGATTCAATGATACCCCTTCATGTACACATCGTGTCATTCCGAAACATGTCGTGTAGTGTCAGGCCGTGTGTTAGGATGTGTCACTAATAAGACAGGATATGCAAAGCTTGTCCAATACACGTCGTGTCTTCCTTGAACATGTCGTGTAGTCTTGTCATGGTTAATTTTTTATTTTTATTTAACAATTGGAGATTCTGGAACGTATATAGTCTTATGGTACAGAACATTTATCAAGGGTATGAGTATTAATCTTGTTTTATTATACCATTGTTAATGAGTGAATGTTTTATGGGAGAAAAATTATAAAATAAATATATATTATCAAGAATAGTTATGAAATTGATATTGAAAAGAGATATAATTTTAATAATGAAATTAACTATGATTTGTGACTTATTTTATAAAAAAGATGAATTTTTTGTGGGCATTATTTTTATTCATTCTTTTAGTGTTATTTGGATATTTAAAATACATGTTTCCTATTTTATTTTTCTATTTGGATTACCTATTGGGATGGTTTTATCTGAAGAGAAAAATGTTGATGTGTAGGGGAATTTGATCAATATAATTCAAATTCATCTTTTACATACTTTTATTATAGATTATACAATTTTTATTTGATATTACACTAGTTTTTGATAATTTATCGGAATTAGTAACATAATAATGAATGGAGGAAATGATGGAATAATAGAATATTCTTCATTAAAAATCATGAATCTAAAATTCATGATGTTTACTACCCGAGCAAAAAACTATCCAGTCAAAGTCCAAGTTATGATTCCAGAAATGCAAGGGACAAAAAATTTACATGACGGGAATCCCTAATAAAAATCATCAATGGCTCAAAATTCCAACTTGGTGAAGATATAAAGTGTGAACTATATACATGACAAGAAAATTTCACAACCTAATTCCCATTAATGATTTAGACAAAGAAATATATGGGATCCAAAATCATCAATGATTCTTGGGGATCATAAGTAGACAACATAATAACAATTTACTAGCCATAAAAGATTCAATATAGAAATAATTTAGATCATATTAATGGTGTGAATTTGTTACACATCATGA
The DNA here is from genome assembly GCA_963277665.1 of Viscum album. NCBI lineage: Eukaryota > Viridiplantae > Streptophyta > Magnoliopsida > Santalales > Viscaceae > Viscum > Viscum album. The sequence goes on from OY728165.1 coordinate 541,389,899, forward strand.
ACCGGTAGGTGTCTATATATTTCTAGTAACCTCGTCAAAGAAAAGAGCTTCATATGACCAAAATATTCATCATTTTTTTCTATTATGTTTTCATTTCAATGTATTTATATTTTTTCTATTATTTTTTTATCAATTAAATTTCTTCTATTTTATGTTATCGATGTAATTTTTTTCTTGTCTTCATTCAGACATTTGAATATAATACATATTTTAATTCAAAAAATTGTTATTATGTTAAAACGTTATTCATCCTTAATGATAAAATTTAATTTATATTTCATGATTTTATTTGTTAATATATTTTATTTAAGTTTATTATTTTTCATTTTAATCAAGATATGTTATGTTTTCTTTGATTCATTTAATTCTGTTGTGTGCGGATAATCCAAATAGAATTATGGGTCAAGAGTAGGGGTTGCATTAACCAATATAATATTTTAATATGAACATTTTAACCCTAAAAAATGAAATTTTTATAAAACCAATTTTCAATATCATTCTTTTGAAACTAAAATGAACAACAGGGCTTCATTTAAAAGGGTACTTATCTGAATTAAATTTTAGTAGGATATGAAAAATTGCTTGTGATTCATTCTTCCAAGATGTTGATCTTCCTGCACTATGTATTTCAACTATATCTGGAACAAGGATTATTTTCTAATATATGTAGATCCAAATGGTTATGCCATGATAAATATGTGACTTTGTCATCTCTTTTCATCATATTCCATTGGTCTATGCAAAGGTATATTTAGGTTATTCTTCTACATTTACTCTAAAAATAGTCTTAAACCCTTACTTTTAATTTGAATAAATCCCAAGATACTTCAATTCTTAAAAACAAATAAATGAGAGTTATCCAGATGAATAATACAATAAATAATATTACAATTATTTTTCATACCTGAAAGATTCTCTTTTTGTTCGACCCTTGACTGCTATTATGCCATTCCTTTGTATCGATGGGTATTTTGGTAAATATAATGTAAATCCAATAAATATATATACATAATTTATGATTATTTATAGGCTGATCATATTATCTATAATGTTTTAAAAATGGTTTGCATGTGGTCTGATTTTTATGCACCGATTAAAGATTGATTCATTGCCCAATGTGACCTTTATGGAGTTATCAGACCTAGTTACAACTGCTCTAGATCAACATCAAATTATATAATCATGACCAGGATATATTTATTTGAACATAATATAATCATTTCATTAATAAAAAATTATTGTATTATATTATACATAGACATATCTTAAATGTCTTTCATAGTTCTATATCACCATATATAGGTTTTACAAAATCTAGTTTTGACTATTTTCATAAAACATTATATGATACCAACAGTAAAGACCTCAACCCCAGTAGCCCAGATCTAGTGGTAACATTACTAAAGTAGCATAATAATAGGTAACATCATCATAAAGGAATGAATATTTTAATAGTATTGGTAAACTAGATACATACTATAATCTCACATTACATTTCAAAACATTAAATACTAAATAGTGTATATAAAAAATTCTATATCTTTAAAAACATTCAATGATTCTTTATTCGCATCCTAGGGAAAGGGCATAGAATTGGGGGGATCTCAAATAGTCAGTATGGTTTTTTATTGTGGGTTCTATTATTAATCAATAAGGCATAATTATAATGGAAATGAAAATAATGTAAAATATATTCCATTAAATTAGTTTCATGATAATGAATAATAATATTTAAGGACATAGTTATGATAAAATGATTACATATAAATAATCACATGATATTGATTCTAATCAATTGATAATAAAAATTTATTAATCCCATGGAAAATAAAAACTAAATTTTAAATGTTAAAATTTTTTATTATTGGATTTCATGATCTCATGTATCCTAATATTTATACAATTAAGGCCTTTCAACAAGTCAGTATAAATTTTTTAGTAAAGGACAATTTAATGTTTTATTACTAATTTTTATCATGATACATTATAATAAATCTAGGTGATATATAAATTTTTACCACATAAATCAATTAATGTCCAAATCATTTTTCATATATATAAGGATTGATTAAAATCGTAAACAATATTCATTTTAAACAAATGTATGTAATGAATAAAAAATAAAAATTCTAATTATTTACCAGTCAATAATATAATGATCAATGTAATTGATAGTATGTTTAAATTATATATTTTTTAATAAATAAAATTTCGATTATAAATAAATTTTTTATTTATGGAAATTTAACTCATAATGATCACAAGTAATGAATGTTTCAAAGGATTGTTAATGACTATGAAATTGATCAAGAAAGTGAATTATAATACACCCCCATTCAAAATTATAATAAATCATCCAATAAATGATTTTATATGGTATGAATATAGAATATCCTTAGTGTATTATATTTAAAATAAACATTTTTTTTCATTGAATTATATAAATACAACGAAAATATTTTTGAAAACATTTTAGAGGAAAATAAATTTTTAACACTAAAAATAAATTTCAAAGAATAATAATTTATAGAATATAAGGGAATCAAATTAATTGAAAATATACATGAATATAATAACGTAATATAAAATTAATTTTTGGTCACTTTGGTCAGAATGTTTATTTCATTCTATGTATGATAAAACACTAATTCCCTTCACATTTTTGTAAGATAATTCAAACATACATTTGACGGGAAAATTAATGGATGATTTATTTTAAAAATCTATATATAATAAATTAATTAGTAATTATTAATTTAAAAAATATTTAAAAGTTAACAAAAAATTAAAACATTTATAGAAAACATGGGTTTGGATGAAATATAATTTTTGATAGAAGAGGGAAATAATGTATTTTTTTAAAACATTTTCAAATATATTTAAATTACCAAAGGGAAGAAAATGGAACTATCACATGAAAATTTAATGAATAAATATATGAAAATATATATGTAAAGGGATATATTATACAATTATCAATTAATTTCTTTCAAATTAAATTCAAGCATTACTAATCTACATTTAAATGTGATTGTTAAATATAGAATTATTTCATTTGTAACATTTAAATCATACCCTCATGAAATAATTAAAATTAAATAAATAATTTAACAAAAATGATATATATTGAGTCATTATATAACTTATAAAAGGGTATTTATATGAACTTAAATAAATAAGATAGGTTTATAACATAATAAATTTCCCAAAGAAGACAAATTCATGTGAGAAAAAAAACAGTTGTCATAAATTTGAGATGGGAGTTAATAAAGGAATAAATTATTTCTCTAAAATTTAATTATACATAAAAAATTTGGAAATAAAACATATGATAATAAAAATTCATTACACACATAATATTATAACAACAATGATAATGAATAGGTAATATAACCGCATAAATATAAATTGGGTTATGAAATTCATTATTAAAAGAAAATTTTATAATAAAATTCCCTTGGCTGAAATAATAAAAATTAAAATATTAAAATACCAAGAATTATGATTTAATAATGATATTACCTATCAATGGTGATGTATGTAAACCATATGAAGTAAAATAGGTTCCTGACAAAAAATATTCATAAATGAACTTTTATTGAGAGGAAATCCTTTATCGCCAAATAACCATTAGTTGATCATGCATTAACATCATGTATAACCAAATAAAATTTTTTATTAATTTATTCTTGAACCATATTCAAATATATTATATCATATATTATCTTATTATAACATATTTTAACACATTTTATTATAATGGTTTATTATTATCATTGTTTTAGGGGTTAACTACAATGTTTTTTCATGAATGTTTTGTCACATATATTTTGGTTCCCATGAATAGGATATATAACAATAGTCTATAGAATTTTATTTATGTAATTAGTAATATATTTATATATTTAATTAATTTTTTGTGGAAATAATTAAATCTTATCATTATAAATGAATAACATTATTTCACTGATATGGTAGGTTTTGCAAACGCACAAGCAATGACATCATTCTCTTAAAGAGTGATATGGTCTAGAATTGGAATAAGTTTTAATTTTATTGAAAAAATTACATGTAATATTGTTAATATATTTTAATTTTTTCCATAATTATGACTATACATGTGTGATTGTGATAGAAAAAATATACCGGTACATGAGGTGGTAGTTCTCTGCACAAACGAGCGATTGATTTGTTTCCCATTTGATAGAGTGTGATAAGAATAAATATTATTCCTTAAATATAATAACATATTAGTGTATAAGATATATATATTTTAATATATTGGCATTATTATAATATAATATTAGGTGTAAAAAAGAATACGTAAAAAGAAGGAACTTAGTAAAGATGATTACCTTTTCTTAAAAAACCTCCTTTTGAAATAGTAATAAGATACCAGAGGTTGGTCTTTTGGACAGACCAAAACCTCTAGAATGTGGCTAAGGATATTTTTTGGAGATTTTTTTGAGGTTGGTTGAGCTATATTAATAGGATAGTGTAATTATTTGAGGTCGAGGGTTCTATTTAATAATTAAGAAGGACTAGTTTTTTTATAAATACACAAAAATAATAAGTAATTAGAAGACACACCCACACCACATCTAACATACCTTGATTAGGAACACTCTCACCTAGATAATCTTAGTTAGTTACTAGACCTCAAAGACACCTCTACATATTCCAATGAATTACGATTAGAATTGGGTTTGTATAGAACATATGGGGGAGATTACGCCACCTTGTATAAGTTTTCAAAAAAGTGGAATAAAATACCAGATTAATAGAGGTTGTGGAAATAGATTAATAATAGTGGATAAAAATAGTGAAATTCATTAATCAATATGACAATAAATAATAATAATTTAATTTTTTGATGGAATATAGTTATGTTTCAAGGTGGATTTAATATATATGAAAGACTAAAAAATATAAAAAAGACACAAAGCCCTCAATCCTTATCCCCATGCCAGTATCATATCCATGATCTAACAAATCAAGAAATAATAAATTAATAAAAATCCATTTTCAAGTGTCTAAAATAGCATCTATGTAATATTTTTGATTACCAAACATTGGCCCAAATATGGTGGGAGTAAACCTCAATATGTTGACATAACCAATTCTAAACAAAAGTAGTATGATTGAATTTAGATTCCATATGGGGATAAATAGGTGTAATAATTTTTCAATTAAAATAATTAAACATGTAACATACTTCTATGACAGTTTTGAATATCTATATGCTAGAATTATCACCATTATGACCAGCGCCACATGTCCATGGTTGAAATATGTAACTAATAAAAGACTTATATTTTTATCATTTTACAATAAAAATAGTACATGCCCCTATTTAACAATTTATGCATAACTAGACTATAAATTATAAGATTTACACCACAAGTATTTCATTACATATATATAATAATTTCATCATAATCCATAAAATTTATAATAATAATTAAAAAATAACTACATCAATCCGTATATATAATAATTTTAGCATAACTAGGATAAACACTATAAACATTTCCATGTATCCAGGATAAGATCTACACGAATTAAAACATAACTGGGAGACATAATCTATATAATATTTTCAGTATAATAAGTTCAATCCCTAAATATAAACATTTCCTCTTAAGAAACCAAAAATTTTATAATGTAATTAATTAAGTAATATAACATCATAATCCAAAAAGGTAAATTCAGCTATTTACGTTTTATCATCAAATTACACCTTTTTCATCCAATAAAATCTTAATACATTGAAATTCCATTGTACTTAGACATATAAAATATTATTTTCTCGATTATTTTTAATATAAATGTAAGAAACATTACAATGTGATCCAATGACAACCAATCACATAAAAACTAATGTAATACTAATTCAATTTTCATGCCAATTGCTTGATCCGTATTGTTAATGGGAAGGGTCACCCTATGATATATCATACGATAGGTATCAAGTCTTTTGGATCTAATAGGATATAAGGAGTTTTCCGAACAAATTATTATTTTCACAAATTATCCATTACATAAAAATGCACATTGTTTTGATACCATCACATATTATTGCACCGACCTTAATAAAAGGAAACAATCAATACGCCTTTGTTCTAGTCAATCAACCTTTATAAAACGATCAATGAAACTCCCTAAATAGGTAATGATTATTATGAAAGAAGTTAAATGATGTTAATATACAAATCCTATACCACACAAGAATCATGATCAAATTTGGATTCAACAGCGGTCTGTAGATCACACTACTGTAATGGAAGAGAGTGGATAAAATTTGATAAAAAATGTAATGATATTCATATAGATTTAACATTATTAGATGATGTATGTAATGGATTGAATTAAACAAAAAATAAAATAGAGTTTCCTTATAGTTTGAGAGAGGACTATATCCCTTGAATTAACATAAAACCATACGTGAAGTGTGGTAAAAACCATTGTTCTTGAAACATTTGTGACATGAACCACTTTCATCACATGAATTTTAGGATTTTCATTATACATTTAAAAACTATTTCCTTAGGTTAAATTAACACTCATCGACACTCTAAATGATGTGAACTAGTTTAACACGGTGTATAATTTAAATGCATTTCACTAGTTCACCACATCTTCTTAACAATGATTTGATGACATGTAATCAGTTCAGGACGAGAATGTGTACAACAAAAAGTGTTTCCAAAAACACTTAGAAAATCCTTGGGTCAACCCAGAAACCCATTTGACATCCTCTTAACATCTTTTCAAATTTATTCCTACACACCATTATTTCCAAATACATTTATTCCCAAAATTACGTTCATTTTACCTAGTATAACCGCTCTACCCAAAAATAAAAGGCACAGACAAAAAAGTCTAAAAGAAGAAAATAATTTCATGAAAGGGGTTAGAAAAATCTCAAAGAGGGAGACACATAGAAAATAAATTAACCTAAAACTTTCTTTACAATATATTATCTCATCGTTTAGCCACTCTAAGCATCACTCTAGGTTAGCAGTGAACATGTATGACAATTGTGCGTGCACACCAGTCTCCAAATTCCATCTCTCCTCTTAAAAATTCCTATAATATCACTATAATCACTCAAATAGTATGTTATTTATTTATAGATACATCTCAATATGATCCAAAATCACTATCATATTCTCCTAATAATTTTAATCTTGTTTCACCCTCAGATATGAACACTCTCATGTGGAAAAATCATGATGGATACCAGACCTCATACATGTTTTCTAACATTCCAGAGGCTACAATTATACACTAGAGGTGTCAAGAATGTTGTGGAGAGAATATAACCCCTAGTATATAGTTAAAATAATGAAGAAATAAATATTAATAATATATGATAGAGTAATGGAAAATAATAGAAAGAATACAACATACAACTAGAAGGTAAAATAGGAACAAATAACCAAAACAATAGTTATCCATGTAATGTCAGGAAGATATGTAAAAAAATGACATTCCATATGTCAAAATAATAATATAAAATACTAATGAAAATAACTCAATGAATACTATCTGAACCCCCATGTTGGTCTCACCTCTGTCCACCAACCCATTAATCAATCAACAATTAATTAAATGGTCCTTTCCCCTTTTCCAGACAGGTATCCATGTAATATGCTCGATTAAGAAATGTAATCCCAAATAGGGTGTGATTAAAATTTAATTGGTCAACACCATCAAGTCTAAACAAAAACTACATGATAATAAGTACATGAAATATTGTGATAAATAGTTGTATTAAATAAAATATTAATACAACATAACAATTAATATGCTTCAGTTCCATGCCAGAATATCACTAAGAATCAAGAATAACTATGCAAACCATAATCCATTGAATAATAAGACAATATAGAAAATCCCAATGTATTTGAATTTTAGTATGTAGGAAAATCCCTCTTTATATTATTTAAAACAATTGATCTAAACCCTCAATATATGAATGTCAACATAAAAGGGAATGACCCTAAAATTTTTTTTAGTATCTCATCCAATCCCACTTTATAATAATTTCAACATCTTGGATAATACATATTTATAAGAATTTCGTAATAAATAATAACCCAAATCATATTTGAAATAAAAAAAATACTATAATAATAAAATAAACAGTTCTATAAGGAGAATCAATCACAATTATTCACATGAATTAATATGTCATGTTAACAACACATTAATCCCTTATCATATTTCATTTCAAATTCCTCATAATTATTTGGTAATATCACTAAATGGGTAGACGCAAGCCTGGTCAGAAAACCATTAGATCCAAAGAGATTCAAAAATTAATCCCACATAAGAGTTGGAATTATCCATTATTAAATTAATTAATGTGCATGTTGTGTTAATGAAAACATAATATTTCAAATACATTGAATTTAAATAGACCATAGGGTTAATGATTTAGACCACACATGTTATACAGACAATTAAAACAATGACTACCACTACCATTTCAAAAAAAATATGATTGTTCCCACTATTTCAAGAAGAATCATATAACATAACATTAAGATCTGAATATTTTTCAATATTGGTAAAATATTAAACTATGGTAAAGAGAAATAATCGAAAAGGGGGAATGAAAAAAGGAAAAAAAATATTTTTGGAATGAGATGATTGGTGAATACATCTGGAATGGATGAAGTCACTATAAAATCACATGAAAATTTCATTGGTCTTGAGAAATTATTAGATTAATGAGCATTAAATTAAATTTCATTATTATCTTTTATTCAACCCCTCTGAGTACAAGAAAATCATTTTTTTGTAATTCATTAACAGTTTGTGTCTCTCTAATTATGAGTTATGCTAAAAAACGTGACAACATGGGTGAAAATAACCATTCATGAACACTATATATCTTGTAAAATATTCATGAACTATAACCTATTTACATAATCAAATTTTTCATGATGTATTCTAGGTAATATTTATTGGTTATGTAATAGGTTCACAACATTTAAAAAAATAAAGTAATAGATGAGTTCATGAAATCTGCCAATCCACATTAACATGACCTAAAATACATTTAATGGGTGCATATTTCTAGCAAATAGAAATCAACTAAAAATTATAAAAGAGATCTAAAACAGCCGCTAAATTAATCAAACTCATAGAAAACCCTCCAAAGAACTATTCACACATTTAAACCAAGATATCATTATGAATAAATAACATATATATGCAAACATTATGTCATCCCCCCCTAAATGTTATCCATTTCAACAATTATACATTGACATCGAGGATAAAAGATGGTGGAAATACCAAAACATGATGATTAATATAAAACTCAAGTATGGACATTCATGGAAGATAAAATATCTTAAATCCTCCAAACCATATAATAGCTCCTCCCTAAGTTTCTAAAAACATCACTATTCAGCCTTGGTGAAATTTTTTGACCACTATTCTCATATAAGAAATTCCATATCCAAAGTCCACTATTGAAAAATTCCATGCTTCCACTATAGTATAACTAGATATATAGCCTTTTATCTAAGATACTTCTTATTGTGTTCAAAAATGTGTTGGGTATTCTCCTCAATGGAAACATCTACACCATAATCAAAGTAATAAATTTCTACCACATGATATGGGTTTAGATGATATCTCCAAATATGTGACATGTGAAACACATCATTCATGACACTACAATGTTATGGACGGGCTATTTGGAATGAAACAATACAAAATCCTTCCTCAATATGAAATGTATTAAAAAACCTTGTTTATATCATTCTGTATTTTCAAATATGATATCCTATGAGACCCTTAAAGGAAAACAAGATGAAAAACCAAAAACATAGTATGTCATCTATGAGGTTTTGGATATGAATTATTCTTGATATTTATGGTCACATAGGAACTCTTGAAAAATCAATCATACTCAAATTCATGGTCAATAGGACTAGGTCCACAAAGCATAGACGAGCATACCTCCAAGGAAAAATGGTAGAATAGAATGGCCTTTCATATTCAACATTTAATGGATTAATTTGGATTGATTAATGGATGATGATATTAAATAAAAATACTAAAAGTTCCATATACTACTTCAATGAACAAATAAATTACCAAACATAAGATCGCAAATATCCTCCACAATTTCAATATATTGCTCAAATTTACCATAAGACTATGCTTGATTGGATGTTTTGAGTTGAACCTGTGATCCTGAATCGTTCTAAATACCATTATATAACTAAAATATAAATCATGGGTCTCTATCAGAAAGGATACCCCTCAGAACATTGTGCTATAAATATATATCATGAATATAGAGACTATACATTTCATCAATTGTGAAATTATCCATACTTGGAAATATGTGTTATGCCTTAATTAGTTAATATATGGACATATATATTTCATCATTCATGTTAGTTATTCTGGGTAATCCAATTTCAAAATCCGTAGTGACATCATTACATATTCACACAAGAATGGGAAGAGGATATAATAGCCTAGTAGGCCTCAGATTCTCAACAATCACGTGCTGTATGGTAAAATGTCTCAACGTGACGAACTATATCCACTACCATATTCTTGGACCTTATTAATATAAACAAATATCATGATGAATCTTTTTCAAACAAATATTCACTACCCATCCATAATCCTATAACTCTCTTATCGCCTTCTTCAGAAAACCCATATGAACACATACTCGGTTACAAAAAATATATTAACATGTTCTTAGAGACCATACATCTATTGTATCTCAAATGTATAGATTGTTACTGAAAAATAATCTATCCAAATCAGATGAATTATCTACGATAAAATTTTTATGATGTATGATAATGATAGATGTCGAATTTATATTTAATTTTCCATGGGACTCATGATCATCAGAGTGCATGTCTAAAAATCACCCCATCAACAACAACTATTCTCAGAACATATTAACTTCCACCTTCTATAACATCCATCATAAGGAATCAAAAATTATATTTCCCTTACCAATTTTATAAGACTAGTCAATGATGATAGACTATTGATATGTGAAACACTAACTGTACTGAAGGATTATGTCCCACTGATAAGAGATATGAATGAGGCTCTTATAATCCAAGTACACCAAAATACACTCACCTATATGATACTGTCTCTAGTATATCAAGGCATATACCAACATAGGTATCTATAGATCATCAGTAGGATAACTCTTCTCCTCTTTTCTCTCCATTATAGATCTCAAAGAAACTAATCAACCCCCATGTATCATAACCATTCCATGTTCAACTCATGATACAATACAATTAATGGTTTATCACTTATGAATAATATGAAAACATGTGATTGTTGTAGACGACAGAATTCTCCATAGCTCTAAAAAATCACTCTTTTAATCATTCAACCTTACAAACTTCTCCCCCATGTTGGACCTCTAAAAGATCAAGTATTTCAATATAGGAATTATTTTAAATAAATAGATGACAATAACGTGTTAAACCCAAAAATATCTGAATTGTGAATACATTATATGGTCGCAACAATATTCCATGGATGTAAATTTATTTGGGTCCACCGTGACTCTATCAATGGAGATTTCATGTCCCGGGTAGATCAATTTATGATTATAGAAACTATATTTTGTTGTCAATGAACAAATTGGATGTTATGTCATTACAGTCAACAAGATGTGAAGAGTTTTGGAAAAACCATCCACTAACAATGAGTATAGTATGATCTAATTAACAAAAACCAAAACAAACTGATCCTGAAACAGATGAGTTATCAGATTCATCAATTATATGAATACTAATGGATCATTCATCCAGGTGAAGGATATCAAAATAAACTCAAACAATCTATTCATACTCATAAAATCAGTTTCAGGAATATCATATGGTTTAACATTCTACAGGTGGTATATTGATATCATACAGTTCATGGAGAATATAATCGAGCCTCTCATTTAGTTGATGATATCATTGATGTGTGGAAGGGGATATTGATTCTTGAACTTCAACTGATTCATTTAATAAGAACACACACATAAATTAAATGTAACATCGAAATTATGTGAAAAAAAACTGAAGTACATATTGGTGATGTACTAGGACATATGAAATATTTATCTTATAGATCTCCCAACTTGAATTTAAAAAACTGAAGCTCTACTATTTCCAACTAATGAGGCAAAATAGAAACTGGCTCTACTGAAGACACTAAATAAATCATGAACATGAACCCTCTCTCATGTGGTATGATGCAAAACATTTAAGATATAAATCCTAAAAATTTTATACAACATGAGGAGAAGTATAATTATTCATTCATTCATAATATATAACAATTAATTCTTTCCTTTTCATGAGATAGTCCATTATTCACTGAATTATATCACCATTACTAGACTAAATATCTCACTCAGCCTAGTTAAATTAGATTCCCACTTATGAAGATATAAAGGCAACTCTTCACTAGAAATAGTCTATATGGTCATAGTGAAAAACAAACAAATAGATACCATGAATTAAATAGAAATTTATAATTTCCAAAAAAATTATCTCCAAATGAAATTGTAGTCCCTAATTTATAAAGAATAGATATGACACATTTTATATTATCTAAACTCACTCCCAAGGGTGTGTTTTGTTGTTAAAACCCCATACAAGATTTATAAAACCAAGGCCAAACCATTTATAAATAGTGAATATGAACAATATTTATTCGCATGTATCAAAAAGAAATTGTGAAAGGGTAGATAATAAATGATTTGTTTCTCTGATGGTATAAGGTTATGATGTAACACTAGCATGAGTAGGTTGTATAGTGGGATGTTGATCAACCCCACTACTATAGTATTCAATATGACTCCCCTAAAAAATTATCTCTAGTTGTTACTCGTACTCTAACACTAGGGTATCACATCACATAACTCATACTAAAAATCAGGTTGAATTCTAGCTACATATATAATATATATTTATTGAGTACTTCTCAAAATCTATAACATGTCCTGATCCACTGCTACGACTCTTCGCCTATATACCCCTATAAACCCTATAATGGTGATGTATCCTACACCAAGAATAGAACTATAATGTTTGTTGTAGACACATATTGTACTTCTAGACAAACATGGAATACTGATAACACTATAATAGAACATTTTTCTATGATTTCTTCTCATATCCATATCATTTATTCTTGTTGTTTTCATAGATATAAAAAGCATTATGACACTTTTTTCCAACAGAATAATATCTCCCTATTTATCTAGGTGAAATATCCTAGCCACTGCTTGGAAATTTCTCATATTCAAATGCATGATGAGTGCATGATTAATCACTTATGAAAATATTCTAAAGAGAAATATTTCCACCTATGACCTGATCTCTTAACAAATCCCATCCAAAAAAAACTCACCATAGAAATATCAAAAGTAGTTTAAATTACATAGAACATTGTAATTTTGTTAATGTTCTATAATTTTATATCAATAACATGTACTTTTAAGTTATTTTAGTCATATTATTATCCTTATCAACTCCCATCATCTAATGTTATATGTGTCTCAAAAAATCATTGATTTCCATCATATAAAACACATTTTTTCTACCAATTGTTATATTTAATTTCCCACCAATGCTGGAAAGGTCCACATATATTGTATGAAACAATATTCACCCTGTATATATGTGTGTATGAATGTCATTGAATATATTATGGACTAACATAATCTATAAACTGTCTTCTTATGGAGCTCTGTCTTCATTGACCGTAGGAAGATGCTATAGACGAAACTCTCTCATTAGGTTAGACATCGAATGTACAATGAAAAAAATATCTCATTCCATTGATCACATGACACTTAATAATTTTTCATAAAGATAAAAATACATATTATTCATAGGACCTATAGAATTATGCAGCTCAACAATTTTCGTATCAATCTTATTACCATAATCATGATGATTTATTCAAAGGTAGTGAGGAATAATTTTACCTACATGCTAAATGCACTACTTAAAACTCTATCTAAGAACTAGGTCTTCCTCATCAAATGATAACAATTGAGAACCATTTTCTCATGGAATATCTAAACATGGTTTACAAGTTTTTTATAATGACACAATTGTTCACTCAAATCTCTTATCAAATATAATAGTGATCTCATAATACAGATTATCAAGTAAAATATATCACATACAATAAATGTTATTTATTATAAAAAATGTTTGTAATGTAATAACCATATGTTCTTTTCATTATGATTTAATACATATCTTCTTCCATACTATTCCATCATTATAATTCTCATGAAATAATAACATCACACAACCTGTGAACCACATAAGGTAAAATAACATGAAATCATAATAGGTGAACATTAAGAAAAAAAATTCTAACATCGGGCACTTAAATTGTTTCCCATACATGGGTTAGCCATGTCTATATACAATATCATTACAATGTCCTGAAACATTATATATCCTCTATAATATTCCAAAATATAAATTCACTAGAAAAAAATATTTCCTCTAATATTACTATTTAATACCTCTTGATGTGATGATCTCTTAGGTGGAAAAATCAGGTTGGTTAATAGAATTAAAGTGTGCCACTTAGTAATAAAGGGGATTCCAACTAAAATAAGGGGTATATAGAATAGTTTGTGGAGAATAATCCCTCTTGTATAGAAGTACATCATAGAACAAATAATAAACTTTAATAATTATTATAATAATGAATACTAATTGAAATAGTACAATATACAACTGGAATGTAAAAAGAGAACCAATAAATAAAATGATGGTGATCCTTTTAATATATAGACTAAATATATAGAAATGACATCCTCCTAGTAAAAATTATAAAAGAACATTCTAAAAAATAAATTGAAAATCACCGTCCCGTACACCATGTGAGTCTTGTTGCCATGCTCAAACCCATCCATTGATAAATAATCAACTATAATATCTCATTCCATTGTGAAAAAATTTATACGAGTAACCATCATGGGTACCAGGTGGTGGACCGAATAAAAAGTGACTAAAATATTACTGTTTGGGAAAAAAGTATCTAAACCACACTAGTTTGATAATAAGCACCTATAATAATGTAATAAATATGTGTATTATATAAATAATTAGTGAAATATAAAAATCAATCTTATTTGGAACCATTCTAAAACATATCCATGTATGTTACTCAACCATTCAAATATTAATCATAATCTATTTCATAATCAAATAAATGAGTAAAGCCTTCTATATTATAATTTTAGCATCTAGGCCAAAACCTCTTTATATTATTTTAATGAAAACCACACCAAGACATCTATATAAACAATTCTTTATAACCGAGCAGACCCTATCCATTACATTTCAGTATAAAAAAATTTATATATAATCATTTGAGCATCTAGAAAAGTTCCTCAATACATTCACTTCACAATAAATCAAAACCCATCAAATAATTCAAAGAAAAAAAAATCATATCGTCAGCTACAATGGTTAATTTTTCTAATTGTCATTTTCCTTTCAATTATCCATTTATTCATTAACATTTAGCTTAATCCATTTCCATGCCAATTTTTGGATGGAATTCATAGAAAATCATCTTAAACCTATTCAATAATCTATTCATAAGTTTTCCATGATTAATCTACCAGAATAAATTGCATGAGGTTATATACCACTTTAACCACACATTATTCCATTAGACAATTATTTTTAATTTCATAGTAAGCTCAACATATGTGTAGATTCAACATATTTATCAACCCTATTGGATCCAATATTTAACCTTTTATAGGAATTTTCATCATCCATTATTCTACTAATTAATGATCACATATTGTAATCACAATAATAATGTTGCACATATGAAAAAATTAAATAGACCTTGGGTTAGGATTAATACAATCTTTTATAACAAAATATCAATACAATGTTTCCATGTGGTGATGCCAAAAAAATCAAGGACCATATGTTTTCATAAAGAACTATATCCCACAAGGTCTAGATAAACCCATATTTCCTCAATAGTAAAAAAGACCATCTACTATAATGTGAAACCATAAAAATATAGGGAAATCCAAAATAGAAAATAACTAACGGGTATTAAACCCATGATCTAGATGTCTGGAATAGAATAGTTGATTTTAAAAATTCATAAATATCTTCTAGGGCATGAGAGTGGAAAATTGTCATCCGGATGGAATGAAAAAACATGCACAATGTGGATTTAAAACCATCGATCCCATGAAATACATAGTGTGTAATCCATTAGCATTATGTATTTCTTAATTTTTATTTATTATTAAAAATTTAACTCATTGAGTCAAAATAACCCCACAGAACTATTTCAAATTGTTTTAAAGTTTCATAGTGTTTTAAAAAAATCATGTGATGAACCTATACACAATGTCTTCATGGTGATATTTCCACATCATGTAACAGGTTCACTATGGGTAACCAATTTAGTTATTGATCCCATTCAGAAACTTTACATAGCCACATTGACAAGTTGTGTAATAGGATCATGATCTGTAGATTTATTGCATATATCACTCAAACATGTTTTGTACAGAAGCACTAGAACCACTTTTGTATCCTTCAAAATCAAGAATAATTATCATTATAACCATTAAAATATTTATACATAGACTAAATTAACTCAAAAAAAATAAAGATGGCTGATCATTATCCCATTTTCGTGTAAAAAATAAATCTATTCAAAAAAGGGACATCACCACTAGTGCTCAAATATGATGGAAACCCAAACAAAAGTGGTATTAAGAAAAACTCATGGAGAGAAATACCTAGAAATTATTGGATCTAACACATGTCCATAAAATATTTAAATCATCAATTTCAATCACATGACAAGGATCTTTGATTTTTTATATGAATATTTGATACATTAAACATGTTGTTCAAATCACTATAATATAGTTGATTGGTCAAAAAATATTCAACTAGACCAATCCTTTCCACTATCAAGAATGGCCTTAAAAGCTGGGTTTATGATTTCACTATTTCATCAAATAGTGTTTCCTCAACCTACATCAAACCCAAAAGAAATCATGATTACCCACCTCAATCATCAGGTGTCATCTCTACAGATCTGTCTAATATTTATTTTGTCCCTATGTAGTCACTAACCACTTATCGATCATCATAACGCACTCAGACATTTCATATATGAGACGAGGTTAACAATTGCAAAATGTTCCCCCTCTAACAAACAACGTGATTAATAGAACATACTTTAATTCATAGTGTCAATTTGTGGAATCTAGATCGATACATGTATTCAATTATTATATATAAACTCTACGAGTCCCATTTTTTTTCTCCCATAGACCAAAAAAATATAGAACATAGGCTTAAAAAATATCATCCAAAAAAATCATCTGTATAGATTTGTCATATCTTTGAGGATGATACGGTGTACTCATAAAAGTATGTGATCTCGTAGCCCTCTCAGAACACTTCCATAACCATGCTGTAAAAGAAGGTTCTCTTTTAGAAAATGAATTCCTTAAAACATTGTGTGCTAATAATATTTCCCTAATGTAGAAACTACCTAGCTAATCAATTGCGATGGTCTCCCTGATGGTAATAATGTTTAAAATGTTCTTAGTTTATTCTAAATTAACCCATAATACATATTTTAAATGAGGGTCATTGGGTAATCATGTTACGCGGAACATGGAGGAATCATCCAATCTCCATTCAAGAATAGAAAGGGGTTCAAATATCCATGAAGTAATCATATGCTTGACCATCACCTTCTTATAGGTGATGATTTTATACATGAATCTAATGATCAGTATTTTTTGTTTTGGGATATAAGCATTGTCTATGGAGATCAAAATACATACTTTTCAGACCTTGTTCTACATCCCATCTATTATAAGTAACATCTCCCATAATCACTTTTTGGTTGCATGTAGGAACCCATACTACTCCATAGAAAAGAATAGAATTGTTCCTGATAAGTGTCTACCATGATGGTGTCACCCCACCATATAAAATATTCCATTGAGAAAAAATATCTCCATCAGATAATTGATTGTTTTTGTTATGGCCCAAAATAATGAAAAATAACGACGTCTTGGTAAATGTTACTCATCCTCGAGGCTCCCAAACATTATAAATTATTTTATAAAATGTAACCATCATCTATCAAACATCCCATGAATCCCAAACATACTATTTCTATGTCATATTTCTCCATGAATTGATAGTGACTTCTCAATTTCATGTGGAATAATCCAACTCAATGTAAAAATATTGTAGATACTCTACATGCCTATACATCTTAGGTTTTATGTACTACTACAAAAATATGTATTTGAGGATCTAGTATTACATTTATTCCTAAAACCTATCATGAAAATGATAGTGTCTCCATCAAAAAATTGTTTTTATTATATTTGTAATCTTAATATAATGAGAATGGAAATTCGTATCATGTTATCTCATCAACCATGTTACATAATCATCTAGTCGAGCATCCTGCATCAGAACTACTCCTAATCTAACTCTGGTTGCCTCAAATTACCTGATAAAATACTTTTTTTTGAAACATAAAATTGAGAATCAAGTTTTAGTTTTTCTTAATAAGCATCTCTTGAAAAACTATCTTTCATGAATTTTACCAAACAAACACATCCAATTTCATGGTTATCATAGTGATCAATACATCAAGAGGGGATATGTAACTACTAACATTTGAAAAATACCTAGTTAAACCATGTAATTTTTAAATATTGAAGACATTCATGGCTCTCTCTATTGATAAAACTCTTGAAACCTTTCAAGGACTATTTCTACTCCTAACATGGTGATAAAATGGAAATAAGTGTTCCATTTCTCAATTTAGAAAATACATTTGGTTAGCTTGGAGTTTAGAATATGTTAACTCTATGTACTCAATAAAACGTCAATATGTTTGGAATGAACATTTGAGGATGATGAGTACACAATGATTTCATTGAAAACCCACAACAAACTGTTCAATGAAATGATGAAAATGTTATTTCATAAAGTCCATGAATACCCTAGAATCATTTTTTAGTATGAATGGAATCATTATGAACCCATAGATGCCATACCGTTCTCTTATAAGTAGACCGAGGTATATCTAATGATGTCAAACTCAATTAATGGTTACCTGATTTCACGTATTTTTTTGATAGAATCTATTAATCATTCAACTAATCGTTAAGAAAATATTTTTACATATAGGTATACTTGTACTTGACTATCATATAGTTCAATAATTTATAGTGAACACAAAATAACATGTTCAAATAAACATTATTAGTGAAAATCAATAAAGAACCACCAGTGTGATGTTCTAGGTCATTTGAATCACTTGTCTTCCATGGCATAGAAATGAACATATAATTTCTGAAGCTCTATTGATACCATCCTGTATATTGGCATAAAAACAGTCCCTTCTACCAAAATGAACATCAATGTGAACTCAATATCACACGTGGGTGAGAATAGTTTAAAATATTGTGGAAAAACATATTAAAATTTGATTACATTGGATAAAAGAAATTTCATACAACATTTTATTATAATCTAGATGATGAACATATATTTGAGATACGAGAAAGTCCAATCTACACTGATTATGTCTTCCATGACCAACCTGAAGATACCACTCACCATGTTGAAAATAGTATGGTTATTCTGGAGAAAGAAATTTAACTCTCCTCTGGTAATAGACAATGTGATCACGGTAAAAAAACTGATCCTCAGTGAGTTTCAAATCAAAACATTACATTTCATGAGAAATTTTTTTTAAATGAAATTTTAACCATCAATTTCTATAGAAAATTCTTTAATGATTGATATATATTTTTTTCACTCCCAATGGTGAGAATATTGTAAAAACACCATACATACCTTCAATATCAAATCATAAAAAATTTATAATAAGTTAATATATAAATTAGTATGATTTCGATGTATTAAAAAACATAACTAAGTGTATATGATAAAAAATTATAACTCTAATGGTATAAATTCTCATATCCATGAAAGCAAGAGTAGACTGTATTTCATACAACTGGCATACCCTTGTTCCATAGCCTCTCATCTGACATTAAATTCTAGAAACCTCAGGATTGTACTGCTATACCAGTATAGAGCTAGCATATCCCCTTCTTTTATTGAAACAACCAATTGAACAATAGCTACAAGCCTTTTGAGGTGTAGCTGAGTCATTCCCAAACTGTAGTAACAATCATGATCCCCTAAAACTAGTCTTATATTGTCTTCCCCTTCAAAACCTCTATAGGTGGCCCATCATTCATGTAACACCCCTAGATTTTATGAGATATATTCTTTTTAATTTCTTTTATGTCTTATTTTGTACACTACACCATGATTATCTTGTACTATAAGCAACACCGTATTAGCTTGCAGTAGACGTAACACTATTCTTCGCTCGTGTTACACACAATTTCAAGTTCATTTTGTCGAAATTATGGTATGCAAAAATTAGGTATGGATTTTGTTTAATGTATAAGTGAAATAAGTTTTGATTATGTTATATGAAACACCAAAGGGAGAATGCACTACACGCATCCCTGACATGGCTTGCATTACACACAATCACGACCTTCCTCGATAGTGTGTGTAGTAAGCAATATCGGGTTTCACTAAACAACGATATATTTTTATAATATTTTTATGAACTAGAAGATTTGAATAGAATTGAAAAATAATTTAATTTTACAACTTTATTATTCATCTTACACATTTTCTAGAACATGGTATGAGAACAAAATAATTTTTTAGGTTAAAATAAGTATTTTTAGAAAAACGCAGTTTTGCCTCTTTTTGATGGCGCACCGAATTTAAATCTAGTTTTGACATGTTTAAAAGTTCAATTTGAAGGAAAAAAATATTTTTTGGAAATAGGATATAAAAATTTATTTTGGATATGTTTTTCATATTATGCTGATAACTTTCATAATTTAATGAATAGTAAAAACACACTATATTTTAATTAAAAAAAACTTTTTTCATCATAATCAATTATATGATTATATTATAATACATATTGGTTTTAAATTATAAATATAATATTTTTTACCCTTTAATATAATTTATGTCATTAGCATTGAATTACATTGAATTCATAGGTAAATTCATTTCAATATTTTGCAATGTTTTAACATTAAAACACGTTTTCCTCAATAACGAGATTAAATTTAAATTTATTTCTAAAACTTATATGATTTTAATTCTGAAAAACTGATTCCATATTTTGAATCAGTAGGGGAAAATTTTGTAAATAGGCTACTTTGTTGGCACTATGAATAGTAACTACGGTCAATTTTATTTACCATAGTTAAATGAAAATCAGGTAATTATGTGTACATATAATACTATAAAATTACCCTAAAACATTTATTAATATAATTTTATGATTATATTTCTTCCTAAGGAATAACTGGGTCGAAATGGAATCCATTGGAACCAACTTAGATGTGATTAAGACCTTTAATTTATTTTCTTTAAAAGAAAGTGAAATATGTCTCACTCAAACATTAATAATTAATGTATTCTTAATATAAGGTTATACAGAATATAAATTGGATTATAAATTCTCATTTGAAATATAAATGGTTTTATTTTTTATTGTAATTTATTTTTAATTTTTTAGAAATATTTAATTACCTTCATAGCATATACATTAATGATGCAGAAATTATTTACTTAGTAAAAAAATAATATAGTTTTTATTAAAATAATAATACCCATCAAAAGGCCCAAACACTTGCCCAGAACTTATTGGTCGAGTATCTTGATACCATAATCATCCAAAGGTCGACTTGGGGTCCTATTGGAGCCGTATAAAAGATATTAGGCCATTTATATTATTTTATTTTTAATAATGTCAAAGTTGTCATCTTCATAATTAAATAAATATAACAATTTATATATTGTTATTTTAAGACGATAAATTCAATTAAAAGTATTATTATGAGGTATATTATATTTATATTCATCATAGTATTTTATTTTTAATTTTTACTCAACAAATAATAATATTAAATAATAATACAAAAATGATGTAGTAATTATTTCATTTAGAGAATTATAAAACAAAATGTTTTAAAAATATTAAAATAAATATTATATGAACTAATTAATTATCTCCAAAAATTTTCTGGATGCATATGACCTATTAGGAGTCTATTAAATAATTTGGTTAGAATATAGTCTCTGTTTTTGTTTTATTTAAATTCAAATAAATGAATCATGTCAAAATTGACACTATTGTTATTTTATAAAAATAACATATTATAAAATTTTTTACAAATTAAAAAAATATTTAAAAATTATAAATTAAAATTTATTGGGTCTAAATTTTCATAATGTATCCAGTTGGGTGAAATTCACAACACATAAGTAATTATTTATAACAATTGAAAATTTTGAATATTATTACTACAAATAAAAATAAATATATTAAATAATGATAAATAAAGTTGATAAGGTTTAAAATAATTTCACAACATGTATAAATTTTACTTTTTGATAATATTACAACCCTATCCCATCTAATAGTTGGATTTGAGTCATTTTTTGGATGTTTTTAAGTTGTGTTTGAATTTATTATAAATTAATATATACAGGTTTCCAAAGGTGACCCCCTCCTCCCTTATAAAAGTGGAACTCCTCCATCTCCTCCTCACACCACTTTGAGCCTTCATGATTGGACAAAACCTGACCATTAATATTTTCCACTTTCTCTAGAAACCAACTAGAGGTCCTAGTCTTCTTCAAAGACAAACATATTTCCCTAAGAGGAGGTTAAGAGGTGGCGCATAGAAGAAGTGGTAATCTCTTCTACCAATTCATTCAATGTTTCATTATTCTTCTACATCCTATTATTTAGTTTTTTAATTATAAAATAATAACTTCAATATAACTAATATACTTATATGTGATTATAAATATGAAACAACCCTATTTCACCTTCTACCCATCCTATGAAAAACGAAATCACCGCGCGTGCGTACGTACGGAATACCGTCTCCACGCCGTGTTCTAATATGTTTTTCCACCACTACCTTACGTGGATGGGTATAATTGTGGAAATAATAACAATATATTATTATTATAAAATTATTATAATTATTATATATTATATCTTCCACTCCAATACAATTTAATAATTATTGGAATGATATCACCGCTCGTGCGTAAGTACGGATTACCGTCTCTACGACGTGATGAGATTCATTCTTCATGTTAAGCATTCTAGAATGATTATAATGTATATATATAATGAATAATGATGAAATTTATGATATAATAATTGTTATTTATTTATTTATATATATATTTGTCATCTACTTACTTCCATTCAATTAAATAATGGATAAAAACAACGCTCATGCGTACGTACGGTCTACCATCTCCATGAACGGTGTATTTCATTTCATTTATCTATCTATTATATTGATATATATACTTAATATATATTATATATAAATCATGTTTTACATTATGGAATTTATTATATCGTGATTTAAGTAATAATAAAATCAAGAACCACAAGTTCAAACACATATGATAAATGAAATGATTTTACCCAAAACACCGCTTTAACGTGAAATTGTCAAATGCACGGGTAATATAAAGTCATAAGCGAGTCATATATGATATCATAATTATTATTATTGTTCTATTACAATTAAATATTATGTTTTAACCCACTATAAAAGATTCTTAGAAACATACAGAAGAAATTGGACATAAGGTAAAGGATAATTTTGCAATCTCATTTTTATCAAAGATTGCTTATATGTAAGTATTTATTGGGGTTATATTTTTCATCCATGTCCATACAAATGTTTTTTATATAGTGTTTAATTTTATTCTATGTGGTTTTAAAGTCATTTTTACCCCTCTTTGAATTTTACATTGTGGAAGGAATCATTCTTTTGTTTACCATACGAGGACCTTTTTGTCTCTTCCGTCTAAAGTACGAGGAGAATGTTTTTTTTAACATACAAAGCATGAACAGATGTTGACTCTCCTTTTCGTCTCATTTTCTAAAGGAATGGAAAGGAAAATTACTTAGTACAAATTGATTCATCCTTTGAAGAAAACCTCAAAAAACTACAAAGGCATGAACAATGCTTAAAATGCACAAGGGTCGCACAAGTTCCCTCACTATCATGCAAGTATACTTGTGCGCCGCCTAATGGTCGCACAAGTGACATCCCCACCATAAATGATAACCGCTCAGGGTATTCTTCAGCCTATAAATAGACCTTGTGGGCCCCCAATTTATGAGGAATTTTTCCAGAATTTAGATATAGAGTTTTGAACACCCAAGTCTCTTCTTCAGGTCTTCCAAACACTTACAGGGTAATTCTTTACCTAGAATGGAGGGTCTAAACAAGAGGAGTATGTTCTAAGTGTAATATTTCACTAATACGTGCGCGCCTAAGGTGTTTTACCCTTAAGGGAAATGAAAATACTTGCACACCGCCCTACTTCTTCACAAAACTTGCACGCCTCTCTTCTATTAGTACCTCAGGATAATTCTAAAATCATGGGTCAGGGATCGCCCAAATGTTACCCTACTGGTTAACAATCGCGCAAGTACCCATGTGTCACGAAGGTATACCTGCACAAACAGGACTTACGCGCCCACTTAGTACTTGTGCGCCCATGTAGTACTTGCGCGCCTACCAGGACTTGTGCGCCGCTGCCTTTTTTGGGGCCCTTCTTGCCCATTTAACCCCTAGTATACCATCCCACCTCTCATATTCAAGATTAATATTCAATACATTAATCAAATCTATTTATTGCATATTTTCTTGATTAATATCCTTATCTGAAAGGAATTCTGTGGAATATCTCTCAATACATAGTGATTTACACAACATTATATCACTAAAGATTGAGATTTCATTGATTCAAATTCATCCTTTAAGGTGAGATAACCCATTAACCTGGGCCTCCTTTTCTGGAATAATCCCCAGTCCTAATTCTCAAATCTGGGAATCCTCCTATTGAGTAAGCCCTGTGTCCTCTTTAACGTGGGCCTCCTTTTCAGGAGTAAGTACCAGTCATAATTCCCATTAATTTTGGTCATCCCCCTTAGGAGTAATCACCAAATCCTCATTAACATGGGCCTCCTTTTCAGCAGTAAGTCCAAGTCATAATTCTCTAATATGGACATCCTCCTTAGGAGGAAGCCCCAAGTCCCTTAATCTGGGCCTCCTTTTCATAGGTAATCCCCACTCTTAAAATTCCCAAATATGGGCATCCTCCATAGGAGTAATCCCCAACCATAATTATCTTAACCTAGGATTCCTTTTCAGGAGTAATCCCCAGTCTCAAATATGGGCATACTCTTTAGGAGTAAGCCCCAAGTACCTTAATTTATCATGTCCTTTAACCTAGGCTTCTATTTTAGGAGTATGCCCCAGTCTTAATTTCCTTTTGATATGGGCTTTATTCTTAGTAGTAAAACCCAATCATAAATCCCCTCCTCAAATTGGACATCTTCCTTAGGAGTAAGCCCCATGATTATGTATCCAAATATCCATGAAGTACATATAACTTTATGGACCATGTTCTTGGATTTCTTCCCTGATGTAAATCCTAATCTTCATCTATTTGGGTAGGCATACACACATAAGCCCAACATCATTGCATCTTTTTGTGGCATAATTGTCTGGTTTCACCAATACCTCTTGTTTCTCACACCGAGCATGACTTATGTGAGCTTAGAGTGTAAAAGTAATCATGACATCTTTCTTTTTTCCATCAATCATGCATAAACAGCATACTCCCTTACTCGAACTACATGGGATTTGATTCCTTTTCCAAAAAAAGGATATATATGTAGCCCATCTGCTGGTACGATCCAAACATTGAAATAATCCATGTCCTTCTGAATGAAAATAAACTTCAAGTGCCCCACTGAGTGGCTTTAAATCCAGTATGGTCATCATAATGACCAAGATATTTTTATGTATAAAATGATACAATTGACTACTAATCTCTAACAAATACAGATGATTCTATATCGATGAAGAACCTAGAATACATATAAAATATTCTTTAAATATCCTACATATCAATCATTGATTTTCAGATCTATAGGAAAACTCCTTTTATACATGGTAATGTAATAAAGATTCACGAACATAACTTAAATCTATAAATGGATACCCATAGTAGACAATAATTCCCCTAAAAATAGTGTGATGAGTCCAACCTCCCATCATCTCAACTAATGAAAATTCCTAAGCCTCATCAGTCCACAACTAATGTGAGCCTACCTTTGGAAAGTAGGTTCAAATGGATATGGAATCATTGGATGTTTCAGGTACTATGAACAAACCCGTTAGAAACCTCTTGGAATGTTTGAATCATAAATCAATGAGATCATCTCCAATTCCAAAGGGAAACAAAAATTGGTGAACCTAATGTGAATCCTTAACCAAGTCAAAATGATGTTTTGATAATTTGTTAGGCCCCTATTTAAAACTCAATGAGAGGGCCAACAAGACAATCAATAACATACTTGCTCATCCAAATTATGTAATGGCCAGACTTATCTCGATTACATCTATTATATCAAACAAGAACTCTTTTACATGATTTTCTTCATTCCAAGAAATGGCTGCTCTCAAGTTCACACCTAGGAATACCGCTGCTGTGAATGCCACTACTGCTACTCATGTTGGATCATCGTTCGCTCTGAGGACGAAATCCCCTACTCAGAGTCTTCAATGCTGGGTATCAAATGCACTGGTTAAGGAGTACCATCATCATGGTACCATTCCAAATCTGGAGGCTTCCCGAAAAGCCCTCCAATTGAAAAACTCACACCGATCATCCGGACAATGATGACCATGGATGAAGAAGCAGGCAGTGCTAACCCCCGTCTCGAACGGTTTCAGGTTGTTATCCCCGGAATGTAATCACTATTCACTCCCATATTCTGAGGAGGTGAATGAGCAGGCCAATAAGGGAATTAATGCAATGAAACATGAGTTCTTCCCAAGGGATCCTATCAATAATCACCAATAGACTCGTGTGGCAGTGCGCCCTCAATATGATGAGGGTAGAGACTCTAGGCATTCGGCTCTGGTTCCTCGAACCCGGGTAGGCAAGATGAATCGCCATAGGCGATGTCCAGTTAACAGTGAGAATTTTATCATCGCTGCCATTTCTGGAGAATTCCACCAACCTTATTTGGTTGCAAGAAATGAGCGGGCACACACACCTGCCCGTTTTAATTCCGTTGTCCAGCAGATTCATCTGGCAGCATCACGCCAATCCCGCCAGGCAATTTCGGCGGTGTATTATAGGTAGGAACATACACCAAATTATACGTCATCATCAAGTCAGCAGGCCTGTTTGACTAAATATGATGGATCTCGTCAACCACGTTCGGCGAAGGGCAATCATCAGGCACATACACTTGCTAGTTCTGATCAAGCCTACCGACAGTCTCGCTTGGTAGCATTCGGAGAAGTTAGTCGGAAAGCTCTAGCGACAAACATGAGGTAGACTCAACTCTCCTCACCTAAACATGAGTACTCTCATGATTCACTAATAGGAAAAGGAGGACATGCGACGGCACATACACCTACTCCAAGAATAGAATGGACTTATATCCCCATTCTGGAGGCTGAAGTCACCAAACATATTCTATCAATGGTGAAAGTGCAGAAGAAAATCCTTAGTCATATTCTGGAGGCTTGAAAAAATATTATAACATATTTAGAAACTTCTCAAGGAAAGACACATAAATATATCCCTACCAGTCGAGTGACACATCAAATGTTCACTCCGGAATAGACACACACATCTGTTTCAGTACAAGAGGGTTGTGGGGCATACTCCCCCATATCATATGGACAACCAAGTCTGGCACATTCAACTGGTTTGAGCAGAGATAATCAGCCTAACCTGATCATTTCTCCTAAGTAGGCACACACACCTTCTAAATTGAATAATATGGCATCTAAACAGAAGCCCCGCCCAACACAGTCAAGAGATCAAGATCCAATCTGTAACAAGGCCTTGATCGATGCTGGAGTTCTTGAAGACCTCAGACAGTTATCTGTTGGAATTCAAGATTCTACTCTCTAATTTCCCAATAGTGGGAAAATTAATTCTGAATGTCTTCAACAGACACTTCCTCCTGAAGGCTTCATTCATGACAATTCGGTCGATCTCAAAGATTCATCTTCAGATTAGATCCACAGGAACCCTCTGTGTGGTCAGAAGACCAAGGAGCAAGAGATCTCATCTTTTTCTGTAACCCACCATTGTGGTCCTCCACATGATGATGAATTTCGTTACAGAAGTCCTCTCCACAGTAGTGATGCACATTTCCCGGGAAATGCCCTAGTGGACAATCTAGTACTGAGAAATCCCTCTTATCTCGTGACACTTTCAAATGCAAAACCAGTCATGTCTGATGGTTCATCGCTAGAAGGTGAAATACTTTCTCAATCAGAAGATAGCCAAGGGTGTCGGTCATTCTCCGAACCACCCCTAAGTCATGCATCTTCTAGTTTGATCAGTGATTTCTCTACAAATATTGTTTTATGAAGGAACAAATAAGCACCAGCTCTGTTCAAATAAGGTAGAAGAATCATAATTTAATGATAAAGAGGAAATTATGAACATGAGAAAACAACTGGTGAAAGGTGAAGTGCCAGTCATGTTTGGCCTCTGGCTGACTCTCAGTATGACATTCCAGAGATGTTGACGGAAGATGGATTCATGATATTCATCTAAACATATGGAAACCGCTTTTTTAGTTGAAAAATAAATTAATATCTTATGATGAATATGAAAATCATGTTAAGATAATAGAAGGGATAGAACATCAAATTGACTTTGTATCTCTATCAGTCTCTCGATATTCAATGGTTGAAAAGCAGTAGAGAGAATTTCAGCATTCATGCCTTGGCGCATTAAGAAGATTGCGGTAGTTAATTGCCAATGCCCTATCTGGTAATCATGTCAGAGGATTGGGTGATCATGGAGCACTACATTTCATTGTGCTCTCCAGTCAGCAAATCCTGCTGAAAATGGTCTCATGCAATGTTATTTCCCATGGAAGGCCACAATCAATTGGCATTGTTTGTAATAAAAGGATTTCCCAAGAACATGCTTCAACTAGTTCCTCTCAAAATCAATAATACAAACAACAAGTTGTTGAATTACTCCTGCATCAAGCAAATGAGAATATTGAATATGCCTGTCATTTGGAGCATGCGCATCACCATGTGATAGAAGTGTCATAAATCATCCAACGGTATTTTGAACCGGGTGATAAAAGTTGATGTTGGTTGATTTGTCCCGCTAATTTCTGGACTAAGGTCCACAAGATCAGGAGAGCTTTTAAGAAAGTCTTAGACATAGCATGTCAAGAGCCACCCCAGTTTGCAAGACTGGAGACCCTTTTAAACCAACCCTCAGAATCAACAAATAGGATTTGAGGAGTTGAGAAAAGGCAGCAGGAACAGCCCCAGTATAGCGGACTGTGGAATTATTCAAATCAGCAATCCCCTCCTCAGCGAATGTCAGTCTTTTATCGATTGGGGAAGAAGACACAAGAGGAATTAAGACACAAATTTTCAGGAGATGTTCTCTAAATTACGGTTCGTCAAGAATTTCCTAATGGATGGAATCAATAAAAGGCAATGCCTCAACAATGACATGGAAGAAAATAATATCATAGAAATGCTGATAGAAGCGATGTGATGTGTGATGTATCAATAAGTGTCATCACTTCCATTGTTGTTGATCTACCAGATGAGGATCACATAGGGGATTCAGATTAAGAGGTTCCTGCTCAAGAAGATGTACGCACAGACATAAATGAAGGAGGTTTGCCTACACGAAATCAAAGGATTACTAAGAACCTCGGTAATCCTTCAAGCAACCCACTTCCCCTCCCTGAAAATGATCCAAAAAGGGGAAGGAAAATAATTGGGATACATATCCTTCCTCTAGAGAAGGCCAATCGCTCTCACTAGAGAAAATATTTGTGCAACCGGAGGAAGAAATGAAGGAATTGAGGAGGTTGAATGAAAAACTACTTCATGGTATTCTTCTTCCTAAATATGCTGGAGTCAGTCAGCCAAGGGAATTTGTCGTAGCTACTGAGATAGATCGAGAATATACTCTCCTATCAGTACACCCTCACCGGTCTAATCCTATGGGTCAAGTGCAACAACAGTTGGTGGTGCTACAATCAGTTGCAGTACCAGCTGCCATACCAGTCCAAACTCCAGTCATTACACCTTCCCAAGTCCAAGTTCAACCAAATGTTTCTCAAAAGTTAATAACTACCATTGAGTCATTAAAATATCATTTAGAGTCTATGGAAGGGAAGCATGTGCAGATTCAACCAGAAAAAAAAGCTTACCCTGAATGGGTAGATTCAATCTCTCCCCCATCATGTTTTGGGAACAATGTATTCCCTATATTCAATGGATCTGGTGATCCTAAACAACATTTGATGTATTATATGTCTTGTTGCGATCCTATTATGGGAACTCCAGGGAAATAAGAAGAAGTGAAACTCATATGCTTTGTGTGAACCATACAAGGACCATCATTTGTCTGGTATACAAGCTTGAAATACTAGTCAACTACCATATGGGAGGATCTTCTCCAAATATTCCTTCTCTAATTCATCTCAACATTTCCAAACACAATAGTTTTCGATCTTACAAACTGTAAGAAAAGGGAGAATTAAAGAGTCTCTGATTTCATTGCTCGCTGGAAGGGATTAACATATTCACTGAGCATTGCACTCCCTCAAGAGTAACAGTTGCCAATCTATGTGGAAAATCTTCGTGACGAATTACGCACACCACTGATCCCTGTGAAATACATAAGAGGGTTTCGAGACCTTACTTCAATCTCTCAACAGATTGAAGATTTTATTATACAAACTAAGGCTAAATCTCATGTAATTCCATCAGTTCCAGGAAGGAGAATGGGTAAAGCATAGACTACTACAATTATGCTTAAACAAGAACCTATACCTGCTTCTACTTCAAAACCTTCATCTTCTCGATGGGCTCCACCTCCTGAGCACCAAAAACAGATTCCATGTCATCAAGATGGTTAAATTGATCAAAGAAGAAAAAAATATGAGGATCTGAATAGAAAAGTATACTCTTTTCGAAATGAAAAAGTTCATGGCTACTTCATTTCAGCTTTGGAAAATAATCTTGTTCAATATCCAAGGCCCAAGATGGCAAACAAGGAAGGAGATGAAGACTGTCTCAATTATTTCCCCTTTAATCAAATGTTGGGGCCTCCTATCCAAGAGTGTTTTCTCTTCAATGACCTCTTACAATAGATGGTCTATTTGGGACAAGTTAAACTGAATGGTTCTTCAGCTCAGGTAGCATGTGTTACTGCTACAGTTCCAGAGGAGGAAGTCGAGTGGTAAGAAGTGAAAAGCAAAAATGCGCATAAATATGATGATTGGATGGTAAGAAAGACGATCAACGGAACTCATGCTATTTCGAAAAGACAATTGATGAAACCATTTGTGCCTTATGCCGTGAATGCCGCAAAAAAATCATCTTAAGAGGGAAAATCCTCAAATGGAAGCATAATTCCAAGAATGAGTAACAATCAGATGAAGATGAGTATGTGTCAAAGCCTAAGTTGTCTTTGACTATGGAAGATTTCATGCCATATAATACAATGAAACAGGAACTGCCCCACCAAACCGCACAGCCTAAACAGGTGCATCAGGAATAGTCTTTATCAGATGAAGAGTTGATCTTCGGTTCTGTTAATATGATTAAATTAACAGATCCATATGCCAGTCGCAGTATCGATTTTTATGAGCCTACATTCCATGTATCAAACAGAGGAATAAGAGGAAGTTCCAGAGTATCAGGATACATGGGAAGATGTGGATCTTTTAGAGGCCACTATTCCAATTCGGCTCCTGCTAGAACTGTGTATGTCGCAAATACTCATGGTATACCCCTTCAGCGAGCTCAACAAGAACAAGAATGTTCTTCCACCAATAAAAAACTCAGTCCTGGCACAATTATACTGGATGATCTATTGAAGGTTATACAATTTTCTTCTCATCATGTGAATAGACCTAATCAGTCTAATCTTCCAAAAAGTGGAGTATTACCAACTCCTACCCAGATACAAGATGCATCAAATTCCAAAGAATCAACATCGAAGGTACCTACTAAACCACATGTTATTGTTGGGAAAGGAAAACCTCTAGATCAAAAGTATGATGTATTGAAACACCTGCTCCAAGTACCAGACCAGTTATCAATACTGGATTCTTTGAATCTGTCAAAGGATCTTCGGGGGGCACTCATCGAGGCATAGTCATGTCCTCGGGAGTTTGAAACTGAAATTGTTGTAGCTGAAGTCTACCAAGTAGATAATAATCCTGCAGAATTCCATGCAGTGATATCTTTCACAGATGAATATGAATATTATGTCGTACATGGACATATTATACATTTGTATTTATCTGGAAAGGTCAATGATGTAGACGTTCGAAGAGCTTTCATTGATAATGGTTCAGGAGTAAACCTCATGCCCATTTGTACACTTCGGTGATTGGGCCTCACAGAATCGGATTTATCTACTTCTACCATCATGTTACAAGGATATGATAAAAATGAACAAGATCCACTTGGCGATGTTACAATGAGAACCCAGTTTGGATATCTTGTATCCAATTCGCATTTAATGTTTGTTGATCAAGACTCAGCCTTCAACATCTTGCTTGGAAGACCCTGTCTACATCAACATGTGGTTATCCCTTCATCATACCATCAATGCCTCAAGTATTGTTTCGATGGTCAAGTCGGGACATTGTATGGGGATAAGGCCCAGTTTAAGACATGTGAGTCTCAATACATTGAGGTGGAATTCTATCACATGAACGGAAAGGATAAATCCCCAACAAGGGAGCTTACAAAAGTTAAATCTCCATATGGTTTGGAAAAGATTCCAGTAAATCCATTTGCGCATGTGAGTACAGATTATGTGTTTCTTATCCGTCAAATTGATAGGATATACCCAAATCAATATACTCGTATGGAATGATCCAAAATGCCAATTATGGAAATCGAGCCAGAAAACATGGGAGAAATTGGCGAGCCACCAAGTAGTGATGAAAGCCCAAATGGAGATATCTTTATTTCATCCGCTGAAATCCAGCAAGTCTATACATTTACAATCAGGCCAGAAGAGGTTATAGCAACATCAGAGGTGAAGAGTGGTGTCAATTCTCAATCCATCATCTCCTCTTTATTTCCCATGGAAGACCCTTCATCATCAATCATGTCAGAAATGGAAGCTTCTTCTACAAGATGTTCAAATTTGAACATCTCTTATGATAATGGAAATTATGCTTTATCATATACAATGCAAATTGAAATGCAAGAAGTGACACATCTTGAAGAAGAATAGGAAGATCTCAGAGATGCTCCTCCAGCATTGGAAGATGGTATCTCTACCATCGTTGATGAACTCAGAGAAATAAATCTGGGTACAAATGAAGATCCACGCCCCACTTTAATTATTACGGCCATGACTCTTAAAGAGAAAGAGATGTATATTTCCTTTCTAACGAAAAATAGAGATATATTTTCTTGGAACTATACAGAGATTCTCGGGCTTGATCCTGATGTTTCTACTCATCATTTGGGTTTACTAGAAGAACATTGAATATTTAAGAAAGCTGTGAGAAGAACACACCTAACTTATGCTTCCAAAATTGTATCTAATGTTGATAATCTTATCAAATATAAATTCATCATATAAGTTCATTATCCCAAGTGGTTGGCTAATATTGTCCATGTGAAGAAGAAGAACAAAAAAATTAGAGTTTTCCTTGATTTCAGATATCTTAATCGGCAT
Source organism: Viscum album (assembly GCA_963277665.1). Classification (NCBI taxonomy): domain Eukaryota; kingdom Viridiplantae; phylum Streptophyta; class Magnoliopsida; order Santalales; family Viscaceae; genus Viscum; species Viscum album. Next base: position 541,423,858 of record OY728165.1, read on the forward strand.
TGTCCTAAGGCTGATTTTCCAGTTCTGATTACAGAACTTCTGATTGATGCAATAGCTTTCTATGAAGAACTTTCCTTAATTAATGGGTATTATAGATATAATAAAATCTGAATGGCTCCAGAAGATGAGGAATCCATGGTCTCCAGATCCCCTCAGGGTGTGTTTTGTTACCGGGTATTGCCATTTGGCTTAAAGAATGAAGGCGCAACATATCAGCATGCCATGCATCATTTCTTCAAACCCTTTTTAGGGATGTTTGTTGAATGTTATGTGTATTATTTTGTGGTTAAATCCAAACTACTTTATAATCAATTTGTTGATTTAGAAGTCATATTTGACAACCTTCAGCAACATAATTTGAAGATGAATCCTTTAAAATGTGCTTTTGGGGTAACCTCACGAAAATTTATCGACTTCGTCATACACCATCGTGGTATTAATGTCGATCCTGAAAAGACAAAGACAATCCTTGGTATGTCACCTCCTCGAAATTTGAAGGAATTGAGATGACTTCAAGGACACTTAGCCTATATTCGTTGTTTTATCGCCAATTTTGCATAAAAATCTTTACCCTTCACCAAATTGATGAAAAAGGGAGTCCCTTACCAGTGGACTGAAGAATTTCAAGAAGCATTTTATATTCTCAAGAAGTACCTCTTGAATCCACCGATACTCATGCCACCTATTGAAGGAAGACAACTTATCCTCTATGTGACAACTTTAGAGTGATCATTGAGTGCCTTTCTTGCTCAGAAGAATGATGCTGGGATTGAAAACAACCTCTACTACCTCAGTCGGACTATGCATGACGCTGAAACCCAGTATTCAACTATTGAGAAGTGATGCCTGGCATTAATCATTGCAGTTCAGAAGTTGATACAATACCTGAAACATCATGAGGTCCAATTGGTATCTCACAATAACCCGCTCAAATTCATCCTTAGTCGTCCAATGCTTACAGGACGTATAGCTTGGTCGGAAATTATTTTGCAGCAAATCGACATTCATTGTGTGTCTCAAAAGGCAATAATGGGCCAAAATCTGGCTGATTTCCTTACTGGACATCTTTCAGTAGAAGATACATCTTTAGATATTGAACTCCTTGATGAGGAATTCTTCTATATTCATGAAAGTCCTCAGGAATGGGAAATGTATTTTGATGGTGCTTCCATAATTATAACAAGGAGGAAAATGGAAAATCCTAAATTCAACAATGTTGGCCTAGGAATTGTGCTCATCTCTCCAAAAAAGGCTGTGTTACCTTATTCCTTCTTATTATTGGAAGGTGGTACCAATAATGAAGCATAATACCAAGTTCTCATCGCAGGCTTAGAATTGGCGCTTCAAGCACAAGTGAATCACTTAAAGGTGAAAGGTGATTCAGACCTGGTAATCAAACAATTCAATGGGGATTATGCCATCAGAAAAGAATAACTATTCCCTTTTTATGATTACGTCAAAGATTTAATGGCAGAATTACCTTCAGAACCGACATTTTCATATGTCCCATGATCAAAAAATGCTCAAGTTGATGCACTTGCTAATATAGCCACTGCTCTGGTAGATCCAAATCGGGACGAGACAACCATCAGTATTGCCCACCGTCGTGCAATTTCACCTTATGTTCGAATCAATACATATGAAATTAATGAAATAAGTCCCATTCCTGAATCATATGGGCATAATATAGTATGGATGCCACCTATTAGGGAATACCTTAAAAATGGAACACTTCCACCTGATAGAGTCGGGAAAGAACAAATATGGCAACATGTGGTCAATTTTAATCTTTATTATTTCCTAGATCACTTGGAGAATGTTCTATACAAAAGGGGTTTTGATGGAGTTCTATTTAGATGCACTGATGGTGAAGAGACAATGGATATCATGAAAGAAGTGCATGCAAGAGTCTGGGGTGCCCACTAGTCTGGACATAGATTGTCTGATCAGATTCGAAGGATTGGATACTTTTGGCCTTCAATGATACAATATTGTGTTGATTTAAAAAAGAAGTGTAATTCATGCCAAGTACATACCAACTTAATTCATCAACCTCCAGAGTTTCATCATACAACTAAACACGTGTGGCCATTTTCCACATGGGGAATAGATGTGGCAGGACCTTACCCTTCAACTACGGACAAGCAGTTTAAGTATATTCTTACTACTACTGATTTCTTTTACAAATGGGAAGAGTCAATACCTCTTAAGGAAGTCATTTCTAAATGCATTGTTAGCTTCATCAAATATAACATCATTACCAGATTTGTTGTCCCTCATAACATATTGACGGACAATGGCACCAACTTCTGTTCATCTGAGGTGAAGAAGTTGTACCAAGAATACAAAATCAAATCCAACCATTCATCTCGGTATCATGCAGAATCCAATGTCCAGATAGAAACCTTAAACAATTCTCTTTCAAATATACTGCAAAAGATGGTGAATAAATATAAGAATTCATGGCCTGATAAATTCTTTCATGCTTTATGGGCTTATCAGACCACCACACGCACTGCAAAACGGTCAACTCCATATTCACTATTAAATGGAATGGAAGCTGTCTTTCCCATTGAAGTTCAACTAACCTCACCCAGAGTAGCTATTTTTGATCAGTCATCTATAGATGAACAGTCTCAAAAGTGATTGAATGAATTGGAATGGTTAGATAAGAAAATATTGTGCACTTTTCACCACTTGGAAGTCTATCAGAATCGAATAGCACGAGCTTTCAACAAAAAAGTTCTTATTCATTCATTCACTCAGGAAGAATTGGTATTAGTTCACAGAACTCCAATGATACAAGGAAAGAAGCCTCCCAAGATTGAACCAAAGTGGGAAGGACCACATTCAATACATAATGTCTACTCCAATGGAGCATATTCATTAATCTCGATGGATGGTGAACTCATCACTACTCCATCAAATGCCAGGTTTCTGAAAATTATTTTGTACAAACAAAAAATATATCATCATTGGTCTGGTATGACCTTAAACTGCACCATGTTCTGGTATGACCTTAAACTACACCATGGTCCAGTATGACCTTAAACTACACCATGGTCCGGAATGACCATAAACTACACCACTGTCCAGCAAGACGTTAAACTGCATAACCAATGGTCCATGCATATGACCTTAAACTATTTGCATTTTTCATCCAACATGAAGTTAAACTGTTCCCCCCTATATCATCCTTGCTATATGACGTTAAACTATATAGAAGTCCCTTACGTCCTGCAAGACGTTAAACTGCATAACCAATGGTACATGTATACGACCTTAATGTATTCGCACTTATGTCCAACATGAATCAAAATTGTATAGTCCCTTTTTCGTCCAACATGACGTTAAACTGTGAAAATGTCCCTAATACATCCAATGTGATGTAAAATGATGTACTCGTTTGTCCTCACAGCAAGAGATTAAACTTCACAGTTCCCGTTTTGTCCAACAAGACTTTAAACTCTATTTTCTACATCGTCCTAACTACAAGAAGCTAAACTATACAGAAAGTCCTTTAATATGTCCTCCATGACTTTAAACTGTGCTTTGTCCCTGCAACATGACAATAAACTTTACAGAACCAATAGTCCTAACTGCAAGACTTTAAACTATATAATCCATTTTTATGTCCTATGTGACATTAAACTGTGCATCATTAGGGTTTTTTCTACCTATTTTTTCTCACACCGAGTATGACTCACATGAGCTTAGAGCAAACATCAACCATAACACTCTCTATGGGCTACTAAAAATGTATAAGTCCCAACACTATTTTTTATATAATTGTCCCCACGGAGAACATGATCACTAATTTATTCTTTAATTGAACTACGCAGACTTTGATCCTTTCCTTCAAGACTGGGTACGTAGGAAACCTCCCATGGTTCAAGCCCAAATCAAATATCTTCACATCGGTTCACCTCCATCTCATACGATGTTGATCCGTGAAACTGCCCCTAGAATCAATATCTTTACATTGGTTAACTTTCGTCCTTACTATAAGATGTTAAACGGTACAATACTTCTATCCTGTATGACTTCAAACTATAAAATTCTTTGACACCCTCACCTAAGAGGGAATCATTATTTACACTGATTTTCACTCATGTTATATTCCAAAGACTATGTGCATACATGGCAATGCCCTAGCCTTTTATCTTGGGTTAAACCATCACTGCACTAAAGTCCCCTTTCAACCTAAACATATACGAGCCTAATTTGTACAGAGGATAGTTATAGCACTATGTGGGCTTGATTCCCATCCTTATGGGATACGTTGGAATGTTTGAGTGTCCCTCGTATCCAGCCCCAAGTCAGTGGGCCTACCCCCAAATTCCACATTCAGTCCCTTGGCTGAAAAGTCCCCATGATAACACACACTGTGTATTTCTGACAATGTTCTAAGATATATGACCCTAATCTAAGATCTCTAATCCTATTGTCCCACACGACATTAAAATGTAGTTCAATAACTACGTAGGGCTTGATTCCCAACCTTATGGGATACGTAGTGAGGTCCAACATTTCCATTCAGGACCTAGTCACAACATGATTATGGTTAGAATTGACCTGTGTATCTATGCATACATTTAAAAATAGCAATATTTATGTGTCATAATCCTAACCTTAAATATTTTCAAATCATCATAACCCTTTTCATGACTTCTAGTCACAAAAATGTCAAACATCTGAGATTTATTTTGCCTGACTATGTAGTACGTGCCCTTAGGCGGCATTGCATAAACAATCTCCATAACAGATTTGTCATCCAAAATATACTATTATTTGACTGTGCAGCTAATGCCCTTAGGTTTCCCTACATAATTCCACCCCATAATGGGTTTTTCGGATACTGGTAACCTCAATCTTGGGAAGAAATCCACTTTTGTCATTATTTGTCTTAAATGATAATATGTAGGGATCCACAAAAATAGCCATCCTTAACATATTTTTCCCATATACTTTTTCATGGTCTGAATGTATTAAAGTCTATGTTTTATATTCTCCTTCCCTACATCTGGGTCAGACCTTCATAAGTTTGATTTCCATTCATTTCTTCGATAATCTTGTTTAGAAATATCTTCTCCATTTTGAAGTACCTCTTTCCATACAGAAAACTCTATACTTTGGAAAATTTGAACCTCCATATACTTTCACTGTATTTTTAGCACTAGGAAATTAAATTTTTGAGAGTTCTTTTGCCTGACTATACAACATGTGCCCTTAGTTGTCCTTGCATAAGTAGTCTACATAACGGACCTGTCAGCCAAAAGATGCTATTTATTTGAATATGTATCCAATGCCCTTAGGTGGCCCTGCATAATTCAACCCCCAAACGGGTTTGTTAAATAATGTAACTTCATTCTTGGGAACTAATTATTCTAATTCCTTTTAGCCCTTTTTCATATCATTCCTCAGATTCAAATATTCTTAAGTAATTATTTACATATTCCCCCTCATACTTGAGTATGATAATCTGTTGTCAGAAAAATTGTTAATGAATTGAGTCAATTCTAAATTCATTCTGTCAAAGATATTTCAACCATAAACATTAGCTTATTTATGTCCGACGTGCATGACATTAAAATACCCATAAAAGACAAAGGAACTCTGAATAAAAGTAACGATCAATATCACTAAACATACATTTTGTATGATTTAGGTAATATTGAGCAATTAAGTGATTCAAAGTTTGTTGGGATATTAATGATAATCCTAGTAAAATTCAAAATATGCTTACTTGGCCCATTGGCTTAAGTAAATTTAAATCAGATAGAAAAAGATAATGCATGTACAAATGATTTAAGGTGAAATTGTTTTTCATTGATGCACAAGAGTTAGAAGGACATCCATAGACTGGAGACTCTTCTCTTTTTTAGGAAATACAAAAGACTTTCAACATAACTCTTTATTTGATTCACGGCATCCTGAGCTTCACCAGCAGCCACCTGGAATTTATTCATTCAACTGGATACCATAAAATATGTAGTGATACCATCTCTTCTTGGAACAATTGTAAAAGAATATTCTTGAATGCGGTTTGAGAAAATTTTCTGCTGACCAAACAGTGACTCTGTTTCTGTCCAAGAGACTTGGAAGATGGATACTTGGATTTGAGAATGGATCATTGGATGTAAAGAGAAAATTGGAGAGAGTACTCTTTTCTGATATTGTTCTACTACCATATGTTTCTTCTCTCCACCAACCGGCAGTGGAAAACATTTCAGCCCATGGGTTTGGCATTTTCATATCTGCAAGTAAATGTCATGCAGGAAAATTTTGAATGTTCATGCCCATGTTGTTGATCTTAATGCACAGTATAACTAAAATAGAGGAGTAGCAGTACAGCTGCATCTCAGGAATATAGTTATTTGCATCTGAAACATTGACTCCTTGCAGATGACCATGATGACACATGGGCAGATAGATGCTCTGTGGGAAGTTAAGATGATATTTCTTTAAGTACTTAACGAAACCTGGAAGAGTGATATCACAAATATCATAGTAATCATGACCAAAAATATTCATTATGTCATCTATCAACTTGCTAGCCAATTCATCAGCCATTCCAATTCTCTTGGGAGCCATTTGATCTGCACAAAATTTGAGTAATTAACTCTTAAAGTATCTTAATTTTTCACAAAATTTGTGAAGGAATTTAAAAAAATGGAGAAGGCATTAAGGCGCGCAAGTCTAATTTTGACAAACAATTATGGATGTGTCGTGCATGTTTTTGTTTCACAATTATCACCGCGCAAGTCCAAATACCTATACCGCAACATGACAGAAATGAAATATCGGAAAATAGAGAAACATGCACGACAAAGGCAACTTGCGTGGCGAGATCTTGAAAGTTTGAAATCTGGATGCTTTTTACGAATATGGGGCTCCATATTTATAGGCCAGGCTTCACCCTTGCACGTTGATGCCTACACGCTAAACACTTACTTACCACCCTCTACTCCATCAACACTTGCACACCACCTTTCCATTAGTTTTATTCTTTTCCTCAGAGTCACATCCCCATTTTTTTCGGACCCAACTCTAAGGGGGATCTTTTGTTGACGCTCCTTTTCGTCACATTGTCTAATGAATGGAAAAGAAAATTACATAGCACAAATTGACTCATCCTTCGAAGAAAACCTCAAAAATCAACAAAGGCATGAACAAGGCTTCAAATTCACAAAGGTCGCACAAGTTCCCTCACTATCGCGCAAGTATATTTGCGCCACGCCTAATGGTCGCTCAAGTGACTTGTGCGACCTAAATGATAACTGCCCTGGGTCTTCTCCAGCCTATAAATAGACCCTGTGGGCCCCCCATTTGAGGGGAATATTTGCAGAATTCAGATATAGAGCTCTGAACACCCAAGTCTCTTCTTCATGTCTTCCGAACAATTCTAAGTTAATTCTTTACATAGAATGGAAGGTCTAAATAATAGGAGTAAGGTCTAAGTGTTATAATTCACTAACACTTGCATGCCTAAGGTGTTTTTACCATAAGGTAAATGAACATACATGCGTGTTGCCCTACTTCTTCAGCAAAATATGCGCACCTCTCTTCTGGAAGTACATCAGGATAATTCTAAAAGCTTTGGTCAAGGATCGCCCAAATATTACCCTACTAGTTAACAATCGCACATGTACCCATGTGTCGCACAGGTATACCTGCGCGACCCGAACTTGTGCGCCCACACAGTACCTTCACACCTTCCAGGACTTGTGCGCCCCTGCTTTTTTGGGTGCCCTTCTTTCCCATTTAACCCCTCACATACAATTCCACCTCTCTTATTCAAGATCCAGTCTTCAAGAAATTTTTCAAAGCCATTTATGGCATATTTTCGTGATTAATTTCCTTATCTGAGAGGAATTCTCTGGAATATCACTCAAAACCGTGATATTTACAAATCCTTATGTCAGTAAAGATTGGGATTTCATTCATTAATCCTCATACATTAAGATGATAGAACCTTTTATCCTGGGCCTCCTTTTCAGGAATAAGCCCCAGTCATAATTCTCAAATCTGGGCATCATCCTTAAGAGTAAGCCCGATGTCCTCTTTAACGTGAGCCTCCTTTCCAGGAGTAAGCCCCAGTCATAATTCCCATTAATTGAGGGTATCCTCCTTAGGAGTGAGCCCCAAATCCTCATTAACCTGGGCCTCCATTTTATGTTTAAGTCCTAGTCATTATTCTCAAATCTGGGCATCCTCCTTAGGAGTAATCCCCAAGTCCCTTAATCTGGGCCTCCTTTTCAGGAGTAAGCCCCAATCATAAAATTCCCAAATATGGGCATCCTCCTTTGGAGTAAGCCGCAACCATAATTCTCTTAACCTGTGCTTCCTTTTTAGGATTAAGAACTAGTCTCAAATATGGGAATCCTCTTCAAAAGTAAGCCCCATGTCCCTTAATTTTCATGTCCTTTAACATGGGATTCCTCTTTCGGAGTAATCCCCAGTCTTAATTTCCTTTTGATTTGGGCTTCCTTCTCTAAAGTAAATCCCAATCATAAATCCCCTCCTAAACTCTGGAATAATTCTTAGGAGTAATCCCCAAGATTAGAGTATCCAAATCTCCATGATGTATATATACCTTTATGGACCATGTTCTTGGATTTCTTCCCTGATGTAAATCCTAATCTTCAGCTATTTGGGCAGTCATACACACATAAACCCCACATCATTGATTCTTTTGTGGCACAATTATCTGGTTTCTCCAATACCTCTTGTTTCTCACACCGAGCAGGACTCACGTGAGCTTAGAGTATAAAAGTAATCATGACATCTTTCTTTGATTCATCAATCATGCATAAACAGCATACTCCCTTACTCGAATAATGTGGGTTCTGATTCATTTTCCAAAACAAAGGATACATAGTAGCCTATCTGTGGGTAAGATCTCAACTTTTCAATAATCCATGTCCTTCGGAAAGACAATAAACTTCAAGTGCACCACTGAGTGGCTTTAAAACCTATATGGTCATCGTAATGACCAAGAGACTTTTATGTATCAAAGGATACCATTGACTAAGAATCTCTAAGAAATACAGATGATTCTCTATCGATGAAGAACCACGAATACATATAAAAGATTCTCTGATTTTCCTACATATCAATCATTAATTGTGAGATCTAAAGGAAAAATCCTTTTATACTTGGTAATGTAATAAGGGTTCACGAACATAACTTAAATATATAAAGAGAGTCCCGGAGTAGACAATAATTCCCCTAAAAAGGTATAATGAGTCTAAACTCACATCCTGTAGACCAACGCAAATTACTAAGCCTCATCAGTCCACAACTAATGAGCACCTACCTTTGGAAAGTAGGTTTCAAATGGATATGGAATCATTGGATATTTCCAGTTCTACAAACAAACCTGTTAGAAACCTCTTGGAATGTTTAAATCTTAAATCAATGAGATCATCCCCAATTCCAAAGGGAAGGAATGTATTTTTAAGGTTTCATAATTCCTAATATTCCTGAAGCTTCCTCTACAGGATTTCATGATTATTTTCAACAAAATTATTTTCTTTTAAAATTTCATGGCATTTTGTGCATATAAAATGATTTTGAAGAAGAAAATATATTTTCATAAAGAATTCATTTCATGTGTTTTATCAATACTATTTTCCATCTAAGATGATGTTATTTAGCATGTTTATGTTTCAAGTATGATGTATCTATTATTTAAATGGTTTGATTATTCTTATTATGAAATGATATTCATTTGTTTTATATGGATTATGTGATTATGTGATGATGTTTATGAAACACAATTTATTCTTTGGGTTATGATGAATGATTTATGTAAATTTTGTGGCACAAGTAAAAGTGATTTCATTATGAGATGGGTGGGATCTATATATACTTCAAATGCATTGGGTAAATATTTATACCTCATGGGATAGACATGTCTAGAACTACACGTGAATCAGGTTAAGTAATAGTGGGATGGAACGACATGTAAACCTGGTTCAGTAATGAACTCTGTCCACTATAATGGCCTTGGCAGCAATGCCTTGGCTACTATGGAAATAATATCACGTGATTAATGGTTTTACACAATTAATTGTTTTATTCCCATGATAGTGTATCATGAATAATGTTCCATTATGATCTATTCCTTATTTACTTCCATGATTTATGTCATTACTCATGATTTTGATGTTTTATGTTCACGGTTTTACGTTCAAATGTTTATGGGTTGGTTTATGTTCTCCATGTTTTACTTTACTGAGCATTTGAGCTCACCATTTTACATGTTTTCTTTCCACATGATTTAAAGAAAGTATTTAGGTAGGAAAACCAAAGGGGATGATCATTAGGGAGATGTTGAAGATCGTTCAACATGATTAGAAGATTATGTTCCATGTTTCCAAAGACACTAAACAAATACAGTCTTTGAGAGTATGGGTTTGATATGTTTTATGTATTTCATCAAAAGTAATTTAATGTCCATGTACTTCATGATTTGGGTCTCTACAGTTGGTATCAGAGCAATGGATTAGTTAACCTTTGGAAACCAGGATGCGAAAACATTAATGAGATCCCTATATCCATTTCTAAGGAATTTCTAGGGATGTCCATAAGGTTAAGTATAAGTATAGGTTATAGTCCAAGAATTATAGTAATGTTCATAGAATTAATCCTAAGATCTTAGTTGTTTAAGGTAAACACCCTTTATTATTTTGTTTTACTAGCATGATTTTTTCCTCTCACACTATTTTTTTGGGTTTTAGAAAATGGATGGAAACAAGAAGATTCATGTTAATAGAGAATACAATGGACAATGGAATGATATTTTTCATGAGCTACTGAATGAATCGTTATTTGGAAGGTGAAACATCATTATTATTCCTAATTAGCAATATTATAATATGATCAATAAAACAACTTCGGTAAGCTTCCATACTCAGTTAATAAGAGAAATATGGAGTTCTATGGTGATCATCGTGGAAAGAAAGTTCAATTTACATCATGTAATTCTTCTGGGAAGAGGCATCAAGGATAATGTTTCAATGGAAGAGGAAGATGCTTTGGGTATGGGAAAGAAGGAAACAAAGCTAGTAATTGCAATGGAAAAGGTTATGTTTACACAATGGACAAGGATAATGGTATTTGTAAGACATCAAAAATGGTTAAATGTTTTAAATGTTGAATGTATGGGAATTATGCAAACCAATTCCCTAAGGGAAAATCTCATGAATATAATCTCCACGATCGCATGGGTAGTATTTATGTTGATGTTGATGAAGACAGTAAAAATGATATATGAGATGAAAGAAGTGTTGAGGAATAAAATGATGAAGCTCAGTCAATGGTTTGAGAAGGTAGTGGAATGATTGCATGTTTATCAAGAATAATGTATGGTACTATGGAATAAAGAAAAATCAAAGGAATGTTACATTGTTGTATTTACCTGAGTATTTGAATGTATATGATGAATGGTACCGGTAACCATGAAAAGTGATTGAAATATTTTTTTATAGCAGATTATATGAGAATAATGAATGGATAAGGAGAAAATAATATGTTTGATAGTATAAATGATCTCGTGACTGATATAAGGACAAAGTGATATAATGGATTGAGTATATAGAAATTTTTGGATTTTGGTATGTGGAAAGAGTTACATTTTGATAGCATTAATTTTTTCACTAAGGTTCTATAGTAATTATTGTTTCAAGAGAATACATGATTAAGTTATTCAGATGTTTTGAATGAGATCATCAAGATAATACTTATGATATGTGGGGGATTGATGATGGTATTCACATGAATGTTATGTGACCTTTCCATTAATTGTTATCTCTATACTATGAAGTTGGACAGATGTATTTTGGATAAGTCTAAAAATTGGAATGGATTATATTGGACATCATATAGTATTGTTCATGGAAAGAACTTTTTTCGATGTTATTTCTGTAATGTTATAATTGTGTAGTTTTAGAAAAAGGAAAACCAGCAGGATGGGAGATAACCCATCGTGTCAGAAAAGGTTGTGGGAATTAAACCCACAACCAATGTGTTACATCCCTTTATTACCTACAACATTCCAACAGGAAGTCCCTAGTTTGTAGAAATTAGTTTTATTTTATTAAGAAGGATGATAGATGAAGTATATGTCCATTATTGGAACGATATACGATTAATCTCACAATAAATGGACTTATGAGTATAAGTTTTTCCAAACTTATGTTTGAGATAGATAGAATGACCTATCTTTATAATGCATGATCTACTAACTCTTCACTAATGAAAAATTCAACTTCATTTATTTAAGAGATGAAGTGGAAATTATTCAAGGCACGAGCAATGATGAGATTGTACAAAAATCAAGTAAGTGTTTCTTTTAATTCAAAAATTCTTCAACATTAGGGAAATGATTTTGAAAACCAAAAATGTTGTCCTAGTGCCCTTATATCTGATGAATCAGATGGTACCATAGATCATTACAAAATTATGGCTTTGTGATTGTTGTCTTTTTCATAGCCATGTCATCTATCACTCATCAGCAGAAAATGGAGGTTATATTTCTCTTCCATATCCATATTTTCACCTATGTTCTCCTATGTGGAAACATAGTAATGTTTTAATTTGAGTAACCATTATGTTTCTTACTTTACTTTTTAAAATTATATTTTACTATTCCTTTTATAATGAGGGTTTCTATGAAAGAAACATTCAAGTAATAAAAGATTTATAACCCTGACGAATTTCGAGGGAGAAATTCATTTTGAGGGGGTAAAATGTAACACCTTGATATTTTATGAGATATATTCCTTTTAATTTATTTTATGTCTTCTATTTTATGCTACACCCTGATTAGATTTTACTATATTCAACTCTGTATTATCTTGCAGTATATGCAACACTATTCTTGGCTCGTGTTACACACAATTTCATGTTCATTTTTTAGAAATTATTCTACACAACATTCAGTAATGATTTTGTTTAATGTATAAATGAAATATGTTTTGATTATTTATTACACAGCACCAAAGGGAGTTTGCACTACATGATACCCTGACTTGGCTTGCATTACACGCAATCACGATCTTCCACAATAGCATATATAGTACACAATACCGGGTTTCACTAAACAACGATATATTGTTATAATATTATTATGAACTAGCTAGTATGAAAATTATTAAATACATTTTAAATTTTATAAAATTAATATTCATCTTAAGAATTTTCTAAAACATGGTATGAGAACAAAATAATTTTTTCAAGTAAAAAAATTAGTTTTTGAAAAATGTTGTTTTTCCGCCTTTTGAGGGTGCACCCACATTAAATATAGTTTTTGACATGTTTATAAGTTCAATTTAAAAAATTATAATTCTTATTTTGAATTAGGGTATAAAAATTTACATTGGATAAATTTTTCATATTATTCCGATAACATTTATATTTTAATGAATAGTAAAAACACGATATATTTTAATTATAAACAACTTCTTTTCATCGTAATAATTTATATGGTTAAATTATAATATTGAATGGTTTTAAAGTATAAATAGATTATATTTTTATTATTTAATATAATATATGTTATTATCATTGATTTTACATAGAATTCATAGGTAAAATCATTTCAATCTTTTGCAATGTTTTATCTTTTAAAACTCATTTTCTTAACAAAGAGATTAATTTTACATTAATTTCTAAAACTTTTTTTATTTGAATTTAGAAAAATGGATTCAATATTTGGAATAATTAGGTACATATTCTCTTAATATGCTACTCTTTATTTTTGGGCACTAAGAATATTAACAATGGTAAATTTTATTTATCGTAGTTAAAGGTAAATCGGGTAATTAAGGGTAACTATAATATTATAAAAATATCCTAAAACATTTATGAATATAATTAAATGAATATATTTCCTTGTAAGGAATATTTGGGTCTAATTGGAATCCAATGGAACCCACTTTGATGTGATTATGACCTTTAATTTATTTTGTTTTAAAGAAAGTGAAATATGTCTCACTCAAAAATTAACAAATAATGTATTTTTAATATAAGTCTATATAGAGTATAAATTTGATTATAAATACTCATTTGAAATTTAAAATGGTTGGCTTTGTTATGGTAATTTATTTTCTATTTTTAAGAAATATTTAATTAACTTAATAGCTTATACATTAATAATGCAGAAATTATTTACTTAGTGAAAAATCAATAATATAGTTTTTATTAAAGTAATAATACCCATAAAATGGCCCAAAAACATGCAAAAAACTTATTGGTCGAGTATCTAGATAACATACTAATCCAAGGGTTGACTTGGGGTCCTTTTGGAGCCGTATAAAATAGATTAGGCCATTTAGATTATTTTATTTTAAATGATGTCAACGTTTTCACCTTCACAATTTTATAAATATAACATTTTATATGTTGTTATTTTAAGATGATAAATTCGAGTAAAAGTTTTATTATGAGGTATATTATATTTATATTCATCATAGTATTTTATTTTTAATTTTTATACAGCAAATAATTATATTAAATAATTATATAAAAATGTTGTAGTAAGTATTTCATTAAGGGAAATATCAAACAAATGGTTATAATCTTATTAAAATAAATACTATATGAACTAATTAATTTTCTCCACAAATTTCATATAAGTATATGATTTTTTTTAGTCTATTAAATAATTTGTTTCGAATATATCATCTGCGTGGATTTTATTTAATTTCAAATAAACAAATAGTAAAAAATTGACACTATTGTTATTTTATAGAAATAACATATTGTAAAATTGTATAAATATAACAAAAATATTTAAAAATTATAAATTAAAATTTATGTGGTCTATAGCGTGATTATATACACAATAATGGACAATTAACAACACATAAGTAATTATTTATAAAAATTTAAAATTTATAATATTTTTACCACAAATAAAATTAAATAGATTAAATAAGGATATATCAAGTTGATAAGGTTTAAAACAATTTACCAACATGTCCAAGTTTTATTGCATGATGAGATTACAACCCTATATCTTATAATATTTTGATTTGAGTCATTTTTGGTAGTTTTTATGTGGAGTTTGAATTTATTATAAATTAATATTTTTAGGTTTCCAAAGGTGCCCCTCTCCTCCCTTGTAAAAGGGAACCTCCTACCTCTCCTCCTCACACCACGTTGAGCCTTAAAGCTCATCCAAACCCTGCCAATTTATTGTTTCCACTTCCCTAGAAACCAACATGATTTCCTAGTTTTCTTCAAAGGCCATCTAATTTCCCTAGGGAGGTTAAGAGAATGCTCGTTGAAGAAAAGGTAATCTCTTCTACCGATTCATTCAATGTTTCATTATTCTTCTACTTCATCTTCGTTAGTTGATTCATTATAAAGTAATAAAATTTGAATAAATAATATACTGATTTGTTATTATAAATATTAAACAACCCTATTTCACCTTCTACCCATCCTACAAATAACGAAATCACAGTGCGTGCGTACGTATAGAATACCGTCTCCACGCCGTGGTGTATTCTATTTTTCCACCAACAACTTACTTGGATGTGTATAATGGTGGAAATAATTACTATTTATTCTTATTATAACATTATTAGAATTATGAAATATTATATCATCCCCTCAAATACCATATAATAATTATGGGAATGATATCATTGCTCGTGCGTTCGTACAGATTACAGTCTCCACGACGCTATGAGATTCAATCTTCAGGTGAACCATTCTAGAATGATATTAAAGTATATATATAATAAATAAGGATGAAATTTATGACATAATAATGCTATTGTATTTATTTATATATATATATATTTCATCTACTTACTTCCATTCAACTCAATAAGGAAATGAGAACAATGTTCGTGTGTACGTACGGTCTTCCATCTCCATGAATGGTGTATTTCATTTCATTTATCTATCTATTGTATACATATATATCCTAAATACATATGATATATAAATCATGTTTTAATTTATAGAAGTAATTATATCATGATATAATTAAAAATAAAATCAATAACAACAAGTCCAAACACATATGTTAAATGAAACAATTTTAACAAAAAAACTACTTTAACATGGAATTGTCAAATTCACGGGTAATATAAAGTCATAAGTGAATCATATATTATATCATAAATATTATTATTGATCATTTACAAGTTAATATTATCTTTAAAACAACTATACAGGAGTCTTGGAAACATACGGAAGAAATTGGACAAAAGGTATGGGATAATTTTTCAATCTTGTTTTTATTCGAGATTTCTTATTCGTAAGTATCTACTGGGGTTATATTTTTCATCCTTGACCATATTTTTTTCATAATGTGTTTAATTTTCTTCGTTGAATGTTTAATTTCACATTTACCCCTCTTTTACTTTTACATTGTGGAATAAATCTTTCTTTTTTTACCATACAAGGAACTTTTTGACTTTTCTGGCATAAGTACGAGGAGAATGTTTTTTTTAACATATATTGCGTTAACAGATTTTTACTATTTCATAACGCCTATTATTCATGAAGATTACTCTAAAATATTTCATGATTATTCTCAACAAAATCCTTTTCTTTTAAAATTTCAAAGAATTTTGTGAAATGAAAATTATCTTGAAGAAGAAAATATATTTTCCTCAAGAATTCGTTTCAACTATTATATCAAAAACATTTTCCATATAAGATGGTATTATTTAGAATGTTTATGATTCATGAATAATGTCTCTATTATTTACATGGTTTGATTATTTGTATTATGAAATGATATCCATTTTTTTTATGTGGCTTATTTTATGATGTGATGATGTTTATGAAAACCATTATTTTCTTTGGGTTATGATGAATGATTTATTTTTATTTTGACACACAAGTAAGAATGATTTAATTATGAGATGGGTGGGACCTATATATCCATCCAAAGCATTGGGTAAAGATTTATATCTCATGAGATAGACATGGATATAATGAAAAGTGAATCTGGTTCAGTAATATAGGGTTGGAACGTCATGTAAACCTGGTTCAGTAATGGTCTTTGTCCACTATGATGGTCTAGGCAGCAATGCCTTGGCTACTGTGGAAATCATATCATGATATTAATGGTTTCCCATAATTAAATGTTTTATTCCCATGCTATTTTATCATGATTAATGTTCTTTTATGATCTAATCCTTATGTACTTCCAAGATTTATGTCATTACTCATGATTTTGATGTTTTATGGTCATTGTTTTACGTTCAAATGTTTATGGGTTGTTTTATATTCTCCATGTTTTCCCATACTTATCATTTGAGCTCACCCTTTATATGTTTTATTTCCCCAGGATCTAGAGAATGGTTTTAGGTATGAAATCAAAAGGGGAAGATTGTTATGGGAGACGTTGATGATCATTCAACATGATTAGAAGATTATGTTCCGAGTTTCCAAAGACACTAAACTAATACGGTATTTGGGCATTTGGTTTTGTTATGTTTTAAGTATTTCCGCAAATGTAATGTAATGTCCATGTATTTAAAGCTTTGGGTCTCTACACTTTAACAAGCATGATACATTAAATCATGTTATAAACCACAAGTTTAATTATAGAAAAACATTACACATAGAGAAAATTAAAATATTACATGATCATTATTTGGATTCCAACTTCCACAAATGAATTATGGCTATTTCCTAACTAATAATAATAATATCCACTATTTTGTACAGAAGAATAATAACTCCCATTTTCCATAGTCAAACAGTCTATCCACTTCTCAAGGCCTAACTCAGATTTTATTCCATGATAAAATCATGATTTATCACATAAATCATATAGTCACGTTAACTAAATTGGCATGTGACATGATGTTATAATAAATCCCATAATTGTAATACCTCATCCTAGAATTCCCATATGCTACAAATGAATTATAAAATAACTATATTTTGGTGAGATGTCAATAATATTTCATCATTGGAATTCCCTCATTTTTCATATTCATGAACTAAAAACCCTTATCATCAATCAAAATATAAGTATATTGGTGGCTTAAAAACATTTCATCAAAGTCCTTATATAATAACTCCACATACTACCTAGATTGACCCAAAATTTATAACCAAATCTTGGGTAGTCCGGAATGAATGTATGATAAATGAATCACCCCCTAATATAAAGATGTGTTGAGGTTCTGGATGAATGTATTCACTATGTTGATCAAGAAATCAACTACCTCTTATCCTCCTTCTTCAATGAACGTATGAAAATGTTGCAGCTAAAACTATCACATCATGTCATACATAGATGGTATTGTGATAACAATATCATTTATTAGTGTTAATATGACCCTTATAAATCGATCATAATCCTCAATATCAGTCTAATTATCAGGAAATAAATAAATATAGGGTCAAGTTGTGTTAGGATCATGATGAATACCACCCTCTAGAATATTAATGTGAATATTTCATTAAGGATTGTTTTCTACATGACAAGAAAAATGTATAATAAACTAAATAACATCAATTACAACCTCAATAGGTGAAAAAAATATGGAACCACTATCACATTTTCCCTTTAAACATGGATCCAAATGTTAATTTTCATTACATATCAATTCATTAATCCCCATTTTCACCACATATTAATGGGATATCATTTCATAGTTAATAAATTAAAATATATCACATTAAATTAGTATATCCATATCATGAACAATGAAAGACAATTTATATTCATGTGTTCCTATTTTGACCCTTTCATTCTCATATAAAACAACAATAGGACATGTGTATAAATCTCCTCAACAATAATATCCTTTAACATGTGAATCACCTGTTCTAAATTATTAACGACTGTAACATGTAAACAACATGAACAAAAATCAATTCCCTAGGTACTCGCCATTTCCCTCATACATGTTTTAGATATTTACATGAGTAAAATCACTACCTGGTCCCAAAACCATCCAATATCAATAATAACATCCCAAAATTGTAAAGTAATAGAAATGAAAAAACTAGTACTCTGATACTACATTGTAACATCCCTGTTCCCAGACTCCCTCGTGTAGTCAAAATAAGTTTGTTACAAAACCACGAGGAAAATACCATATATGCATGTGGGTGATAATTGGAAATGAGATTATAAATCAACTATTGGGGAGATTATAACCTCTAGTATAAAGTTTACATAATAGTAGAATAAAAATAATCGTAACCTGAAATGATGAAATAGAATAATAATAGTGGGTAAACCAAGTAGATGAAGAATTTGATGAATCCAGCAATAAAACAATAATTTAATTACATGATGGAATTTAGTTAACCATGGATACCCAAGTTTTATGTACATGTAAATTTCATTACTTTTGAAGAATAAATAACACATTAGAAAAACTGACACCCAACGACCCAAATAGATTAGTGCATGTACAATCATTGAACATAATTCTCCAAATTCGTGGATGATCTTCAACATCTCCCATATTGATAATTACCTTTTTGTTTTCCCACCTAAAACATTGATCTATATGATAGGAAAATAAAATGCAAAAAGGGTGAACTCATATGCTCAGTAATGGTAACCATGGATATCATAAAACAGACCATGAACATTTTAAAATATACATGAACATAGATTTTATACAATCAAACTCTTGAGTCATGAAATTAAACATGGCATTACATAATACATAGATCATAATGGTTCCTTGAAAAAGATATGATTGAATTTGAATAAAACATGTAGTTTTTTTTTCAAACTAATAAGAACATAACATGATTTCTATAGTAGACAAGGCATTGCTTCCAAGACCATCACAGTGGACAAATAAAATTTCTGAACCGTGTTTACTTGTCGTTCCAGCCATGTATTATTGAATTGAATTTTCTTGTTATTCTAGTAATGTATATCAAATGAGATAGAAATCATTATTCAATGCATTGGTGGGAGATATAGGTCTCTCCCATCTCAAAATGATATCATTCTTACATGTTCCATAAAAACATAAAGCATTCATCATAGCATACCCTATGAAATAAAATGTGATTCTTATAAATTAGTTCATCATAAAAAAATCTATATAATATAAATGTAAAGAATAAATATAATTCCATAATAATAACAATTCATTTAATGTAATAATAGGGATATATACATAACCCTATGTAATCTTATATGAAAATTAAATTTGATTAAACACATGATCTTAATTCCTGGGGAAAATATACTTTCTTCTTAAAAAATGATTTATTTCCTCAAAATGACACACATATTTAAATAGAAAACCATTGATTTAAAAATAAAATTTAAATAGTTTAGTGGAATCATAATAGAAACAAGGTATTATGAAGATATAAAAATTCGTTCATGCTATATAAGTTAAATAAATGTTCTACTAGAACTTTTACTAGAAAAATTAAAAAGTAACTCGTCAGGTAAAAATTGAAAGATTACTTCCATAACATGTTGTAAAAGTAAATAAATTGTACAAATTTCAATAAAAATAAATGTAATAATATTAAATATTTTATGAATTTTTTTTAAAACAAGGACATCGATGATAAAAATAGCACTTGTTATTACATACGAATAAATAATGTCGACTAAAAAGGAGGTCATGAAAATTTTCTCTTACCATAGGCATGCTATGATTCTTATGTATCCAAACATCATGTATAATGATTTATATAATTTTTATTTTTTTCCATAATCATAATCATTTTTTGTTAACATTTATGACCATACAATCATCTGGTTGCTAGTAACATTGCATTGTTACTTGTTATTCAGGTATTAACTTCTTTATGTTATTGCTAATGTCTTTTCAAATAGATTATCATACCTATTATTAGGATATAGTTATATTATTTAGATAATTATATTATTATAAAATATATCAGATTTATTAAATCAGTTCATTTATATAGTCACGATATAATGAAGATTTCATAGAACCATTCACATTATATCGTGGAGACAGTAAACCATTTGTATGCACGAGCGATGGTATCATTCCCATAATAATTGAATGGTATTGAAGTAGATGGTTTAATGTATCCCAGAATTAGAATAATGATAAAATAATCATAAATATACTTGTTATTTCTAAAATTATACACATTCAAATAAGGTGGTTGTGAATAAACAGATTATATCGCATCGTGGAGACGATTAGTCATACGTGCAGATGCAGGGTGTATTCATTTTTCATTGGATGTATAAAATGTGAAATAAGGTTATCTTAATACTTATAATAATATATCAGTTTTTCAGTGATTCTTATATTATTTAATTATAGTTAAACAAATAAATAATAGGAATGTATAAGAAGAATGTAATTTATACGAATCTATAGAAGATAATACCTCGACCCCGATGTTCCACCTTTAACTTTTCTATGAGGGAACTAAAAATGGAATTTTGAGAATTCTAGAACCATTAGAATGTAACTTAAAAAGTTGATAAGATAAATTGTCTAGGGTTGTATGAGCTTGAAGGCTCAAAATTGAGTGATGATGAGAAGGAGGAGGTTCCATTTTATAATTGAGGGGAGGGTGGCTTTTCGAAAACTCAAAAATATTAATCTATAACAAAATACTCTTAAATGTACCAAATTTTAATATTATATTATATAAGGTTTTAATCCATGTAACCAATATATTTTAGACATGTTTTGTTTGTCAATTTAATTATTATCATTTTAATTAACATTTAGTTATTCTATTTAGTATTAATTATGGTAATAAAATTAAAAATTTTTAATGGATATAAATATTTACATATATAGTGAAAATTAACCATAAATATATATTTTATTAAATATTGGATCTTGTAAATATCAATTTGTAATTTTAAAATATTTATATGATTTTTAAATAATTAAATAAAATATTATTTTTAGAAAATATCAATAGTGTTAATTTTCACGTTATACATTTATTTGAATTTAAAAAAATTCCTCACAAAATATAAATTTTAACATAAAACTTTAAAACAATCATAATATGTCATAGTCCCCTAGAATATTTTTGGAGCATTTCAATTTGTTTATATGATATTCTTTTAATATTTTTAATAACATTTATTTGATATTTCTATTTATAAAATATATTTTACATAACTATTGTGTCATCAATAATGAATATTTATTAATATCTCAAATACAAATTAAATTCACATGACATAGATATTTTTATTGGATTTATATTTACTTTTTTACTTGATAAGTTTTACGTTATTTATCACTAGATTAAAATTATAACCCTTATAAGATATAAGAGAGTGACATGTTGTCACTTTCTTTGGTTTTAATAATAATTACATCATTTTCATAGTGAAAAGTACATCAAATTAATCTATCTATTCCATTAGGTTATATAGGTAGAATATTATTCCTTAGATATATTCTGACAAAAAAAAATTTGATGAAAAAAATGGGTTTCAATTAAAATTTAGCATATTTTCATGATTAATCAAAATATGATTGGTATCCAAAAAATATGAAACATTCATGAAAAGTAAAATTTTAAATCCCAAATCCAAATAAGAATTTATATTTTCAAAATGATCCTATAAACATGCCAAAAAAATAAATTTAAAATTGGTGCTCCATCAAAAGGTTGTAAAATTGTATTTTTTTTAAAAATAATTATTTTATATGAAAAAATTTATTTTTTCAAATATTCTTTCCTAGAAAATGTGTATAATGAATGAAAATGATATAAAATTTAAAATAAGATTAATAATATTCCTAACAGCAACTTTATATGCCATTAGATAGAAATATTTTTATAATATATTATTGTTTAGTGAAACTCTGTATCATGTACAACATAAACTATCGAGGAAGGACGTTCTTGCATGTAATAAAATCCATGTCATTTTTTCATGTAGTGTAAGCTTCCATTGGTGATGCATATAACATAATACAAATTTAGTTCTTTTATACATTGAAAAAATTCTATACTCAGGGTTGCCTGAAAAAATTTCTATCAATAGAACATGAAATTGTGTGCAATACTAGCCTATAATATTGTTGTGTATAATGAAAATAATATGGTGTTGTGTATAGGTAACGATAATCTTAGTTCAACATACAACACAAGGAAAAAATGAAATTAAAAAGGAATATGTCTCATAAACTAATGTGGTGTTACATTCTACAACCCTTAAAATGAATTTCACCCTCAAAATTCATCGAGGTTATAAATGGTTTTCTACTTGTAATATTATTTCATGGAAACCAGAATCCTAAAATTGATTAATAAGACATCATTTTAAATTTTAATGTTATAAATATAATTGTTACCCAAAATAACTCATCAATGGGTTTCCACATAATAGATCATAGGTGGGAAGTGAAAACATGGATATAAAAGAGAAATATAACCAGAATGTTTTGATGGATAGTGATAGTGAATAAGGTTTGGAGAAAGCTAACATCTAGACATCAATAAATATATAATAATTTATGTGAAAATCAGATTCATCGGATAAGAGGGTACTTGGAAAACATTTTATGTTTTGAATATCATTTCTTTAATGTTGAATAATTTTTTCATAAGGAGAAATACTTACTTGATTTCAGTGTAATATCAATGTTGTTCGTTATATTAACAATTTCAATTTCATCTCTTGATTAAATAAATGAAGTTGAATATTCGATTATTGATGTGTTAGAATATCATACATTAGAATGATATTTCATTACATATATCTCATAAAATACGATAGAAGAGTTTATTAATTATGCATATGTCTACCTACAGTGAGACAATACATTAATCTTACAATTGTATACCAGAATATAAATTATACTATCCTAAATGGATTACATTACAATCATTCAAAAAAATGAAAATATAAATCTTTAATAGGAAGTTAACTAAATCTACTTAACATTTGTTAACATATCTCATTTGGTATTTATTTTTTGTCACATTCCAAACATCTGAATAAATTAATCATTTATTCTTTTAAAATATGATAATAACTTAAATTACCATAGAACCTTAGTTACAACATGACTTATATCAATATTGACTCTATCCATTCTACAAATATACCAAAAATTATATATACTCAAACCATGATATCTCTTTTTCATTTTATCAGTCATTAGATCATTGATAAAATCAAACATCTTATTTTATCATTATCCCTTAATTATGGGAATATCATGTGCTTTCCAAAGAACATTTCATTGTTACTGATACCATATTATTTTGGGAAACCATAATAGAAAAATACATACATATTCCAATATTCCATAATAATATCAATGAGATTCCACAAAACTATTTTGAAATCTCATTACAAAAACACTTAATCATTTCACCACTTCATTGTCATACTCTAAATAGATAATATTGATTGCATGTGACATCGTGTTTTCTTATTTTTAAGAGGATGTTGATTTCAATCATTATTAACCCTTCGATTAGGGCGTTGGTGAGAATAATTTCCCATTTCCTTAAACTTATAGCATTGAAGTGTTGGTGGTGCATTCTCAGAATTCTTTCCTCTATTCACATCCTTCTGATAAATTTTCCCATTACATCAGCACTCAAATTCTCTATAACCTTATTTTCCACACATAAAACATTTTCTAGTCTCTTTAAGGCAATTTCAATAATTCTTGTTTCCAAAATTTGAGCATACATAAAAATTTATCCTCTTTCCCCCATTTTTTTGAGATTTTGTCTTAAACTCCATCATTTTTTTCATGTCAAAACCATGAGATGGATATGTAACCCCAATTTTCAGCTCCACCATGTTATCACAAAAAAAATATCTTCATAGCTATTAAAGACTCTTATAGCTAAATCCCTTAGAAGACTTTGTTTTGTGCCTCTAAATAATCGATCAACTATAACTTCAGGTTGGAAGATAATGCTAGATTTATACCTTGCAATTATTGTAAAATTTAACATGTATGTACCAACAAATTTGTTATCATTTTTCTTAAGATCAAGGAACTAATTTTCTAAAAAAAATTGAAGAATTTCAGGGAAGTTCGTATTTAAAAATATGTTCTTGAAGATGTCCCATTACATGGATTCAATTTCGTCTTGATGCCTGGGATTCTTAATTAGTGTCCACCACTAATATGATTCACCACCTAAACAATAGATATCCAATATGACTATTTCATGTTTGGAACAACAAAGGACGGAAATTACTTTTCAATGGTTATTATCTAGTGTTAAAAAAAGTGGTTCAAATGCCCCACTGAATGAAGTTTTTTGTTTCCTCATAATGGACTTAATAGAATGTTGTTCCCTTCTCTTCTCATTAATTAGTCCAGAATGATTCATAGCTTTTTGAAGTACAATAATAATAATTTTCATTCATATCCTAGGAAATTTGGTTGTTCAGGGTGGAAATCATTGCATTGTCCTGTAAATTGATCATTATCATGATTCCACTGGGTTACAACCATCGTCTAAAACCCATAAATAATAGTGCGATAGGCAAAAATCATTCTAGGTGAACAAAATATTCAAGGGGAGAACATTAAATCTCTAACATCTTAGGTTTAATCCTTTGTATATTAACTATCATTTCCATAATTCTATTACTATATCCCATACCTATACTTAACCTTATATACTTCCCTAGACATACCGTATAAATATCTCTAGGTATCATCCTAATGTTTTCTCATCCTAGTTTCCAATAGTTAACTAAACCTTCACTATGATACCAGCTATATAGAACCAAGATTTATTTACATGGAAATTGCATTAATTTTGGAGAATACATAATACATTTCAAAATCAAACACCTAAAGACCGTATTTGATTAGTGCCTTAGAGAACATTGAACATAATCTTCTATCTTTGTGAATGATATTCAACATATCCAATAAAGATCTATCCCTGTATTATTTTATTATCTAAAACCATTCATTATATCCAAGAAAAAAATTAATAAAAATTATCAGATCAAATGATTAGTAAGGTTAAACATTGAGATCATATAACAAACCGTTAAAATTTGAATATAAAAACATGAACATAAATTTTAAACAATAATACTCTTGAGTCCAGACATAAAACATTTTTGTATGTAAGTATTTGATCATAAAGGAACATTAACCATGATAGGATATCATTGGCATAAAACATGTAACTCTGGAAAACTAAGAAGTACATAACATGATTTCAATAGTAGCCAATGCATTTTTCCAAGACAATCATTATAGAAAAAGTCTATTACTGAATCAGGTTTACATATCAATCCAGCCATGTATTAATAAACATTATTTAAATGAAGTTATAGTACAGATATATCTCATAAGATATAAATATTTACCCAATGCATTTAAGGGAGATATCGGTCCAACCGATCTCATAATGAAATCGTTCTTACATGTTCCACAAAAACAAATTTCACTCATCATAGAAAAACCCATGAAATAATGTTGGATATTTAAACATCATTTCATTATAACATAATCTATATAAGATAAATAGATATAATAAAAATAATTTAATCATAATAAAAATCAAATCAATCTAATGATATAGATAAGGACAAAAACCTTTGTCATCATATATGAAAAATTATTTTTGTTAAAACACATGAACTATATTCCTAGGAAATATTTCCTTTCATCATCAAAAATGTTTTCTTTTATCTAAATGACATGAAAATTAAAAAGTAAAATAATTTATATTAAAATAAACATGAAATCATTTAGAGGAAGCTTCATTGAATTAAGTAATTATGAAGATGTAAAGATCAGTTCCTTCTGTATAAGTTAAAAAACATTCTCCTCATACTTTTACCATAAAATTTAACAACTACCATGTATGGTAAAAAAAGAATGAATCCTTCTTTAACCAGTTGTAAATGTAAAAAAGGGGTAAAATGAAATTATGTATACATAGAATAATATTAAAATATTAATGAAAATATTTTTATAAAACATGGAAATGGATCATAAATATAACCCTAATAAATACATACAAAAAAACAATCTATGATAATAATGTTATTGGAAAATTTATCTTTTACCATAGGTCTGATTTGATTATTATTTTTTCTAAACTACTGTATAATGATTTAAATATTGTTACTTATTTATTACAGAATCATAAAAAAATTATGATATGTTTTTTGAAAATATTTTCATCCCTTTCTTAGCTACATTTCATTCTTATTCGTTATTCAGTTATTAACTGCTTTATGTATTTTTTTGCATGCCTTTTTTAATAATTTATTATTACTATTTTAGGATATTGTTATATCATTTAAATATATTTATGTGTATAATATATATAATATTTATTCATTCAATGCATATATATAGTCATGTTTAAATGAATATTATGTATAATGAATCACATTGCATCGTGGAGGCGGTAAGCCGTACGTATGCACAAGAGGCAATATCATTCCTATAATTGTTGAGTGAAAATGGAGTGGATGGTTTATAGTAACTCAAAATTATTATGATTTTATAGTAATAATATATATACTTATTATTTCTGCCATTATTCCCAAACAAATAAAGTTGCGATGAAAAACATATTACACCACAGTGTGGAGACTGTAAGCTGTACGTACGTATGGGCAGTGATTTTTTTAATGTTGGATGAATAGAAATTTAAATAGGGTTATTTAATATGTATAATAAAATATCAGTATATTATTCATAGTGATATTGTTACATTATAATGAAAATAATATAGATGAGTAAGTAGAAGAAGAAATAAATTTAAATGAATCGATAAAAGTGATTACCTCTTCCTCGATCTTCTTATTTTATATTTCCTCATAGGGAACTATAGTTGATATTTTGAGAATACAGAAACAAATATAACTTAACTAAGAATGTATATCCGAAAAATGGGTATGGTTTTGCTGAGAATGAAGGTTCAAAATGGAGTGAAGATGAGAGGGATGAGGTGTCCATTTATAATTGAGGTGAGGGGAACTTTTGAAAACCTCAAACATATTAATATAAAATAAAATAAAAACCCACTTAAAGAACTCCAAAATGTCTCAATATATATGATAAGATGAGACGGATGAGGTGTCCATTTAATTGTTCTATATAATTATATATATGATGATAATTGAACCTAAATAGGTAGTTTGTGACATTTGGGATCTTATAGTTGTCACATTGGGATTTTAAAATATATTTATGATTTTTAATTAATTTATCAAATTGTTATTTTTATAAAATACCAATAGTTTCAATTTCAACACTATTCATTTATTTGAATTTAAATAAAATCATCACAAAAGATAAATTATAACCAAAATTTTTAATTAACTAATTACATGTCATAGTCAGTTAGAATATTCGTGTAGAACTACAATTAGTTCATATAATACTTATTTTAATATTTTTAAAACAATCTTTTTGATAATTATATTAATAAAATAATTTTTACCTCACTATTGTATCATCATTAATTATAATTAATTAATATCTAAAAATTTTAAATAAATTAACATGATGTATATAATTTAATTATATTTATATTAACTATATTTATATACATTTTTTGATGTTTAACACAAAATTAAAATTTCTACACATGTAAGATATATGAGAGTGATATGTTTTCATTTTCTTTAGTTTTAATAATAATTACAACATTTTCATTGAAAAAAATCTCTGGAATTAATCAATTACAACCCTTATGTGATATAGGTTGGCATTTATTCATCACATATAATTTTTTCACGTGTTATGGTAATCATATAGTCTTTATTTTTACACAAAATTACCGAATTTATCTTTAGTTATGTTAACAAAAATAATTACCAATGTACTATTCATAATGGCCCAAATATTCAATGTGGCCCATTAACATAATATAGAACTATTTATTAAGAATATGGAATCCATTTTTAAAAATTCAAAACATATAATATTCATTAATTAATTTAAAATTAATCCTATTGCTGAAAATGGGTTTTTTAATAGTCAAAACATTGAAAAAGATTGAAATGTTTTTACAAATCTATTCAATGTAAAATTAATAAAAACTAATTAAATTGTCTTAATTTATAAAAATATATTATATTTATAATTAAAAACAATTCAATAATATATTTTAAACCAATAAATTTTTTTGAAGAATTTTTTTTTGAATTAAAATTTAGCGTATTTTCACTACTCATCAAAATATGATAGTTATCCAAAAAATATAAAAAATTCCTCAATAATAAATTTTTTCTCCCACTTCCAAAGAAGAATATTATTTTTTCAAATTGAACATATAAACGTGTCAAAACTACATTTAAAATGGGTGGGCTCTCCAAAGGTAGTAAAGCCTCCTTTTTTAAGAAAAAAATATTCTTTTATACAAAAATTTATTTTTTTCTCATATTTTGTTTTAAAAAATGGGTATGATGAATTCCAATTATATAAAATTCAATATAGGATTTATAATATTCAGAAAGATTAGTTTATATCCAATTAAATAAATATATTTTAATAATATATTATTGTTTTATGAAACTCGGTATCGCATACAATAGAAACTATTGAGAAAGGTATCTCTTGCGTGTAACGCAATACAAGCTAGTGTTACGTGTATTGCATGCTTCCATTGTTTCTTAACATAGAATAATCAATACAAAGTTCATTTATACATTGAAAATAAACTATAATCAGTGATGTGTGAAAATAATTCTATAAAAAATCTAGAAATTGTGTGCACCACAATCCAAGAATATTGTTGTGTACACTGCAAGCTTATACAATGTTGCATATAGCACATGTTAATTTTGGTGTAGCACAAAACACAAGATATAAATGAAATTAAAAAAATTAATCTCATAAAATATTGGGTTGTTACATTAACTATTAATATTTTTTAATACAAATCATATAATAAATAACATATTGAATATGTAAAATACCATGAACTTGATCCCAATGTCAGTTCTATCACCAAACTTCAAGCCATTTAGAAAGAAAAAAATAACAACATTTTACTTCCCTTGTTTGAACCTCCAACCGTGTAATTTTATCAGGTACCAATTTATTTCCAAAATAGGATATGAGTAAAAATCAGTATCCAAACACCACAATCTAAAAAATTGTTTTATAGTATGTTTATTAAGTAAGATGATAATCATGGGTAATAGTTAGTTAATTTTTATGATAAGATAATTAACCTGCTTTAGCACCATGATATAATTTCATTGGGCCAATGACTTCTCCATTAAAACCATAACCAAATGTCTATTTCATAAATAAATAATCTGGGAAATCTATATATATGAAATGTTTGAGACAAAACTGAAAAAAACCATCTATATATGAATTTCAACAAAAGTGATACTTTCTATATAAGAATTATAATATAATACAGAGAAGATCTCTATATATACATTTTAGAATAACTGTGAAATGGCTTATAATAATTATATCATAATTATTAAAATTAATCTATATAATCATTTCAACATAAATAATCACTTCTCTATATGTATTATAGTGTAACTGAGACAATCTTAATATGATTTAAAACATATCCTAGCCAATCCCCCTATAAAATAATTTCATTATAATTGACATAATACTTATGCATAATAATTTCACTATAATTTATAACACAAGTCATAAAGTCATGAATAATTAAATGTAACATCATAATCATTATTATAAAATTCTTCTAAGAACCGTTTATCTATCAATTACACTCTCATTCATCATGTTATGAATTATTAGATTACCATTCAAGTGTACACAACCCTATCATATTAAATTAATATCAGTCATTTCAATAAAAATAATAATAAATTTTCTGAATTGATAATTTTACAATAAATAACATATTGTCTCATGTCATGATAATTCATGATTCATGTTCATATCTTGTTCATTATCATTCAATTTTAGAATTACTTAGTGGTAATAATAAGATAGGTCTCAAAACTAGAGGATCCAAATAGATCCAAGGAATTTTTTTAAACACCTGATTATTATCCCCAATTATCTTTTAATTAATAGGAACATTGTTTCCAAATGATCACATATTATTTAAAACAATTAATTCAAATGTAATGGAAAATTTAAGTTTGTTTTCTACCACCTAGAATTATCTAGTGATCAATGAAATTCCCTAAATAGTGAATGTTAATGGAGAATGAAGGTGATGGAGCTCGATATTTATAATCTAGAACACTTGCATCGAGAAAAAGTATTTATTCAATAGTTTTCAGAAGATCACACTACTAAAACAAATCATATATGAATAAATGGAAAAAAGGAATAAATTCACTAGAGATTAAAGGATAGACCAAGAAGTTAGGAAGTGAAGGAATGTCCAAAACAATTTCTAGAGTTTCCCTAGGTTTTGAAAGAGCATCCATCATAATGAAGGAAAATAAAATCATAAGTGAAACATAGTTAATAGTACTGGCCTTGAAGAATTCATGATGTGCACCCCTTTAAAGATGTTAATTTTACAATTTACATGATATAATAGAAATGGCTTGCAATGGTTTATATTAACATTAACCAAGACCCTAAAATGTAATCCTCTTAATTGTTTTTCACATTTATATCTATACTCTAATTTTTTTAAAAAATAAATCACATTACATTAGATAATCCCCCTATAAAATGATTTTCATCCACAATATAATGTGTTGGTGGGAATGGTGTAGAAAGTAAAACACTAACAAGAAATATGTTCTCCCAAAATTAAAAGAGTGATGTACCTTGAAATTATGTTATATTATACTACGTGAATCCAAATATGAAAAATAAAAGATTTTAGAAATATAAGGTTGACAGAAACATTCACAAAATAATAAAAATGTTACAAAGATGATATTCTTCTGTCCTTTTATTTATTAACATTCACCATTATAATTTTCACTATAGTAATTAGTATTTTTTCCTTGGTAATTTTTACACTAATCGAAATAGAAAATGTTAATTATTTTATAATTTCATCCTAGAGGTTCATTATATAAAATCGAATTCATTGAATAATAATTTCACATATATAGAAAATCAATTTTAACAAAACTTCATCTAACGTGAAAAACTATTTTTTATCCTTAATCACTATACAGAAATTTTATTTTACTTACTAATAATAATGGAAAAAATAAGTTTGAATTTTTATATAATATTAATAATTTATATTAAAATATATAATCTATTTTATGAAATTATATTCATAGAACATGTCGAATATAATTTAAAAATAAACTCGTATACTCGTAATAAATTTTTTCTCAATAAATGCATTTTTTGAAAAAAATATTATATTTTATTTAATATATCACTTGAAAAAATAATTATAAGGATCTAAATAAATATATTTAGATATATAATATATAATTTCCATTAAAAATTTTAATTTTGAAGGTTACCTTAATTAATTATAACAGAGTAATGTAATGAAAAAAATAGTTTTCAAGAAAAATGGGTTTAATGCCAAAACATAAACATATAAAATAATATAGTGTCAAAATGATTAAAATAAAATTAATTATATTAAATTAATATAGTTATAATTGTATTTATTTGAAATTAAATTAACATCATTATTGTACGTAAAAATTTCTTAATTTACTAAAAATGAATGACAGATTTTCCAAAACTGTATTTTTTACTTATGATTAAAAAAACACTAGTTTCAGAGAAATCCCATATTTTAACCCTAAGATAATTTTTATATGCCTTTTTTAGAAATTATATTATTTATATAATATATAATTTTTAAATATTATATAAATTATTTACAATTCCCTAACAGAACAATAAAACTAAAACCTTCTCTGGTGAAAAAGTATTTTTGAAGAATAAAATGACATTACTAATAAAATTGATTGATATTATTCTAAAAATCAATCAATAAATTTTTATTTCGTAATATATATATATATATATATTTAAAAATTCATCTTCTCCTATTCATACCATCATTTTATCATATTTTATATAATATTGAAATTTAAATAATATAAATTACAAATCATGAAATCCTGGTGATGTGTGTCATATATGTCGTTTAAGATGTTGTTATTACAAAAAAATCATATTTTCTTATTGTTAAATCGTTTATAAGGAAAAAATAATTTTTTATTTTTTATTTTTAACTTTTCTATACATACATGCGTGAATTTTAAAATTTTAAAATCTTCCCACACTTAATGAAAAAGGAAAATTGCTACATTATTTAAATATAAAATCATTTAATTTAAAATCAAACCAGTCCCTAAATCAGTAATGTTTACATATTCAATAAATAATTAATGGGTGGTAAAAACAAGACACTGATTTTTTTGAGATTCCCTAAATTTATAATTTTTTTATAAATGGAATATATTCACTAAAATAAACCACAATCAATTAATAACTCTCAATATTATTCATTTAATAATTTCATAAAATCTAACGAAATATTAATATCAAAATCCATCAATTTATCTTATCCGCGGACCTCCAAAACTCATTAGTCAATTGAGCATATATTTACCCACCACACTATAGTAAAAAAAAATCTTCTTAATCAATATAAGATTACTTGGGTGATATAGACCTAAGAATATATGATATTATTAACCATAAAAAGGTTTCTTTTTCCAACATTATATACCTATCATACAATATGCAACTTAGGGTTCCATATATAACCATCGAATGAAAATTTATTTAACTATCTTTATTCAGTTTTTCATGATAAATTCCATTAATCCATAAATTACACCAAAAAATAGAAACCATTCCGTGATTCGCTGTGATCATGGGAGAATCATACTTTGAGAAAAATACAAATTTATCATTATTGAGATCATGAATACATTGAAATATATGCATAAAATCAAAACATGAGATCTTGTATACTAGAACTATATTTCTATTATTTTGAGGGATACTCTTTATATCTATTCATCTAAATCCATGGAATAAACATATTATTATCCATATAATGTAACTATTTATTTGAGAACTTTAGTAGATGATAATAATAAAGAAAAATAATTTCCTTTTAATTTTTTTTAATTAAATTGGAATTTAACAAGTCTACAAAAATTGACGGTGTGTGATTCTGAGGCCTAGTGTGCCCAGAATGAATTTTGGATGTTTTGTTTGGGAATGTTCAGTAAACGTATGAGGGGGTTTTTTAAATATTTTGAACCGGTGATCATAATTGAAATCTGAGGTCACCGTTGAACTCTTAGCGTCGGTATTCCCTTAAAGATACTTTCACCTTGACTATAGTGGGTCAAAGATAATGGATTGTTTTTGGGTTTTTTTGGAAAATAATAAAATAAAATGAACGAAACATTATTTTATTTCTGAGCCACCATGTGGAAGATAAAGGTAGGTTACATCATTAAAAAACCTCCTTGTGGGAGTTGAAGTGTGAGTACCACTCGACCATAACCACCCATGAGGGGTTATGGTGGTAGGGCCCACCTGAACATAACCTCTCACAGGAGGTTACGGTGGTGGGGACCACCTGGCACTAAAACACCATTTTAATTGTGGAAAACCTCTAAATTCCACTCTTTAATTAGGGGGAGTCTCTTGACATACTCTAATAAATTAATTCTTCCAACATAATTTCCATTAATGTGCCAAATTTTCCCCATTAATTAGTTGACCACATCAATTAATTTATTTAATCCTTTTTGAATCTTTATCCAACAATTAAATAATAGATAAACTTAATATATTATTTCGTCTTGGCATATTAATCTTGGTGGAACTTTGGAGAGGAGGACATATGGAGAAATCTCTCAAATGAAGAACTTCCTCCACGAAGAACGCTGACGAGGAGCGTCTTTGACTTCTTCCTCAGAAGCCCCTTGCGGAGGCAACCGGCGTTGGATGTCTTCGATGACTGACCTTCCCTCCTCATTGTCTTCAACGAACCGATGCATGAACTTGGTATTGTAAGTGTGTGAAGGATGCGACGAATGATGAAAACTCCCTCTTCATCCCCATGTCTCTGTCAATTAACAACGACGTCATGTAGTGAATTTATTTGAATATGATATTATTCCTTTAATTATTTCCTTGTAAAGCATCAAATCAGTGTGGAAGTTTTTCCTTCCGTGTTGGGAAATTTTTTGTGGGAAGATGTGGGGAGTTGGATTAATTTTGAATATTTCTTTTTTTCTTGATCATTTTTTGAATTTTTTAAACAATTGATCTGCTTGCTACCACCTTAAATGCGGAGGGTGCTGGCCAAACCAACATGGCCCGATCCCTCCGCCGCTTTTGATTGTAGTGTTTTTTGGAATGGAGAAGAGGTGACAAGATGACGAATGCAACGAAGGAAATGGACATGCTAACAGCGACCTCCGCAACTAGCACCACCCATCGGTCGTGACACCCACCGGCCGAACTGGCCCATGCTGAGTCGGGTCGTGTCAAAATGGACCTAGGTCCACTACAACCCATTATTATCATTTGACAATATCTTTGGCAGTAGTAGTCCATTTGATGAACAGTCAGTGGATCTGGTAATCTTGGATCATTACGGTACCTTTGAGTATACCCCGCTAGAGTTTGGGGTATTGTTGACATACATTCAGGTTGGATTATGCACAAATCCAACCAGGCCCCCGGGACTAAAAGGCTAATAACTCAAAGAACGAGCATCTGATTGATGTGTTTTTAGTTGCGTTGAGACCCATATGGCATGGAGAACCATCAGAATACTTCATCGTTGGACATTGTCATAGTTGGAACATCGAACAGTAGCTTGTGGAGCTGATCTTCCAGAGACGAGAAAGCATTTGTGCGGGAACCTAGTAGATGGAAGAGACGTGATGACTACTGACCAATCGACTCAGAGTTACTCATATGGCCCAGTGGGGAGCACCAGGTTGTGGCAGGTGACCAATGGTGGAGGAGTGCCTGGTTGTGGTAGTAGACCCACAATACTCGACCGGAGGAGTACCTATGCAGGCTTTGAGGGGAGCGCCTGGTTGTGGCTACAGACCAATGGTGTAGAGTGCCTCTGTGTGATGCATCAAACCCACAATACTCAATAGGAGGAGTACCTCAGCAGTCCAAAGATAGTGGGAAGCAACTTTGTGTTGCGGGAGTCCCACATTACTCGATAGAGAAGGATTTGTCCAGTAGCCGAGGATTAGATAATGTGAATAAAAATACTGGTTGAGCTGAGTCAGTAACTTCTGTGTTTACCTCATGATTGAGATGAATTACTGGATAACATAGGTATATGTATGGGAATATACCTATTTAAGGTTATATGTTGATTTCATACTTTTTGGTTTATACTTGATGGATTTTGTGAGTCCTTCAGGGTTTTGGGTGCCTATTGAGTATCGTTATACTCTCCCCTGCACGGGCCATGCCTACAGCTCGTTCTGTTGGATAAAGATGACGGAAAATGATGAACGAGTATGAGTGTACCTAGACTGGATGGTACCTAGAGTTGGACTTTACGGTGTATCAGCACCTAGAGGAGACAAACATATGGGGAGTGCTGAGGAGTAGATCTGTACCTACCCTTCAGGTAGGAACCTCGGAGGACAACCCAGCATCAGTTTTTATTTTCATCAGGTTTACTTTAAGTTTCTTCTACTTTTCAGTTGGTCTTGTATTCAATCTCATATATACTTACGGTACCCACTTTTTGGTTAATCATATTACTCGTGATCGACTCAGTTGTGTGTGTTTACAAATTATAAAGGAAATTCCTTCCTAGTCTTAGGGAATTACGCCATTGGTGCTAGTCTCCAGCCCCTGGCCTATGAATGGTGGGCTGGGGTAGTCACGACACAGGCTCTGTGGGACGGGTCGTAAACAATTGGTATCATAGGATTCAGTTCTACTGTAGACTTTAGGACTCTAATCATTTCTGTGAAGTAATCATGTTGAGTGTCTTAATTTTGGTTTTCAGTTTCGGGAGTTCAGTGTTGGTGCGGAGACCGACATATCCATACACCAGGACCATGAATTCCAATTAAGAACTCAGTATTGAAAATAATGGTTGTGTGTCTATTTTTAAAAGATTTATTTTTGTTAGATCAATCAGGTCTGGTCCTCATGTATTAACTTTTGACTATGTCACATCTATTTCATTCATGATGCCTCCCGGTGGATGAACTCATGACTCAAGATCAGTTGTACAGAGAACTCGAGGCGGAGATGGACATTCACAGAGTGGGCAGTGTTACTCATGCGGTGGGTAGGGTCACAAGGCTTGTGACGGTCCAACCCACCGTTCGAATGATCAATAGACGGTCGAAGGACCACCCAAGAAGATAAATAGATTCAATCAAGTTTGTTCATAGGGAGTAGGCAGATGTGGAATAGAAGCTGGCCATGCAGCTGGCAGTGGACGACTTTTTGAGGTGTTAACACCAACACCACCAGAATGTCCACCCCGACCGTAGGGAGCTGGTTGATTGGGGAGAGCTCAGATCTAGGCAGTCGAGGCCTACAATCACA
The DNA here is from genome assembly GCA_963277665.1 of Viscum album. NCBI lineage: Eukaryota > Viridiplantae > Streptophyta > Magnoliopsida > Santalales > Viscaceae > Viscum > Viscum album. Next base: position 541,461,264 of record OY728165.1, read on the forward strand.
GTTCTCTAGAGATGATATGAGGTACAGTTCGTGTATATTCCACCTTATATGCAGTTCTTATAGGCATAGGTTCTAGTCACTATTTCTTTTCCACTACCCTCGTTCAGATCTCGGAGATTATGATGGATCCGTTCGATTGATCCATATAGATAGAGACTGCTGAGGGAGAAGATTCGACAATTGTGCACTGGTGCCAGTAGTGTGAGCATACTCTAGGAGGTGAGATCTTCAGCTAGGATCTCTTATTATCAGGGTTGAGGCCTTACAACGTAGTCTTGGGTATGGACTGATTATCTATATAGTCCAATCGTAGATAGAATATATTAGGCACCAAGTGCAGTGTGTCCGCATGAATGGGACCATGGTTACCTTCACCAATGAGAATGTAGCCTTTGACGCACAAGATGGACTTTCTTGGAGGATAGTACAGTTGATCACTCGTCAGTTGGCTGCCCTTACCCTCAGACCACTTAATGTGGATTGTCTAAACTATCCAACAGTGGTGGAAAAGTACATGAATTTTTTCCCTACTGATTTCTCAGGTCTAACTCTTCGTAGATAGGTTAAATTTTTTATCGACTTGTACCTTGGGATGACATAGATATCTACACCAGCATATCGGATAGCTCCCACCGATCATCGCGAGCTGCGGGTAGAGCTAGAGGACTTGCATGGGAAGGGATTTATCTAGCCTAGTGTTTCTCCCTAGGTTGCCCCGATTATCTTGGGCAAAAAGGCATATGGGAGCTTGAGGCTTTTTGTTGGATATCGATGCCTGAACTAGGTGACCATGAAGAACAAGTACCAACTACCGATGATTGATAACCTCTTTGATTAGTTGAAGGGAGCACGATGGTTCATGAAGATAGTCCTCTGGTCTGGCTATCACGAGCTCCGAGTACGAGATGAGGATGTGTAGAAGACAAAATTCAGATGTCGGTACATACACTAAGAGTTCTTTGTTATTTCATTCGGCGTAACTAACCCTCCAGCAGTGTTCATGGGACTCATGAACGGGATCTTCCAGCCGTACCATGATCACATTGTCGTAGTCTTCATCGGCGACATTCTAATCTACTCGACTACTAAGGAGGTGTATGCCTACCATTTGCAGGTAGTACTGGACACACTCTATGAGCACCACCTTTATGGTAGGCTCTCGATGTGCCAGTTCTAGAACTAAGAGGTTCACTTTATAGGATATGTCTTCTCGGGGGCTTGAGTTGTAGTGGATCTTGGGAATATTGAGGCGGTACATGCTTGTGATCCACCCAGAAGTGTGACTAAAGTACATAATTTTTTGGGATTGGCTGGATACTACCAGAGGTTTGTACCAGACTTCTCCAGAGTTCCTACACCACTATCAACATTGAAGAAGAAAATACAACCATTTTTTTCAAAAAAATGCCAGTGGAGTTTTCAGGAGCTAAGGCGGAGGATGACTAGTTCCCCGCATCTTGAGGCATCCATAGGAAGGCGTTGAGTACATAGTCTTCTGTGACGCATCAGGGACCAGACTCAGATGTGTCCTAATGCAAGAGATAGCATTGATTGCATATAGATCCTGTCAGCTATGACATCATGAGCATACCTACACTACTCATGACCTAGAGTTAGCAATAGTGGTCTTCGCCTTGAAGATGTGGCAACAATATCTGATGGGAGAATGTTTTATCATGTACAATGATCACAAAAGTCTCTGGTATATTTTCTCTTAGAAAGACCTATACCAGAGACAGCAACGTTGTCTTGAGTTTCTCTAGGACTATGACTTCTAGATAGTTTATACTTATGGGAAGGGGAAAATTAATGAAGATGCACTCAGCAAGAGATCTGGTATACAACTGCTAGGTGAGGTGATTGAGCAGTTGGCTAATTTACAGATATCCCTTGTGGTTATAGATGGAGTATCCTTCCTAAAGACTTTTATAGTCACTCCCCCACTTCATCAGTGAGTCAGGGAGGCATAGTGTGGGGACGCTAACTATGAGACATGAGGTGCTCAAATATCCACATGGCTAGCACATGATGGATTTTCTGAAGGTTGGGAGCGCGTCATCCTCTTCAAAGAACATACTATGGTATAAGTGTCACTTCAGAAGGATGTTTTGAGGGAGTTCCACACATCCACTCTAGTGGTACATCCAGGAGTGGTGAAGATGTTCAAGGATCTCTGATGATAGCACTGATAGCTGGGAATGTAGAAATAAGATGCAGAGTTTGTCTATCGATGCCTTGCTTTTTAGCAATTGAAGGTGGAGCATCAGGTACCAGCTAGCTTGGTTTAGCCTTTGGAGGTCCCATAGGGGAAGTGGGATGGTATATCCATGGAATTCGTGATGGTACTTTCATGTACCTCCATAGGTCATTTCTCGATTTGGGTGATTGTCGATCGACTCATCAAGTCGGCCCACATTATACCAATCGGATAGTAGAGTTCAATAGAGAGCATGGGATGCCTCTATGTGCAATATATTATGCACCTAAATAGAGTACCCTCGACGATTGTCTTAGATAGAGATGCACATTTTACTTCCCGACTATAGAAGGGGTTGTAAGAGGATTTCAATATGCAGATCCGTTTGAGCACCAACATCCATCCTCAGACGGATGGCCAGACTGAGCAGACCATTCAGAACCTCGAGGACATGCTCCGTGCATGTGTCCTCGACTTTAGTCCCAGCTAGGAGGATCACTTACCATTGGTGTGGTTTTCATAAAACAAGATTAATCACACCACCATTGGTATGACACCTTTTTAGGCCTTGTACAGACGACCATGCAGATCACCTCTGTGCAGGAATGACTTAGGGGAGTTAGTACTAGTGGGACCAGAGAAGGTATAGGCTACTACAGAAAAGGTGCAGATCTTCCACGAGTGGATAAAGACAGCATAGAGTAGACAGATGTAATATGCCGACAGAAGACAAAGAACTCTATATTTTCATGATGGAATCCATATCATTCAACGGGTCTCATCTCAATGAGGTTTACAAATATTTGGATGACACATCAAGTTATCTAAGAGATTCATCAAACTTTTTAAGGACCACAACAGAGATGGAGATATGGCATACCGCTTAGCTCTTCCACCTCAGTTCCACCTGGTGCATGATGTCTTCTACATATCCCAGCTGAGGAGATAAGTACACGACCCTACCCACATCATCGACCATGGTGAGATGGACATCGATGATGTAGTGACTTTTACAGAGGTTCTAGTTGATATTCAGGATTGATAGAAGAGGGTAATTTATGGATGGTCAATAACTCTAGAATGCATTCGCTGGCAGCACAAGAACCTCAAGGAGGGCACATGGGAGCGGGAGGCTCCGATGCGTGCTCCGTAACCTCACTTGATTTCATACTATTTGGTTTATCCATGTTGTATTTTGTGATACCTTGAGGGTCTTGAGGTGCATTTTGATTATCTTTATACTCACCCCAAAATGGGTAATTCCTGCACCTCGTTGTGTTGGATGTAGACGATGGGCATCGCTGACGGAGGCTAAAAGTACCTGGAATGGATAGTACCCTGTGGTGGACCATACGGTGTGTCGGCACATAGAGGTGACAGACAGACATGGAGTGCTGAGAAGGCAATTTGTACCTACCCTTCAGGTAGGAACCTCTAAGGACAACCCAATATTAGTTTTTCTTTTTCTCAGGTGTACATTCATTTTCTTGTACATTCCAATTGGGCTTGTATTCTATCGAGTTTTTACTTACTGTACTTACTTGTTGTTTAATCAGTTTACACGTGATTGTATCTATTGTTTGTTTTTAGAGGTTATAATGATAATTCCTTCCTAGTTTTAGGAAATTAGGCGTTTGGTGCTATTCATCATCCCCTGGCCTATGGAAGGTGGTCATGTGGTAGTCAAACACGGGCTCCGGGGGACGGTTCGTGACAAATTTGTATCAGAGGATTTGGCTCCACCACAGACTATAAGACTCTGATATTTTCGGTGAGGCAGTAGTGTTATGTGTAGTAAGTGTGGTTTTTAGTTCAGGGAGTGCAGTGTTGGTGTGACGGCCAGCGTATCCATATACCATGACCCTGACGTCTAATTTATGACTCAATGCACGAAAACAATTTTTTTGTGCCTCTTTATAAAATTTTTCTTTTTGTTAGCTCAACAGGTTCATCTCACCATGCATTACCTTTTGACTATGTCATGTCCATTAATTTCAGGATGCCTCTAGGTGGACGACCGCATGACTTAGGATCAGTTGTGATGATCACCCATGGTGGAGATAGACATTCCAGGAGCGCGCAGTGTTACTCATGCAGCAGGCATGGTCACATGGCTTGTGACTGTCTGACCCACCATTCAGATTATCAACAGATGGTCGAAGGACTAACCAGGCTGGGACATAGATTCGATCAAGGCAGTTCGTATGGAGTAGGAAGATGTGGTAGAGAAGATGGATATTTATCTAGAGGTGGAAGATGTTTCGAGGTGTTACCACCACCACCACCACCAGCAGGAGGTCCATCTCGACCGTAGGGAGATGGTGGACAGGGGTGAGCCCAGCACCAGGTAGCTGAGGCCTACAATAACGGTGCTCCAGAGATGATAAGAGGTACGGTCTATGTATATTCCACCTTAGCTGTAGTTCTTATAGGCAAAGGTGTTAGTCACCCTTTAATTTCCACTTCCCTTGTTTGGGCTCTTAGATTCTGATGGATCCATTAGCTCGATCCATATGGCTAGAGACTTTTAAGGGAAAAAATTCGATGATTATGCCCTGGTTCTAGGAGTGTGATCTTGCTCTAGGAGGCGAGAGCTTCAGCTAGGATCTCCTAGTAGCGGCGTCGAGGCCTGATGACGTCAACTTGGGTATGAACTAGTTTTCTATTGTCCATGCTTAGATAGACTATATTTGGCACAAAATGCGGTGTATCCACACAATTGGGACCAGGTTTACATTCACCGGTGAGAAGGGAGCCTTCGCAGCACAAGATTGACTTGCTTGGAGGACAGTGCAGTCGATCACTCATCAGTTGGCTGCCCTTACCCTCAGAGAAGTTGATGTGGAGTGTCCGAACTATCCTAAAGTGGTGCAAAAGTACAAGAATGTTTACCTAATGATTCCCCAAGTCTACCTCCTCATAGATTGCTGAAATTTTACCTCTACATATACTCCTGGATGACACCGATATCTACACCAGCGTATCAAATGGCCCTCATGGATCTTCGCGAGCTATGGGTACAACTGGAGGACTTGTAGGATAAGGGATTTATCCGACCTAATGTTTCTACTTAGGAAGCCCCGATTCTGTTTGCTAAAAAGGTAGATGAGAGCTTGAGGCTTTTTCTTGTCTATCGACACTTGAACCAAGAGACCGTGAAGAACAAGTACCCACTCTTGATGATTGACAAACTCTTTGACCAGCTGAAGGGAGCATGATGGTTCTTGAAAATAGACCGCTTGTCAGGATATCACCAGCTCAGAGTAGAATATGAGGATATGCAGTGGATGAAATTCAGATATCGGTATAGCCACTAAGAGTTCATTGTTATGCCAGTAGGTGTACCTAAGGCTATAGTACTGTTCATGGGACTCATGAATAGGATCATCTAGCTATACCATTATCACATTGTCGTAGCCTTCATTGATAACATTATGATCTACTCGACTACTGAAGAGGAGCATGCCTACAATTTGTGGGTAGTACTGGACACACTCTGTGAGCACCATCTTTATCGTATGCTCTCAATGTGCCAGTTATGGTTCTAAGAGGTTCACTTTCATGGACATGTCATCTCAGAGGCTGGAGTTTCATTGGATCCAGTGATTATTGATGTAGTACTTTCTTGGGATCCACCGAAGAGTGTGACTGAAGTACAGATTTTCCTGGGTTTGGATGGATACTACTGGAGGTTTGTACCAGACTTCTACAGAGCTTTTGCAGCACTATCAACATTGATGAAGAAGAGACAACCCTTTGTTTGGTTAGAGAGATTCCAGCGGAGTTTTCAGGAGCTAAGGCAGAGGCTGACTAGTGCCCCCATCTTGAGGCTTCCAGAGGAAGGCATTGGGTATATAGTCTACTATGACACATCAGGGACTGGACACAGATGTGTCCGGATGCAAGATCGAGTAGTGATCATGTATAGATCTTATCTGCTAAGAAATCATGATATAATACACTACCCATGACCTAGAGTTAGTAGTTGTGGTCTTCTCCATGATTATTTTGTGGCACCATCTGATGGGTGTATGTTTTATCATGTACTCTGATCATAGGAGTCTTAGGTATGTTTTCTCTCAAATGGACAAGAACAAAAGATATCGATGTTGGCTTCAGTTCCTCTAGGACTATGATTTCTAGATATTTTATAGTCATGGGAAGGGGAACATTATTGCAGGTGCACTCAATAGGAGATCTGGTATACAACTGCTAGGTGAGGCGACCGAGTAGTTGGCAACATTATAGATATCCTTTGTGGATAGAGATGGAGTATCCTTCCTTCAGTCCCTTACAGTCACTTCCCCCCTTCTTCAGCGAGTCAGGGAGGTGTAGAATGAGGACGCTGACTGTAGGACAGGATGTGCTCAGATATCCATTGGTCTAGCACCTGATGGATTTTCTGATGGTGAGGAGCATGTTATCCTCTTCAAAGGTCGTACTATGGTACAAGTGTCACTTTGGGATGATGTGTTGCTGGAATCCCAAACATCCCCTCTAGTGGTACATCCAAGAGTGGAAAAAATGTGCTAGGATCTCCGACGACAACACTAGTGCCTAGGATTGAAGAAATAAGTTACAAAGTTTGTCTCTCAATGCCTCACTTTTCAGCAAGTGAAGACGGAGAATCATGTATGAGTAGGCTTGGTTAATCCTTTGGAGGTCCCAGAGTGGATGTGGGATAGAATATCCATGGACTTTGTTAAATTACATCAAAGTACATCCATTGTTCATGACTTGATTTGGGTAAATTTCGAACAACTCACCAAGTCGGCCCACTTCCTACCGATCAGATAGCAGGGTTCAATAGATAACTTGGGACACCTCTATGTGCAAGAGATTGTGCACCTATATGGAGTACCCTCGAAGATTGTTTACGATAGAGATATAATATTCACTTCCCGACTATGGAAGTTGTTGTAGGAGGCTTTTGGGACATAACATTGTTTGAACACAGGCTTCCATCCTCAGAAGGATTGCCCGACTGAGATGACCATTAAGACCCTCGAGGACATGCTCCGTGCATGTGTCCCCGACTTCAGTCACTGCTGCGAGGATGAGATACATTTGGTGGTGTTTTCATAAAACAAGATCAATCACTACACCATTGGGATGACACCTTTTGAGGAATTATAAGGATGACCATGCAGATCACCTCTGTGCCGGACTGACATAGGGGAGTCAACACTAGTGGGACTAGAGGTGGTACTGGATACCACAAAAAAGGTGCAGATCATCCAGGAGCGGATGAAGACTTCATAAAGCAGATATAAGTCATAAGGTGACATTAGACAAAGACATCTAGAGTTCGAGGATGGAAACCTTGTCTTTCAATGGTTCTCTTCTTGATGTAGTTTATGGAGATTTGGCCGATACAACAAGTTATCTAAGAGAATCATTGGAATTTTTCAGGTCCATAGCAGTGTTGGTGATGTGGCATACCGTGTAGCTTTTCCATCTCAGTTGCACCAAGTGCATGAGGTCTTCCACATATCATAGTTTTGGGGATAAGTGCATGACCCTACCCACATCATCGACCATGGTGAGTTGGACATCGACGATTGGGTAACTATTACAGAGGTTCCCGTTGATATTGAGGATCGACATGAGGGGGTCCTTTGTGGATGCTCAATACCTCTATAATTCATTCCCTAGTAGCACGAGAACCTGCAATTGAGCACATGAGAGTGGGAGGCTCAGATGCATGCTTCGTACCCTCACTGTTTACAATAGTTTTAGTTATGGCTTACGGGGACGTAGAGCAATGAGGTGGGGAGAATTTAAAGACCCGGAATTTGCATGTAATTTATTTTTTTTATTTAAATAGGAATTTTATGTGTTTTAAAAAATGGACGGTGCATGATTCTGAGGCCTGATGTTCCCAGAATCAATTTCTATAGTTATGTTCCGTTACATTCAGTAAATGTACGACTGAGTATTTATATCTTTTTAATCTATGCACAAAATTGTAATATCAGGGAATCGTGGAACTTTCAACGCCAGTATTTGATTAAAGAGACTTTAACCTCAATGATAGTGGGTCGAGAATAAAATACAGTTTTTGGGTTTTTCATGGAAAATAATAAAACTAAAATGAACGACACTATATTTTATTTTAGAGCCACCTTGTGGATGAAGGAGGTGGGGTCCACCCAGAACTAAACCTGCTTATGGGAGTTGAAGTGTGTGGACCACCAGACCATAACCTCCCATGAGAGGTTATGGTGGTGGGGACCACCTGAAACTAACCTCCCAGGAGTGGTTATGGTGGTGGGGACCACCCGAGACTAAACCCCCATTTTAATAGTTGAAATCCTCTCAGCTGCCCTTATTAATGTGGGGGAGACTCTTGACCTACTCTACCCAATTAATTCTGCCAATGCACTTGCCCTTAATGTTCCAAATCTTCTCCATTAATTAATTGAGAACATCGATTATTTTTTTAAGACCTTATTGAATTTTGTGCGAACAATTTAATAATACATAAAATTAATCTATTATATTGGCTTGGCATATTCATCTTGGTGGAACTTGTGAGAGGAGGACTGTAGAGACCCGAAGCCTGACGTACATAGACTTTACATTACTTTTGCGGAATACTTAGTACATTACAAAAACACACACACAAGGACCGTAATAGTTTAGTGTCTTTGGAAACTCAGACTATAATCTTCTAATCGTGGTGAACGATCTTCAACATCTCCCATAAAGATTTTCTCTTTTTTTTTACCTAAAACCTTTCTTTATATCCTGGGGAATAGAAAACACAAAAAGGGAGAGCTCAAATGCTCAGTAAGGGTAAACAAAATAAATATCAATCACATCATATTCATAAGAACATAACATTTTGGAAATCATAACCTGCAAAAGAGAGCATAATTTCATAACATGGGATAAAACATGGTAGTGAAATGTAATCACAATAATCATAACTTAAAACATGAAACTTTGTGGAATTCACACATAATCATAGAGAATCATTTCTTGTTAGTCATGACTCATTGCCAAGACTATCTTAGTGGACAAAGTCCCTTTCTGAATCGAGTAACCCTCGTTTCAGTCCTGTTTCACTGAACCGGTATAACCTACCGTTCCAGCCCTGTCTATCTCATGAGATATAAAATCTTTACCCAATGAATTGGAGAGAGATATAGGTCCCACCCATCTCATAATGAATCCTTTCTTATGTGTGCCACAAAATCATAAATCATACATCATTGCATAACCCATGTAATAAAAATGGGATTCTTAAACAACATGACATCATAAAACCATTCATATAAGATAAAGGAATTCATAAACATAATTCCATCACAACATTGTCAAATCAATGTAATAATAGGGATAAAAACATAACCCTTTTATTATCTTAGATGGAAAATAATTTTGATAAAATACTTGAACTCCATTTTTGAGGAAAATATCCTTTCTTCTTCAAAAACATTTTTTACCTTTCATAACATGTCATACGACTTTAAAATAAAAGAATTTGATTAAAGATAAACTTGAAAACTTGTAAAGGAAGTTTCTTGGAAATAATGTTTTAAAAATCCATTCATGCCGTATAAGTTAAAAAAACATTCTTCGTACTTTTGTCGGAAAAGTCAAAAAGTACCTCGTACGAAAAACAACAAAAGATTCCTTTCATTTCATTTACTAAAAACTCACCGAAGGGTAAAAATGGATTTAAACAATTGTAGGTGGATGGATATAATATTACATATTTATGAAACATGGATGTGGATGATAAAATACACCCCAGTAAATACTTACTAATAAACAATCTCGGATAAAAATGAGATTGTGATATTTCCCTTACCTTAGGCCCGATTTGCTTTGTACGTGTCCGAAGCTACTGTATAATGGTTTAAATAATGTCATTGACTTATTACAGAATAATATTCATTGTTATGATATCATATATGGTTCACTTATGACATTATATTACTCGTTCTTTTGTAAACTCCATGTTAAAGAAGCGTTTTGGGTAAAATCGTTTCATTTATCGTAGGTGTTTTGACTTGTTGTTCTTGACATTATTATTACTTATATCATGATTAACTTACTTCCAGAATATAAAATATGATTTATATATCATATATATTCATTATATATATATATATATAATAGATAGATAAATGAAATGAAAAACACCGTTCATGGAGACGGTAGTCCGTACGTACGCATGAACGTTGTTTTCCTTTCCTTATTGTCTTGAATGGAAGTAATTTGATGACATACATAAATCCAGTAGCTTTATAATTTCATATATTTCATTATTTTTTCTTATATATACTTTATAATCATTCTTAAATGGTTAACATGGAGAATGAATCTCATCGCGTCGTGGAGACGGTAGTCCGTACGTACGCACGAGCGATGATATCGTTCCCATGGTCGTGGAATTACGTTGAAGTGTATTTATAATATTTCAGTATCAATATCACTTTATAATAATCATATATAGTTACTCATTAAACCATTATAACCATCCTTGTAAGGTGGTGGTGGAAAATAGATTACACCACGGCGTGGAGACGGTATTCCGTACGTACGCACGCGCGGTGATTTCATTTTTTCCGTAGGATGGATAGAAGGTGAATTAGGGTTGTTTCATATTTATAATAACATATCCGTATGTAAGTAATACTGATGTTATTACTTTGTTATGAAACAACTAAAGAAGAAGAAGTTGAAGAAGAATGAAATTGAAAAGATCGGTAATGGTTATTACCTCTTCTTTGAAACGCCTCTTTGAATCCTCCACTTAGGGAACTAAGATTGGTCTTTGAAGAAGACCAGGACATCTAGGATTATTCTAGGGAAGTGGAGAATGGATTTTGGCAGAGGTTGGCCGAGCTTGAGTGCTCAAATTGGTGTGAGGAGGAAGGGGGAGGAGGTGCCCTTTTATAAGGGAGGAGAGGGGCACCTTAGGAATATCTCACAATATTATTTTATATTAAAGTCAAAATCGGATTATAATGGTTCCAAAGGGTCTTATTTCGAAGATAAAGTGGGGATGGGTCGAAATCCTATCAACCAATAGGATTTAGACAAGTTTATGATATTATTTTAACATTATCAATTAGATTTAACTCTAAGTTAAATAATTTAACTTTTACCGTGTCTTTTTGTTTTCTTTCACTATATGGTTAATACACTTACAATAACATGCCAAACGAACCCCAAATTGTTTATTACTAATACATATATCCTTATCTAAGTCATTTGGCCGAACCTTAGATTTTTAGGAATAAGATAACAATTAATAATATAATATTTGATTTAAAAACTATTTTGTGTCAATTTTGACACTATTTGATATATGATTTTTGTGAAAGTCATAACAGAATTATATGTTCAAACCAAGTTGATTAAATCAACACTAATATATCATAGTTACCTATAAAATTAGTGGAATTCATAAAAAGTCTCAAATTACATTTATTTTGGTGTTTATAACATCAATTATGTCAATATTTCATAAATAAGATAATTACTGCATAATAATTGTGTCATATATAAATTAAATTATTTAATGTCTAAAAATTACAAATAAAATACCATTATGTAGGAAATATTTTTATCTTTATAATTAATATTTATAGTTGAATTTATCTTATGTATAACCCCATATTAAAAATTATTTACTTATTAAACTTTGATTTTAACTATTTTAACCCTTCTTTAAATAAATTAATAATAAATGTCCTAATCTAATCCAAGTGGGCCTAAATGGTCATATTTTATTCATAAGGTTGTTTTTGGTCGAATTACACTTATCCAATAGAATTAGGACATGTGTTAGGGTAATAGTAATATCATATTTACCCTTAGTTACCCTATTTACTAATAACCGCGGTAAAAAAAATAAAAAGTTACTATTCACCAAAAAATTATTTTCATCTCATTGAACCACATTTTACTTACTGACATCAACCGTGTCTCTCGGATTTTTGAAATTCCATTCACAGAAGCGGTAAAATTAAGTTTTATAAAAAATTCAGTTTTTTTAACTACCACTTAGTAGTTTCACTATTCATCAAAAATTGATGTTTTTCAGAACAATGCCAAAATTTCATCCTAAGCTATATTTTATATTCCGAAGTCAAAAATAAAGTCTATTTTACCAAATTCATAACATAGAAGTTTCATTAATTATTTTTATAATTAAATCCCGCTGTTAAAACAAATAGCGTGTTTTTAAGAAACAATATTTATCAAAAGATTGACATTTGATTATGTCTGGTTTAAATGTGAAATTACAACCAATGACCAACACTGTATTAAATTGTAAAAATATATTATAAATATACTTTAAAACCACTCAAATTAATAATTTATCACTATTAATTATTTCGATTAAAAAAGTTGTTTTTTAATTAAAATTTAGTAATTTTCACTATTCATCAGAATATGAAAGTTATCCGAAATGTACCAAAATTTCACCTTAGGCTAAATTCGATACTCCAAATCCAAAAATGAAATCCATTTTGAAAAATAAAATTTACAAAATTTCAAAAAGTGGTTATTACTATTCATAACGGCTAGTTTTAATAACATTTTAATAGCATATCGCTGTTTAGTGAAACTCGTTATTGTGTACTACACACGCTATCGAGGAAGGTCGCGATTGCGTGTAATGCAAGGCAAGTCAAGGATGCATGTTGTGCAAGCTTATTTTGGTGTAGCATACAACACAAGACATTAGTGAAATAAAAAGAATATTTTTCATAAAATCTCGGGCTGTTACATTCTACCCCCCTTAAAATGAATTTCGCCCTCGAAATTCGTCGGGGTTATAAATGGTTTACTATTCTAAAGTTTCTTTAATAGAATCCCACATCGTAAAAAGGAATACCAAAACTTGGCTTTAAAAACTAATGTATGAAATGTAACGATTACCCAAATAAACTAATCGCTGGGTTTCCACATAGGTAAAAATATGGATATGGAAGAGAAATATAACCATCATGTTCTGATGGAGAGTGGTAGAGAACATGGCTATGGAAAAGCCAGTAATCACAAATCCATAGATTTGTGATGATATAAGGTACCATCTGATTCATCAGGTATAAGATCACTAGGACAACATTTTTGGTTTTCAAGATCATTTCCCTAATGTTGAAAATTTGAATTAGAATAAATACTTACTTTATTTTGGTACAATCTCACTATTGTTCGTGCCTTTAACAATTTCCACTTCAACTCTTAAAGAAATGAAGTTGAATTTTTCATTCGTGATGTGTTAGCAGATCATGTGATAGAATGATGGGTCATTCCATCTGTCTCAAACAAAAGGTTAGAAAAGTTATCAAAAAATACATAAGTCCATCTATAGTGAGATTAATCATATATGGTTCCTAAAATGAACTTATAAATCACATATCATACTGCTTAATATAATAAAACTAGTTTCTACTAAACAGGGACTTCCTGTAGGTCAGTGGTAGGCGATAAAGGCCAGTCACACTTCGGTTGTGGGTTCGATTCCCACAGCCTTGTCCGACGCGATGGGCTGTCGCCCGTCCTGCAGGTTGTCCTTTTGATAAAACTATATTACTATAACATCCCATCAATAATATCGAGAAAACTTCTATCCTTAAACAATACTAACTTATGTCCAACATAATCCATTCCAATCTTTAGGATTATCCATAATACTGCAGTCCACTCTCATAACACCATCGTCGATCCCCATAAGATATGTCTTGTTGGTCACATTCTAAACATTCAAAGTCCTTAATCATGTATTCTCTTGAATACCTTAGTGAAAACATGAATGCAGTTTAAAGTTAACACTTTCCACATACCAAAATCCTCAAAATTCTATATACTCAAACCATGATATCACTTAGTCCTTATATCAATCATGAGCTCATGAATACTGTCAAACATTTCATTTTCTCCTTATCCCTTCATTATGCGCATATCATCTTATTTCCAAAAATATCTCAATCACTTTGAATACCACATTAAACCAATACATAAATATTCCAATACTCCATGATACAATATTATTTTGGAATCCCATTACATAAACACTTAATCATTCCACCACATCGTTGTCATATTCAACATCACCAATAGTGATTGCATGTGACTTCCCTTTTTTCCTTTGCCTTCAGTGGTTGCTCATGTGGATCATCACTAACCCTTGGATTAGGGCATTTATTAGCATAATGCCCCATTTCCTTGCACTTGAAGCATTGAAGTGTTGATGGTGCGTTCTCTGCAGTGTTTGATTTATTCACATCATTAGAAACCCTTTTTCCATTACTTCGACATTCAGCTGCTCGATGACCTTCTTTTCCACACTTAAAACATTTTCTAGTCCCTTTAAGACAATCTCCACCATGCTTCTTTCCACACTTTGTGCATAAGGAAACGTTCATCTTCTTTTCACCATTATTCTGAGATTTCTCCTTGAACTCCATCTTTCGTTTTTTTTGTCAAAACCATAAGATGGATATCTAACACCAACTTCCATATCTACCTTGATAGCACAACGCACAATTTCTTCATAGCTACTGAAGTCTCTTATAGCTAATTCCCTTCGAAGACTTGGTTTTAAGACACTGAAAAATCGATCAACTTTACTTTCAGGTTGGATGATAATGCCAGATGCATACCTTGCAAGTCTTGTAAAATTCGCTTCGTATATACCAACAGATTCATCATCCTTTTGCTTTAGTTCAAGAAACTCCTTCTCCATCTTTGTTCGAAGAATACTAGGGAAGTACTTATTGAAAAATAAGTTCTTGAACTCGTCCCATTCCATGGACTCAATTTCATCTCTTGGCCTCGTATTCTTGATAAGATTCCACCATTGATCAGCTTCACCTTCCAAACGATATACTGCTAAGATGACTTTATCATGTTCAGAACATTGAAGAACTGAAAATATCTTTTCAGTGGTACTGATCCATTGTTCAGCAACAAGTGGATCAGAAGACCCACTGAAAGAAGGTGGACATTGCCTCATGAAGGACTCAATAGAATATTGTTCCCTTCTCTGCTCATTTGGAAGTCCAGAATGATTCATAGCTTGTGTAAGTATAGCAATAAGATTTTGCACTCCATCTCCCATAACATTTGATTGTTCAGGAGGGCAATCATTGCATTGTCCATTGCATTGATCAACACGGTTCCTTCGGGTTCCAGCCATCGTCTAAAACCCAAAAAGAATAGTGTGAGAGGAAAAAATCATGCTAGGGAAAACAACATAATAAAGGGGGAGTACCTTCAATATCCAACATCTTAGGTTTAATTCTATGATCGTTAGCGTAATTCTAGTACTATAACCTATACGTATACTTATCCCTAGGGACATCCCTAGACATACCTTAGAAATATCTCTAGGGATCTCACTAACGTTTTCGCATCCTAGTTTCCAAAGGTTGACTAAACCTTTCCTCTGATACCAACTGTAGAGACCCGAAGCCTGACGTACATAGACATTACATTACTTTTGCGGAATACTTAGTACATTACAAAAACACACACACTAGGACCGTAATAGTTTAGTGTCTTTGGAAACTCGGACTATAATCTTCTAATCATGGTGAAAGATCTTCAACATCTCCCATAAAGATTTTCTCTTTTTTTACCTAAAACCTTTCTTTATATCCTGGGGAAAAGAAAACACAAAAAGGGTGAGCTCAAATGCTCAGTAAGGGTAAACAAAAGAAATATCAATCACATCATATTCATAAGAACATAACATTTTGGAAATCATAACCTGCAAAAGAGAGCATAATTTCATAACATGGGATAAATCATGGTAGTGAAATGTAATCACAATAATCATAACTTAAAACATGAAACTTTGTGGCATTCACACATAATCATAGAGAATCATTTCTTGTTAGTCATGACTCATTGCCAAGACTATCTTAGTGGACAAAGTCCCTTTCTGAATCGAGTAACCCTCGTTTCAGTCCTGTTTCACTGAACCGGTATAACCTACCGTTCCAGCCCTGTCTATCTCATGAGATATAAAATCTTTACCCAATGCATTGGAGGGAGATATAGGTCCCACCCATCTCATAATGAATCCTTTCTTATGTGTGCCACAAAATCATAAATCATACATCATTGCATAACCCATGTAATAAAATGGGATTATTAAACAACATGACATCATAAAACCATTCATATAAGATAAAGGAATTCATAAACATAATTCCATCACAACATTGTCAAATCAATGTAATAATAGGGATAAAAACAGAACCCTTTTATTATCTTAGATGGAAAATAATTTTGATAAAATACTTGAACTCCATTCTTGAGGAAAATATCCTTTCTTCTTCAAAATATTTTTTTTCCTTTCATAACATTTCATACGACTTTAAAATAAAAGAAGTTGATTAAAGATAAACTTGAAAACTTGTAAATGAAGTTTCTTGGAAATAATGTTTTAAAAATCCATTCATGCCGTATAAGTTAAAAAAAACATTCTTCGTACTTTTGTCAGAAAAGTCAAAAAGTACCTCATACGAAAAACGACAAAAGATTCCTTTCATTTCATTTACTAAAAACTCACCGAAGGGTAAAAATGGATTTAAACAATTGTAGGTGGATGGAAATAATATTACATATTTATGAAACATGGATGTGGATGATAAAATACACCCCAGTAAATACTTACGAATAAACAATCTCGGATAAAAATGAGATTGTGATATTTCCCTTACCTTAGGTCCGATTTGCTTTGTACGTGTCCGAAGCTCCTGTATAATGGTTTAAATAATGTCATTGACTTATTACAGAATAATATTCATTGTTATGATATCATATATGGTTCACTTATGACATTATATTACCCGTTCTTTTGTAAACTCCATGTTAAAGAAGCGTTTTGGGTAAAATCGTTTCATTTATCGTAGGTGTTTTGACTTGTTGTTCTTGACATTATTATTACTTATATCATGATTTACTTACTTCCCGAATATAAAATATGATTTATATATCATATATATTCAGTATATATATATATATATAATAGATAGATAAATGAAATGAAAAACACCGTTCATGGAGACGGTAGTCCGTACGTACGCATGAACGCTGTTTTCCTTTCCTTATTGTCTTGAATGGAAGTAAGTTGATGACATACATAAATCTAGTAGCTTTATAATGTCATATATTTCATTATTTTTTCTTATATATACTTTATAATCATTCTTAAATGGTTAACATGGAGAATGAATCTCATCGCGTCGTGGAGACGGTAGTCCGTACGTACGCACGAGCGATGATATCGTTCCCATGGTCGTGGAATTACGTTGAAGTGTATTTATAATATTTCAGTATCAATATCACTTTATAATAATCATATATAGTTACTCATTAAACCATTATACCCATCCTTCTAAGGTGGTGGTGGAAAATAGATTACACCACGGCGTGGAGACGGTATTCCGTACGTACGCACGCGCGGTGATTTCATTTTTTCCATAGGATGGATAGAAGGTGAATTAGGGTTGTTTCATATTTATAATAACATATCAGTATGTAAGTAATACTGATGTTATTGCTTTGTTATGAAACAACTAAAGAAGAAGAAGTTGAAGAAGAAAGAAATTGAAAAGATCGGTAATGGTTATTACCTCTTCTTTGAAACGCCTCTTTGAATCCTCCACCTAGGGAACTAAGATTGGTCTTTGAAGAAGACCAGGACCTCTAGGATTATTCTAGGGAAGTGGAGAAGGGATTTTGGCAGAGGTTGGCCGAGCTGGAGTGCTCAAATTGGTGTGAGGAGGAAGGGGGAGGAGGTGCCCTTTTATAAGGGAGGAGAGGGGCACCTTAGGAATATCTCAAAATATTATTATATATTAAAGTCAAAATCGGTTTATAATGGTTCCAAAGGGTCTTATTTCGAAGCTAAAGTGGGGATGGATCGAAATCATATCAACCAATAGGATTTAGACAAGTTTATGATATTATTTTAACCTTATCAATTAGATTTAACTCTATGTTAAATAATTTAACTTTTACCGTGTCTTTTTGTTTTCTTTCACTATATGGTTAATACACTTACTATAACATGCCAAACGAACCCCAAATTGTTTATTACTAATACCTATATCATTTGGCCGAACCTTAGATTTTTAGGAATAAAATAACAATTAATAATATAATATTTGATTTAAAAACTATTTTGTGTCAATTTTGACACTATTTGATATATGATTTTTGTGAAAGTCATAACAGAATTATATGTTCGAACCAAGTTGATTACATAAACACTAATATATCATAGTTACCTAGAAAATTAGTGGAATTCATAAAAAGTTTCAAATTACATTTATTTTGGTGTTTATAACATCAATTATGTCAATATTTCATAAATAAGATAATTACTGCATCATCATTGTGTCATAATAAATTAAATTATCTAATGTCTAAAAATTACAAATAAAGTACCATTATGTAGGAAATCTTTTTATCTTTCTAATGAATATTTATAGGTGAATTTATCTTATGTATAACCCCATATTAAAAATTATTTACTTATTAAACTTTGATTTTAACTATTTTAACCCTTCTTTAAATAAATTAATAATAAATGTCCTAATCTAATCCAAGTGGGCCTAAATGGTCATATTTTATTCATAAGGTTGTTTTTGGTCGAATTACACTTATCTAATAGAATTAGGACATGTGTTAGGGTAATAGTAATATCATATTTACCCTTAGTTACCCTATTTACTATTAACCGCGGAAAAAAAAATAAAAAGTTACTCTTCACCAAAAAATTATTTTCATCTCATTGAACCACATTTTACTTACTGACATCAACCGTGTCTCTCGGATTTTTGAAATTCCATTCACATAAGTGGTAAAATTAAGTTTTATGAAAAATTCAGTTTTTTTAACTACCACTTAGTAGTTTCACTATTCATCAAAAATTGATGTTTTTCAGAACAATGCCAAAATTTCATCCTAAGCTATATTTTATATTCCGAATTCAAAAATAAAGTCTATTTTACCAAATTCATAACATAGATGTTTCATTAATTATTTTTATAATTAAATCCCGCTGTTAAAACAAATAGCGTGTTTTTAAGAAACAATATCTATCAAAAGATTGACATTTGATTATGTCTGGTTTAAATGTGAAATTACAACCAATGACCAACATTGTATTAAATTGTAAAAATATATTCTAAATATACTTTAAAACCACTCAAATTAATAATTTATCACTATTAATTATTTCGATTAAAAAAGTTGTTTTTTAATTAAAATTTAGTAATTTTCACTATTCATCAGAATATGAAAGTTATCCGAAATGTACCAAAATTTCACCTTAGGCTAAATTTGTAACGCCCCGACCCCAGTTACCTAGAGTCGGTGCATTACTTCGTAACATTGGCATGATCACAAGAAAGATCAAATCTCGAAAGACCGATTGGTTTAGTAGCCTTGGAAACACTAGATATATTCATAAGTTTTACATTACATCATAAAATGAAAAACTACTACAACAACATAATGTTTTCACAGTCCACACTATAATCCCCTCATAATATCCCTGCAGGTCATTCATAACTTATGTCTTCACTTCCTGGGAAAAATAAAACATAGAAAAGGGGTGAGCTCAAATGCCCAGTAAGGATAACAATATAGCGGAAACTTTCATAAATAAGAATAAACATTTAAGGCAATGTATAACTAAAACAAAAGCCTTTTAAACATGAACATTCAACATGGTATGGCATAAATAAAATGAAATAATGCCATTTACTTATTCACATGGATATTCTACTAATCGAATAATCACATGCAAAAATCAATAACCACTTTCATAATGTTGGAATGCATAATGTCAAACGTTAATTTAATTGTCTAGGCCTCATCCCAAGACCTAGGGGTTACTTTTAACCGGAACCCAACCCGGAGTGCCTCTAATAACCGGACACCAACCCGGAGTGCCTCTAATAACCGGAGACCAAACCGGAGGGCTTACTTTTACCAGTCCCTAACCTGGAGGGCTTATTTTAACCAGTCCCCAACCTGGAGGGCTTACTTTAACCAGTCCCCAACCTGGAGGGCTTACTTTTACCGGTCCCCAACCCGGAACATACTTGTTCAGCACATTCATCTGGAGAAATGTTTGAAATATAACATAAACATTCGGATTAAAAATAACTTCTGAAATGTCAACACTTTAAACATAAACCATGAGTGATATAAAAATAGCACATCCACAGTCAAACATAACTCATTCGATACAATATGGAAGATTGTATTGTATCACATTGACCTCAATCAAGAATAATGAAGGATGTTGACATAGATGAAATCAAAATTCTTTTTAGAGAAATATCTCTTCCTATTTTTGAAATCATTTAAGAGCCATATAAAATAAAACATTTTCTTGAAAATATTCTTATAAGCTTGTAAAGGAAGCTTTGACGATTTTATAACGGCGGAAAATAACCGCACCCGCCGTATAAGTTAAAAAAACATTCTTATCTTAATTCTGTCGAAAAGGTTAAAAAGGACCTTGTTTTGAAAACGACGGAAAGATTCCTTTATAAACCTCTTACAAAAAGTCAAACAAGGGTATAAATGAATTTAACCCATATTCTTGTAAATAATAAATATGTTTTGAAATACATTTCGAAGAAACATGGATGTGGATGATAAAGAAATCCCAGTAGATTATTACGTATAATCAACCTCGGATAATGAAGAGATTGTGAAATAACTCTTACCTTGTACTTTTCCTTGGTTGGGGTAGGTTAACCTCCTGTATAATGGTGAAATAATTGTTATTAAATTATACAAGAATCATATATATTAATATGATATCATATATGATCTTTTAATATTGATTTGATAATAATATCTTAGTATTAACGCCGTTTCGGGTGTTAACTTACTCATTTTCTTTTATATGTTTTGTTACATAAGTCATGTTTGTTGTATCTTATTCATATCCAGAATGATATCAAGTCCTTAAACATCATTTTTAAATCATTAAATGATAATTATACTTGAATGGATACGATGGAGAATAAATCTCATCGCGTTCGTGGAGACGGTAGTCCGTACGTACGCACGAACGCTACTTCCATTTAATTTTTATTTTAAAAGAATACAATCTAAATAATACATAGGTATATTACTATTCCAGTATAATATAATATTTTATATATGTTACTTAAGTTCATTAACACCATCCTTTATACGTTCCATGTGTGGTATGAACGAGTCATATCATTTTAAGGGGGCGGTAGTCCGCACTTCCTCAAATGAAATTATCGTATGTATATACAACATGAAACGAATAATGGTATGAAATAAAATGGAATTACAGAAGCTTATATATAAAATATATATCATTAATATCATATTTAATTACAGTGCCATCATAATGGCCACCATGAAAGGCGGTAAGATGTTTTTGAACAATCATCGTTTCGTGAGGCGTTAGTTTGCCATCCACAGAAACATTATGTTCATCATCCATTAGATGAAGTTGTGTGTATGTGTAGTTTGAATACTTATTATAACAAAATCCTAGTATATTGAGGATACTGGTGTTGTTACAAAATAAGGGAAATAAAAAGAGTTTGGGGGTTGAAGAAGCAAAATAAATGAAAATAATTTAAGAGAAATCGTTACCTTTAATTTAGGTAACTCACTTTGGTTGGAACCAAAGGACTTCTTGAAATGCTTTATTCCTAAGGGGAAGCTTCAAGGAGGAGGATAGGGATGTGGGGAGCTTAGTTGGGCAGAGTTTGGACGAGCCAAGTGGCTTGAGAGGTGTGAGGAATGAGTAGAAGTGGTCTCCTTTTATAAGGGAGAGGAGGGGCTCTTTAGGAAAGAGTGAAAGTATTACTTTATAATATAATTGTATTCGGTTTATAATAGTCCAAAAATCATTGAGGTCGAAGATAAGATGACTCATATTCTAAATAACATCAACCAATAAGAATTGGACAGGTTTTAGATAATATTTTAATCATTATAATCTTATTTATTTAAATGATTTATTAATGAGGTAAACATTGCATCATTATTGTGTCATTAATAATTTAACTTATTTGATGTCTAAAAATTATAAATAAAATATCATCATGTAGGAAATCTTTTTATCTTTCTAATGAATATTTATAATCGAAAATCCAACATGTATAACCCTATGTAAAAATTGTTCTTCTAAAAGATGTAAGCTTATGCCATTTTTATTTTGATTTTAACTTTATTAATATAATGTGTCATTATCACTTACAAGTGGATCCATGGGGTCCCCAAATAGACCCAAAGATGCCCATGGTCGACCATGTATCAACCAATAGGGTTAAGACACGTTTTAGGGTAATTTAGTATTATTATAATATTATTTTTTAACCCTTATTTACCGGATTTACCATTAACCATGGTAAATAAAATATTTACCGCGGTAATTATTCAAAATGTCTAAAAATAAAAGTTACCTATTTACACAATTTGAACATCCTGATTCCAAATATGGAATCCATTTTTCTAAATTCAAAACACAGAAGTGGCAGAAATTAATTTAAAATTAATTCCCGCTGTCAAAACAAAAAGCGTGTTTTTAAGAGATAATAACTATCAAAAGATTGACACTTGTTTATGTTCGGTTTAATTGTAAAATTATGTCCAATGACAAACATTAAATTGAATTGTAAAAATATATTCTAAATATACTTTAAAACCACTCAAATTCATAATTTATCACTATTAATTATTTTGATTAAAAAAGTTTTTTTAAATTAAAATTTAGAAATTTTCACTATTCATCAAAATATGAAAGTTATCCGAAATGTACCAAAATTTCACCCTAGGCTAATTTCGATATTCCGAATCCAAAAATGAAGTCCATTTTGAAATATAAAATATATATGATTTCAAAAATTAGGTATTACTATTCACAACGGCTAGTTTAATTAGTTGTGGTGTGTGTTAGAACTCGAGGTTGCGTACAACACACGCTATTGTTTTATTCAAAGGAAAGCGTACCGTGGAAGCTTGGGATGTTTCATTTTAAATTTATTGATGTCCCCATTTAGTCAAAAAGTTTAAAATATTGTATTTAAAAAGGGTTAACTATTAAAAGTTGATAAAAGTGCAATACTGAAAATGAATTTGTTCTTGCATTATATCTAAGAAACTCATAATATGGATTCTAAAATTATAAGGATTATATAAAGTTTAAAATTTAGATAATACTATTCATAACCTCTTTTGAATGGATTTTTTTTTGTAAGTCATGGTGTGATTGAACTCAGTGTTGCGTGTAGTGAAAGTTATTGAATTATTTTGAAGAAATAACACACTATGAAATCTTGGGGTGTTACATTCTCCCCTCCTTCAATAAATTGCGTCCTCGCAATTTGAAATTGTTCTTCAAAAATAAAAGGTTGAAAATAGAAAATATATTTGTGGGAAAACCCACATCGGAAATTGGGTTACTAAAATTTAGTCTTAATATGAGGAAAAGAGAAATGAAAGGGTCACCACCAAATTATGATCTCGATTAGGAGAACATTGGTGGCAATTAGAGACATATAATTGGAGGAAAAAACGTAAATATTTATAGGTAGTGATTGAGGTCATCAATCACAAACAAATATAAAATTGAGGTCCTTAAATTCATCAATCTATGATGATTTGAAATACCATCGGTTCAACAAGACATAGGGTATTAAGATAACACATTTTTGACGTTTCAAAATATCTTAGTTGAAATCCCACACCGAAAAATGAATTAATGAGGCCTCTATTTAAAATAAAGAGTGGAAAGTATGAAGATTACCGAAAATAATACATACTAGGGTTCCATGTAGGAAAATATGGATATGGAGGAGAAATCTAACCATCAATTATCTAATGGAGAGTGGTAGTGAACATGGCTATGAAAAGGCCAACAATCCCAAAGCCATAAATTAGTGATGATTTAAGGTACCATCTAGGACACCATTTTTTTTCTAAGTTCCTTTTCTTAATGTTGTGGAATTTATTTATGAGATTGGCTAAGATTATAAGGAGGTATACATACTTTATAATTAGAGTTTTATCCATTAATAAATTTCTACCACAAACTCATCTTTCTCTCTAAAAGATAATAGAATGTATTTTTTTTCTTTATACTATTCGTACAGGGTTCCAAAATAAATGAATTTATAATTCATCTACTAGATCTTATAAAAAAACTACATTATTTAATCCAGGACATCTTGTGGGCCAGTGGTAGGTGATACACCCTTTTTGCCCTTCGGTTGCGAGTTCAAGTCTCAGAGCCTTGCCGGACACGACGGGTTGCCGCCCGACCTCCGGGTTGTCCTTTTATGGCAATCCAAAATAATCCAAACTAGAACTATCCAAAATACTTCTATCCAAACTCACAGTCCAACATTTATAAGGAAGGTAAACATAATGTAGATGCTTTTTACACCGTAATAGAATATGAATACTTTCATCATGTATTCTTTTAATATACTAAAACATCCTGAATTACCATATTCCTTATTGATTACATTCATGCTCCCTTATTCCATATAGAATGTTGGATATAATTCATTAATCCAAAAATGTTTTAAACCCCAACAATTATGGAATATACAAATCATTAATCAGTTCGAAGGTAGTCAAGAATATCCAATATAATTTATCCAAAACAATCATGTATTATTCCCAAATCACTACCTCGGTATCAGAACCATATTATGGTTTATCTTTCTCTCAACCATATATTTTCCAAAAATTTATCCTGTTATTGAGTCACTTTTCTTTGTTCCACACAATCTCAAGTCCTTAATAAAATAGTACTGCAGTACAATCCTTATATACTCCATAATTATTATAACAAGTACATTGTTGATACAACACTCATAATCAACATAAGAACTCTAATCATTCGTCTTCATCTGTGGTAGTATCATAACTTGATTATTATCCAATAGCATCATTTGCGGCATAGTCTGATGACTGGGACATAGGTTTGCGTAGTGTCCAAACTCCTTGCAAATGAAGCATTGTACATTTGAAACCATTTTCTTACCCTTGCAGTCACGTACTTTGTGCCCTTTTCCTCCACACTTATAACAAACTCCCATTCCTTTCAGGAAAGTTCCAGGGTGTTTCCTTCCACAGTTACCACATATGGGAAAATTCTTATTTTCCCTCTTCCCTTTATCCATCTTTCTCTCTTCTATCCTTTTCTTCTCTTGCTTCCCTTCAAAGCCATAGGACTCAGTAAACTCTTTATTTTCTTATCAACACATGATATTATTTCTCCATATGATGATAATACATGGAAGACTACTTCTCTTATAAATTATAGCTTAAGACCATGAAAGATATGATCCTTCCTTCTCTTTGGATCATGTGCATTTCTGGAGTTCTCATTCCTTCTACTGGGCGCCATTTCTAAACAATGGCATAAACTAGATCAGTTTATGAATCAAAATACATAATCCCATAATTATAAAACAGTTAACATAAATTGAACTATTTATGGATATGATCCATAATCATAAAAATGTTTTCTTTGAGGATGTATATACTTATAAACCCTTCATAATGGTTTGTAAAGAAAATGAGAAATATCCTAAGCATATCCCCCGGGAGTGTCGTAACCAAGAGTGCAGCAAGGCCCGTTGTCGTGCACCAGTTCCCGTTCGAGTCTAGCTCAAAGCGGTGTTTTCGGGTTTTACCCCTAGGTACATCTGTGCCAGAGCCGCCTCTACCTGCTCGTATCCAGACAGGGATGTATTGTTTGGAAAACTCACAAAATCTCTACAATACCAAAATTCTAGGAAGTTCTTCTATACTAATCTTCAAAGTTAATCTCAGGTCTACGTGCTCTAATCAGAGTTTATCTAAATCTAGCTTCCAAGGTTTGTACTAAACTTCCTATGATTCCAACTGTAACGCCCCGACCCCAGT
The DNA here is from genome assembly GCA_963277665.1 of Viscum album. NCBI lineage: Eukaryota > Viridiplantae > Streptophyta > Magnoliopsida > Santalales > Viscaceae > Viscum > Viscum album. The sequence goes on from OY728165.1 coordinate 541,487,392, forward strand.
TACCTAGAGTCGGTGCATTACTTCGTAACATTGGCATGATCACAAGAAAGATCAAATCTCGAAAGACCGATTGGTTTAGTAGCCTTGGAAACACTAGATATATTCATAAGTTTTACATTACATCATAAAATGAAAAACTACTACAACAACATAATGTTTTCACAGTCCACACTATAATCCCCTCATAATATCCCTGCAGGTCATTCATAACATACGTCTTCACTTCCTGGGAAAAATAAAACATAGAAAAGGGGTGAGCTCAAATGCCCAGTAAGGATAACAATATAGCGGAAACTTTCATAAATAAGAATAAACATTTAAGGCAATGTATAACTAAAACAAAAGCCTTTTAAACATGAACTTTCAACATGGTATGGCATAAATAAAATGAAATAATGCCATTTACTTATTCACATGGATATTCTACTAATCGAATAATCACATGAAAAAATCAATAACCACTTTCATAATGTTGGAATGCATAATGTCAAACGTTAATTTCATTGTCTAGGCCTCATCCCAAGACCTAGGGGTTACTTTTAACCGGAACCCAACCCGGAGTGCCTCTAACAACCGGACACCAACCCGGAGTGCCTCTAATAACAGGAGACCAAACCGGAGGGCTTACTTTTACCAGTCCCTAACCTGGAGGGCTTACTTTAACCAGTCCCCAACCTGGAGGGCTTACTTTAACCAGTCCCCAACCTGGAGGGCTTACTTTTACCGGTCCCCAACCCGGAACATACTTGTTCAGCACATTCATCTGGAGAAAAGTTTGAAATATAACATAAACATTCGGATTAAAAATAACTTCTGAAATGTCAACACTTTAAACATAAACCATGAGTGATATAAAAATAGCACATCCACAGTCAAACATAACTCATTCGATACAATATGGAAGATTGTATTGTATCACATTGACCTCAATCAAGAATAATGAAGGATGTTGACATAGATGAAATCAAAATTCTATTTAGAGAAATATCTCTTCCTATTTTTGAAATCATTTAAGAGCCATATAAAATAAAACATTTTCTTGAAAATATTCTTATAAGCTTGTAAGGGAAGCTTTGACGATTTTATAACGGCGGAAAATAACCGCACCCGCCGTATAAGTTAAAAAAACATTCTTATCTTAATTCTGTCGAAAAGGTTAAAAAGGACCTTGTTTTGAAAACGACGGAAAGATTTCTTTATAAACCTCTTACAAAAATTCAAACAAGGGTATAAATGAATTTAACCCATATTCTTGTAAATAATAAATATGTTTTGAAATACATTTCGAAGAAACATGGATGTGGATGATAAAGAAATCCCAGTAGATTATTACGTATAATCAACCTCGGATAATGAAGAGATTGTGAAATAACCCTTACCTTGTACTTTTCCTTGGTTGGGGTAGGTTAACCTCCTGTATAATGGTGAAATAATTGTTATTAAATTATACAAGAATCATATATATTAATATGATATCATATATGATCTTTTAATATTGATTTGATAATAATATCTTCGTATTAACGCCGTTTCGGGTGTTAACTTACTCATTTTATTTTATATGTTTTGTTACATAAGTCATGTTTGTTGTATCTTATTCATATCCAGAATGATATCAAGTCCTTAAACATCCTTTTTAAATCATTAAATGATAATTATACTTGAATGGATACGATGGAGAATAAATCTCATCGCGTTCGTGGAGACGGTAGTCCGTACGTACGCACGAACGCTACTTTCATTTAATTTTTATTTTAAAAGAATCCAATCCAAATAATACATAGGTATATTACTATTCCAGTATAATATAATATTTTATATATGTTACTTAAGTTCATTAACACCATCCTTTATACGTTCCATGTGTGGTATGAACGAGTCATATCATTTTAAGGGGGCGGTAGTCCGCACTTCCTCAAATGAAATTATCGTATGTATATACAACATGAAACGAATAATGGTATGAAATAAAATGGAATTACAGAAGCTTATATATAAAATATATATCATTAATATCATATTTAATTACAGTGCCATCATAATGTCCACCATGAGAGGCGGTAAGATGTTTTTGAACAATCATCGTTTCGGGAGGCGTTAGTTTGCCATCCACAGAAACATTATGTTCATCATCCATTAGATGGAGTTGTGTGTATGTGTAGTTTGAATACTTCTTATAACAACATCCTAGTATATTGAGGATACTGGTGTTGTTACAAAATAAGGGAAATAAAAAGAGTTTGGGGGTTGAAGAAGCAAAATAAATGAAAATAATTTAAGAGAAATCGTTACCTTTAATTTAGGTAACTCACTTTGGTTGGAACCAAAGGACTTCTTGAAATACTTTATTCCTAAGGAGAAGCTTCAAGGAGGAGGAGAGGGATGTGGGGAGCTTAGTTGGGCCGAGTTTGGACGAGCCAAGTGGCTTGAGAGGTGTGAGGAATGAGTAAAAGTGGTCTCCTTTTATAAGGGAGAGGAGGGGCTCTTTAGGAAAGAGTGAAAGTATTACATTATAATATATTTTTATTCGGTTTATAATGGTCCAAAAATCATTGAGGTCTAAGATAAGATGACTCATATTCTAAATAACATCAACCAATAAGAATTGGACAGGTTTTAGATAATATTTTAATCATTGTAATCTTATTTATTTAAATGATTTATTAATGAGGTAAACATTGCATCATTATTGTGTCATTAATAATTTAACTTATTTGATGTCTAAAAATTATAAATAAAATATCAACATGTAGGAAATCTTTTTATCTTTATAATGAATATTTATAATCGAAAATAAAACATGTATAACCCTATGTAAAAATTGTTCTTCTAAAAGATGTAAGCTTATGCCATTTTTATTTTTATTTTAACTTTATTAATATAATGTGTCATTATCACTTACAAGTGGATCCATGGGGTCCCCAAATAGACCCAATGATGCCCATGGTCGACCATTTATCAACCAATAGGGTTAAGACACGTTTTAGGGTAATTTAGTATTATTATAATATTATTTTTTAACCCTTATTTACCGGATTTACCCTTAACCATGGTAAATAAAATATTTACCGCGGTAATTATTCAAAATGTCTAAAAATAAAAGTTACCTATTTACACAATTTGAACATCCTGATTCCAAATATGGAATCCATTTTTCTAAATTCAAAACACAGAAGTGGCAGAAATTAATTTTAAATTAATTCCCGCTGTCAAAACAAAAAGCGTGTTTTTAAGAGATAATAACTATCAAAAGATTGACACTTGTTTATGTTCGGTTTAATTGTAAAATTATGTCCAATGACAAACATTAAATTGAATGGTAAAAATATATTCTAAATATACTTTAAAACCACTCAAATTCATAATTTATCACTATTAATTATTTTGATTAAAAAAGTTGTTTTTAATTAAAATTTAGAAATTTTCACTATTCATCAAAATATGAAAGTTATCCGAAATGTACCAAAATTTCACCCTTGGCTAATTTTGATATTCCGAATCCAAAAATGAAGTCCATTTTGAAATATAAAATATATATGATTTCAAAAATTAGGTATTACTATTCAAACCGGCTAGTTTAATTAGTTGTGGTGTGTGTTAGAACTCGAGGTTGCGTACAACACACGCTATTGTTTTATTCAAAGGAAAGCGTACCGTGGAAGCTTGGGATGTTTCATTTTAAATTTTTTGATGTCCCCATTTAGTCAAAAAGTTTAAAATATTGTATTTAAAAAGGGTTCACTATTAAAAGTTGATAAAAGTGCAATACTGAAAATGAATTTGTTCTTGCATTATATCTAAGAAACTCATAATATGGATTCTAAAATTATAAGGATTATATAAAGTTTAAAATTTAGATAATACTATTCATAACCTCTTTTGAATGGCTTTTTTTTTGTAAGTCATGGTGTGATTGAACTCGGTGTTGCGTGTAGTGCAAGTTATTGAATTATTTTGAAGAAATAACACACTATGAAATCTTGGGGTGTTACAAAATTCGATACTCCGAATCCAAAAATGAAATCCATTTTGAAAAATAAAATTTACAAAAATTCAAAAAGTGGTTATTACTATTCATAAAGGCTAGTTTTAATAACATTTTAATAGCATATCGCTGTTTAGTGAAACTCGTTATTGCGTACTACACACGCTATCGAGGAAGGTCGCGATTGCGTGTAATGCAAGGCAAGTCAAGGATGCATGTTGTGCAAGCTCCTTTTGGTGTAGCGTACAACACAAGACATTAGTGAAATAAAAAGAATATTTTTCATAAAATCTCGGGCTGTTACAAGGACATAGGGAGAAAGCTCTCCAATGAAGAACTTCATCCATGAAGAACGCTGGCAAGGAGCATCTTCGACTTCTTCCTCAGAATCACCTTGCAGAGGCAACTAGCATGGGACGTCATCAAAAATCGACATTCCCTCCTCAACTTCTTTAATGAACTGATGCACAAACCCAGTATTGGAAGTGTGCGGTGGACGTGACGAATAATGACAACTGTGTCTTTTTCCCTGCGACTTCGTCAACGAACAACGAGCTCATGTAGGGAATTTATTTGAATATGATATTATTCCTTTAATTCTTCACTTCTAAAGCAAATAATCATTGTAAATGATTTTCCTTGCTGGTTGGTAAATTGTTTTTACTAGAAGATGTGGGATGTTGCATTGATTTTTCTTATATCTTCTTTTCTTGTTAATTCCTTGAAATTCATGAAAGAATTGACCTGCTTGCTACCACCCTAAATGAGGAGGGTTTGGTCCAGACCAACATGTCCCAACCCCTCTGCCATTCGTGTTTTTGATGTTTTTTGGAATGGAAATGAGCCCACGGGACGCGAAATGCGACGAAGGCAACGACTGCACAACTCGCGGCCTCTGCGACCCATGCCACCCACTGGCCATGTCACCCGCCAGCCGAAGCGGCCAGAGCCACAGCGCACCCCATCCAAACCAGCATCGTTCATGTTTCACCCCAGCCATGCTTCCCTGGATGTGCCCTCCACCCATCGATCCAGCAGAACTGTCCCCGACAACCCTATCTGCTGGCCGAACAGGCTCCACTGCCTAGGGACAAACAGCGGATCCCTCCCAGCTGCTCATGCCTCCTGGCCTCCTGTGTCCTCCCATCCACCTGGGCCTTATGGCTAAATAGGCTCCCGGCCGAGCCGGCCTCCCGAGCTCCCGATATCCTTACCACCCGCACCCACCCGACAGCCTGTGACTCTCGGCCAAACCAACTCTCGGCCGAGCCCGCCTCCCGAGCCCCCGGCCGTACCGCTCCCCCGCGGTACGCTAGCCAATCCAGCCTCCCGCGCCCCTCATGGTGCCCCGGCCGAGCTGGACTCCCATGCCCCTCACGATACCCTCTAGTATGAACCTCCCTCATGTCAAACTGTGGCCGATCCGTGCCCTCACGTCCGGTCCACGCTATCGCGGCCCTCCGCGACCCCTCACGGCCGGCTCGGATGGGCCCAGCGGTCCAACCCCAACCAAATGGGATGTCGTACCTAATGGGCCTGGCCAGACCCAATGGGTTTAGGAAAGACGACACGGACCAGGTCGGCCCATGCTGGGTCGGGTACGGTCGGACTGGACCCGGGCCCAGTAAGACCCTTACTTTCTTCGGGACATATCATTGGTACCAGACGTCTATTTGACGAATTACAAGTGGCGCTGGTAATATTGGAGGATGATGGTCCCTTTGATTATACCCCACTAGAATTTGGGTTATAGTTGAGATGCGGTCAGGTTGGATCATGCATGAATCCAACAGGACCCCCGTGACTAAAAGGCTAATAACACACAGACCGGGCATCCGATTGACGCGTTTTCAGTTGCGTTAAGACCCCTATGGTGTGGCAGACCTTCGGGATACTTCTTCGTGGGACTTTGTAGCATTTGGAGCATTTACCAGTAGATTATTTTGTAGATTCATCGAAGATGAGCGATTATTTTTGCTGGATCCTAGTAGCTAGCTGAGACTTGATGACTACTGACCGATTGACTCGGAGTGACTCATATGTCCCTGTGGGGAGCGCCTGGTTGATGCGGAAGACCCAAGGCGGAGGAGGGTCTAGTTGTGGTGGTAGAACTACGGTACTCAATAGGAGGAGTACCACAATAGTTTATAAGTGGGAGTGCCAGGTTGTGGCGGCTGACCTATAGTGGGGAGCACCTCTGTGTGATGCATCAGACACATAATACTCGAGAGGAAGAGTACCTCAACTGTCCATGGTTTTTGGGAAGCGTAGTGGTGTCATGGCAGGGAAACTTTACTAGATAAAGGAGGATTTCTCCTACATCCAATGATTCGATAATGTTAATAAAAATCCTAGTCGATCTGAGTCAGTAACTATTGTGTTTATCTAATGTTTGAGATAGATTACATGATAACATAAGAATATGTATGGGAATATACCCAAGTAAGTTTATCTTATGATTTAATACTTTTTGTTTTATCCTTATTGGATTTCTTAGACCTTGAAGGTATCTTGGTCCCTACATATTATCGTTATACTCACCCATGCACAGGCTATGCCCGCACCTCATTGCGTTGGATGCAGATGACGGACTGCGCTGACCGAAGATTAAAGTACCAGGACTGGACGGTACCCGAAGGAGGACATTACGGTGTGTCGGTACATATAGGAGATATATGGATGTGGAGTAATTAAGAGGCTATCAATACTTACCCTTCAGGTAGGAACCTCAGAGGATGACCCAGTGACAATTTTTTTTTCATCAGTTGCACTTTCACTTTCCTGTACATTCTAGTTGGGCTTGAATTCTCACACCTTTTTACTTACTGTACACACATGTAGGTTAATCAGTTTACTCATGATCATATCTGATGTGTGCGTTTACATTTTGTAAAGGCAATGCCTTCTCAGTTTTAGGGAATTGCACCATTGGTGCTAGTCACTAGCCCCTGGCCTATGGATGGCGGGTTTGGGGTAGTCACGACATGGGCCCCGGGGGACGGGTCGTGATAATAATAACTATCTTCCACTACATGTGATACATCCTATAGAGAGAATCCAATACTATTGAAATCATAAATCATACAAGAATTACCATCAATTTCATTGAAACTACAAAAAAATTTAAAAAAAATCGACATTATTTCCTAAAACACCATTAAGTACATCGATACACTATACAGTTGAATTTTAGATTTCACAATTTTTCATTATTCATTATTAATCATCATCATGATTGTAGTTCCCTATAAATGTGTTTTCAATATAAATCTACTCTAAACCATAATATATGTAATGTTAATACAAAAAAATGAAACCCCACCATTAATGAAAAAATAGGAAAACAAAATGAGTCACAAACAATCCGACCAAACTAGGCTATAAATCCATCCCAACCATCACAAAATTAATTTTTTATATCTATCTCCTTCTTATAAAAAATTTAACTCCCATCCTAAGAAAATCTATAGAAGTACATACCAACGTCAATAAAACCATTAACCAGAAAACCGATTGTATTATCTAATATCACATATACATAAAAGTGTGAAAAATTATAATAATCAATGAAATGATCCAAAAACACACATTAAAGAAAATTATTTGACACTGTTGAAATTTAGTTAGTGAAAGAATACTGGTTTCAATCTTCAAAAATAGTGAATGAAAAAGTTAAATCATTACCATGAAAAAACACATTTTAAACATTTCTAATCATTCATGTGTTATAAATTAAAATACCGTCAATTATTCAATATTATATAAATGAAAAAAGAATATTTCTATAGGAAATTATATAGATGGAAATCATTTATATTAAAATATAAAACCTTTTTAAGTTGTATCCTCTTAAAATCTACAGAACATATAAAAAAATGAATTTTATTTTTTTACATAAGGAAATATATTTCCAATAGGGAACAATATTTTTATTGAAAAATGACAAGAGAATACCAAACATTAAAACCCACATTATTATAAATCATCAATAAATATATAAAATTTTCACGCTCAAATTGATAATATATTTTCATAATCATTTCACTATAATTGGTTTTTTTTAATATACCCATTAAATTAACTACATTTTCTTGTAATCATTAATAATATATAAGTATTTCATCCACTACTACATAATGTGATTTACATTTAATTAATCAATCCATCAAATAAATCTAGTTAATATATGAAATTTTAATCTCAATGATTTATTTACCCTTTTAGACTATCATTCCTTGAAATATATCATATTGGAAAATTGGTAAATGGTTATATAAATCCTATATATTTATCCGTCCATCATATAATATCTTAAAATACTATTAATATAAAAATATTAAGATAAAAAACATCAAAACATGAAAACCAATTTTTTCATATAATATACAATTTTCAACATTTAGATGTAAATTTTATTTTTTCCTTCCTAATGGTATATTCGGTTACTAGATTAATTGAATTTTTCAAGAACTCACTATGAAAAAAATTTATAAATTTTTCTATGAAGAATAATTTTTTTACATTTCATAGTTTCTTATTATCCATTTTATTCATGTGAAAGAATATTCATCATATATATTCCAATAATTTCAAAGTTGACATTCCGCTACATATTATAAGAATACATTATTAAAATTATCAATGTATAAGACAGATATTTAGGAAATAATGAAATTATCGATACACTCACATAATCCGGGAAAATTAAATCATAAAAACTATGAAAAATTATGATAAACTATAATAATGACTATAAAATCCTCACCTTCACATCCTTTAAATATCAAAATATGATCTTAATGATAGTTTTCAGTCATATCTGAAGACAGAAAACATGTTATATGTTTATTACATAGATTAATTACATTTCATCCAAATTAATCACATCAATTATATTGTAAGAGAACCCAATATTAGTTCATCTACATATCCTATGTGTCGACCCCACGAATAGAGTTGTCATTTCAATGGATTTAAAAATATTATGGTCTTTATGTTGGATAACATGGGGCACTAGTCGAATGTTTCCTAACCAATTTCCCATTTTATATCACGAATGACGTTTGGTTGAAATTGATTCCAAATAATACACATATATCCTCCCTAGTTCCTAACTCAATTATCCTTCCTAACACACATTCACAGATCTTATCTAAAAATGTCAAAACCACCCACGATTGGAACCCCACCAAACACTATTGTGAAACTGTAGATGACCCATGAATCCCTCCCCAAATAGGCCATCAATGTGATTCTATAAATGATGGAAGAAATTATTTATATAGGATGTATTTACCTCATTAATACTGATAAAATATATAATAGGAAACCAAAAATAAAATCAATGAAATATATAATTTAAATTGATCCAATAATTTTAAAAAATATATATAAAAACATTAACCCTTTTCTATTTCCAAAAGAAAATCATATGGTAAATCTTTTGAATAGCACTGAGGCCAAGCTGAAAAATATCATTCTGAATCAGTAAAAATGATAAAAAGTAAAAAAATATTTCGTATATATTTCTTGGAGAATAAATGTATACTTATTAATATTATTCTCTAGAGAAGTCAGGAAAATAGTGGTGAAACATTCAAATTCTTTACAAATTACCTAGAAAAACTAACTGACAACTATAATAGGTGAACTAACATAAACTCACAATTGATCACTCACTAAAAATAGAATCTACATATAATTACACATTAATGGAACCATATATCATTTTTTACACCAAAAAAACTAGAAATTTGTTAGATCACACTTATAGATAAAAAATTTCTTATTTGTTCATCGCATTAATACCCATCGAATCACATAATATGTATATATCAAGACACTAAATGTGTGTTTAAAAATATATAACTAATTTCCCCATCCTATTCAATGTCCATAATTTACATTTTAATAATTTTATAACCAAATAAATATTTCAATTTTCTTCACAATATTGATCCCATAACATAAGATAAATCTACCACATGTTTTCCTCATATCGTGAATAATCCACACTGTGTACCATAATAAATTATACTTTACTATATTAAGTTTTATATAATGTACTATATCTTTTATAAATCATTTCATGTATGGTATTAAATTAATAGATCTATAATTTTTTATACCAAATCTAATTATTATTCCTGAATGATACAATAGAAATCCATCAATTACATCAAATACCCATATGTTGGAGAAAATATGTACAACCAAAAATCATTTTTCTTCATTAGAATCCATCATAAATAGGTTGAATATGAAATAATAAGGAATATAATATTATATTATATAGACATACATACACAGAAGCACAAATTAATGTTCATATAAAATTATACTCTCTAAAGAAAATTGATCTTCTCGGACTCATGAAACATAGAATCAATTGTAATATTAAATTTTTTATTGAATACATGTTTTCTTGAAGGATCTAATAGGTTATTATTATTAAAATATGACATATAATAATATATTTAATTTAATATCATATTATATTTAGTGATCATATTAAGTTCACATTAATAGTCGATTCATAGTATCCCTTGAAATTACACATTATCCCACTATAAGGTTTCCTATAGAAATGAAAAGAAATAATGGTGACCTCAGATGCCCAGTAAGGAGTTGAATAAAACAAAATCATGTGTAAAAATAAAAAAACATAACATATAATAAATATTAAACAGAACAACAAGAATCTATAGTAAACTAAGTCATTCTTTATTTTTTACCCAATGACAACAAATGGAATCATGAATAACAATAACCATTGATATCATTATAATTGACAGCATATTTTTAAACATCAAATTTTATTGTAAAGACCTTATATGAAATTTTTATCTCATCATGGGTCGTGGCATAAAAAACAACTAATTTTATCCCCTAAAAAATGTCAATGCATGAAGAGGAAATATAATTCTATGCACTACTCACCGCCCAATTAAGTGTTATAAATTCACTATAAGAGTTATTTAGATATTGAACACCTTTCACTAATGAAAAATTTGGCCGAATGAAAACATGTATATCTATATAATAAAAAATATGAAATTAAATACATCCCCATTCAATATAATAATAATGATATATGGTAGAACAAATCTTAATAAATATTGAAGTCATATGGTATAGAAAATGTTACGTAAATTACTGTTGATATAGAAATATAATGGAGATGGTATATTCAATGTGAATGACTATCTAGAAAAGATAGTAAGTGGTTTTAAAAATATGCACTCATAGGGTAAAAATTAAGTCATTGAAAACACAATTAATTTAGATTCGTGAAAAGTGTATGAATACTCCAAAAAATATCCCATGGTAGTGTGTAGTCTTGGGCATTTTAATTTTACATCAGGATAATGATTGAGACATTCCCCTAGAAACCCTTTTTTATGTTATTACCATATAGTTTATCTGTTCTATATATGTGTCAAAGTTGTAGTATCCATATTGGGATTTATTATCATTGAAAATATAGACACTTTTACCTTATCTAAATATATTATTTTTTCCATTATATAAATTTTTGAAATTGAAAAACGGTTTTTGTAACACACGAGTAAAAAAAATTGTTGGACAATTAAAAATATTGAAAAGTGAATACCTAAATTTCATGAGTAATAATGGATAATTATTCCCTGACAATGTATTAATAATATATATAAATATATGTGGTGAATATAAGATTAGTCCCAAATATTGAAAATTGTTAACAAAAATACAATTATGGAATGGGATTCAATTCAATGGAAATATCTTGATATTGAAGGCTTTAAACAGATATTAAAATACTATGAATAATTTAATTTCTATATATAAAATCTCAAGTTGTCCTTAGATACTCCACATAATGAAAATTAGGATCATAATTTTGAACAACTCTCATGAATTTAATTTAAGAATGAAAAAACATATATATTATATTGACTATAATGAATGTACATTAAAATCATGTATCAAAAATATTTTTATATTAATAATTTTTTTATGATTATTTCACATATCTATTTTTACTCACACACCTAATAAAAAGACATTCTCTACATGAATTCTTTTTTAATTTCCACATTAAGTGATTATAATTATTATTTGTTGTATTAAAATAACAATAGTGTTGTTTATATTCACTGATCATAAAATATTTATCCATAATAGGTTCATAAGGACATTTTTTATTTGATAATAATTTAATATTTATAAATACTATTCATTATTGTTTAATCTTTCACTCTGGAGATGAAATTGATAACAAACTTTTTTTAGTGATTAATGACGATCAAGGGTTGTTTTATTAATTGAAAAATTTAATATTTATACAATATATACATTGTCAGAAAATTTATTATATATATTCTTTTAATAATATAATACAAATAATTGTATTATTATATTCATCGGTAATATAAATTCATAGTAATTTTAATGTAATGTTTAAACTGAGAAATAAAAAAATATACAATGGTTTACCGAGTGATTATGGAGTAGTGTTATTGTAAAATCATTATAATAAAATTATTAAAATCACATTTATAGTTCATAAGTCATATACATATATATATATCATGGCTTTATAGTATGATTTTATGCATTTGAAAAAATTAAAAATATTAAAAAATATGTCATCATCATAATATATTTATTTTAAAAGATGTAATTAATTATTATAATTTGATAAATATATCATTATTTTTTTATATAATCTTCCGTGTAGAACTATAACTATATAGTAAACATTATATTTATCCTTTAATATCATTTTTAGGTCTAACCATTTTATTATTTGTTGAAAAATGAAACATGTTTCTTCATGGATATGATAGACCACACACAACATGAGGAATAATTATCTTTTCCTTATTGTATGGGGAATAAAAATACACCATGATAATTCCCATCACATAGTAAAATTATATTATATTACTTACACTAATATAATTTTTTTTAGTTTTACTATATATAATAACTAGACATTATGAATAAATTTTTCTACTATTTTTAAATAGAATTAACATTTGAGGATATTTTTAGTTTAGTGTTTTCAAGGATTTTGAACAATTCTTAAAAAGTAGACCCATACATTAAATGGTGATAGTTATACTCATTATCCACTTTTTTCTCCATATTAAACCCTTTTAAAATAAAACATGACATCTTTTTGAGGCACATCTTCAATTCTTTCATCTTGGAAAATTCTTGTCCAAACCAATATTAAGTCCTATAAAACATTTAAAAAATATGGATGAACACAAAATGCTCAGTAAGGGATATATAAATGAAGAAATAGTTTTTCCATTGATAAAAATTAAAATCCATGTGTAATTTATCAGAAAGTAATATTTTTCACCCATAATAAGTTGTAAATAAATTCCATTGAAAATATTATGGCTTCATACTTTTCTTAATAAAACGATTATAATAAATCCAATAGTAAGCATAGAAACTATATAAAGTTACTTTTGAACATAATTAGACATAAATAAAATAACCATGTTGTAGAAATTTATACATGTCTCTCTTGGAAATGGAATAGTCATACAACTGACTTCCATACTAAATTCATGGAGGTTATACCATAACCATCCATCAATAATTTATCACACAACCACCCATCATGGGTTTATCATGTATCCACTAGTAATATTTCCATGTACTATTATATAATCATAGAACATAAAGAATTGTTAAATTCATAATTTCACTCATAAAATTTCATGTCCAATTATAAGAAATAATTTCATGACATTGAAATAATCAATAATTTTTTTTTAAAAAAAATTAAATTTCAAAATACACATAAATGGTAATACAGGGGTTTCATTTATTTTTAATAAAATGAAGTCTTAAATAGGAATCCATATATCAAATAACAGTTACGGTGGAAGAGAAGTTGTTATCACTATATACGACAAAAACAACATTCTTTTTGTCGTTCGTCAAAACATTCCAAAAAAAACATGTAAAAAGAATAATTTTGAAATACATTGAATGAATTTTATAATAGATAGAAAATTTACCTTTTTGACTTTTTTATAAAAAAAAATAATTAGGTAAATAGTATCAAGAATAATGACATGAATAAAAAAATTATTAATTCAATCCATAAACATTCCATGTTTCCCATACAACATTTATCAATTAAATATTAAACACCACAGAATATTTATCACCACATTAAATTAGAAGATAATAAATAAATTAATGACATGTTTGGTCCATGTTTCTGTATATACAACTAATAATATAAATTTGGTCTATAACATGAAACTATGCTTTAATGGAAGGAGATTGAGAAGAAGTCCCTTACATTGAGTATGACTCACCACAAGCAATCCTTATCTTCCTGAATTACAAATATAGTTTAATTATATATATTATTGAGCACTATTTTTAATTTATATTTCTTTTTTATAACTATTTAACATGCTATAAGAATAAATTATTTAATTACGTTCATATTAGGCGTTTAGACAATACTAAGTACTTGATTTAAAAATAAATTTTGTATTATGTATGTAGTCAATGTGTTAATAATTCCATAATCTCAAGAATAATATTCATTATGTTTTTATCATATTTATACATCAATTATACTTTTAAATAAGAAAATTTTGTTTGGTTATGAATAATGAAGAGAATTATAATCCTGGAGACGGAAAATTGTACGTTTGTAAGAGTAATGTTAATATATTTCAATGATCATTATGGAGAGAAATTAAGTTTTATTTTATATATAAATTATGATAATATTATAATTAATACCATAATAATAATTTAAATTTCGTTATATATATTATCAATGTGATGTTGTGATTGAAAATTATTCACATCGCTTTGGGGATGTGATAGTTCACACGTATGCACGAATGACATTATCATTTTTATATGGATAAAAAGTGTGAATGTAATTGATATAATATTATCTTATATTGAAATAAATGTCCTTAATATCATATATAAACAATAATTCTATATTTATAACCAGTCATGAGAGTCGTTTATGAAAAATGAATTATATCAGTTCATGTCGGTGATAGTTTACATGTACAGGCAAACAATTAATTTTTTTCCCATTTGATTGAAGCATAGATGTATTTAGGCAACGATATTAACATCATAAAATGTAATTATTATGAGGATACTATATTTATTATTTAATCATGGTGGATAATGATTTGAAGGATGATTGTGAATAATATAAAATACAAACACTTAATAAAAAATGTTGCCACTTCTTCGGACAATCTCTAATGATTAACAACTTATCACTTATAATGAGGGTGTTATAGACAAACTATGGCCTCTATAATGTAATTATAGAATCTATGAAGGAGGTTTTTTTTGATTTGGGGCAATCCAAAAGATTTTTAATTGATTAACTGAGAATAATAGGTTCCCAATTATATGATAGGGGAGGGTTAGTCTTAGAATTCATCAAAATATTAACAAAATAGAAGTTAATATTCATGTAAAAAATGGATCAAAACTGATTTATCTCAATTATATCATGATTATAGGTTAATGTAATTTAATAGAATTAAAACTCAATAAGTTTTGACTATTTTTAATACTTATATTTTTTAACGCTTATTAATTTCTTCCATAATATCATATAGATTTTATATTGAGGGTTAATATAATTACAATAAAATGAAAAAAGACTAATAAATGTGTCATATATGGTATTATAATACATGTCAGAACTATTTGGAAAAAAAATTTAATTTTACAAATTCTCTATCATCTAATGAAATATTTTATATTTAAAAATATAATTATTTCCAATTTTGATTCTATTTAATTTTTTACTTTTTAATAATATCATAAATTCATGATATATTCGAACAAACACTTTTAAATCATCAATAACATGTAAAAGTAATCTATAAAATTTACTGTTGAAATTAATTAAATCAAAATTTAATTATATATATTTTTAATATAATATATTTTATTCTTCTATTAATGAACTAATTACAACATCATTGTTGTTTCACAATTTAATTTATATATTTCTTCCATAAAAACTATAAATAAATTATACTGATGTATTAATAATTATTTATATGTAAATAATATTTATATTTGATGATAAACCCTATATAACCCTATATTAAAAATGCATTTCTTGTTAAAAACAATGTTGTGAAAAATTGTTTTCTCATTGAATATAATATTATAAATACATAATGGACATCAAAGTGGCCCAAGGTGGTCCTATAATAGACCCAAGGATGTTATTGGTCATAAAATACACAAAAAATTAAATTATTACATGTTTTATTATGATTTTATATTATTTATAATATTATTTTTTACCAATATTTACCGGATTTACCCTAAACCGTTGTAATGATAATATTTACTAATGTAACTAATTATAATTTCCCTAAAAAAATGAATATATATACAGTTTCAAGATCTCATTATACCAAACATGGAATCATTTTTTTGAAAATTAAAATTGGAAATTTTTTAGAAATTAATTAAAAATTGTAACTGATAATGGAATGAGAATATGGGGTTTTAAATTAAATCCATCAAAAGGTCACAATGTTTTATATCCAATTTAACTATGAAATTTAATTTAATGAAATTAATTTTATTAAATAATAAAATATAGTCTAATAATACATTATAAGAAATTTATATTAAAATCTAACTATATAAATAAATTATATGAAAAAACAGTTTTGAATTTAAATGTATTATTCTATCCATATTCATTAAGAAATAAATCTTATCAAAAAATATAAATAATTAATAAAATGTAAATTTTTTTACTAATATTTCATATAATATGTTTATTATGTCATTTATAACTTATAAATGTTTAAAAAATAGATTCAAAATGTTTTCTCCATCAAAATGTGTTAAAACTACATTTTTTTGGAAAATAATATTTTTTGCATTAAATTATTTCTTATCTCATGTACCAAAAAATTATAATATTAAATCGAAAAATAATATTTAATATATTTCATATATAATTTCATAATATAATGTATAACGATTTATTTATTATTTTAAAGGAATAAACCACACTTTTCAATATTTAATTATTTTTTCAGAAAACATTTCTTTTTATTTAAAAATTGTTTTAAATTCATATATAATTAATTTTTCATCACAGAATTAATTATATATACATTTGTATGAAAATTTTTATAATTCAGTTAGTATTTTCCATTCCCCCTAATGGCTATGATATAATAATAATATTTAAATAATAATATTTAGATGTTCCTTTAATCTCAATGTGTCAAGTAATGTACAGTATCAGACATAGTGTTTCCTTTTAAAAACAGGGAATTTTAAATTCCCCCCCCCCACCTTGATAAATTTTAACCTCATAATTTTAAATCAGGATAAAAAAATAGGTGTTTGAAATTTCAAATGGTCTTTCTTCAAACCTCGCATTGGGAAAAAGATTAATGAATCTTCCACCTAAAAATAATGAAATAAAAGAACAAATTAAAAAATAGACAACACATAGAATTGTTCCATGTAAGAATACATGGATATAGATGTGAATACTAACAAAAATGTTGTGATGGAGAGTGATATAAAATACGGTTAAGATAATTATGATAATAAAAAAATCCATAAATCTTTGATGGGTTAAATGGTCATTGATTTTTAGCTAGGAGAAGAAAAATAAATAACCTATTTTTTTCAAAGTCATTTTCATATATTTTATGAATTATTTTTTAATTTCAACTATGTAGATAAAGAATTATACTTAATAAAATGTAGAGTTTCATCTATTAAACAATTTACACTAAAAAACCATTCTTTTTCACCAAATGATCTGTATTTAAAATGATTTTTTCACACTCAATTGACTATTGGAAACAAATAGAGAATCACATCATCCACACAATAAAACCCATTTATTTTAGTACTTTGAAACATTAACCAAATCAAGAATGGTTATGATATGAAAATACAAATCTAAAAAATGATTAAACCTTTATATGATGAAAAAATCATCAATATCCAAAATTCAACAGTAATACCAAAAGTTAAAAATTTTACATTCAACAAATAAATCCCCTAAAACTCATCATAAAATAAAAAACAATATTTTTAACCCAAAATTTATATTGATATGATAACTTATCCTTCTAAGATTAATTTTCTCATTTATCTTTAAATAAAATCAATCAATCTTACTGTATCATTCCAAAAATGTATATTCTAAATCACATATTATCCATGTATGGTATTCAATTCCATAAAAACCCGAATGACCAAAAAATAATATATTTCTCTAAAAGTTAATTCAATGGTTATTTCTCTAATAATATACTATAGTATTTTATTTACTGTGATAATATTGGGTTCATAAAATAGTGAACGACTTATGAAACTATATTCATCATTAAATTCGCCAAATAATTTTTCATTATGAAATAAATATTGTTCTTAAAATTAAATTATTTTTATTCTATGAAATAATTTATCTAAAAATAAAAATTAATACTCACCCAAAACATCATATATACCATTGGTATGAGATGAACCCTCGATGCCCATTTGTTGTAGATTAAAAACTATGTACCTTACAAGACATGATGGAATGTCACATATACTGTGTGTTCCATTTTTTAGAACATTAAAAAATATAACAAAATACCTTAAAATAGCCATAAAATATTTTCATCAAAAAATTTATCTCATAACATTGATTTTGCATCCAAAAATGTAATAAACCATAATTATGTTAAAAAATGAATGTCTCCATAAATTATATTAGGCATATTAATATTTATAAAACAATCATAAAATTGGTTTCTAAGACATTTATCTTATGATCATTCTTAAAATCATAGACTCAAAATTATATCCATAACTCCGAATAACACATCACAATATCAAAAGCTTTCTAAAACACTCATTGATACCAACTGAAAGAACTCCGCCTTAAAAATGAATTATTCTCAAGTTATTCATCTAGAATACACATTCAATGTTCATTATTGTTTAGACTTCTAGATAATTAATAAAAACTCTTAAAAATTAGACCAATACATTACATGTTCGCATGTAAACATATAATCCATATTTTCCACCAAAGGGAACACATTTAAAATAAAACCTAACTACTTTTCAATAAACATCTTTATTTTCTACATAATGAAAACTTATACGTCCATAGTAATTATAAATCCTATGAAAAAATTTGAAAACATTGGATAATCACAAAAATATTTGTATGGAATATAAACATAAGAAAACCATCAGTCTAATGATAAAAATTAATGCTCATGAAAACTATATCAAAAAGCAATATTTCCACCCCTAATAAGTTGAAAATATTTTCCATCGAAAATAATATCATTTAATAACTTTCTTAATATCTCATGATTACAATAAAACCCATTTAAATCATTGAAATACATAATGGCAACTTGGAAAATAATTATACTTAAATGGGTTAACCATTTGGTCCACTTACTTTAATGTCACTCTTATAAAAAGAATATCCATACTGCCGACATCCATACCCAATGAATTGTAAGATATAATATAACCACAAATATTTGGTTTATCATGTAACCACATGTCCTCGGTTTATCGTTTATCCACATGTCAAATTAAAATGTACAATTATATAATTATAAAATAAAATTGATTTCAAATTCATAATTTCAAACATTAGATTTCATTTATAATCAACAAAGATAATTTCAACATATTGAAATAGTCAATCAATTTTCAAAACCATTTTCAATATCATGATACCGTTAAAAGGGAATAAATATATTTCATTTCCTTTTATAACATGATAGTTAATAGTGGAATCCATATGTCAAATAATTCTCACAGTGGTGGTGATGTTGTTACTGTAATATATGATAAAAAACATTCCAACCAACATTTTTCAAAATGTTATATATAAAAATGTAAAAATATTCCATTTTAAAACTATTGAATGAAATAAATAATAAAAAAAAATTACTTTATATTACATTTATATCCATATAATAAAATATCTAAAATAATATTATTAATAATGTCATGGAGAAAAGTATTTTTAAATTAAATCATTAAACATTCATGGGGTCCCATACCACATTGAACATTTTAATAATAATACATAAATAATATTTAAAAATAATTAAAAACATGATACATAATAAAATTAATGACAATTTCATTCAAAGAATATGTATATAAAATGTGGTGTATTACATCAAACTATGCCTCAATGAAAGGAGATTGAGACAAAGTCCCTTACATTTATTTTGTCTCTTCGTGTACAAAATTAATCATCCTGAATATTATTTTAGGTTAATTATTTACATTATTTATTGATTTTTAAAATTTATTATTCCATTTTATCCACTTTTTAACATATTATAATAATTAATTAATTTTATAAATTCACATTGGATGTTTTCAAAATATTCGGTACTTCAGTCCAAAATACCATTGGTATTTTGTCAAAAGTAAAAGTGGTCATGAGTACATCATCAATAAAATAATATTCATGATATGTTTTTTGTATTTATACACCAATTATTCTTCAAAATAAATCCTTTTAGTATGGTTGTGAAAATTTAACAATGTTATGATCACAGAGACAATAATTTGTGCGTACACTTGAGTAATGTTTTTATTTTTCAATGATCATTATGGAAAAAAGTAAATTATTATTTTATAATTCCATGATAATTGTAACTTCATTAATATCATATTAATAATTAAAATTTACATTTATATATTATACAAGAGATGTGATGAATAAAAATGAATCACCTGGGTTCATGGATGTGATAGTTCATACGTATGCCCGAATGACATTATCACCTTTATGGTCATTGAAATTAAGAATATAATTGACCTATTATTCTATTATATTGCTAAATATGTCATTAATATAATATATATATATTTATTCAATCTATAAAAACAGTCCTGAAATATTTTTATGTAAAATGAATAATATCAGTTTGTGAGGTGATAGCCCATATATACGCACAAACGATTAATTCTTTTCCCATTTGATGGATGTGGATATGGATTTTGGAGAAGATATTTGTATAATAAAATATAATTATTTATATGATACAAGAGTTATAATCTCACCATGATCTAATAATTTTTCTATTAAGAGTATGAATCGAGTAAAATAGATAAACTTAATTAAAAATGATACCTCTCATTCAGAGAATCTTCATTTATTAACAATACAACACATCAAAGAATGGTGTTATTACAAAATAATGACTCTACAAATTAATGAGCTATTATATTAATGTATTTTTATAGATCATAACCATTAAAATTTTGGTTTTTCGTGTGATGAAATTATAATAATTGGTGCCCTTTTATTGGGGAGGGCAGTGACACTATTATAATACTTCACAATATTAAATTTATATAACAGAATTTTCAAATCCAAATGGCTCCAAAATAAATTATTTAATTAATATGATTATTTTTAATGGAATAAATTTTATCCAATGAAAATTATATATGTTTTACTATTTTTTTAATACTTATTATTTTTTTAACACTTATAAATTCATTCTGTGATATCATTTAATTGTCCCTTTGAAGGTTTATATAATTACTATAAATTACAGAAAACAAATAAATGGGTTATTTTTGACATTTTAAAAATTATAATAACAATTTGGATTAGTTTTATAATTAAATAAATTCTATTTAATATAATGAAATATTATTCACATTAAAATATCATTAGTTTGAATTTTGACATTATTCATTTATTGATATTTTAAAAAATGATAACAAAATGATATATTTAAAAAAACTGTTTTTTATTATCACTAAAATTTATAAATAATTTATAAAATTATTATATGATTTAAATTATATAAAAAATTTTATTCCAATATTATTAAAATAATTTTTTTATTCTTCCATTAATGATGCATTTACTCTATCATCATTTAATTTAATTATTTATTATTTAATAATTATAATTAAATTACCATGATATAGAAATTATTTTTATATTTAAAAATAATATTTATATTTCATGACATACCGTTTATAAAAAAATTATAAAAATATTTTACATATAAAATGAATGTTGTAAAATTTTCATCTCTTTGAATATAATATTATATAGTAATTAATGTCATATATGTGATTCCATGTGGAATTAATATCGAAAAAAAGATTTTTTTGTCTTAATACACTCAAATAACTAAATTAGTACAAGCATTAGGGTGATTTTATATTATTTTTAAAATTATATTTATCCTTATTTAATCGATTTACCCTCAAATATGATAGTAAAACTAATTGGTAAATTTAATTTTCATAATTTCCACAAAATTGGACTATTTACATAATTTTAAATTTATTTTTCCAATTATGGATTCTATTTCTCAAAATTAAAAACATAGAATAAAAAACATAATTAAAATATTATCTCATCGATGAAACAAAAAAATGAGTTTTTAAAGTAAAATGATCAACGTTTCACATAGTTTTTAAATCCAATTTCAATCTGAAATTGATTTAAATGGAATAAATTTTATTAAATGATAAAAACATACAAATATTATTATTTAAAATAAATTAAATATATTATCTGTCTATATAAATAATTTAATGGAAAATAGACCTTTTATGCATCAAACCAAATTTTTTCTTAATATATTTCTATTATATATGGTAGAGAAATTCCAAAAATAAAATTAGATATATTTTGTACATATTTCAATAATATAATATATAAATAAGTATATGCTATGTTATTGTTGTAATACACACTTGGGCACTTTTAAATAATTTTTCAGAAAAATATTTCCATTAATTTACAAAAGGGTATTACATAATTATATTTATAATTTATCATAAAATATTTAATTATATATACACGTTTAAAAGAAGTTATAAATAAGTTAATAATTTTTATACTCATAATTCAAATAACTATGTTATTATAGAAATATATAAATAATAACATTATGATTTTTGTTAGGGCTCGATGTGGCATATAATGTACACTATTACATGTAATTTTTCCTTTAAAAAACACAGTACGTTACACTATAAAAAATCATAATGATGATAATTAAAAGGAATTAATAATTAGTTGATAATAATCACATCAAGGACTTGAATGTTCCTATTACATAACCTTGGTAATGAAACAATTATTCTAACTAATTGTGACGGAAATGATTCTAAATTAAGGAGTTGTTTTTATGTGTAGAATGTTTGAATAATTTTCATGATAAATTCAAATATGATTTGATCCTTTGAGTGTTTTTAGTGTCAAAATTTAACATGTCAATAGAAATTTATATTTGTGAGTACCCATTACATTTTCATTAATGTAAGGTTACTTTTCTTGTTAATTTGAAATTATGATGAATTAGATGTAATGGATGTGATTTTGGGCTTTTACACATCGTGTCAACTCTTTATTAGAAAAAATTAAGAGATTTAGGATTTTTTTAAACATTTAAATAATAGCATATTTAATTGTACCTTTTTAAATAGTTTATTACAATTATAATTAATATAATTGACAGCGATTGATATTATTCCATATAAATATTTTGGGACATCAAATTTAAAACGAAAATATAATTTTAACATATAATAATTTTACGATGTGAAAAATTATTTTTAATATAAATAAAATTTATAATTTAGGACAAAAATTGAAACATTATTTTTATTTATTGAAATTACATATAAGAAAAATCTGTTATATATACTAAATATATTCACTAAAAAATATATAATATGAATAAAATAATATATATTTGGAATTCAACGAAAACTGGAGTAAAATATCATTTGAAATTATTTTATTCAATGAAAATACCATATGTATTTTTTCAATGACATTTTAATTATGAAAAAAAATTATAATATTTGACATATATGATAAAATAATATTTTACAATTAAAATATTTATTCTTTAAAATCATATCTTATTACATTAATTATTACCAAAACATCATTTTCATTCTTATATAGAAACAAATTCATTTAAATTATTATTATTATTAGTATAATTTTTTAAATAGATTCATTTTGAGAAAAACTATAGAAATTTAAACTATGAAATTTTTTTATTATGAATTAAAATATTATTTAAGTATAGTAAATTTTATATTATAAAATTAGTCTTTTATATATAGTCCTTAATGAAGACTCTTTAAAGGGTTTATTACCAAATATATCTGGATATAGTGTTGACCATATATATATGTGTCTATGGTAAATCATTCTACCCCACATAAATAACATATTTATCAAACTATAGTTAACTTTTAGTTACTAGATAAATGTGGATACTCTTCCCTTATAAGATCATCAAGATACATTGTTTCATTATCAAATTAATTATTTTTATAATGTTCTCTCACTAATAAGATTATTCGATTTCATGATATGTGAACTCCTGTATGAATTCATAGTTCATGTTATTCAATACAGGACAATGAAATATCTTATTCTATTCCCTAAGATGTAAGAATAATAATTACATAAAGACTTTACTTCAATAATAAAAAATCATTGAAACATCATGTACTTTAGAAATGTTATGTGACGTCACTAATTATTATGTTACATCTGCATTTCATTATATTATTTTATAACGACTATTGTACCTAGGAGATTTATTCACCAAATGATCAAATCACAAAAACTGAATACATGTTGAAACCTACAGGAATATATTGTCTCTATATTTAAATTCAACTTCGTTCCATCAATTAACAACTTTGATCTTCTGGATACTTTTTTTACATTAATATGATCCTGATTTGTTTATAATTTAAATTTTTTTTCATCATTAATTTACAAGAAAACTATATCCCTTTCTACAACATCAATATAACATGTTAAAGTAATATGACACTTTCCAAATAATTCTTTATATATTACCATCTTCGTGCTTGAATCATTTCTATTATTTTTTAAAAATTGCATCAATATTTTATAATTATTCCACATTTTTTAGATGATAATAGAATAGGATCTTAGTATATCTTCCAAGGTGTGAAAAATACATTCGAACTATTCATCTATATAATGATGATAGGTGTTTTTTAAATTTATATTTGTGTTAAAATCCCCTTTAAGACTCATACAAAAATTATATTTGAACTAGATTTCCAGATCAAATAAAATCAATAATATTTCTACTTGAATCAATATAATTTCATTTATATAGATCCCAAAAATTATCCAAATTATTTGAATCACAGATATTTCTATAAAATTTATAGAAATATTTATACTATAAATGCTGTCTAATTTAAATTTTATTACCCTTACAGTATTTGATATTCTTGTTAAAAGAACAATTTTAGTATTTTCACACATCCATATCGGTACAAGAAGTGGTTGGGTGACTGCCTTAAGATATTTCCTTTTATGCTTTCCCTATGGTATAATATGTAGTTGGAAATATAGTCTATAATGAATTTCATAATAACATCTCAATATAAATTTTATCATTAATCCATTATTTTATTACTACAATATTGATTAAGATAATTTGGAGGTATGTTCTTAATCTTGTTATTCCCTCATCATATCAAGTATTAATGGAAAACATGAAATATTACCAAACATCAAAACTCAATCTCAATTAATTAATTCTAGAACATTTCCCGTATTCAATACACTAATAACCTTTCATATGTTCACGTCATATTACTGAGACATCTTTACCATATGATGTATGGATGTTTAACCAATTTCAGGAAAAAGTAAGGGTAATTCCCCTTTTCAAAAAATTTCCATATCCATCTTTTCGAAGACTCTATATGTAGGAACCATGATAATCATTATCATATTCATAATTATTTGGTAACTCATAATCAATGAATCGTAAAAAAATTACTTTATTTAGAGGTAGTGTATCAAGGAATCATAGTCTTGATGTCTTTCAAATGACCTTATTTCACTCATGTTGATCACCTTGTGAGAGAAGATATATCTAAAGTTATTCTATTCGGTATATATATTGAATCTTGAAACATAGAATTACAATATCCATAATTTAAAATTAATAATTAGTAATTTAATCAATATTTTAGTTGATGAATTGTTCAATTTATATACATTTAATTTTCTTGTTGAATATGCAATTACACAATCATTTTCTAAAATCTCACAAATTATTCATCTTTATGATACATCCCTACACAATAAAAATACATCAATATATTTTTTTAAGATAATAATTGATAAATAATTATTATCCCTTTTATCTCTTAAATAAATTCATCATCTTCCATTGACCATGTGAATTTATATTATTTACAAGTGAACATTGCTAATGGGTTCCTTAATATGTAAAAATCATGAACAAACCACATATTAAATGGAATATGATGTACATAATATGATCATTAAAACATACATCATTGATCCAAATTCTCAATTACTAAACTACTCATCTAACACTTTTTTATGCGAGTCACCATAAATTTTTGTAGATAAATCATATTCCATTTCAAATATCATAGATAATGTTAATATAATATTTACAAATACCATAAAATATTTAATAAGATAATCATTTATTATATTATTCATAATATCTATAATAAATAAAGAACTATTGGTCAATCCAAAATTCATTAGACTAATCTCATAATGTCCATACATAGTTCAATGTTTCTTCCATAGTTTATGTAACATCCTATTTAAATAAAGAATAATACATATTCAAATTTATTAATATTTTTGAATTAAATATTAATTTTACTTTAAAGGTGTTTTTATGTTTGATAGCATACCCAATACGCAACAATGAGTTTCTTTGATAAATTACGTTGCAAACTAATAATATAATAATATTATTTTAAATGGTAGTTAACACGTAGTTTTATTTTTGGAGGGAATGAATAGAAAAAATTAAAATATTATTATATGGGTTTTTTAAATGTTTTTACATTTTTCCAATAAAATATAAAGGCTTAAAATAAGAAAGGAATTCAATTTTAGGAAAAGATACTACAGTATTCACTAAAAGGTTTATTTATCACCTTTTGAGAGATAACCCTATTTAAAAATGGTTTTTGTCACTCTTATACATTATATTTGACCAAATAAAATCTTTCTTTATAATTGGGACATCAAAATTTACTTTGTGTATGTTTTTGTTATTTTTCCGATAAAGTTCATTTTTAAAGGAATGTTGTATTTTTATTCAAAACATCATTTAATCTAAATAAATAATATGGTTAGATTATATTTTTAATTGCTTTTAATGTGTAATTATAATATAGTTTTACCATTTAATCCAATGTTGGTCATTAGAATTAATTTAACTTTGAAATTGGACATAAACAATTGTCAATCTTTTGATTGATATTGTTTTATTTAAACACGTTATTTGTTTTGAAAACGAGAATTATTTTTAAATTAATTACTACAATTTCTGTGTTTGTAATTTTGTAAAATGGTGTCCATATTTGGAATCATAAGGACGAAATTATGTAATTAAGACTCCTTCGTTTTTTGACATTATGAATAGTAATGAGGTAATTTATCTTTAATTGTCTTGATTAATTAGTAATCATGTTGTTAAGGGTAATAAAATAATATCATAATAATATAAAATGTCCCCAACTTGTGTCCAAATACTTATTTGATTCATGTACGACCATGGTATTCCTTTTTCCAAACTTTGGAACCCCATGTAATCACTTTAGTGTGATAGTGAACTTTTATTTAATTTTTTTTAAGGAAAGTATATCCAAAGTATGTATCACCTAAGTAAAAAAATTTTAGTTTTGTTTATTTAAATGATATCTTAGACTAGGAATAGTCATTGGAATGAACAATATATTTCCTACATCATGGTAATTTTTTACAATTTTTAGACATTCAAAAAGTAAATTTATTCATGACACCTTGATGATGCAGCGATTACCTAATTAATGAACGATTTAAATAAAATGAAAAGATAAGGTAAAATATAAAACATACACTTGTCAAAATCCTATTGGATGGGTGGATTCAGAACCCTAATACCCATATCCTCAAAATATATCATTGTGGTACCTTTAAAATTTGAAAAGCATTTCAAAATAAATTAACATTTCATGACCTTCCAATAGTGCCCCTCCTATCCCTTATAAAAAGACCCCACATCCTACACAATTCTCACACTTCTCAAGCCATTTGGATAATCATAACTCTACTAAAATAAGCTCCCAATATACCTATCTTTATATTATAATCCTTACCTTAGGAATAAATCTCTTAAAGAAACCTTTTTGGTTCAAACCAAGTGGAGTAACCCGATATAAAGGTAATGTCATCTCTTATGTTCTTCTGTTTTATTTTTCTTCTCCAACCCCTAAAATATTTTCATTCCTATATTTTCTAATAACAACAGTATCTTAAATATACTAGGATGTTGTTATGAGAATTATTCAAGCTACACTTACACACACCTTCGTCTAATGGTCAAATAATATACTGTTTCTGTGGATGGCGAATTACTACCTCACGAAACCATGATTATTCAATCTTCTCTTAACACCTTTCATGGTGGACATTAAGATGTAATTGTATTTATATATGATATATATTATGTTTATTTTTTCCTTATGCTTCTTTATTTTTCATTTATTTCAATCCATTATTTTATCCATTATGGGTAAACGCGATAATTTCATTTTAGGATGTGCGGACTACCGCCCCCTCAAAGTGATTTGAATCATTAATGCCATATGTGGGATGTATAAATGATGAATTTAACAATATTATATTGTATATTATACTGAAATTATAATTCACTTTTATATCATTGTGATTTCATTCGATGAAATACGAAATAAAAATGAAAGTAGCGTTCATGCATACGTATGGCTTACCGTCTCCATGAACGGTGCATTTCATTTCTTACCTCTAAATGTTATGTACTATTTTAAATACATGTATATTTTGGATATATATGATATATATGATATTCAAATCATGAATATAATTTTGCATATAATGAACTTTTGACCACATGAACAATATGTAATTGTAGGAAGTCCATTTTTTACTCAATTACCAAATATCGACAAAACGACTGTTATTAACTTAAATGATTACAAAATGATTATAACATGTCAATAAGTGATATAAAAGGAATAATGAATTTGAAAAATGTTCTTAAGAAAGTATAAATTAACTTTAGTTTATTATTCACAAGATTAAAGAGGGATCGAGTCATGTCGGACACGAGGTAAGGGACTTCGTCTCAATCTCCTTTCATTGAGGCATATTTTTTTCTAATACAAGACTTTATTTTATTCACTGTATAAACACCTTTTACTTTTCATTTCATTCAAATGTAATCATTTTCTACAAATCGTTTTTCTAAATGAAAAAAAATGTTTCTTTTAACAAACGCAGTGACAACAACCTTTTCCGCTGCCGCGATTACTACTTGATCTTTGGCTTCCTTACCAAGCCGTACTGTTTTTAAAATAAAATAAATACCATCTACTCTTTTATGTATTTTGGTATTGAAAATGGATTTGATAATGGATTTATTATGTCAATATTTTTAAGGGGTATATTGTTATTGAAATGTGGAAATGTATTCTTTCATTTATATTGGTTTTATGTCTTATGATCTTCTAATGATTCTTAGACATTTGATGGGTGGTTACGTGATAAAACAAATGACAGGTGTTCCCATGAAAAACAGGATGGGTGGTTACGTTTTATCTTCTAATGCATTGGGTATGGAATTTGGCCATATTACTATTCTATTTAGTGATATGTGTGGAAGTCGACCGTATGGTTATTCCATTTTTGCATGTTTATGTCCCAAGTTACCATTATATGTTATTTGTTCTTTATATAGGTTTTCTGGTAATATTTTGGTTACAGAAGGGTATGTAATGATCTATTATCTAGTGACGAATATTTACTACTTCATAAAGGTGAAAAGTATTGCTTATGTTAAAGTATTCATGGTTTACTTTTTGTTTTGAAAAACATGTAGTTTTCCTTCTTTGTGTATCCCTTACAGAGCTTTTTATGCTCACCCCATGTTTTTTAAATGTTTTTCACAGGACATAATGTGAATAGGGTCAAGGATGGGATCATGGAAAAGTCATGTTGTCTTAAAAATGGAACTAGACATGACTCGTATATTTCAAGAGTTCATGTTTTGTAAAAAAACAAGGAAACTATGTAGAAGTGTCTACTTTTTAATCTTTTGATATGTAATAGTTATATCCTAATTCTTTAAAAATATATACTTGAAAAGATCCTCAATGTGAATTATTCATTTAATTCATGATAAACAATTGTTTTAAGGCTGGTTACTTGTAGTATATCATAATTCATTACCCTCAAATGATGATAACATGATTAAAGAGAAATCTATTAAATTTTTTTGGACAATTGATGTTGAATAAAAATTCATCAATGTGGGATAATGGGAACTTATTATTTAATATAATAGAATTTATTTTTCCCATAATCATTGATCTATATCTTTCAGAAATCATTCTTTTTTTTAAGATTAATGAAGGAGTTCCCCATAGTGAAACACTAGGTCATATAATTCTCATACAACTAGAATCTTCCATGTGTTTCTTTAAATCAACAAATAAGTATAAAACATTTTACAGGATGAATCAGATATAGGTCTTGGATCCAGAATGTCGTGAATCGAGAACACAACTTCATGCTCAATTGGATGAAAATTTAATTCTTATGTTAATAAATAAATTAATCTTTATTCTATAAGTGAATCCTAGATAATTGAGATGTTTACCATTATATATATTATGATTTATCTTCTCATTTTCATTTAATTTCATTAAAGATATCTTCTAGATAATGATCAACACATGATTTAAATGATGATATATAACAAGAAAAGATAAGATAGTTAACATTATATTCATGAATCATAATATCCTATTATGGAAATAAATTAATTCATTATAATGTTATATCTAATCCATACCATGGTTTATAGCAATGTAATCCACTGTTATAATAACCAAGGTTGAAAATAGAACACACCCATGCATAATAATTGGAACTATCATGCTCATTATTATTTTAATGACAATTAAACTAGAATTCTAAATTGATAATTCCATTAATAAGGTGTTATGAAAATGTATAATATTTTTTGGAAAATATGGATGTTATAAATTGTTTTATGATCTAAAAATAAGTTAAAAATAAGATAAATATATGGCTATGATCATAGAACCTTAAACCACATCATTAGGAAGAAGGAATTCTATTATTAAAATAACATAAGATTCTTTTCTTGAAACTTATATTTTATCAAAATTCCCACCATATTTTGGAAATCATTACAAATAATAAACCATCTACATATAGTTAAATAGTTGAAATTACCTAGAATTTGTCATTTCCCTAAATTGGTGATCATGATGGAGTTTTTCTCTTCAATAATATAAGAATTAATTACTCATCCTATAATCCCCATGATCATTAATCCCATATTTATCACTTGTTTGAAATCCCAAACTTTATTTCTCTGCCTTTTCCACTTTTCTCCTCCAATTTTACCAAGTGTACTAATTCTACTCCTATATTGTAATTAATACATTCATATTGGAGAACATATATTATATATTAATATTTTTTGTGAGTATATCATCATATAATGAAATGTAATCAGAGATCAAAACTCTTAAAATATCACAATTATTCCTTCTAATAATAACTAATTCATGATTTATGGTTTAGGAATATAATCCAAAATATATCAAAAATATCCTCTAAATGTTAGTTTAATTCTCAAAAAAATTATCAAATTCAATATTTTTATGATTGGGAAATTAAAATTCTATTTTTTATCTCAGAACTACTATAGATTTTATTTTCAATTGAATACCTCATTAAAATACCCCCATATCAAAAAAATTATTTCATATTCCACTTTAGTGATTTTAATTTGTGACCATAAATGGTTAACATACCGTTAATGTAAATAGATTGCATTGATGAATTTTTTCATTATCACGACGTCTCAACGTGGGAATGATCATCCCACGGGACCTATTTCATTTTTTTGCTACAGATAAAATAACAGATAAACTGAAATGTAGAATTTTTTTCACATAAAGATATCCATGTTGTTACACCATGTTGTGGCTCATAATTATAATCTCTATTGGTGCGATTATTTATCATAACCTTTTAAAAATTAATAATATAGTTCACATTCTTCTGATTAGTATCCATATTAAAAATACATATATCATATAATTAGATTATTAAATTCAATTTGAAATTAAAAATCCTATTACATATCCTACTATTCACCCTTGAAATAATGAGTATTATTCAGAGAAAATGTTATATTATTTCTTAGTTCATTGGAATATAGTACCCATTTTTCTGACTAACTATTCTATAATAAAATATAAAAAATAATGAACTCTTGAATCCGAAATTCAGTAGATATATTATCATTTTCGTACAATATAGAATACTTCATGAAGGATTGATCAGTTTAATAGTATTAGAAGAATATATAAAATCATTCTTTTCAAAACGAAACATAAGAGACAAAAAATATATAATGGGAGAAAATTATTATCCCTTCCCTTATATATTAATACAAAAAAACTACCCAACTTCATATGTTCTGGGGAAATTTAAACAATTATGGGTGATCCCAGATTCTAATTAAGGATCATTTTGCAATTGAAGGTTTTATAACATAAATTTTGAGTGTGTTATAAGTCATGTATAAATGAACAACTTGATGCCATATTTAACTAAAAGATAGATGATGTTATACCTGTGACAATAAATGAAAACATGGTTAACAGTCATCACTGGTCTCATATTGATTGAAGGCATAATGGCATACATTAAAAAATAAAATCAAGGGCTTATGTCAAAAAAAATCCGATCATGGGAATAGGTATACAGAAAAACAGAAAACGAATTGTCTCATACAACATATTGATAAATTAAGTGTTTATATAATTTATTTCCCCACTTTTCACCATTGTATGTATAATTAATTCTTATTTATTTCAATTAATACTATTTATTCATTTACCTAAGGAATTTATTTGAAAAATAATAAATGGAAATGCAAAAAAAATATACAAAATAAATTATTACCAATTAAATAGAATAATTTATATGTCTTGGAGAAAATATATCAATAAATATAATGTATATAGGGTGTCATCATAATAATTAAAAGTACCCTTATCAAATGAATATAGTGGTGAGGGTATATTTACTTTGTTTTGTTACCCATGAAATATAGTAAATGGGTTCAATATTAAGCAATATTACGATATAAAGGAAATGGTGGGATAAAATATTCATAATGCTTCATAATGAGAGTGAGAGAATTAAAAATAATATCTATCATAAGTGTAAAATTATTTGTGTATTTTATAGATACTCATGTGTTTTATACATTGATATTAAATCGTACTAGATAAATATACAAATCAATGTATAAAAAATACATTAGAATCATAAAGGTTTATGTTTTTTAAATCATGGTGACGTAAATAACAAGTTTATATGTGAAAAATATCATCTCTGATTATGTTATTCATAATTAGCACCACTTTTAGACATATCATACATAATACCATTTTTCATAACATTGGTAATGGAAATAGATGAAAGATAAAGATCAGGTGATTAGTATGGGTAAACAAGGGATATATCTATATAACATAATCAGAAGGATAAATGAACATTATATTAACATTTAAAAATCATACCACACATAAAAAATATCAAAATAATGAGTCATGGAAGAAAACATAAAATTTTATAAGTCATGAAAAATCAATTAATCAAATTACATTATACCTAATAGTAAATCATGCACTTGGAATTGTGGAAAAAATCCCAGATTGTAAATTTTTTAACAATATCAATATGGAGAAAAGTTCAATAATTATGTTAATTGTATGAGATTAAGTCCAATAATAAATTTATGAGCATGATACAATGACCACACATAACCTTATAGACTATAATTTAGCTCCACTCATTACATTTTGATAATGAAACATAGTCTACTCATAACATTGTAAAAATATAATCCATTTAATGAATAATATAATTAACTCATGAGATGCATATATATATAATGAATTAAATATCTTTATCATTCTCACTCTTTAGTAGTTTATAATGTAAAAACCCATTATCAGTTTTTAACAGAACCACCCAGCATAAAAAAGTCATACATATGTGGGTCACAAGATCATAAAAAAACATCGTATCTAAATCCATGAAAATAAATTTGTTTCAAAAACATTCCATCATTTCGTAACACACGGAAAAGATAGGGTTACAATAAAAATTTCATCATTTCATCATTGAAAACCCCATGACAAGGAATGAGTTTTATAAAAAAAATTCTATATAAAATTATAGATAAATAATAACTATTGAATCATTGGATCATATCCCGAGTAAATATTTTGTTTCATGAAATGAAAACATCATAGATATTAATGAATTTTGAATGGTCAAAAGAAACATTTCTTGGTGAAAATATCATTTCAATATTAAATTAAATTAGTAAATGTAAAAACAACCCAATTATTAAAAAAAATTCTTTTTCAATAAACATAAATTTTTTTAAGAATTATTTAAATAAATTATCGAAAATCTAATCAATAATTACTATTCATGTTGTACTTGTAAAAACTATGAAACATTTCATGTTTTTAGTATATATTAAAAGTTTCCCCATCAATTAAATTTCCAAAATATTCTTTTAGAACCATTTTCTAAAATTTTAATCATAGGTAAATTTTTATTTATATAATATTTATATAATAGTAAATAAATTATTTTAAACATTTTTATAAAAAACATTGATATGGGGGGAAACAGTTTTTGACCAAAGAGGGAAAGTAATTTTATTTTCCTTAAAAATCATTTTTTCACTTATGGGTAAATAAATTGGAAAAAAACTATCAGGGAATTGTAATTTATGGAAATTAAAGTGTTTAATAAAATTAATGATTTTCTTGAGATGTAGATCATAAAATTTCACTATGAGATGCATAATATTAATCAATCATGATAAACAATGTTATTGTAACATTAATAATTTTACTCTTTGGTATCTTTTGAATAATAATTACAATGACAGAAAGAAAAATAAATGGATATATATACCATTAATTTATTATAATTTTAGTTCAAAAAATTTATGGATATTATATACACCATAGAGAAGATACAAGTGTTGTATAATGCATGTGTCCCATAGAAAAAATGATATTAATTTTCATTAACTTATGCCTTTATTTTTCTCATACATGTTCAATCATCCTTTATAATAACATTGGAGTTTTATATATCAGTTCTAGAAACAGAATAATATGCATCATAACATATATTATTTTATTATAACCTTTTATCACCCCTTCTTTAATAATTATTTATTGAAATTTCTATTCAATATGATATCTATATCTTATTTCATGTGTATTCTTGTTCGGATATTCTATTACTTGTATTATAATAACAATTCCATAATTTCAAAAACATTATCCTGATATAAATATGACACATATATATATACACATCATATATAAATTTATATTAATCCTTTATCATTAGAGAAAAAAAGAATCAATACATACATAGAGACAGTATGTCATATGTATGCATGAAATTAATTTTCATTTTCTCAATAGATGGATATAAAGGTATGTAAATAATATATCTCCCTTTGAATTTTTCTAATTACATTATACATATTCAATAAATCTATCCTTATAAATATTCCTTTTCAAAATAATATGAATAAATTATCATATCATGCCAGGGATGTGGTTGTCCAAGTGTACACACGAGTGACGTCGTCATTTTGAAATAGATTTGACAGTAAGATGGTAAATGTAAGATATTAAAGATATATTTATAATAATGTCATAAATGTTATATAAAATTTTGAAATCCATCATTTTATCTTGGATTGATAGGAGGCGATGGAAAATGAATAACATCAGTTCATGAGATGGTATCACATTATAGGCATGATTAACCATTTTTTTCCTATTGTTTGGAAGAAGAGATAGATTCATATTATTCCCCAAACAAAATAAAACATTCATATATAAGAGATATTAATGTCATTATATCAAAATTGTTTAATAATTTTTGACAGATGTGGAAGAATAGATGAAAAAAAAATATTGATAATGACACATCTTATTTGATCATCTTTCTTATAATTGAGTGTTTTTCCTCCCAATATTTTTATATATTAATTTTTTAGGAGGAAAAATTAAAACATTAATTTTTGTGGATAAGGGTGAAATAATTACATTATTTCAATTATGTTGTAAAATATTGTATAAGACCCCTACTCAAATATTATATGAAAATAACAAAATATATATTTATATAAATTTTTAATAAATATATTCCCTTAATTGTAAAATGATAATTTTTTTCAATTGTTACTAAATAATATAAATTCAATTAATTACAGTACATTTGATAATTATTTAAAAAAATGACTATCTTCAACATCCCCCATAAAGATCTTCCCATTTTCGTTTTCTTACCTAAAACTTTTCTTTATATTTCGGGGAAAAGAAAATATAAAAAAGGTGAGCTCAAATGATCAGTATGTGGAAACATAGGGAACATAAAACAATCCATAAACCTTTGAATGAAGAAACATGAATATATAATCTAAACATCAAAATCTCGAGCAAAGTCATAAATCATGGAAGTATGTTAGTTATATATCATAAAATAACATAAATCATGATAAAATACCATGGGAATAAAACATTTTATTATGGAAAACCATTAATAACATGATATGACTTCCATAGAATCCACGGAATTGTTGCCAAGACTATCATAGTGGACAAAGTCCCCTTCTGAATCGAGTTCACTCCTCGTTCCAGTCCTGTATCACTGAACCAGATTAACATACCATTCTAGCCATGTCTATCTCATGAGATATAAATCTTTACCCAATGCATTGGAGGGATATATAGGTCCAACCCATCTCATAATGAAATCATTCTTACGTGTGCCACAAAATAAACATAAATCATTCATCATAACCCAGAATAAAATGGGATTCATAAACATCATTTCATCATAACATAATCCATATAAAACAAATGGATATCATTTCATTATAGCTGTAAAATAGTTTTGATAAAACACTTGATATTAAATCTTGAAAAATATATCCTTTCTTCTTCAAAATAATTTTAATTTTAAAAAATTCCATGAAATTTTAAAAGAAAAGGGTTTTGTTGAAAATAATCCTGTAATATTGTAGAGGAAGATTCATGAAAATGAGGCATTATGAAACCGTAAAAATCCGTTCACGCCATATAAGTTGAAAATATATTCTCCTCATACTTTTGTAGGAAAAGTCAAAAAGTTCCTTATAAAAGAATGATTCCTTCCATAAGATGTGGTAAAAGTAAAAAAAAAGTGTAAAATTACTTTAAAAATACATGATAGAAAATTAAAAATTTCATTAAAACATTTTTAGAACATATGGACAAGGATGATAAACATAACCCCAGAAAATACTTACAAATAAACAATCTTGGATAAGAATGAAATTGGAATAATTATCCTTTACCTTATGTCTGATATGCTTCGTATGTATCTGAACCTCCTGTATAATGATTTAAATAAATTCATTGACTTATTAAATAATCATATTCATTATTATGATATCTTATATGGTTTACTTTTGACTTTATATTACCCATTCTTTTGTAAATTCGATGTAAATGCAGCGATTTGGGTAAAATTGTTTCATTTATTGTACGTGTTTCGACTTGTTGTTCTTAATATTATTACTTGTATTGTGATTTAAATAATTCTAGAATTTAAAACATTATTTATATATAATATATATTAATCATATACATATATATATATATGATATATCGATAAATGGAATGAAATACACCATTCATGGAGATGGTAGGTAATACGTAAGCATGAACACTGCTTTCATTTCCTTATTGAATTGAATGAAATTAATTAGATGAAATACATATATACACATATATATATACATAAATACAGTATCATTATTATGTCATATAGTTCATTATTATTCATTATATATACTTTATAATCATTCATGAATGGTTCCCATGGAGAATGAATCTCATCGCGCTGTGGAGACGGTAGTCCGTATGTACGCACGAGTGATGATATCATTACCATGGTTGTGGAATTGTATTTAAAAGTATGTATAATATTTCAGAATCAATATCACTTTACAATAATCATATATTGTTATTTATTTACACCATTATACCCATCCAAGTTAGGTGGTGGCCGAAAACAGATTACACCACGGCGTGGAGATGGTATTCCGTACGTACGCACGCGCGGTGATTTCATTTTCCGTAGGATGGATTAAAGGTAAAATAGTGTTGATTCATATTTATAATAACATATCAGTATATAATTAATACATATGTTATTACTTTATAATGATACAACTAAATAAGAGGATGTAGAAGAAGAAAGAAACTCGAGAGAATCAGAAGAAGAGATTACCTCTTCTTCAACGCACCTCTTTTATGATTACAGTTAATAAAGTAGAGTTGGTCTTTTGAGAAGACCTAAACCTCGAGAATTTTTCTAGGGAAGTGTACAATATAAATGTTCAGGGGTTGGCCGAGCTTAATGGCTCAAAAGGGTGTGAAGAGAAGAGGTATGGGGTGCCATTTTTGTAAGGGAGGAGAGGGGCACCTTTGGAAAAACTTAAAAAATTATTTTATAATAAAGTAATATTAAGTTTTTAAATGATAAAAATTGATTTATATATAATATATGGTGGGGAGGGGTCTATTTCCTTTCAACCAATAGGTTTTAGAAAATTTTAGGTTACTATTTTAACCATATCGTTTATATTTAACTCTTTGTTAAAAAAAATTAACTTTTACCGTGTCTTCTTGTTTTCTTACACTATATGGTTAATATTCTTACTATAAAAAGTAAAAATAACCGCATGTGGATCATTATTAATATATATAACCTTATTTATGTCATTTGCCTGATCCTTATATTTTTAGGAATAAAACAACAATTAATAATATAATATTTGTTATAAAAACTATTTTATGTCAATTTTGACACTATTTGGTAATTGATTTTTTAAAAAATCATAACAGCATGATTAGTTCTAAAAAATTTAATTAAATCTTTAATAACATGTTATATTTACCTATAAAATTAGTTTAGTTTTTAAAAAGTCTCAAATTACATTTATTTTGGTATTTATAACATCAATTATGTTAATATTTCATTAATAAGGTAATTACTGCATCATCATTGTGTCACAAATAACTTAAATTATTTAATGTCTAAAAATTATAAATAAAATATCATTAGGTATAAAATATATTTAGATTTATAATTAATATTTATAGTCTAATTTATCTTATTTATATCCCTATATTAAAAATGTTTAGATATTAAACGTTGATTTTAACTATTTTAACTCTTCATTAAATAAAATAATAATAAATGTCTTAATCTAATCCAAGTGGAACTAAAGGGAAATATTTCATTCCTAAGTTTTTTTG
The DNA here is from genome assembly GCA_963277665.1 of Viscum album. NCBI lineage: Eukaryota > Viridiplantae > Streptophyta > Magnoliopsida > Santalales > Viscaceae > Viscum > Viscum album. Next base: position 541,526,942 of record OY728165.1, read on the forward strand.
GTCGAATTACACATATCCAATAGAATTAGGATATGTGTTCGGGTAATATTAATATCATGTATACCCTTAATTACCCTATTTACTTTTAATCGTGGTAAATATAAGTAAAAAGTTACCATTCACCAAAAATTATTTGTACCTTATTGAACCACATTTTATTCCTTGATATTAACTATATCTCTTGGATTTTCGAAATTCCACTCATAGAAGCTGTAAAATTATGTTTTATGTAAATTTGCAAAAAGATCCTAGTAGGTAGGTAAAAGACGTTGGAAAGTTCAATAAAAATTATATATATATACAATTATTATAAAATGACTCCAATGAATCAAATTAAACATATATTGGAATTATGTAGCAATTTTTACCTAAAATAAATTTAAAAAAATAAATAATTATTTAAATAAAAAAGTCGGTTTTTAAATAGTAACCCAGTGTTTTCACTATTCATTAAAAATAGAAAGTTTTCAGAAAAATACCAAAAATTCACCCTAGGAATATTTCAATATTCATAATCAAAAAATGAAGTCCATTATGAATGATAAAATTTATAAAATTTAAAAAGTTGGGTATTACTATATATAACGACTAGTTTGTATAACATTTTAATAACATATCGTTGTTTAGTGAAACATGGTATTCTGTACAACACATGCTATCGTGAAAGGTCGTGATTGCGTGTAAATTAAGCCAAGTTAGGGTTGCGTGTAGTGCAAGACTCCTTTGTTGTTGCGTATAACTGAATCCAACAATATTTCATTTATACATTGAATATATATATATATATACACACACACACACTCAATGTTGCGTAGAATAACTACTATCAAATGAACATGAAATTGTCTGTAACATGATCCAAGAATAGTATTTCATATACTGAAATCTAATAAAGTGTTGCGTATAGAGAAAGATAATCTTGGTGCAGCGTTCAACAAAGGACATCAAAGAAATTAGAAATAATAATTCTCAAAAAGTCTAAGGTTGTTACATTCTACCCCCCTTAAAATTAATTTTTCTCTTCAAATTCTTCAGGGTTATAAATGGTTTTTTACTTGAATTTTTCTTTAATTGAAACCAACAACGTAAAATGAAATACCAAAACATAAATTTTAAAAAAGTATGAAATGTAATGGTTAGCCAAATTATCTAATCATTGGGTTTCCATATAGGATAACATAGGTGAAAATATCGATATAGTAGAGATATCTAACCATCATGTTCTGATGGAGAGTGGTAGAGAACTTGGCTATAAAAAATCCAACAATCAAAAAGCTAGAAATTTGTGATGATCTAAGGTACCATATGATTCATTGTATATGAGGACACTAGGATGACATTTTTGGTTTTCAAGATCACTTCCCTAATGTTGAAGAATAATAAGAAATACTTACTTTATTTCGGTACAATATCACTATTGTTCGTGCCTTGTACAATTTCCACTTCATCTCTTAAAGAAATGAAGTTGAATTTGTCATTTTTGAAGTGTTAGAAAATCATGTAATAGAATGATGGGTCATTCCATCTGTCTCAAAAAAATGTTTAGCAAAAGTTATAAGTCTATCTTAATGTGAGATTAGTCATATATGGTTCCAAAAATGGACTTATACTTCATCTATAATAGTGCCTAATAAAATAAATCTATTTTCTACTATCCTGGGACATCTTGTTGGCTAGTGGTATGCAATAAAGGCCTGTCGCACTTCGGTTGTGGGTTCGATTCCCACAGTCTTGTCCGATGTGACGAGTTGTATCTCATCCTGCATATTTTCCTTTTTCTAAAACTAAACTATTCTAACATTACAGAAATAATATTGAAAAAAAAATTTACCCTTAAACAGTATTATCTGATGTCCGACATAACACTTTCCAATCTTTAGACTTATCTGAAATAAATCTGTCAAATTTCATAGTATAAAGAAAATGATGACCGGAAAGGTCACATAACAAGAACGTTAATACCATCATTTATCATACGATATATCTTGTTGGTCACACTACAAACAAGTGAATTACTTAATCATGTATTCTATTAAAAAATGAATACACATTGAACCTTAGTGAAAACATGAATGCAGTTAAAATTTACCCTTTTCCACATACCAAAATCCAAAGAAATTGTATATACTGAAACCATGATATAACATAGTCATTATATCAATCATGAGATCATGAATGATATCAAAAATATTATTTTCTCATTATCTATTCATTATGTTCATATCATCTTCTTTCCAAAAATATATGAATTACTTTTAATATTTACCATTACCATATTCTTGTAGAAAACCACAATGGACCAATACAAAGATATTTCAATATTCTATAAAAGTACCTCAACAACCTTATTATTGAATTCCAATACATAAGCCCTTAAATCCATCCTCTTCATTGATTGGCATGGAATATGTCCTTCCTTGAATTAGAAGTAACTTCTTAGGTCAGGGCATTGAGTTGGGTAATTCCCATGTTCTCCGCAGATCAGACATTGGATTCTGTAACAGTATGTCACTCTATGACCCTTTTCTCGACATAGATAACATCATCCCCTCCATTTGATATATTCCTCAAGGTTATTCTCCCCTACTTTATAAATCTCAATCTTCCTTTCTCTATGCTCCTCACCATGAGAACATGCATACAATTTCATCGTCCTCATATTTGATGTCTTAGGAATACAACTTATGTTCACCTTGTTAATCATATATCGAGATGACTAATTCGGCATAATGAAAATATCTATCTCTCCAGGAGTTACATAATTTCTTTGGTCATAGTCACCAATTTTTCCATTGGAATCAATGTTAACTGAATTCCTTCTCGTTCCCTCCATTGAATAAGACCAGAAACCATAGAGTAAGAAACAGGTAAAATAACGAGGAACCACATAATCATAAAAAGTCACTTATGGGATGTCTAACTTATCAAAAATTATTTAATCCCTGAAACCTTTGGATCAACCTAGGTTATTCATGATTTTAAACATACATATATGACTCTAACCTACATGTGTACTTATCCGTAGGGACATCCCAAGACACACCTAAGAAATATCTCTAGGGATTTCACTAAAGTTTTCTCATCCTAGTTTCCAAAGGTTAACTAAACCATAACTCTGATACCAACTATAGAGACCCAAATCATGATGTACATGGACATTAAATTATTTTTTCAGAATACTTAATACATGAAAAAAACAGACGCCCAAAGACCGTATTATTTTAGTGTCTTTGGAAACTCGGAACGTAATCTTCTAATCATGGTGAAAGTTTTTCAAAATCTCCCATAATGATTTTCTTCTTTTGTTTTTCTTACCTAAAACCATTATTTATATCCTGGGGAAAAGAAAACAAAAAAAGGGTGATCTCAAATGCTCAGTAAGGGTAAACATAGAGAACATAAAACAATTCATAAACATTTAAATGCAAAAAACATGAACATAAAATCTAAACATAAAAATCATGAGCAAAGTCATATATCATGGAAAACCGTAAGGCATATATCATAAAAGAACATAAATAATGATAAAATATCATGGGAATAATTTTTTTTTGGGTAAAACCATAATGAAATTGATATTATTTCCATAGTAGCCGAGCAATTGCTTCCAAGACCATCTTAGTGGACAATGTCCCTTTATGAATCGAGTTCACTCCTCGTTCCAGTCCGGTATCACTGAACCAGATTAAGTTACTATTCTAGCCATGTATATCTCATGATATATAAATCTTTACCCAATACATTGGGGGGAGATATAGGTCCCACCCATCTCATAATTAAATCATTCTTACGTGTGCCACAACATAAACATAAATCATTCATCATAACCCAACGAATAAAATGGGTCTCATAAACATCATTCCATCATAACATAATCCATATAAAACAAATGGATATCATTCCATAATAAGAAAAGTGAAACCATATATATCATAGAGACATTATAATTGTAACATAAACATATTAGATAATGTCATTTTATATGGAAAATAGTTTTGATAAAACAGTTGAAATGAATTCTTGAGGAAAATATCATTTCTTCTTCAAAATCATTTTTTTTCACAAAATGACATGAAATTTTAAAAGAAAGGGGTTTTTTTGAAAATAACCATGAAATCTTGTAGAGTGAGCTTCATGAAAATGAGGCATTATGAAATCGTAAAAATCCATTCATGTCGTATAAGTTAAAAATAGTATTTTCCTTGTACTTTTGTCAGAAAAGTCAAAATGACCCTCATAAAAGAATGATTCCTTCTATACGAAGTGGTAAACATAAAGAAAGTTTAAAAATGACTTTAAAAAAACATGGATGAAATTTAAAAATTTCATGAAAACATTTTGAGAACAGATTGACATGGATGATAAACATTACCCTAGTAAATACTTACGAATAAACAATCTCGGATAAGAATGAGATTGGAATAATTATCTCTTACCTTATATATGATATGCATCGTATGTATCCAAACCTCATCTATAATGATATAAATAATTTCATTTAATTATTAAAGAATCGTATTAATTTTTATGAAATAATATATGGTTTAATTATGACTATATATTATCCATTCATTTGTAAATATGATGTAAAAGCAACGATTTGGGTAAATTCGTTTCATTTATTGTACGTGTTTCGACTTGTTGTTCTGAATATTATTACTTATATATTGATTTACATAATTAAATAATGTAAAACATGATTTATATATAATATATATTCTGCATATACACGTATATATGATAGATAGATAAATGTAATGAAATACACCGTTCATGGAGACGGTAGCCCATATGTACGCATGAACGCTATTTTCGTTTTCTTTATGAATTGAATGGAATTAATTAGATGAAAAACATATATATATATATATATATCCAGCATCATTATTATTTCATATATTTCATTATTATTCTTTATATATACTTTATAATCATTCATGAATGGTTAACATGGAGAATTAATCTCATCGCGTCGTGGAGACGGTAGTCCGTACGAACGCACGAGTGATGATATCATTCCCATGATCATGGAATTATATTGAAGTGTATGTATAATATTTCAGAATAAATATAACTTTACAATAATCATCTATATTTATTTATTTACACCATTATACCCATCCAAGTAAGGTGGTGGTCGAAAACAGATTACACCACGTGGTGGAGACGGTATTCCATACGTATGCACGCGGGGTGATTTCATTTTCCATTGCATGGATAGAAGGTGAAATAATGATGTTTAATATTTATAATAACATATCAGAATATAATCAATAATGATGTTATTACTTTATAATTATAAAAATGAAGAAAAAGAAGTTGAAGAAGAAAGAAACTCGAGGGAATCGGAAGAAAAGATTACCTATTCTTCGACGCACCTCATTTAAGCTTCCTCATAATGAAGTAGAGTTGGAATTTTGAGAAGACCAGAACCTCCATAATGCTTCTAGGTAAGTGGATATAAGAATTGGGTAGGGTTTTTCCAAGCTTCAATGCTCAAAAGGGCGTGAAGAGAAGAGGGAAGGGGTGCCCTTTTTATAAGGGAGGAGAGGGGAACGTTTGGAAAAATGTAAAATATTATTTTATTATAAAGAAATATTCAGTTTTTTAAAGCTATAAATTGATTTATTTCGAATATAAGGTGGGGAGGAGTCGAAATACCTTCAACAAATAGGTTTTATACAACTTTAGGTTACTATCATAACCGTATCATTTAGATTTAACTCTAAGTTAAATAATTTATCTTTTATAGTGTCTTCTGGTTTTCTTACACTATATGGTTAATAAACATACTATAACAAGACAAAATAACCCCAAGTGGTTAATTATTAGTATATATAACCTTATATATGTCATTTTCTAGAGCCTTATATTTTTAGGAATAAAATAAAAATTAATAATATAATATTTGTTTTGAAAACTATTTTATGCCAATTATGAAACTATTTTTTAATTGATTTTTTTAAAAATCATAACAGCAAGATTAGATCAAAAAAAATTTATTTAAATCAATAATAACATGTCATATAAACCTATAAAATTAGTGCAGTTTGTAAAAAAGTCTCAAATTACATTTATTTGGTTATTTATAACATCAATTATGTTAATATTTCATTAATAAGATAATTACTGCGTCATCATTGTGTCATATATAACTTAAATTATTTAATATCTAAAAATTATAAATAAAACACCATTAGGTAAGAAATATTTTAATTTTTATAATGAATATTTATAGTTGAATTTATCTTATTTATATCACTGAAAGTTTTGTTAGTTATTAAAATCTGATTTTAACTATTTGAACTCTTATTTAAATAAAATAATAATAAATGTCCTAATCTAATCCAAGTGGAACTAAAGGGATATATTTTAGTCCAAAGGTTGTTTCTGGTCAAATTAAACTTATCATATAGAATTAGTACATCTGTTAGGGTTATTATAATATCATCTTTACCCATAATTACCCTATTTACTTTTAATCGTGGTAAATAAAAGTAAAAATGCTAATATTCACCAAATATAATTTTTATCTTATTGAATGACATTTTACTCCTTGATATTAACAGTGTCTCTTGGATTTTCAAAATTCCACTCACAAAAGCGGTAAATTTATGTTTTATGTAAATTTGCAAAATTCTCCTAGGATGTAGGTAAAAGACGGTGGAAAGTTCAATAAAATTTTTATATATCTAAAATTATTATAAAATGACTCCAATGAATCACATTGAACATATATAGGTATTATGTATAAATTTTTACCTAAAATAAATTTAAATAAAATAAATAATTATTTAAATAAAAAAGTTGGTTTTTAAATAGTAACCCAGGGTTTTCACTATTCATCAAAAAATGTATGTTTTCATAAAAATAATAAAAATTCATCCTAGGGTAATTTCAATATTCCAAATCCAAAAATGAAGTCCCTTTTGAAATATAAAATCTATAAAATTTCAAAAATTTGGTATTACTATTCATTACGGCTAGTTAGTATAATATTTTAATAACGTATCATTGTTTAGTGAAACTCGGTATTGCGTACAACACACGCTATCGTGAATGATCGCAATTGCATGTAATGTAAGGCAAGTCAGGGTTGCGTGTAGTGCAAGACTCTTTTGTTGTTTCTTATAATAGAATCCAAACATATTTCATTTATACATTGAATATATATATATACACACACTCAATGTTGCGTAGAATAACTACTATCAAACGAACTTGAAATTGTGTGTAACAAGATCCAAGAATAGTGTTGTGTATACTGCAAACTCATACGGTGTTGCGTATAGCGCAAGATAATCTTGCTACAGTGTACAAAAAAACACATCAAAGAAATTAAAAAGAATAATTCTCAAAAAATCTCGAGTTGTTACAACAACCCCCAGGTGGTCCACCACGGGCATAGGGAGATGGTCTAAAGGGATGAGTCTTGCTGCTGGTAATGGATTCCTATGACCCCAATTCTCAAAATATGATTTGTGGTATGATCTATTTTTTCAAACTAATACTATTTCTGATATACCAAGGTGCCTACATCCTGTTTTTCACCACAAACCTTATTGGGGACATAGTGATTACAGGGGAATCGTTGAATCAATCCATATGCTTAGAGACTTTTATGGGAGGAGATTTAGTGATCAATCACTAGTATATACAGTGTACCCTTACTCTTACAACTAGAATTTTAGTTGGGATCTCTTTATGGTAGCATCGAGGGCTTATGATGTAATCCTTATTGTGGAATGGTTGTCAACATTCCATGCATATATTGACTATTTTAGGAACATATTATTTTTTTCATGCAGATATGGAACCATGTATTACATTTTCAGAGAAAAGGAAACTCAAGCTTCATAGTAGGGAATCACACATAAGAGGGTGTAGCTGATCACACACTAGTTGGAAATCATGTCCCTTAGTGTAGTTAATGAGATGAGTCCTTAGTTTCGTGTTGTGGTGCATGAGTATGAGGACATCATTTCAGAAGATTTTTCAAGAGTAACTGTTCATATGGAAGTTTATGTCATCGTTGATCTATACCCCAAGACGACACTGAAATCAAACATAAATATATGGTGTCTTTTATGAAGCTTCATGAGATAAGGGTAATGTTTTAGGAATTGAATAGAAAGATAGCCATGATACCCAATGTTTCTCCCTAGTCATCCCTAGTTTTGTTTTCCGATATTGAATACGAGAGCTTGTGATTGTGTGTGGACTTTTGGTGCGTGAAAAATGTGACCGTGTAGAAAAATTACCCACTACTGAGGATTGACAACCTCTTCGGTCACCGGAAGGGAGTGAGGTGGTTCTCAATGATAGACCATAGATCTAGCTATCATCATATATTTTTATGGGATGAGGACATCCCGATGACTGTTTTCATATGACAGTATAACCACTAAGAGTACATAGGCATTCTGTTTGTCATGATGTACTCACAAAATGTGTTCATGTGACTCTTAATTTGGATATCAATCCTTAAGTAGAACAGTTCATTTTGGTCTTTTTATGACAATATAGTGTACATGGAATCTGGGGAGGTGCATCTGATACACTTGAGGATTTTCATAGATTCACATTGAGAGCAACCTCTTTAAGATAATCTCTTGAACTATTAGTTCTAGATATGAGAGGTCAACATTCCGGGACACATCATTTCAGAGCCTGGGGTTTCAGTAGATCAAGATAAGATTGAATCAGTGCATTCTTGGGAGGCAACCAAGAGTGTACCGAGGTGGAAAGATTCATGGGTTTAGATGGATGTGATCAAAGGTTTTACCCAAATTTTCTAGAGTAGTGGCACCCTTGAAGTCCTTATCATGAATGGGGAATCCTTTCGTGTGGATAGAGAAGTGCAAGTAGTTAATTCAAGAAATGAGGTAGATGATGATGATTGATCCCATCTTGAGATTACCAGAATAGGGTGTTGAGTATGTGGTGTTCAGTGATGCATCAGGGACAAGACATAGATTTTTTTGATGCTTTGGGTATGCAGAGATTTTCTATTTTTTGTGCTAGTTGAGGAAGATTCAACAAAATAATATAACCCATGGTCTGGAGTTGTAATCAGTAGTCTTCACATAGAATATGCGGTGACACTACCTGATGGGTAATCAGATTATCATCTACTCTGTCCACAATAGTCTCATGTATATACTGTATAAAAAGGATTTGAATTTGAGACATAGGTGTTCTCCAATGCTCTTATAGGACTATGACATCAAGATAGTCAATACTCTTGAGTATGGAAACATGGTCAAAGATTCTCTCACCCAGAGATAAAGTTAATAGCTAATAGATATGGAATTAGAGTATTTGTCCTAATTTTAGATATCCATTTTGGATAGAGATAAAGAAAATTATCTTCAGTCGATGGTGATTATCCCTTTACTAATGTAACGATTCAAGGAGGCTTAACAAAGGGATACCAACTACCAGACTATACACGCTCAAATGTCCATAGGGAATTACCATAATGGATATATGAATGGTGGGGAGCACTTGGTACTTTTCAAAGGGTACACATTATTGAAAGTGATGTTGTGGGAGGAGGTCTTGAGGGAGTTATATAATACTTCTTTGAAACTATATCTAGTAATGGAAGAGATGTATCAAGACCACATATTTCATTTCTAGTTCCTAGGGATGAAGAAAGGAGTTCAAGATTTCATTTCTTGATGCCTCACTTGTTAGAAAGGGGAGACTGAGCACTAGGATTCAATAAGTTGAACTCAAAATCATGAGGTTCTAGAGTGGAAGTGGTATAGGATATTAATGGACTTCATGATGGGTTACCCATGAACTTTCATGGAACCCAATACCATCTTACTGATTGTTAACCAATTCACCATGTCGGCCCACTTCCTACCAATCTAGTAGTAGAGCTCAGTAGATAGCACGAGATGCCTCTACCTATAGGGGATAGTTCAGCCTCACAGAATGTAAATAATGATCCTCTCAGATAATGATTTTTTATTCACATCCCACATATAGAACTGATTTCATGTGGTGATTAAGAATTAGTTGTGCATAAGCACAGAGATTCATCCATATACAGATGGAAATATGGAGAGGACCATCCTTATTCTAGAGGACATGTTACATACTTTCATCCTTGACATGGTTCATAGTTGGGATGACCAAATACCTCTATTTGTGTTTACATATAACAATAGATACCACTCAACCATTGGTATAGAACAGTTCAAGGCATTTTACGAGAAACCATAAAGGTTAGAACTATGCTGGATAGACCTAGAAGAGTGAGCACTCATGGGCCCATAGTTGTTATGGGCCACCACTAAGAAGGTGCAAATTATCCTAGAGTGGATGAGAATTACATATATTTAAAAGAAGTCATATGATTATTGTAGGAGGAGTCCTCTAGAGTTTATAGAGGGAGACCACATTTTCCTTCGGGTATCACCTCGATAGGGATATCAGAGATTTGGCACGGGAAGCATGTTATCTCTGACATACATCAGCACATTTCATATACCAAGTAGAGTTGGCGTGGTGGCATGCCACATATCCCTACCCCAATAGTTGCATTTGGTTCATTATGTATTTCATGTTTTGTAGTTGAGGAGGTATGTTCCCGATCCATCACACAACATCAACTGGGGTGAGCTGGATATTGAAGATATAGAAAATATTGTACAGTACCTAATAAAGATAGATAATTGAATAGAACAGAACCTTTATGTGTTCTCTATTCATCTGATGTGTATTTGGTTGTTTTAAGATAATATTCATGTGAGCACATTGGAGATTGAGGCTCAGATTCATGCAATGTACCCTCATATTCTTGTTGAGTAACCACTGTTTTGGAATTCTGGGATGTAAATTCCTAAATTGGGAGAATTTAATGACTTTTATTTTCTCTGGTTTTATTTTCAATAATTAACTAGTAAAATTCCATGTCTAGGAGATAACAAGGTGTTGGATTCTGAGGCTGAGAGTTCCTATGACATTTTTTTAGAAAAATGTTATGTTTTTAATATCTTGGTCAGATGACATTTATAAAAAAGTGAAATATTTCTTAAATAATTTTCCATATCAGAACTCTAGGGGATCCATTGACCTCATTGTAGTGGCATTACCCTAGGAATGACATAAAATTGGTTATGTTTCATCTGTAGAAAAATTCACCAGGGGAATAAACATAAATAAATAAATTAAATAATTATTATTTTAATTTTAAATACTAATAACACATAAACACTAACTGGGATGGAATATCTGATACCACCATTGAGTTTGTATAAAGATGATTTCCTCAATTAAGGCCTAATATACAGTGACCCTAGTATGTTAAACCAAACATTACATGATATTAGAAATAATAAAACATCATATTACAAGACAAGGATTGTAAATCCTAATTTCATGGAATACTAGGTACTCAAAACATATAACATGGGAGTAAAAAATGACTATATATTTAGTATTAATAAAGAAATATTAACTCTCTATTATCACTTACATCTACACAAGGTATACTAGGGACCACATGAACGAATTGTTGAGCTAAAATCCCAGTAAGGGAATAAACATAAGAAGAATTCTTTATCGTATGTTTTTGAGATCATTAAATAATGATATAAAATGACATATAGAATCCTAACATGTAAACCCGGAATCTACAAATCATTGAATAATAACAATGTGGTAAAAATATAAATCATTTATTTATCATGTTTCAAGGATCATTGCACATATATGAGAACAAGTCAAGGTTACCACCAAGGCCATTACACATGGTTTCCCAAGCCAAGGCTAATAGCCAAAGACTGTTACACATAACATCTCATAAGACACAAATTTACCCAATGCATTAGAGAACAATCTAGGAACACACGTTTTATCATGTTCAGGAATATTCATTTCACATATAAAATCACACATAATCAAAGATAAACATAAGGGCACCCATGGAATGAAATTGGTACCATAATCATGTAACAAAGTATTATGAATGGGCGTATCATAAAAGTGTCATTGAAAGATAATAATTATAAAACACATATAAATTAATAATGTAAAATAACCATATATCATATTATGTGATGTAATATTGTAGTGAAATCATGTGAAAATATTATTTAAGAAGTTCTAGATTTTAAAAGATTTAGTGTGGTTTTAAGGACAACACTAACATGAATTTTAAAAAGAAATTGGAATAATAATTTTTTCAGAAACAGAAGTGATACAAAAAAATTTCATAATAACAAAATTGTTTTTATAAAAACAATGGTGTATTAAAACATATGGTAGAGTTCACTTAAAAGTGGGTATGATTTCTGAATGATCCCTCAAAGGGTTTTTTTTTTCAGAAACCATTGATAACGAAACCTCTTAAAAACATGAATATTCCCCAAAGAGAATTGTGATTGAACCTTGATACATTATTTCATTTCATTTAAAAATAATTTATAATATATAAATATAAAAGAGTATATAACATCATTTGGGTAAAAATAATGACAGAACATCCCAAATAAATAATGGATGTTCGGGTTGAATCCATTATGGAATATCGACATTGTACCAGGTGTACTTCAGAAGGATTAATGAGATATAAAGTGGTTTATATTATTTTTCATAGTGAGGGAATATTAGGGTGTTATATCTCACCCCATAATTAGAAACAAAACATAAAATTACATAATATAGTGAAGATTTTGAATAAATGTGAGAAAGAGATGATCCATTACCTTTTGTCTGATGGTGTTCTTTTCTTTATCTTAATGACATGAATAATCAAATTAGGTTCATTAATTAATAATTATAGAACATATAATACTTTTTATTTATTTTATATAACATTTTTCAGTTCATTAATTTCCTTTTTGATGAGTTAAGAGGATCAATTTCATTGTTTGGAAGCATTGACTTCTAGGGTTTTAATGTTCAGTTCACTTATATTCATGTTCTCATAAACAAGTATGATGATTATGGTTTTCTAAAATTATTTTTATATGGAATTAGTGAAAATAAATAATATTACATTTTTAATAACATATTTTGTTATTTGTAGTTTAAGTGAATCATTATATATAACATTAATGATAAACTCTTTGATTAATATTGCGCATTTCCACATAATTAAATTGTTGTGTATTATTATTTTTCATCATTTGTGAAAAATGATTCCAAAACATCACATTAGTTAAAATAAATATTTATTAGTCTGTTTAACTATAAAAACATTTTAATTACACGAATTTAATATCATAAAAGAAATATATAAATCATCGTCATTGAATGTGATAAATTAACACATCTCAGATGATGTCTCCTATTATTTTTAATAAAAGAATGTGAAAGGAGAGATTATAATGAATTAAACCATTAGGATAATAAAATTCCATTATATTTATGGGTTTTGATTTTTTTATTCCATTTTTATGGGGGGAGGATTTGAATGAAAATAGAACATAGGAACATGAAAAGAAAGTGAAAGAAAAGAAAAGTAAAATTTAACCCATGATTTAATCTTCATTGAGATCCCCATAAGGGGAGAAGATTTGGACTTTTTATGAGAACAAAGGCTTATGGACGTGGGGGAGGATCCTGGAGAGATATTTTTCTAGAATTTAGGGATGAAACAAGGATTTTTAAGAGTAAAGGGAAGAGAGGAGTGTGGGTAGTTTTTATAGTGATGGGAAGGAGGGTTTTCATAATATTTTAATCATTGCATTATGTTTTTTCTATAATATAATAAATAATTATGATTTCATTACCAAATATAGTATTATATTCATGTTAGATTGAACACAAGGTGATTACATCATATGAAAGTCAACCATGAATCACTCATTAATGTATTTAGTTTATTTTACAAATTATATTAATTCACATTTCATAAAAAAAATCATTTATTTTACCAATATCCCATAAATTTACCCTTACCAATTTTCTAAATGTAGAATCCAATAATGAACTCAATTTAAAAAAATTAATACTTTAAATATTATTAATTTAGTTTTGAATTAAAAATATTATTTACATAAAAATAATGATTTTTAAACTATAAATGATTTTATTATGTTTTCTAAATTTATATATGGTTCTATAATATAATATTAAAACTAGAAGACTTAAAAACAGTATTTTATGAATTTGTTTTATAAAAATACATATTACTTTATATTATTAAATTAATCATATATTTATAAAATATAAAAATATCAACACAATCATATAGTTACTTATAAGATAGATACATTTTATCTATAATATCAATTGTACGATTACTATTTACATTTCCAATTTAATAATAAAATGGTTCGTATTACTATTCATAAGGTCTAGTTACTATTCCCCAAAAAATATTGTTTTTCTTATCAGAATACAAACATCATATTGACCACAACCGTGAATGCCATATTTTCAAAATTCAAATCACAAATGTTATCATATTACTTTTAAATGTCACATAGTTCTTAATAGATCATTTTTTTGTTATTTCATGTGATTTTAAGACATAATTTTAAAAAGGAAATTTCTGTTGATATAACATTTTTTCAATGTATTATTCCCCCTACTGAAATTTCACCGTTGAAATTTCATTTTACATTCTATGTCATAATCAAGTGCAGGTACTTTTACTTCATCGCTTCCACCAATTCCCATGTTGCCTCTACTTACATTTGGTTCTTTCATAGTTCATTGACCATGTGAGTATCCCTGTTACATATATAATTATCTATAAGATCAAAAATCATCTCTATCTACTCCTCAAAATAAAGATCATCCTCCAACTCTACCACCTCTGATGAGAGTACATGTGAAGGATTTGGTATGTAATTCATTAGGAGGGATACACAGAAGACATCATGTACTTTAGACATGGTTGGGGGAAGTGTCATTAGATAGGACAAAACCATGAAATAATCAAGAATCTCATATGGACTGATGTACTGGGGACATTACTTTCTATTCTTACCAAAATTCTCGACATTTTCCAATGAAGATATGAGTAGATATACTATATCTCAAACCTTGAACTCAAGGTCCCATCGACAGTTGTCTATATAATTCTTTTTCAAGATTATGATGACATGATTTTATACTGAATACTTTTTAACTTCTCAAACATTTATTCAACCATTTAATGACGTAGTATCTTACACTCACCACCTTCATCCCAACACATAGGTGTTCTTTATGTTTTCCAAAAAAGGGAATTGTGTTGTGGCATTCTGATTCTTGATTAGAAATTGTTGTAGTATGAAAATTTAACATATGGAAGATTTTGGTCACATCCTTTTTTGGGGTCCATAGATCCTTGCCTCAATATTTGTTTTTGTGTTTGATTAGATCGAACAGAATGGCCATCAGTTTGTAGATGATTAGTAGTACTAGGGTTCAGTTCTTTTTTTAGAGCTTGTAGGATATTTTTCTAGAACATCATTGGGAATCTCAGATCTCGATCAGATAAAATAGATATCGGTATTTCATATATCCTTACCCCATCCTTGATATATATCCTTTCATGATTCACCAATTATAATTTCTCTTGAAACATGATAAAGTGTGTTGTCGATGTAATAATATCCAAAATAACCCAAATATCAATGTATCTTATGGATGTTCTTGGATGTCCAGTAACAAAGTCCATCATGATGTTCTCCCACTTCCATGTTTGTGTGGGATGTGGTTGATTCATCCCCTTAGACTTATGTCTTCATCCATCAATTATTAACATACCTTACATTTTGATGTATACTCAATAATCTATTTTTCATATTGTCCAACCCAAAGTTCTCTCAGTTATCTCGATACATCTTTGAGCTCCATGAGTGAATAGATAGGTTTAACCTATGTGCGTCAATCAAAATATCCTTCTTTATCTATAGATCAGATGGTACACATAATTGTGACACAAATCATACAACACCTTCCTCATCGTTCATAAAATCATAGTATTTACCATTTCTAATGACTTCTACCCTTTTCTAAATTTCCAAATAATTTCTTTGAGAAACCATTGTTTTATCCATGAGGGATAGTTGAGAAATATTTTGAGAACGTAATGATGATTTTGATTTCATAATGATTCCATTTTCCATATTATACAAATCTAAGAATGTTGGATCCTTTTCAATTCACATTATTTATAGGGATACATGATCCTTTTTACATTGAGCATCTTCCACATTGTTTTCATTACCAGGATGGTATTGGATTGAGTAGTCAAAATATTTGATTATATGTAACCATTTTTTTATGGATAATATTAATATCGTTTTGGTTGAATATATATTTTAGACTTTTTTGAGTAGTATATATATCATAATTTTCCCCCTGGAGATAATGTCATAACATTATCAATGTAATGATCCCAACTGCCAACTCTATATCATGAATAGGATAGTATAACTCATGTATTTTCAGCTTCCTTGAGAACTAGGCTACAATTTATTCATTTTTCATCAACACATAGCATAATCTATTATTTGAAGAATAAATGTACACCACAAATAGTTCTCCACATGTTGGGAGTGTGAGTATTGGTGCAGTGATAATCCTCTTTTTCAAATCATTAAAGCAGTCATATCAATCTTGAGTCTAGAGAAACATCAGTCCCATATAAGTCATATTGATCATTGGGTTTGAAAAAATTGGGAATTTCAAAAAAATCATCGATAATACCCATCTAGACCCATAATGATATATATCTCCATTACAGATGTTGGCATGGTCCACTCTTCAATTACCATTCTCTTGGAAGGAAAAAAAATCTACCTTTTCTGGTTATAACATGCCCAATGAATTATACTTCCTCAATCCGAATATCACATTTAATGTAATTAAGATTAATATTTTCCTTTCTCAATTTCTTTAAAAAATTATTAAAATACACTACATATTTCCTCCATGCTCTTAGTGTATATCTGTATATTGATAATAAAGACAAAAAATTTTATTGAGATAACATATAAAAGAATTTTTCATTAAATCAATGAATATTGATGGATCATTAGTGACTCTAAATTTATTAACTATGGAATGATAGTTTCCATATCTTGTTTGAAATGAAGTCTTCATAATATCTTCCTTCTTCACCTTTAATTTCCAATAAACAAACCAAATATCCACCGTAGAGAAATAATTTGTTGAATGAAGATAATTGAATAAGTAATTTATCTATGACAGGGGATGATTATTCATTATCATGATATTAATGAACTCAAGATAATCAATTATTAGGTGAATTTATAAATCCTTTTACAATACAAAGAATAATTTCTCACCCCATGGCGAAGCACTCATGCAGATAAATCCCATATCCAGATTCTACTGTAACATATTCTTCAGCTATTCCATCTCTACATTGACCATTCAATAATGTTTCCTAGTAATTAGTAGGGATCTTGGAATAATTTAAATTGAGAACTCAACCTCTTGATCAAAAGGATGATGTTGTAACTCTTTAGGTAATACATTAGTGTAATCACTCATGATGGGCATGTCTTTAATTGTCATTCTCTCTATTTTCTCAATCATTTGAGCTAGAAATTACTACTCATAAGGAATTAATATACACACATGAGCCAATTATTATAAAGGAGATATATATTCAACCATACACTTAAAATTAATTGGATGACGCATCGTGATGTGAAGAGTGATCTCACTTTCCAGATTGTTGATGCTGGATTTGTATAAAGATAGATAATCCATGCACATGATAACATCAAATTCCACTAAATAAAGTATGACAATATTTTTTGGGAGTTTTAGTCCAAAAAAGTTACTTGGGAGGATATATAAACCATTGATTCCGATAATTTTTTCAATTTACTATTCTCACATATAACGTATCCTCTAAATTTTGAGGTGGGGTTTGAATAGTTCTACCAAATTTTCAAGATATGACAGAATATGGAGAACAAAAATCATGTATTACATTTTGTATTACTGAATGAATAACCATTATACCTATCACCACATCATTTTCAGACTTCACCTCAATAGTAGTGATATCATATATCGTTCCTTGTTTCCTTGGAGGTTGTTTTTGATTTCCTCTACTAACCACTAGCATAGGGAAATTGTTCCCACAATGTCCATGTTCCTTGAAGTTATAACATTGCACCATTGCATGACTATTTATCTGAACCTTCCTTTCTTCTTCCACACTAGAAGTATTATTCACATCTTATCTTCCATTTTTAGCAAGATGTACTATCCTTCAAAATTTGATGTAATTCATGTTATCCTTTAGACAGTTCCCATGATTCTTTATCCTATAATTTTTACATGTTGGATGGTTCGACTTCTTTACCTCATGTAATTGATATGCCGAACTACCCACAATAGATTCCATTTTACTATTTTTTTTCTTTAGTTACATGATACTACTGAGAGTCTTAAATCTCTATTTCAACCTTAAGGGAACAATGTAAAATCTCTTTATAGCTATCGAAGTCTGGAATTGGCACCACTTTTCTAATAATCATCTTTAGTTTTCTAAAGAAGAGATCTTACAAGATTTTAGTGTTCATGAAAAATCTTTATGTGAACCTCAAAAATCTTTGTAATACTTACTTCATATGCCCCAATTGACTCTTATTCCTTCTTCTTGAGTCCAAGGAAATCTCTTTATATTAAGATACATATAGTTTAGGGAAAATATTTATTGAAAAACATTCTCTTAAATTACTCAAAATCAATGGAATCAATATATTCTAGGGGGTTTGTATTTTGGATCAGTTTCCACTATTGATCAACTTCCTCAACAAATCGATATACCTCCAATACTACTTTCTCCCCTTTTGAGCACTAGAAGACAGATAATATCTTTTCAATGGATTTAATCCATTCTTTCAATGAGGAGGGGATCAGAAGATCGACAAAACATTGTAGGCCTTTTCTTCCTGAATAATTCAATTGAAACATACTCTTTCAATGGTGGATATGGATCTCCACATGATTAAAGTTATTATTCATAACTAGATCCTACTGATGAAGTTTTGTCATGATGTTTTAAAGAACCTTATCCCATCATATTTTGTATATAATTAGGCAAATCCTTATGTTCCCTATCACATTGATTATCGGAACGTGTTCAAATATATCCCACTATTAACTAAGAAAAAAAGCGTACAATAAAAGGGATTGAATAATTTTTGATTGAGCATAAATAAAGAAACATTAAACATAAAATGTTAAACATGTAAAGAATAATTGTATCCTAACTTGTGATTACATATGTTTAAATTGAGGTTATCCATGATCTATTTCTTATCATATATTATATTGGGAATTATTTATTTACATAATAATGGTTTGTACAATGATCAAAATTTACCAAAGCATATATCCAAGGTTTTTTAAACCAAGAGTGCAGCAAGTCCCATTGTCATGAACATGACCCTATTCGAGTCAATCTCGAAATGGTGTTTTCAGGTTTTACCCCTAAATACATTTGTCCCAGATCCACCTCTATCATTTTTAATATAGACAGTGTAGAGACCCCAAAGCTTGATGTAAATGGGCATTACATTAGTTTTGCGTAATACTTAATACATAACAAAAACAGACACACAAGTACCGTAATAGTTTAGTGTCTTTGGAAACTTGGAACGTAATCTTTTAATTGTGGTGAAAGATCTTCAACATCTCCCATAAAGATCTTCCACTTTTTTCTACTTACCTAAAACCATTCTTTTAATATTGGGGGAAAATAAAATATAAAAAGGGTGAGATCAAATTCTTAGTAAGTGTAAGCATGGATAAAATACAACATACCATATACATTTGAACATAAAAACATGAACATAATGTTTAAACATAAAAATATTGAGCAACGACTTAAATCATGGAAGAACATAAGGCATAGATCATAATGGAACCTAAATCATGATAACATAGAATGGGAATAAAACATGTAATTGTGGCATCTATTAAGAACATTTAATGATTTCCATAGTAGCCAAGGCATTTATTCCAAGACCATCTTAGTGGACAAAGTCCCTGTTTGAATCGAGTTCACTCCTCGTTCTAGTCCTGTAATACTGAACCGGATTAACTTACCATTCCAGCCATGTCTATCTCATGAGATATGAATCATTACCCAATGAATTGGAGGGAGATATAGGTCCCACCCATCTCATAATGAAATCATTCTTACTTGTTCCACAAAATAAACTTAAAACATTCATCATAACCCAAAGAATAAAATGGGTTTCATAAACATCATCCCATCATTTAATAATCCATATAAAACAAATGGGCATTTCATCATAAGAAAATTGAACCATGTAAATCATAGAGATATTAAACATGAAACATAGACATATGAAAAAATGTAATATTATATAGAAAATGGTTTTGATAAAACAATTGAAATGCATTCTTGAAGAAAATATTCTATCTTCGTCAAAATCATATTATTTTCAAAAAATTTCATAAAAATTTAAAATAAAATTGGTTTGTTGAAAATAGTAATAAAATCATGTATAGTATGCTTCATGACAATTTGGCGTTATGAAACCGTAAAAATCCGTTCACGCTGTATAAGTTAAAAATAACATTCTCCTCGTACTTTTGTCGGAAAAGTCATAAAGTACCTCGTATGGTAAAAACAATATTCCATACATACCTTGCAGTAAAAGTCAAAAATGGTTAAAAAAGGCATTAATCATAGATTTAAACACTTTTATAAAACATGGACTTGGATGATTGAAATAACCCCAGTAAATACTTACAAATAAGCAATCTCCGATAAAAATGAGATTTACAAAATTATCCCTTACCTTAGGTCTGATATGTTTTGTACGTATCCAAACTCCCTGTATAATGATTTACATAATGTCATTGACTTATTATAGAATCATATTCATTGTTATTATATCATATATCATTCACTTATGACTTTATATTACCCGTTCTTTTGTAAATTCAATGTTAAAGTGTGTTTTGGGTAAAATCGTTTCATTTGTCGTTCTTGTTTTGACTTGTAATTATTCATATGATTACTTAGATCAGGATTACTTAATTCCAGAATATAAAACATGAGTTATATATAATATATATTCAGAATATACATATACATAATAGATTGATAAATGGAAAGAAAAACACCGTTCATGGAGACAGTAGGCCGTACGTACACATGAATGTTGTTTTTGTTTCCTAATTGAATTGAATGGAATTAATTGGATGACATATATATATATATATAAATCCAGAATAATTATTATCTCATATATTTCATGATTACTTATTAAATATAATTTATAATCATTTATGATTGGTTAATCATTGAGAATGAATCTCATCGCGTCGTGGATATGGTAATCCGTACGTACGCATGAGCGATGATATCGTTCCAATGATCATGGAATTTTATTGGAGTGTATGTATAATATTACAGAATCAACATCACATTAAAATAATCATATATAGTTATTATTTACACCATTATACCCATCCAAGTAAGGTGGTGGTGGAAAATAGATTACACCACTGCGTGGAGACTGTATTCCGTACGTACACACTCGCGGTGATTTCGTTTTCCGTAGGATGAATAGATGGTGAAATAGGGTTGTTTCATACTTATAATAAAATATCAGTATATGAGTGATACTGATGTTATTACTTCATAATGAAACAACCTAAGACGAAGAAGTGGAAGAAAAAATAAAGTTGAATGAATCGGTAACGGACATTACCTCTTCTTTGAAGCGCCTCTTTGAGACTCCACTTAGGGAACTAAAATTGGTATTTGAAGAAGACCAGGACCTCTAGGATGTTTCTAGGGATGTGGAGAAGAGAAATTGGCAGGGGTTGGCCGATATGGAAGGTTCAAAGTGGTGTGAGGAAGAGAGGGAGGAGGTGCCCTTTTATAAGGGAGGAGAGGGGCGTCTTTGGAATAACAAAAACTATTATTTTATTATAAAGTCATTTTCGGTTTTTAATAGCTCCAAATTGATTTATTCCGAAGATAAGGTGGGTAAGGTTCGAAATCATCTCATCCAATAGAATTTAGACAAGTTTAGGTTCTTATTTTAAGCTTATAATTTAGATTTAACCTTAAGTTATATAATTTTACTTTTATCGTGTCTTCTTGTTTTCTTAAACTATAAGGTTAATAAACTTACTATAATAAGCCAATCAAACCCCAAGTTGTTTATTATTAATATATATAACATTATATAAACAATTTGGCATAACCTTAGATTTTTAGGAATAAAATAACAATTAATAATATAATAATTGTTTTAAAAACTATTTTATATCAATTTTGACACTATTTGGTAATTGATTTGTGTGAAAATCATAACAGAATGATTAGTTCGAAAACAGTTAACTAAATGGTCATATTTTATTCCTATGGTTGTTTTTCGTCGAATTACACTTATCCAATAGAATTAGGACATGTGTTTGGGTAATAATAATAATATCATTTTTACCCTTAATAATACTATTTAGTTTTAACTGTGGTAAATAAAAGCAAAAAGTTACTATTCACTGAAAAATATTTTCATCTCATTGAACCACATTTCAGACCTTTATATTAATCATGTGTCTTGGATTTTCGAAATTCCACTCCTAGAAGAGGTAAAATTATGTGTTATGAAAAATTCAGTTTTTTACCTACCACTTAGTGGTTTCACTATTAATCATAAAATGAATGTTTCCAGAAATATACCAAAAATAATGCCTAAGATATATTTGATATTATGATTTCAAAAATGATGTCTATTTTTCCAAATACAAAACATATAAGTTGCATTAATTAATTTAAAAATTAATTCTCGTCGTCAAAACAAATAGCATGTTTTTTTGAGATAATAACTATCAAAAGATTGACACTAGTTTATGTCTAGTTTAAATATGAAATTACATCCAATGAGCAAAATTGTATTAAATGGTAAAAATATATTCTAAATATACTTTAAAACCACTCAAATTAATAATTTATCACTATTAATTATTTCGAATAAAAAGTTGTTTTTAATTAAAATTTAATAATTTTCACAATTCACCAGAATAGGAAAGTTATCTGAAAATTACCAAAATTTCACCCTAAGCTAATTTCAATATTCCGAATCAAAAAAAATGTAGTCCATTTTGAAAGATAAAATTTATAAAATTTCAAAAAGTGGGTACTACTATTCATAATGTTTTGTTCATAATAATATTATAATAATATCTCGTTTAGTGAAACACGGTATTGCGTACTACACACGCTATCGAGGAAGGTCTTTATTGCGTGTAATGCAATCCATGTCAGGGATGCGTGTTGTGAAAGATCCTTTTGGTGTAGCATAAAACACAAGACATTAATGAAATTAAAAATAATATTTTTCATAAAATATCGAGGTATTACATTCTACCCCCCTTAAAATGAATTTCGCCCTCGAAATTCATCGGGGTTATAAATGGTTTACTACTCGAAAGTTTCATTAATAGAAACCCACCTCGTAAAAAGGAATACCAAAACATGGATTTAAAAACTAATGTATGAAACATAATGGTTACCCAAATTAACTCATCACTGGGTTTTCATGTAGGAGATCATAGGTGAAAATATGGATATGGAAGAAAAATCTAACCATCATGTTCTGATGGAGAGTGGTAGAAAACATGGCTATTAAAAATCCAACAATAACAAAGCCATAAATTTGTGATGATCTAGGGTACCATATGATTCATCGGATATAAGGGAATTAGGACACCATTTTTTGTTTTCAAGATCATTTCCCTAAAGTTGAAGAATTTGAATTAGAATAAATACTTACTTTATTTTGGTAAAATCTCACTGTTGTTCGTGCCTTGAACAACTTCCACTTCATCTCATAAAGAAAGGAAGTTGAATTTTTTATGCTTGAAATGTTAGCAAATCATGTGATAGAATGACAGGTCATTCCATCTGTCTCAAAAAAATGCTTAGCAAAAGTTATTAATTATACATAAGTCGATCTATAGTGAGATTAATCATATATGGTTCTTAAAATGGACTTATTCTTCATATATCATACTGAATAATATAATAAAACCAGTTTCTACTATACAGGGACTTCCTGTAGGCCAGTGGTAGACGATAAAGGCCAGTCGCACTTCGGTTGTGGGTTTGATTCCCACAGCCTTGTCTGACGCGATGGGTTGTCGCCCGTCCTGCAGGTTATCCTTTTTCAAAAACTACATTACTATAACATCCCATCAATAATATCGAAAAAATTTATATACTTAAACAATACTATCTTATTTCTAACATAATCCATTCCAATCTTTATCTAAAATCTTTCGGTCCAAGCTCATAGTATAAACAAAATGATTACTTGAAATGTCATCAACCAACCATCATTTATCCCCCATTATATTGTTGGTCACATTCCAATCATGTGAATACCATAATCATGTATTCTCTGGAATAATGAATACCCATTAAACCTTAGTGAAAACATGAATGCTGTCAAAATTTAACTCTTTCCATATACCAAAATCCAAAAATTCTATATACTCAAACCATGATATAACCTTCTCCTTATATAATTCATGAGCTCATGAATACTATCAAACATTTAATTTTCTCCTTATCCCTTCATTATACGCATATTATCTACTTTCCAAAAAAACTGGTAACATTCATCACACACCTTCAAAACATAAGGAAAGACAACAGTGTAATAATCCTTAGATGTATCTTTATTCCATAGTACCATGATATTACATATACAAAATTAAACTTGATAAACATGTAATCATTCTACTACCTTCTTAAACCATTATCCGAGCTTTAACAATTCTTTCATCTCACATATCATTTGTAGTCTCTTCATCTTAATCAATAGAAATATTACCCATACGACCATACTGATTCTCTTCATGAGACTTTCCCTTAGGGAATTGTTTTTCATAATGCCCGTACATTTTGAATTTAAAACATTTAACCATTGTTGATGTCGTAATAATACCATTATCCCCATCCATGGTGTTAACTGAACCTTTTCCTTTGCACTTACTGGCTTTATTTCCATCTTTTCCACACCCAATGAATCTTCCTGTTCCTTTGAAACATTCTCCTTGATGCCTTTTCCCACATGATTTACATAGGGGAAATTGAACTTTCATTCCTCTATGATCATAATGAAACTCCATCTTTCTCTTATTAGCCAAGTCAGGAAACTTACCAAATTTGAGTTTATTGATCATATTATGAGATTGCTGATTCGGCATAATAATGATGTTTGGACTTCCAAATCCCATTTCATTTTGTTGCTCATGAAGAATATCATTCCATTTTCCATTATATCCTCCCTTATCATGAATCTTCCTATTTCCAGCCATTTTCTAAAACCCAAAAAGAATAGTGTCAGAGCCAAAAATCATGCTACGGAAAACAACATAGTAAAGGGGGAGTACAGTCAATATCTAACATCTTAAGATAAATTCTAAGATCATTACCGTAGTTCTAGGACTATATCCTATACTTATACTTACCCTTAGGGACATCCCTAGACATACATTAGAAATATCTCTAGGGATCTCACTAACATTTTCACATCTCAGTTTCCAAAGGTTTTCTAAACCTTTCCTATGATAGAAAATGTAGAGACCCCAAAGGTTGATGTACATGGACATTACATTACTTTTGGGGAATACTTATTACATAAAAAAAACAGACACACAAGGACCGTAATAGTTTAGTGTCTTTGGAAACATTTAACTTAATCTTATAATTATGGTGAAAGATCTTCAACATCTCCCATAAAGATCTTCCACTTTTTGCTTCCTTACCTAAAAAAATTCTTTTAATCCTGGGGGAAAATAAAACATAAAAATGGTGAGATAAAATGCTTAGTAAGGGTTAGAATGGATAAAATAA
This sequence comes from Viscum album, assembly GCA_963277665.1. NCBI lineage: Eukaryota > Viridiplantae > Streptophyta > Magnoliopsida > Santalales > Viscaceae > Viscum > Viscum album. Next base: position 541,552,794 of record OY728165.1, read on the forward strand.
AGCATACCAGATACATTTGAACTTAAAAACATGAACATAATTATTAAACATCAAACTCTTGAGCAAAAAATTAAAACATGGAAGTACATAAGGCATAAATCATAATGGATCCTAAATCATGATAACATATAATGGGAATAAAACATGTCATTATGGCATCCATTAAGCACATGTAAGGATTTCCATAGTAGCCATTGCATTTCTACCAAGACCATCTTAGTGGAAAAAGTCCCTTTCTTAATCGACTTCACTCCTCGTTCCAGTCCTATAATACTAAACCGGATTAACTTAACATTAAATCCATGTCTATATCATGAGATTTAATTTTTTACCCAATGCATTGGAGGGAGATATAGGTCCCACCCATCTCATAATGAAATCATTCTTACTTGTGGCACAAAATAAACTTAAAACATCCATCATAACCCAAAGAATAAAATGGGTTTCATAAACATCATCCCATCATTTCATAATCCATATAAAACAAATGGACATTTCATCATATGATAAGTGAACCATGTAAATCATAGAGACATTAATCTTGAAACGTACACATATGAAATAATGTAATCTTAGATGGAAAATGGTTTTGATAAAACATTTGAAATGAATTCTTGAGGAAAATATCATTTCTTCATCAAAATCATATTCATTTCAAAAAATGCCATGCACTTTTAAAATAAAATTGATTTTTTGCAAATAGTAATAAAATCATGTAGAGTAATCTTCATAAAAATGAGGAGTTATGAAACCGTAATAATCTGTTCACGCCATATAAGTTAAAAATAACATTCTCCTCGTACTTTTTTCGGAAAAGTCAAAAAGTACCATGTATGGTAAAAAATTATTCCTTACATACCATGTATTAAAATTAAAAAATGGTAAAAAAGGAAATTAAACATTCATGAAAACACTTTTATAAAACATGGACATGGATGATAGAAGTAACCCTAGTAAATACTTACGAATAAGCAATCTCGGATAAAAATGAGATTTGATAAATTCTACCTTACCTTAGGTCCGATATGCTTCATACATATCCAAAACTCCTTTATAATAATTTAAATAATGTAATTGACTTATTAAATAAACATTTTCATTATTATGATATCATATATGGTTCATTTATGACTTTATATTACCCGTTCTTTTGTAAATTCCATGTTAAAGAGCGTTTTGGGTAAAATCGTTTCATTTGTCGTCCGTGTTTTGACTTGTAATTATTCATATGATTGCATAGATCATGCTTAATTAATTACATAATATAGAACATGAGTGATATATAATATATATTCAGAATATACATATACATAATAGATCGATAAATGGAAAGAAATACACCGTTCATGGAGACGGTAGGTCGTACGTACGTATGAACGTTGTTTTCGTTTCCTTATTGAATTAAATGAAATTAATTAGATGACATATATATATATATATCCAGAATCATTATTTTGTCATATATTTCATGATTACTTATTATATATAATTTATAATCATTTATGAATGGTTAATCATTGAGAATAAATCTCATCACGTCATGGAGATGGTATTCCGTACGTACGCACAAGCGATGATATCGTTCCCATGATCATGGAATTTTATTAGAGATTATGTATACAATTACAGAATCAATATAACTTTAATCTAATCATATATAGTTATTATTTACAACATTATACCCATCCAAGTATGGTGGTAGTGGAAAATAGATTACACCACGGCGTGGAGATGGTATTCCGTATGTACGCACGCGCGTTGATTTCGTTTTTTGTAGGATGGATAGATGGTGAAATAGGGTTGTTTCATACATATAATAACATGTCAGTATATTATTGATACTAATGTTATTACTTTATAATGAAACAACCTAATAAGAAGAAGTGGAAGAAGAAATAAAGTTGAAACAATCGGTAACAGACATTACCTCTTCTTTGAAGCGCCTCTTAGAGACCTCCTCTTTGGGCACTAAAATTGCCTTTGAAGAAGACCAGGTCCACTAGGATGTTTCTAGGGAAGTGTATAAGATAAATTGGCATGGGTTGTCAGATATTGAAGGCTCAATGTGGTGTGAGGAAGAGAGGGAAGAGGTGCCCTTTTATAAGGGAGGAGAGGGGAACCTTTGGAATAACTAAAACTATTATTTTATTATAAAGTCATATTCTGTTTTTAATAGCTCCAAATTGATTTATTTCGAAGATAAGGTGGGAATGGGTCTAATTACTCTCATCCAATATAATTTAGACAAGTTTAGGTTTCTATTTTAACCTTATCATTTAGATTTAACCTTAAGTTAAATAATTTTACTTTTACTGTGTCTTCTTGTTTTCATACACTATATGGTTAATAAACATACTATAAAAAGCCAAACGAACTCCATGATGTTTATTATTAATATATATTACATTATCTAAGTCATTTGGCCTATCCTTAGATTTTCAGGATTAAAATATCAATTAATAATATAATATTTGTTTTAAAAACTATTTTATGTCAATTTTGACACTATTTGGTAATTGATTTTTGTGAAAAATATTAACAGAATGATTAGTTCGAAAAAAAGTTACCTAAATCAATACTAGCATGTCATAATAACCTAGAAAATTAGTGTAATTCATAAAAAGTCTCAAATTACATTTATTTGTGTATTTATAGCATCAATTATGTCAATATTTCATTAATAAGATAATTACTACATCATATTTATGTCATAAATATATTTAATTATGTAATGTAAAAAAATAATAAATAAAATTCCATTCTGTAGGAAATAGTTTTAGCTTTATAATAAATATTTATAGTCGAGTTTATATTTTTTATAACCCTATATTAAAATTTTTTTACTTATTAAACTTTGATTTTAACTATTTTAACCATTCTTTAAATAAATTAATATTAAATGTCCTAATCTAATCCATGTGGGCCAAAATGTTAATATTTTATTCTTAAGGTTGTTTTCGGTTGAATTACACTTATTCAATAGAATTAGAACATGTGATATGGTAATAATAATATCATTTTACCCTTAATTATACTATTTACTTTTAACCGTTGTCAATAAAAGTAAAAAGTTACTATTCACAAAAAAATATTTTCATCTCATTGAACCACATTTCAGACCTTGATATTAACTGTGTCTCTCGGATTTTCAAAATTCCACTCACAGAAGCGGTAAAATTAAGTTTTTTGAAAAATTCAGTTTTTTTAACTACCACTTAGTGGTTTCACTATTCATCAAAAAATGAAAGTTTCCAGAAAAATACCAAAAATAATAACTAATATATATTGGATATTATGAATTAAAAAATGATGTCTATTTTACCAAATAAAAAACATATCTGTTGCATTAATTAATTTAATAATTAATTTTCGTCGTCAAAACAAATAGTGTTTTTTAAGAGATAATAACTATTAAAAGATTGACACCTGTTTATGTCTGGTTTAAATGTGAATTTACATCCAATGAGAAACATTGTATTAAATGGTAAAAATATATTCTAATTATACTTTAAAACCACTCTTAATAATTTATCACTATTAATATTTTCGATTAAAAAAGTTGTTTTTAATTAAAATTTAATAATTTTCACTATTCGTCAGAATATGAAAGTTATCCGAAAAGTACCAAAATTTCACCCTAAGCTAATTTAGATATTCGAAATCCAAAAATGAAGTCCATTTTTAAAGATAAAATCTATAAAATTTCAAAAAGTGGGTATTAATATTCATAACGGTTAGTTCATAAAAATATTATAATAATATCTTGTTTAATGAAACTCGATATTTCATACTACACACGCTATCAAGGAAGGTATTTATTACGTGTAATGAAATCCAAGTCCGGGATGCGTGCTGTCACGACCCATCCTCGGGCCCATGTCGTGACTACCCCAAGCCCGCATTCAATAGGCCAGGGGCTGGCGACTAGCACCAAAGGCATAAATCTCGATAACTGGGGAGGCATTGCCTTTATAAAAGTAAACAAAACACCACAGAGTACAACCGGAAGTACAACACTAAGTAAAACTGAAATAATATGTGCTGAAAGTAAAGGGGTCCGGAAATACAATCCCAACTGTAAAGTACAAGGAAAAAAATAAAACAGCTGAAAGGTAACAGGAAGCTCCTGGATCGTCCGCCAAGGATCCTACCTGAAGGGTAGGTACAGATAGCGCAGCTCCTGGATCGTCCACCAAAGATCCTACCTGAAGGGTAGGTACAGATAGCCTCCACAATGCTCTCACCCGTCAACATCTTTCGAGTGTCGTCTCGTCATGAAGTCCACCAACAGATATTGTCTCGTCATGAGGTAGACCTTCAGGTACCGTCTAGTCCTCGAACACTCGGCCTCTGTCTGCACTACCCGTAGTCTGCAACAAACACAACGAGGTACGGGTATAGACCATGCAGGGGTGTGTATAACGATACTTAGTAGGGACCCCGAGGCCCTCAAGGTCTCACTAAATCAAACAAGGATAACTGCAAAAAGATCTCAACAGATAACCTCTACCTAGGTATATGCCCATACATATACCCAAGTTATCAAGTAACCCATCTCAATCATTAAGAAAGACAAAGATTATAAAATCAACGGATAACCACTACCCAGGTATATGCCCATACATATACCTAATTTATCAAATGACCCATCTAAATCATGAGATAAACACAATGTTTATTGACTCAGCTCAAACCAAGATTTTCATTACCGAAACCGTAACTACTGAATAGTCCCATCTCTAAAGTGTAAAATGGTCCTGTCACGACTCCGAGTTACTTCTCACTAACCTAAGACCGCTGAGGTACTCTTCCTATCGAGTACCGCAGGCCTGCCACCCAAACACATTCGTGCTTCCCGCTGGGGTATGTCACCCAAACACAGTAGTGCACACCCCCTAATAGCCTGCAGAGGTACTCTCCGGACGAGTACCGTGGGTATGCACTTTCACATAAGTAGTGCTCCGTCCGCCATGGGTCTTCACCCAACAAAGTAGTGCTCCATCCATTGGGCTAGTCAACTCACTCCAAGTCGAGTCGGTCAAGCAGTCGGTAGGTCTCAGCCAGCTAAACGGTCTCCATACTCCGAATGCTCATCTCTGGGAGGGTCCGCTCCACGAGCTACAGGTCGATACTCTAAGTATCTCAAAGTATCATGAAGAAGAATCTCAAAGGACCGCCTCATCATAGGGGTCTCAACGCAACAGACGCTGCGTCAATCAAACGCCGCGTCAATCAGACGCCCGATTTGTGTGTTATTATCCTTTTCATCCCGGGCACCCGGTTGGTTTCGTGTACGAACCAACCCGACCATATCACAACTGTACCCCGAACTCTAATGGGGTATACTCAAGGAACCGTTTCTCAATGTGATTACCAAAGTCGCTGACGATTCGTCAAACGGACGTCCAGTCTGAAAGTTATTAGCATTTCCGTTCCAGGATCGAGGTTGGATTTCGGGTACAATCCAACCCGACCTTACTCCAATTGCGTCCAAACCTCAGGTGAAGTATGACAAACGAACCATCTAATCAAGAGGAATCCAACAAATTCGATGCACACCAATCCGACGTCTGGAGCTCATGTTATAAGCCTTTCCACTCCAAGGGCCCGGTTGGTTTCAGGTTCGAACCAACCCGACCGTACTTCGAATGACACCTGTTAACCAAAATGGTCACACAAATGTGATCCATACGAAAAAACACATGAGATGGACTACCCATTGGTCCAAAATGGATAGCCGGTGAAAAAGTTACATTTCACAGCAACACGCCCGAACCGGGCCTCATGGTGCTCATGCCTCAACCTTGACTTAAATATCCAGAATTGGTAGTGAAACATCCGTCTTAATTCTAGGGTCCCAACATCGCAGATGGTTCATGAAACCGAGGTCGCATGAATAAGTTACGGTAGAAAAAGTGTTTTATCAACATAATTAACAATAACAATATTTTATTATTATTATTAATTGTTTATTTAATTTAAATGATTCACAACTCATTCCACGCAAGAACATTGATGCGAAACCCACATCTTACTCCTCCTTTGATATTTATTTATTTCTTTTAATTTTATTTCTCAAATCTCCTTCTCTCTCCAATCTTCATTCTCCTTTCCCAAACTCTCACGCTTTCTTCTACTCCAAACACGCGGGCTGCTTCCTCCACTAGAAATATGTCGCCTTCGGACTTACGTCGTCCCGGCATGGCATGCCGGCAGCACATTCCGTGGACCACCAGACGCGCTTCGGTGGTCTGATTCACCTATCGTCTGCGCCCTCGTCTCTCCCGGAACATGCTCTTTACGGCGACGACTTCAAATTGCCGTTGCGGCCCGTTTCTTCGTCGGTCGTCATCCCGCGCACAAAAGAACAACCAGCGGAGGGACCAGGCTTGTTCGTAAGCACGTGCCCTCCACATTAGAAGCTTAATCCATAACTCATTAATGACAAGGATTTAATTTATTCACAATAAATTATACAAACACCCGGAAACTAAAATACGCTTACATGAGGGTATAATTCACATATACACTTTATTCAAAAACCCCTACCTCGCAAAGACATTGCATGTCATTGAGCTGCGGAAAGAGGCAAGCGTTGCGATGATTGTACGTCATGGAAGATCGATGCTGATTCTGTTGACATTGGAGGAAGAGCCGTCGTCATTGCGGATTCCCCGTGGTGGTGTCTCCTCCTTTGATGGAGAACAGGGAAGCATTCTTCATCGTGGAGTAATGATCGTTCTTCGTCGTTGAGTTGGTAATCTTCAAAAAAAACTCAAGAGCTCTCCAATCCTCCACACAACAATTGCCAACCACATATTTCATTAAGTTCCCTTCTTTTAAAAGATTCCAAGAATTTCAAAAGAAGTCAAAGAGGTGTGACAAATATAATTAATAAGGTCATTAATTATCTTAGTTGGCTTAAGCTTGGGAGGTGGATAGGCTCCACTTCAATAAAAGATAAAGTGAAGTTACCAAGCATTTAACAAGGGGTGAGTTAAGGGGTGGTGAGGAGTTACGGTCTCGTGTGGGCCCCACTACACTAAACTCTCGCATGGGAGGTTAGGTGGGTGTGGGCCCCACCTATAACTTCCCCTTTGTTGAAAATATCCACCTACCTTGAATAAAATTTATACACATCAAATATTATTTGACATAATCTCATTCCCAAATATTTAACCTCATCCCGCTCAAAACACAACTATGGTAAATGTTACCTTAGGAAAGTACCGACGCTGCGAGATCATCGGTGCCCTCAGATTTCAATTCCGAGCACCAGTTCATAAGATAGAAAAACCCACACATACGTTTACTAAACGTACCTGAAAAAAAGTTCGGAAAATTATTATCAGTCGCCCTCGACCCGTGTCGGTCAAGGTCAGGCTCTTCCTAAGTGAAACACACCCCAACTAATCCAACGGTACTCTCGTATTTTCAATCCGAGTAACCATATAAAATATACTAATTTTACAATAAAATAATTGTCATTTAATTATGTTATTTGCTGCCAAAAAATATCTTTTTCTAGTGGCTCGTTCCAGCCAAAGTTAGTATCTACTAAAATAAACCATTCCCTCACGAGTTTAGTGGTTGTCTCGGATTTTTAATCCGAGCTACCGTTTGTGAGTTATAAGAATTTGAAAAATAAAATAATTTATTTAATTATTTTATTTATGGTTAAGTCATTTTTGGGATTTCTCATAGGTGGCCCGCACCGACTAAACTTAAGTCACGCCTAGGGTAAACCCGCCATCCTGAGCGCAACGGTGCTCTCAGATTCCTGATCCATGTAACCGTTTAAGAGTTAATTCACTTTTTCAGTAAAACTTCTTATTCTCGTTAATTTTATCTTAAAAAGACTTCAGAAAATTATTCCGGGCTCACCGGGCCTCAGAATCAGGTGGCGTTTGAAACCGCGCACTCACAAAATTCCAAATAATTTAAGAAAAAAATTTCCTTGAAATTTCCAGGTCATTACATTACTCCCACCTCAGGGCTTTACATCCTCGTAAAGCTTCGATACAGACTAGGGGAAACAAAAAGTGGTACTGAGCATGCATCTAAGCCTTCCTCTCCCATGTGCTCTCCTGGAGGATCTTGTTCTACCTGAGGTTTCCATTTCGCCGACCAATGAAAACCCATCCCATCATTGTAAGTAAACCACAACCTTTTTTCCTAATACCGTCAATCCGTGTATGAAGTGTAATTGCCTAGTCCATACCCAAACTAACGTCGTAAGGCCTTGACACTGTCACCAAGAGGTTCCAACCGAAACTTTCACCTTAAGGGTCAGATCACACCTATCAGCGTATGTGTGTTTATCGAGTCTCCTCTCAATGGTATCTCTAGATGTGAGTGTCAAGTCAACGGTTTTAACTGGAAACTCTAGGTCTAGGAAAAGATTCGTGGAAGGAAGGAATGATTGTAACCTATGTCTATTGATATGGCAGCTCGTAGAAGACAAATTCATCACTTCGAAGAATCCTTAGAGCCCTTTCGGTCGCACTCCATGACCACATGATCCTACTCTTTTCCACTACCCTCCAACTCCATGAGCTTGGAGAGGAAAAAAAGGTGGGTGGATGTAACATGTTGAAATGTACACCACCTCATGCTTCTCTCCTAGCCCTGCCTCCACGTCTGCTGCTCTGCAGATTTATCTGTCCTTAATAGTTCCTCTTCTTGAAACATTCGCACACCCAAGTCTCTGTGACTGGAACGAGCTCGCTGTGTTCCAACTTCTAACATTCTCTAGCTGTATTCCTTCACCCAAAGAACATTCAACCTCAAGGTTTTCTCTCACACCCTAATGTGAGTAGGAATGCATAGAGGAAAAACTGATGGCTCGAATCATATTCATCGAGTACACAGAATGTTCAGTACACCTCGATGAATTCTCAGCTACCGACACATCGTCCTGCCGAAGTTGTATAAGATCTAGAGAACTCTCAGCCACCTCATCAAGCCAGTACTCATCAGCCCTTGAGTCAGGTTCGCCTCAGAACTTTAGGGTATCTGATGTTAGAACACGTGTAAGGCAGTAAGCCTACATGTGTCACCTACTGGTACCCCTAGTTGTAACTGCTGACCAATAAGTAGTGATGTATAGCTGACACACTACCCGAAGGCACAATCTCAGGCATCGGTCCATGTACCGAAGCCTAATAACTATGCAGAAAATCCTCATGGTCATTTAATGGAAAACACTAGTGGCCAAGTCCACCATCCACTGTACTGATGTCTCAGCAAGGCGGAAAACTCTAGCAATCGCCTCCAACCCGTGCTCTGTTGTCTAGGAATCTCCCTCGCCTCGTAACCTCGGAGGCCGCTGCTGCTGGAACTCATGCAACGCGCTCTGCCAGCGTGCAACGTTTGCTAGTAAGGCTGGTTGCATATGTTCCCCAAAAGGTGGTGGTGCTGCTGTTACACCACCCGAGGGTGCCAACATAGTAAAAAGGGCCCCGCACTGGATCCTCACCTCATGGTGGGCCGTCATAGAGTACTCTCTCGGAACTCCAACAGACTGTGTGCGTGAAGACATCCTGAACAGATGTGACACAGTCAACGATTTATACCTGGTGAGTTGACCTGGTTTGAGATGACTTTAAAACTTTTGGAAACGCACACGCAATCAGTGTTTTCGTGCACATTGTCGGAAATCGGTAGTCAGGGTCCTGGTGTATGGATACGTCAGCCGCCGCACCAACACTGGACTCCCTGAACTGAAGACAACACTTGGTACCCTTAAAACTAATTGTTTACAAAAAGGAATGATCAGATTTCTGAGTTTTGCAGTAGAACCAACTCCTATGATAGCAATTTGACACGACCCATCCTCGGGGCCCGTGCCGTGACTATCCCAAACCCGCCTTCCATATGCCAGGGGCTCGCGACTACCACTAAAGGCGTAAATCCCGATAACTGGGAAGGCATTTCCTTTATAAAAGTAAATAAATCACCACAGAGTACAAGCGGAAGTAAAACACAAAGTACAAATGAAACAAGATGTTCTGAATGTAAAGGGGGCTGGAAATACAAGCCCAACTATAAAGTACAAGGAAAAAGATAAAACAGCCGAAAGGTGACAAGAATCTCTTGGATCGTCCACCATGGATCCTACCTGAAGGGTAGATACAGATAGCACAGCTCCTGGATAGTCCACCATGGATCCTACCTGAAGGGTAGGTACAAATAGCCTCCACAACTCTCTCACCCGTCAACCTCCTCCGAGTGTTGTCTCGTCATGAAGTCCACCACCAGATACTGTCTCTTCATGAGGTCCAGCATCGGGTACCATCCAGTCTTCAAACACTCGGCCTCTGTCTGCACTTCCCATCGTCTGCAACCAATACAACGAGTTGCGGGCATAGCCCATGCAGGGGTGAGTATAACGATACTCAGTAGGGACCCCGAGACCCTCAAGGTCTCACTAAATCCAACAAGGATAACCACAATGAATATCTCAACAGATAACCTTTACCTAGGTATATGACCATACAGATACCCAAGTTATCAAGTAGCCCATCTCAATAATGAGGAAACACAATGATTTTGAAATCAACAGTTAACCACTACCCAGGTATATGCCCATACATATACCTATGTTATCAAGTGACCCATCTCAATCATGAGGTATACACAAAGGTTATAGACTCAGCTCAAACCAGGATTTTCATTATCGAAACTGTAACTGCTGAAGAGTCCCGTCTCTGGAGTTTACAGTGGTCCTTTCACGACTCTGAGGTACTGCTCACTAACCTAAGAATGCTGAGGTACTCCTCCTGTCGAGTACTGCGGCCCAGCCGCCCGAACACAGTAGTGCTTCCCGCCGGGGTATGTCACCCAAACACAATAGTGCACACCCCCTAATAGCATGTAGAGGTACTCTCCAAACGAGTACCGCAGGTCTGCATTGTCACACATGTAGTGCTCCGTCCGCCATGGGTCTGCACCCAACAAAGTAGTGCTCCATCCACTAGGTTAGTCGACTCACTCCAAGTCGATTCGGTCAAGCAGTCGTCATGTCTCAACCGGCTACACTGTCTCCGTACTCCGAATGCTCATCTCCAGGAGGGTCTGCTCCATGAGATATAGGTCGATGATCCAAGTATCTCAAAGTCCCACGAAGAAGTATCTCAAAGGACCGCCTCATGATAGGGGTCTCAACGCAATAGACAGCGCGTCAATCGGACGCCCGGTCTGTGTGTTAGTTGCCTTTTCGTCCCGGGGGCCCGGTTTGTTTTGTGTACGAACCAACCCAACCGTATCACAACTGTACCCCAAACACTCATGGGGTCTACTCAAGGAACCATTTCTCAACGTGATTACCAACATCACTGACGGTTCGTCAAACGAACGTCCGGTCTGAGAGTTATTAGCATTTCCGTTCCAGAGGCCCGGTTGGATTTTGGGTACAATCCAACCCAGACTTACTCCAATTGCGTCCAAACCTCAAGTGAAGTATTCCAAAAGAACCACCTCATCATGATGAATCCATAAAAGTCGATGTCACGTCCATCAGACGTCCGGAGCTCAAGTTATAACAGTTTCCGCTCCGAGGGTCCGGTTGGTTTCGGGTTCAAACCAACACGGTCGTACTTCGATTGACACTGGTTAACCAAACTGGTCACACAAATGTGATCCATACAGAAAAACACACGAGATAGACTACCCATTGGTCAAAAAACGGATAGCCAGTGAAAAAGTTGTTTTTCACCACAACACGCCCGAACCGGGCCTCGTGGGGCCCGTGCCTCAACCTTGACTTAAATATCCAAAATTGGTTTTGAAACATCCGTCTTAATTCTAGGGTCGCAATGTCGCAGATGGTTCATGAAACTGATGTCACATGAATAAGTTACGGTCAAAAATTTGATTTATCAACAAAATTAATAATAAAAATATTTTATTATTATTATTAATTGTTATTTAATTTAAGTGTTTCATACCTCATTCCACACATGGGCATTGATGTGCAACCCACATCTCACTCCTCCTTTGATATTTATTTATTTCTTTTAATTTTATTTCTCAAATCTCCTTCTCTCGCCAATCTTCATTCTACATTCCCAAACTCTCATGCTTTCTTCTCCTCCAAACCAGCGGGCTGCTTCCTCCACTAGAAATATGTCGCCTTCGGACTTCCGTCGTCCCGGCGTGGCACGCCGGCAGCACTTTCCACGGACCACCGGACGCACTTCGGTGGTCCGATTCACCTACCGTCTGCGCCCACGTTTCTCCGGGGACATGCTCTTTACAGCGACGACTTCAAATTGCCGCTGCGGCCCGTTTCATCGTCACCCATCATTCCGCACACAAAAGAACAACCAGCGGAGGGTCCGAGCTTGTTCGTAAGCCTGTGCCCTCCGAATTAGAAGCTCAATCCATAACTCATCAATGGAAAAGATTTAATTTATTCAAGATAAATTATACAAACACCCTGAAACTAAAATATTCATGCTCGAGGGTATAATTCACATATACACTTTATACAAAAAACCCCCTACCTCGCAAAGACGTCGCACATCGTTGAGCTACGGAAAGAGGCAAGCGTTTCGATGATCGGGTGTCGTGGAAGATCGGTGTCGATTCTGTTGACGTTGGAGGAAGAGTTGTCGTCATTGCGGATTCCCTGCGGTGGTGTCTCCTCCTTTGATAGAGAACCGGGAAGCGTTCTTCATCGTGAACGAATGATCGTTCTTCGTCGGTGAGTTGGTACTCTTCAAAAAAACTCAAGAGCTCTCCAATCCTCCACACAACAATTGCCAACCCTATATTTCATTAAGTGCCCTTCTTTTAAAAGATTCCACGCATTTCAAAAGAAGTCAAAGAGGTGTGAGAAATATAATTAATAAGGTTATTAATTATCTTAGTTGGCTTAAGCTTGGGAGGTGGAGAGGCTCCTCTTCAATAAAAGATAATATGGATTTTCCAAGCATTTAACAAGGGGTGGGTTATAGGGAGGTGAGGAGTTAGGGTCTCGTGTGGGCCCCACCACACTAAACTCTTCCATGGGAGGTTAGGTGGGTGTGGGACCCACCTTTAACAACCCCTTTGTTGAAAATAACCACCTAACTTGAATAAAATTTGTAAACATCAAATTTTATTTGATTTAATCTCATTCCCAAATATTTAACCTCATCCCACTCAAAACTCAACTACGGTAAAGGTTACCTGATGTAATTACCGACGTTGTGAGTTCATCGGTGCCCTCAGATTTCAATTCCAAGCACCAGTTCAAAAGATAGAAAAACCCACATGTATGTTTACTGAACGTACCTGAAAAAATGTTCAAAAAATTATTATCAGTCACCCTCAACCCATGCCGGTCAAGGTCAGGCTTTTACATAGTGAAACACTCTCCATGGAATCCAACGGTACTCTCGGATTTTCAATCTGAGTTACCGTTTAAAAGACACTAATTTTACAATAAAATAATTATCATATAATTATTTTATTTGAGGCCAAAAACTAACTATTTCTAGTGGCCCTCGCCGGCTAAAGTTATTATCTTCTAAAATAAACCATGCCGTCACGAGTTCAGCACTTGTCTCATATTTTTATTACGAACTACCGTTTGTGAGTTATAAGCATTTGAAAAATAAAATAATTTATTTAATTATTTTATTTACGGTTAAGTCATTTTTGGGATTTTTCATAGGAGGCCCGCTCCGAATAAACATATGTCGCGCCTAGGGTAACCATTTAAGAGTTTTTACACTTTTTCAGTAAAACTTCTTACTCTTGTTAATTTAATCTTAACAAGACTTCAAGAAATTATTTCGGGCACACCGGGCCTCATAATCAGGTGGCGTCTGAAACCGCGCACTCACAAAATTCCAAAGATTTTAGTTAAAAAATTTCCTTGAAATTTCTGAGTCTTTACACATGTTGTGCAAGCTCCTTTTGGTGTAGCGTACAACAGAAGACATTAATGAAAATAAAAAAAATATTTTTATAAAATCTCTGGGTATTATAGATAGGGATATATTTTCCTGATAAACAACATACTCTAAACATACCAAAATATATAGAAGTTTTATTATACATAGCATCAACATTAAGGTTCATACTAATGTTCTCTATTCCTAATATCCAAAAAATAACAAGACTGTACAATACACTGAAAAATACTATAGAGACCCTAGCCTTTTACACATAAGTTTACATGATTATATTCATAATAAATCATTCTATTACAATCCAAGAATTTTAATGTCTAATGTCGTGGAAGAGTAGGTACATAAAACATAAAATATGGGACTAGAAAACACTTCTTTATTTAATCTTCATAATGATCCCCTAACATCCATTTATTCCTTACCTCATTATGGGGTACCCTAGGGATCACCTGAATGAAGGGATTATCTAAATGCCCAGTAGGGGAATAAACATATGAATAAGTATTTAGATTATGGGTTAGAGACCATGATATAAAGATATAAAATGGAATTTAGAATCATAACTTATAAACATGGGATCCTATTAACTTCAAATTATAGAAATATAGATGAAACATAAATCATGAATTTAGAATGAATCAATGATTTTTTCACTTAGAGTATCACAAGTCAAGGTTATCCACCATGACTGTAGCACATGGTAACACAAGTCCAGGCTACCTGCTGAGACCGTTTCACATAACCTCTCATGAATTTCATCTTTATCAAATGAATTTTAGTGCTATCTGGGATCACTCATATTAAATTGATCACGAATATGCATTCTACATATGGAATCAAACATAATCAATCATAAACATAAAGGACCCCAAGGAAATAAAATTGGTACCCTAATCATGTAATAAATCATAATGGATGATCGTATTATAAAAGTGTCCACGATATGAAGCCATTAGATCATACATAGATATTAATTACGTAAAATGACCATATATCATGGTATGTGATTTCCAATGAATATTAAAACATTTAAAAATAGTATTTCTGAATATTTATCATTAAAATATTTTATTCTAGTTTTATGGAAAACCCTAATAAAATCTTAAAATCAAAAAGGGAGTAATATTTTCTACAAAACTAGAAGAGACCCAAGGTGGATTTCAAAACAAAAAACTGGATTAATTAAAACAATGGTGTCTTAAAACATATGGTTTATTTTACAAGAAATTAGGTGTGAATATAGCATGTTCCCTTAAAGGGGTATGCATTTTGGAAAGCATTGAAGATGGAACAACTTTAAAACATGCATATCCCTGTAAGTTTATTATCATTGGAAAATGATACAAGACATTGGATCATATACATGAAATTTAATGATATAAATAAAAAGAGTAGATAATCTCTGTTGGGTAAAAATAAAGATAGAGGAACTTGAATGAATTATGGAGGATCAGTTATTATTACTAAAAAAACAGCATAGTACCGGGTGTACTTAGGTGGGATTAATGATAGAGAAAGGGTTTTATCTTATTTTATAGAACATTATAGAAGTATGGTGGAGTTGAGAAATCATAACCCATAATTAATACATACACATAAAATTAAATAACATAGAATATATTCTAGAATAAAATTGAGAAAGAGAGGATCCCTCACCTTAATCATGGTGGTGTTCTTAGCATGATCATAATAACATGAATAATTAAATTATATCCATTAATTGATAATTTAATATACTAAAATATATATTATTTATTTTATATAACCTTAATAAGTTAATTCATGTCCTTTTTGATGAGTTAAGATGTTAAATTTCATTGTTTAAGTGTGGTTTATTCCTTGGTTTTAATGTTCATTTCATTTATATTCATGTTTCTGTAAACATATATGATGAGAATGGTTGTCCAGAATTGCAGTTATATGAAAATAGTGAAAATATAAATGATTAAATGGTTTTAATATTCATTTGTTTAATTGTATGGATGGCGAATCAATTTATAATACAATAATGATAAATGCTGGATTAATTTTGGGATATTTCTCATAATTTACTAGTTTTGTATTATTATTTTACATCATGTTTTCAAAAGGATTCCAGAATATTACATAAGATAAAATAAATATCTAATATTATGTTTCAATGATAAAATTATTTTCATGACAATCATTGAATACGGTAAATTAAATTGATAACCCTTCGTCATAGAATGTGATAAATTAACACATCTCGGGTGGTGTTTTTATTTCCTCTGTATAAAATAAGGGGAAAGGAGAAATGATAATGAATTATTAAATTGCCATAAAAAATTATATTAGATGTATGATATTGGTGTTGCGACACCGTTTGAATGAGGAATGTTTATGAAATAATAGAGAAGAAAAGTAACATGAAAAGAAAATTAATGAAATGAAAAGGGGAATTTACCTCTTGCTTAAATCTTCCTAGAGAGCCACAGAAATAGAGTATATTTTTCATTTTGAGGAGACTGATGGATTATCAACTATGGGAGGATCTTGGGAAATGATTTTGGAAGTATTTAGGGAAGTTATATGGCTTGAGAGGAGTGATGAAAAGAGGGGAGTGTGGGTTGTTATTTTAGTGGTGGAGAGGATGGTTTTATTAATATTTCAATGATTACTATAATTTAAACCACAAGACTAGAAATAGTGATGATTCCTTGACCAATAATAGTAATATGATTATGTGAGTTCGAACACATTGTTCTTACATCATAATAACATCACCCGTGACTTAGTAATTAATGTATTTTGCATATTTGGTAAAAAAATTTATTTCACTATTAATAAAAATTACATGTATTTCAGAAAAATTCAAAACATTCACCCAAAATTTTATTCAATATATTAAATCCTAAATTGA
This sequence comes from Viscum album, assembly GCA_963277665.1. NCBI lineage: Eukaryota > Viridiplantae > Streptophyta > Magnoliopsida > Santalales > Viscaceae > Viscum > Viscum album. The sequence continues at coordinate 541,569,576 of OY728165.1, forward strand.
AATAATTTTTTCAAAAATAATTTTCCAATATATTATTTAATTAATTTTTAATTAAAATATTAAATTACATGAAAAAAAGAAATTAAAAAACAATGACTGATTTTTAATGTATTCCCAAATTACATATGGTCATATAAAAATATTGTAAAACCAAAAGAAATAAAAACAATAATTGTTTAATAAATTATAACAAAATACTTTTTTTAATAATGAAATTATTCAGAAATTTTTTATTTGATATTGATGGCTTATAAAAATATAAACACTATCCTTTTGTCACATATATGATGAATTAATTTTATTTATAATTTCATTGGTATGGTTACTATTTACTTCAAAGATTTACTATTCATAAGGGTCATGTTAATATTTATAAGGGTTCATATTAATATTCATAAGGGCCAGTTACTATTCACCAAAATACAAGTTTGTCTTATCAGAATCCAATAATTTCACTGATGACAACTATGTATATAAGATAATAAAAATTCAAATCGTAGAAGTGAAAATATAATATTTAAAGGTAAAATAGTTCTTGACAGTTCAGTGTTTTGTAATTTCATGTGATTATATGACATAATTATAAGAATGGAATTTCAATTGATAAAACGTTGGGTCGTTACATTATTCCCACCTTATGAAATTTCTCCCTCGAAATTTCATTTTACATTCTAAGTCATAATCACGATGTGGGTAGTTTTCCTTCATTGAATCATTAATTTATCATGTTTCCTCTACTTAAATGGGGTTCCACCATAATAATTTATGTAGATGAGTTGTACTCTTACATAGAACTTTATCTCTATTATCCGAGAACTACATTGTATGCTCCACTTAAGAAATATTATTCTCTAACAGTTACACTATTGATGTGAATACATGATAAGGATGTGTTATGTACTAAATTAATATTGATACATGGAAGACATCATTTACTTTATACATGGTGGGTGGAAGTGTTAGTCGATAGGCCACAACCACAATAAGATCACGAATCTAGAATGGGATGATGTACCAGGGACATGACATTCTTTTCCTCTCAAACCTCACAAGTTTGTTCCCTGATGATATTAGTAGAAATACCATATCAACCACTTTGAACTCACATCCTCATTGATGATTGTATACAAAAGAGTTTTTTAGAATTTGGGAGGGCTTGAATTTAAACTGAATGGTTTTCACCTTCTCTATAATTTATTCGACCATTGCAAGTCCTTGTAGATTACGATCACAAAGTGCATCCCATATGCTAGTTTTCTACGCCTTTTTCTGATAAAGGCCTTTGTATGGATCTATACATATTCTTTATTGGATACATTTTTTGTATGAGAATTTAACAAGTTTATGATATTGGTCTCGTCATACTTTGAGGTCAATAGAACATGATCTCAACATATCTTCCAGTTTTCTAATAGTTTGCACAGATTGGACATCAGTTTGATGATGATGGGCTGAAATGAAGTTCAGTTCAGTGATTAGATCATGTTGGATATTTTTAAAGAACATAGAGTTGAATCTTGGATCTCAAGTAGAAATAGTAGATAGTGGAACTCCATGCATCCTTACAACTTCCTTGATATATATTTGTGAATGATTAAACAAAGAGAAGTCCACTAAAATCGTAATAAAGTGAGCTATCATTGTAAGATGATCCATAATTACACATATAGAATTGTCTTACCTGGATTCATATAAATGTCTAGTGACAAAGGCTACAGTAATTTTCTCCAATATCCATATTGGTATGGTTAGTGATTACATCATCCCTTTATACTTTTGTATTTCAGCCTTCAGTAGTAGACATAACATGAACTTTTATATATACTCATCAATTTCATTATTCATATTTTTCCCCCAAATGTTCCCTCAGAGATCTCAATACATCTATGTGATCCCTGGGTGAATCGATATCATTGGTCTATGTCTGTCTTTCAAAAGATAATTCTTTATCTCTAGATCGGAGGGAACCAAAATTTGTTAGCCAAATTATACAACTCACTTCTCATTAATCATAAACTAATAGGATTTCCAATTTCTAATGGATTCCACCATTTTCTTTATATTCAAATATTTTCTTTGGTCATACTTTATTATCTCCAAAATGGATGGTTGAGAAATCATTTGTGAAAGGATTGATTATTCTCCTCCTTTTATGATTCCCATATTCATCTTTTTCAAATCTAAAAATATTGGAATCTTCCCCATTTTCACAATTGAAAAGAATGTAGGATCATTTATACTAAGAGAATATGTCACCTTGTTTATTTTTCTGGGATGGTAGTGTATTGAGAATTCATAATCCTTGATGAGCTTTAACCATTTTCACTAGTATGTATTAATCTATTTTGTTTTAATATATATTACAAACTTATGTGATCAGTTTATATCTCACAATTCTCCCCATAGAGATAATAGAAACATATTTTCAACACAAATATCATAGAAACCAACTCCAAATCCTTCATAGGATTGTTTTTCTCATGGATTTTCATCATACTTGAGGCATGGGCTATCAATTTATCATTTTTCATTAGCACACCTCATATGCCCTTTTTTGAAGCATCATTGTACACTACATTGAGTTTTCCAATTTTTGGGAGTGTGTGTATTGGCACAGTGATAATAATTTTCTTCCACTCTTTAATGTAGTAATCACAATCTTGAGTCCAGACAGAAATCACTCCATTCTATTTCAATTTGGTCATTGGGTTTGAAAATCATTATAATTTCTTCAAAAATCACTGATAATACATGAATAGTCCCAACAATATAAGGATCTATGTAGTTTATATTTTCATGGGACACTTTCAGTTCACATTGTATTGGAAGTGTCCACAAATATCCCTTTGATAGTGATAACATGCCCCATGAGTGATACTTCTTTCATCAAGAACTCATATTTACTGTACATTTCATACAACTTCACCCTTCTAAAATACTTTAGCATTGTATTCAAATTCCCCTCATGATCCTCCTTTCTCTTTTAGAATATCATAATATCATCAATAATGACTACACAAAACTTGGAGAGTTAATCTACAATGATATATATTCATTAAATAACTGATTATATTTCATGAATTAGTGGGTCCAAAGGTCATAACTATGAACTCATAGTGTCCATACCTCATTAGAATTGTAATCATGGGAATATCTTCTATACTCACCATTAATGGGTGATATCCCGAGCAAAGGATCACCATAGAAAAATCAGTATCCCAGTGAAACTAATCCATCAGGTCATCTATCTATGGAAGGGGATACTTGTTCTCTATCATGATTTTATTGAGCTCATGATAATCATTACAGATGGGCATTTATCCCTACTTATTCTTAATAGAGAATACTGGGGAACCCCATGGTGGATCACTCATGTATATAAAACCTTTCTTCATATTATCCTGTAAATACTCCACCATCTCTCCCTTCTCTAAGGTGTCCATTATATAATGTTTCAATGATATATGTAGGGATATATGAATACGTTAAATTGAAAACTCAACCTCTCAATCAAGAGAATGACAAGGAAACTCTTATGGGAATACATCAGTGCAATCATTCTTGATGGGTAAGTCTTTATGCATGATTCTCTCCATTATCTCAATAATTAGATCAAGACACTATTTCTACAAAGTAATTAATATACACAATTGAGACAATGATTCTAAAGATGATTCATCTTCCCAAACATGCATTTTAAAAAATTAGTGTATGCTTCAGGATGTGAAGAGTGATATCGCTTTCTAGACAGTTGATGTTGGCATTTTATAAAGATAGTAAATAAATGACAAAGATAACATCAAAATCCACTAAAATTGGCATGAAAAGATTTTAAGGGAGGTTCAATCCTAAAATATTTACCATGGAGGAGTTATATACCTTGGATTTCATAATTTCCCTATTTTTTGTTCTCACAGAAAACATATCCTCTAATATTTTGATGTGGTGTTTGAAATGTTAAACGAAACATGCAAGATATTAAAGAATTCATATAATAAGAATAAAATAGCATGTTCTCTAGTATTTAATGAATAACTAGTGTACATGTCACCCCATCATTGATTGGATCCACCTTAACAGTAGTGATTGCATAACCATCTCATTGTTTCCATGGAGGTTGTTTTTGATTTCCTCTAACAACCCTTGGCTTATGGTAATTTATTCATATTTCCAGTGTTCCATGCTATTGTAACACTACACCATTGGCTGTGAATTTATCTAGTCCATCCTTTCTTCTTCCACATTAGTGGAATTATTTAAATATTATTGGTATTTTTTATCTAGATGTCTCATCTATTCAGATTTGAAGTAATTATTGGTTCCCATTGGACAGTTCCGAAGATGCTTTATCCTGCTACTTTTTACATATTGGATGGGGGAACTTTTTTCCATTATTGAAGTTATTTGTGGAACAGCCCACAATAGATTTTGTTTTCCTATTTTTTATATTGGTTTCATGATAGCAATGAGAGTCCATGTTACCCATTCATCCTTAAGAGAACAACATGTAATCTACTCATAGCAGTTGAAGTCTCAAATCACAGACACTTTTCATAGACTCCACTTTTGTACGCTAAAGAAAATATCCTCCTTGATTTTAGGGATCATGGGAAATCATGAGGCATCCATTTCAATCCATATAATGTTTTCTTCATACTCACCGATTGAATCCAATTCTTACTACTTCAGTCCAAGGAACTCCCTTTCCATCTTGAGATGGACGGTTCAGGGAAAAATTATATTGAAAAACATTCTTCTGAATTTTTCATGATACCTGGAATAAATTTCCTATTGAGGTTTCATATTATTCATTAGTTTCAACCACTAATCCACTTCCTCAAAAAAATGGTATACATCATATTCAACTTTCTCTTCTTCTATGCACTGAAGGATAGATATTATCTTTTCAATGGAGACAATCCACTATTCCATGAGGTGGGGATCAAAATATTCACTAAGCATTGGAGTCCTTTCTATATTTATAGTTCTATGAAAACATTCTCTTTCCTTGGGGGTGGAGGGGGTTCTATGTCTATCAAGATATTATTCATAACATTAGCCATCTAAGCAAGTACTGTCATGAGTTTTTAATCACCCTCTCCCATCACATTATACATTTCATTAGGGAAGTAAACATATTACATATAACATTGATTAAAGGAATATTTTCTTCTATTTATCCCCATTAACTATGAAAAAGAACCTACTATTTGAGGTCTTGAATTCTTAAATATTCTGAATAAATAGTAAACCTTTAACGTGAAAGGATATACATTTAAAAGAGAAGTATATCCAAACTTCTGATTACCTAGGTTAAAATATAGGTTATCATTGACCTATTTCATAACATATATTCTTATGGTATTTTTTATTCCCATACCCAAGATATGAATTGAATCTTTAATTTACCAAACGATATCCCCTTGTAGTGTCAACCCAAGAGTGTATCAAGGCTTGTATTTGTGCGCCTCTTCTCAATTGAGTCGAGTTCAATGCAGTGTTTTTAGGATTTTCCCCTAGATAAATTTGTGCTAGAGCTATGTCTACTTATTTATATCCATATAGTGATGCATTTTCTTGATAAAACACTTACTATATACTTACTAAAATACATGGATGTTTTATTATACGTAATCAAATCCTTAAGAATCTAACTAAATATATCTATTCCAAATCATTAAATATAACTTGTCCATAATTGTATAAAAAATATAGTTAACTTATATTTTTACAGAAAACATTGCATTATTTTAAGCATAATAAAGAATCATATTACAATCCAATGATCGTAATTACTAGTTTCTTGAATACTATGTACATAATTCTTAAAAAATATGACAAAAAAATCACTTATTTATTAAATATTCATAAATAGATTATACATTCCTTTGAACCTATAAATATCCATATGGTACCCTAGGGGTCACATGATTGAAGGGATCAACTAAAATCTATGTAAGGGAATAAACATAATAATAAGTATTTACCCCATGATTTAGAGATCATGAAATAATGATATAAAATGTGATATAGAATCATGACATATATAAATGAGATCATATAAACATAGAATCATTAAAATGTGATAGAAACATAAATCATGACTTTTTCATGATTGAAGGCTTATTTTAGATGGATCTTCACAAGTCATGGTTAACCACCACGACCCTTGTACATGGTAGCACCAGCAAAGGTTAAACACCAAGACTGTTGCACATAATGTCTCATGAGACTATATATTAGAAAATTCATTTTAGGTCTATCTGGGAAGATCCATTTTAATAAATTTTGGAATATGACTTCAATATATAGAATCATACATAATCAATCATAAACATAAAGGTGCCCATATAATGAAATAGGTATCATAATCATGTCATAACGAATAATGAATGGGAGTGTCATAAATATGTACATTAATGAACGAAATTAGAACATACATTAATATTCATAAGGTAAATAAGCCATAAATCCGGGTAAAGGAGTTCAAATAGAAGTTACAACATGTAATAATAATATTTAATAATTTATATCATTAAAACACATTAGTTTTGTTTTATGGAAAACACTAAAAATAATTTAAAATTAAAAAAGAATAATAATTTATTTAGACTAAAAGTGGTCTATGAATTTTTTTAAATAATAAAACACTGGTTTTATAAAAAATGTTTTCTTAAAACAAATGGTAGATTAAACTTCAAATTGGATATAAATTTGGGAAGTTCCATGAAGGTGATTTTATTTTAGGAAATCATTGAGAAGGGAACCACATAAAATCATGTATATCCCTGATTGGAAATTATTATTGGACAATTTTAGATAGGATTAAAACATGTACATATTATTTAAATTATTTAAATAATAATAATAGATTACATTATTTTGGTAAAAAAGAATGATAGGAAATCCTTAACAAATAATGGAGGTTGGGTATAATCCATTACAGAACATTGACATGGTACTAGGTGAACATATGTGGCCTTATTGAGAGGTAAAGGGGTTTCAATTCTATTATAAATCATGAGAAAAGTATGGGGGAGGGGAAAATTCAGACCGCTTCATTTAGAACTTCAGATAATAGTAAATAACATAGAGGATTTTATTAAATAAAAGTGATAAATGTAGGATCCCATACCATAAGTTTGATGATGTTTTTATCTTGATCAGAATGACCTGAATAATAAAATTATGTTCATTAATTAATAACTTCATAACCTACATATAGATTATTTATTTAATATAACTTTATTATGTTATTCATTTATTTTTCGAAAATTTATGATTTTCCAATTCATTGATTGTGTAATGGCCCAGACCTCTCCAGTCCATTCCTTTGTCGAAAAGAGGGTCATGAATTTTTCAGGAAGGTAAAATGGATGTTTCACATAATTTTTAGAATTTTTTTACTACACGCCATGTACTACCTTGTTGGGTCTACCCTGTGTTGAATCTGTGTCCTTGCCCTGTGAAATAAATGAGTACACGCCGTGTAGCCCAAACTACACGAGGTGTAGTTCCCCCCCCCCTCGTGTACGCGTTACCCTCAAACTGTGTGTTGACCAGTCAACGTCCATGTGCCGTGTTGAGATCATGTCCTTTCTATGTGAAAAAAATGAGTACATGCAGTGTATCCCATACTACACATCGGGTAGCTCCTCCCTGCATACACATTACCCTCAAACCGTGTGCTGACCAGTCAATGACCATGTGCCTTGTTGAAGTCTGTGTTGGAAGCCATGTGATGATCTTGTGAAATAGCCGAGTACACGCTGTGTACTAGAAATTACACGCCGTGTACTTAATTTTTTATCACCTATAAAAGGAGGGGGCCTCTCCTCCTTTTCAAATCACTCCTCTCCTCCCCTTTCCCTTGATCAGAGCTCTCCCAAAAGTCTCCAATGCTCATTTCTTCCATATCTTTTCCGTCCAAGCACTGATAACGATCTATCAGTGACCACAGGATCATAACGACGAGGGGGAACTTCTAATCTTGGAGATTTTGCTTTCCCTTCGGCCTTTCCTTACCAGATTCCACCCAAGGAGGTTTCTCCGGGTTTTGATAGAAGTGACAGACGCCGACTAACTTCATCTAAAGCTAATCTGGGGGAGCATTGTGATCAGAACCTAATAAAGTAGGGATCTTACCTTCGTCACTATAAATTGTGCATCATCTGGGGTGGGTGTCATCTTGTTTATGTGAAACACATATTAACCGGTTTAATAAATATTATAACTAGCTTGTATAACGGGGATGTGAAGTTTTTGAATGCAGTTACATTATTTATATCCTGTGATATTATGTTTTGAATTGAATAGTCTTATGCCTATAGAAAATCACAATCATTGGGGGCCTTTTCCTGTGTAATTAAATGTTTCCCTATCATGCTAGACCATTTTTTGTTTTGGAACTTTGAGAAATGTGGAGTTCATTTAATCAATTAAAGATGGACGATTTAAAATCCGGAACCCGTGTGTGATTACCCCAGTTGAACAAAATGGAATAATGAACATGTGGGTGTTGGATGGTTACGTGGTGTGTTAAAGGGGGGGGGGGGTGGATCCTGAGTTGTTATGAATAGGACAGGCAGTGGTGTTGTGGTAAATGATATTAAAGCGGCTATGATGTGGCACGAGCCTTGTTATGTGATAGGGTGATGGAGATGTGGTTATAGTGGCAGCAGGGCTGCAGTAATGGGTTGTGTTTTTAAAAGAATGTGGAAAGATGTTAAATGAACTATGGGGAATGATAATGAATGCGGAAAAAATTGATGGAGTTTGATTTATGATAAATGGTTGGGTTGTGTTGCTTGGGTTTTATCTAACAAGACTTGTGGTTGGCAGGGATTTTTTCCTATGAAATGCTTGATCTTGTTTGATAGTATCCCAGCAGTTAATGAACTAATAAACTATTACTGATGATACTTGAAAACCTAAATGGGGTTGGGGTTGTTTTTTGTATGCATGATTCGTAGTAGCAGTGCTGAGGCACGTGCTCAGTTTCTCTGTTTAGAAGCCCTTGGTTGGACTTTGTGATTGGTATACATACATATATATATATCTATATATTTCTGTTTTGTCTCACCCCAAGCATGTTTCACACTTAGTGCCAAACACTCCCATTTCATGGGAGAGGGTGTTTTCCGCTTAGTTACAAGCTCCTTCATGCTCCTTCTTCCATAGGTTGTGACCACTTGAGGCAACCATACACTCGAGACTCTTCGAGTAGGTTTCGATTGGGGTGGTATTATCCAAAGACACATCAGGCAGGTTTACTATTCCAAATAATCTTCGGGATGGGGTAGGGTGTGTTCGGGCGGGGAAGTGATTGTGGTTGTGAGGCCTAGGTGTGTGCGATTGGGATTGGTGGTTGTGAGGCCCAGGTGTGTGCAGGCGGGATATGTGGTTGTGAGGCCCAGGAGTGTCCGGGAGGGATATGTGGTTGTGAGGCCCAGGTGTGTGCGGGCAGGATATGTGGTTCTTGAAGCCCAGGTGTGTGCGGGAGGGAAGATTGTGGTAGCGTCAGGATGTTAACCATTATGAAGAGCAGCTAACTAGTGGGAAATGGTGTGGGTTACCCTATACTCCTGTTCTTATATACTACTCCATGTTGTTATGTGTTTTTGGTGAGGGTTTCTAGTGAGGTTGGGTGGATAGATTTCAATTTTTGGTTTGTTTCTTTTGTTTTTCTCACGGGACATTAGAATGTCTCCCCACTTATGCAAGAGAGATTTAGGTTTCCCTACTTAGTATACATGTATTATCACCCTACATTTAATGTTAGGTTTCTAGGAGGACTACCGGGGCTGTGCAGGACCCTACTAGTCGGGACAGTTGGAGTTGATGCAGTTGTTGTGCTCTTGTTTCTTTTGGTATTGTACTTTTAAGCTTTCTTGTACTTTTACATTGTTCCAGAATTGATTAAACATGCAAGTGGGATTGGTTTGGGTTTATTAATATAAATATATTCATTTCTTTTTGGTATTTGACCTGCCCTATTTTCCGATCTAAACTAATAAAAAGGGTAATGTCTCCCATATTTTTGAAAACTCATAACCATGGTGCTAGTCACCACTCCGGGGCCTACTAGTGGCAGCAATCAGGGGTCATTATCTCACTTTCACCATTGCCAGCTCAGGAGGGGAATCTTTGGTGGGAGGGGGTAATGCCAGAATGGTATCATAGGCTGATGGTTCAGAGATAGGATGAAGTCTGGAGTTAGGCACAATGATGATTTCATGGGATGGTAGGGAGACAGTGTTGGCTGACCTTGGTGCATGACATAGGCCATAGAAGACTGGCTAGGACACAGGATTTTTGGGCCCACCATGATCCGATGCAAGTACTCTGAGCCTACCGAACAACCAAGTGAGACTACATTGATTGTAGTGTAAGGACCCTAGGGATGTTACATACATCATCATGATTGTGTTTTACTTGATTTGGGTGTTCTAGGAATGAAATAAAGTGATAAAATGAAACCTTGAGAAATTTCCTTGCTACTTAGGATTAGGCGATCTTTGTTTACTGTACAGCTATGGAACCTGCACGTTGTCCCCCGGTGGATCAGATAGCCGGGGCCCAGCTGATTCAGGCAATCGATCAGTCGAGGATTAATAGAGAGGAGGAAGATAGCCAGTGGCAGAAGACTCTCCGTTCCATCCAACTACAAAACTTCAAGAAGTACGAGGGTAATACTTCAGATATGGAGACAGAGGGGTGGCTTGAAGAGCTAGGGATCTATTTTACTTTGTTCTGTGCTCCGAGGGAGTATTGGGTTCCCCTAGTAGTCAGTCAGCTGAGAGGTGCGACGCGCCAGTGGTGGATGCTCTACCTCGGGGAGAGGACAAAGGAAGAGGTTCCATGGGAATACATTGAGAAGGAGATCCGAGAGGAATTCCATTATTCCATGATAATGGCGGAGAAGCTGCAGGAGTTACTCTCTCTCCAGCAGGGGACTATGTCAGTACGATAGCTGGGGATCAAGTTCATGGATCTCCTATGCATTGCTCCAGATCTATTTCCAGATGTGGAGCCCCGGGCGAGACGTTTGGAAGAGGCGCTTCATCCTTCGCTCTAGTATGTTGTCACCCCCTTCACCCTTCCGATGTACTTGGCCGTACAGAAGAATTCAGATGTTGTAGAGAGGATGCAGTCACAGGGAGGTTCACCACCAGAGGGGATCTAGCCGGGTTTGTCGAAAGGGAAGGTAGTCAGCAAGAGGTCTCCCATGACAGGACCTTCCAGATTCAGGCCAGTAGGGAGCAGGCCCCAGCAGTTCCAGTTCAGATATACGGGTCATCATCCCTTTTTCATGAGCCCAGGACTGAAGTGTTTCTCTTGTGGAGGTTTCGGGAACATCCAGAGTCGGTGCCCGACCCGAGCTCAGTATGGTGGAGGTGGGCGGGTTCAGCGCCCGCCTCAGCAGCACCAGTTGTCGTCGAGGCCCTTCCAGCAGCAGCAGGACCCTACTATTCTAAGGGAAGCCTTTGCAGTATGAGGCTGACCTCAGGGTTCTCCTTAGGGACCTCGACCAGGGAATGTTCGGGGAGTTGGTTGACATCAGAGAGGCAGAGGAGCTGGGCATGGACAGTTTCACGCAGTAGAGTTGGCAGCACTAGCAGGACCAGAGGTGGTACGAGGTACAATTTGTTTGATCATAACTCTTGTTTCTACAGTGATAGATTCGAGAGCTTTGAACTCATTTGTTGCACCCGGTCTAGCCCATTCTTTGGGTCTAGACATAGAGAGCATTTCCATACCCCTGGTGTAGAGTACACTAGTTGGAGGTCAGACCAGCATATATTGTGTTTTTCGGGGATGTGGGATGATGTTTTGACCACATAGATCTAGTGGGGAAGATCTTTTTCTACAGATGCAGCCCTACGATGTCATCCTAGGAATCGACTGGATGTTTTCTGTTAATGCCATTATCGACTGCTTCTAAAGAATAGTCATGTTCTTTAACGTGGATGGGCAGCGTGTTTCTTTTGTTGGCAAGAGGTGCTATCATGTGGGAAGCCGGTATGTGATGCCTCTCATTTCATTGATAGGTGGGGTATTAGTGGTTTCATCTGATACAGAGATGGTGGATGTTCCAGAGGTTGTTGGGGAGATCCTCGATGTTTTTCCCTAGGAGGTTGTGACTCTAACCCCCTCTGACGTGATGTTGATTTCGGGATAGATTTACAGCCTAATGCCCGTCCGATTTCAATGTCCCCTTATCGGATGGATCCTTCGGAGTTTCGGGAGTTGAGGATTCAGATTGGCGATCTTATGGTGAAGGGTTTTTTTCGACCCAGCGTGTTGCCATGGGTTCCTCTAGTTTTTTTTATGAAGAAGTCAGATGGTGGTATCAGACTATGCATATACTACAGAAGGTTTACTCAGGTAATAGTCAAGAACCATTACCCCATTCCAAGGATAGATGATCTCTTCGACCAGCTGAGGGGAGCAGGTTGGTTTTCTAAGATTGATCTGCGATCTGTATATCATCAGCTGAGGGTAAAGGATAGTGATATCTCAAAGACAACTTTCAGGTGTAGGTATGGGCACTTCGAGTTTGTAGTGATGCCGTTTGGATTTATGAATGCACCAGTTGTGTTCATGGGACTTATGAAAATTTTTTTCTAAGAGTTTTTGGACTTGTTCATCATTGTGTCTATCCATGACATCCTGATCTACTCAATATCAGAGGAGGAGCACATTTAGCATCTTATAGAAGTCTTGGATATCCTTCAACACCAAAACCTTTATGGGAAATTGTCAAAGTGTATGTTATTGATGCAATAAGTACACTTCATTGGGCACGTGGTGTCTCATCATGGAGTGTCAGTGGACCCGTCGAAGGTGGAGGTAGTTGTTTCTTGGGCAGCACCAAAGAGCGTGGCAGAAGTTCATAGTTTCCTGGGGTTGGCAGGTTATTATCGGAGGTTCATTTCAGGCTTCTCTCGAGTTGCTGCTCTATTGACAGATTTGACTAGGATGAACCAAGTCTTCCTATAGAGTGAGCATTTCATGAAATCTTTCGACTACTTGAAGGAGAATCTGGTCAATGCTTTAGTGCTCAGGTTGCTAGAGGAAGGGTTGTTGTATGAGGTGTTTTGTGATGCTTCTAGCCTTGGTTTGGGGTCCGTATTGATGATGAAAAAGGGTGTGATCTGTTATGGTTATAGGCAGTTGTGCCCTCACGAGCGTAACTATGCCACCCATGACCTAGAGCTTGCAGTAGTGCTGTTCACACTGATTTTGTGGTGACATTACCTCTTTGGGGAGCACTTTGTGGTCTTCTCAAATCACAAAAGCTTATGTTATATCTTCTCCGAGTGTGACCTGAACTTACGGCAGTGGAGATGGGTCGAGTTTCTCTAAGACTATGGCATTGAGATCTCTTAAACTGAAGGTAAGGTCAACATTGTGGCTGATTCCCTGGGAAGGAAGTCACATAAGTAAGTGATTCGGGAATCCACTGATGCTAAGAATGTGATGGGAGAGTTTGCTTCCTTGCACCTGAATGAAATGGTAGAAGTTGTTAGAGGATGTTTGATTCAAATGACGGTGTAGTCCTCTATGTTGCAGCAGGTGGAAGAGTCTCAGTGGGGAGACTCCACGGTGTATGTAATGCATGATCATATCGATCAGTGAAACGCTCTAGAAGGATGGTCAGAGGAAAACCGACATCAGATGCTCTTTTATGAAAGGTTGTTTGTTACGGAGGTGATGCGTGAGGGAGTTCTCTGTGAGTTCCATATATCAGCCATAGTAGTGCATCCGGGAGTTGCAAAAATGTGCCGAGGACTAAGGGATCAACTTTGGTGGCCCGAGGTGAAGCAGGTAGTGGAAGAGTTTGTGGCTAATTTCCTAGTGTGTCAACAAGTGAATTCTGAACATTTTGATCAGTGTGCTTTGTTTCATCCTTTAGATGTCCCCGAGTGGAAATGAGATGATATCTCAATGGACATCGTCACAGGATTACCCAGAGCATAGGATGGTTATGATGCTATCTTGGTAGTGGTGGATCGACTGATGAAATCCTCTCACTTTTTAGCAATTAAGGAATCCGGCCTGGTGAGAACCTGATAACAAATGTATGTAGGAAAGGTGTTGCATTTGCATGGAGTTCCAAAGACTATCGTCTCAGATCGGGACACTCGGTTCACCTCACGAGTCTCGAAGGGGTTACAACATGCTTTTGGAACCCAGCTACGCCTAAGAACTGCTTTCCACCCCCAAACTAATGGCCAGACAAGTAGGACTATCCAGACGTTGGAGGAAATGTTGTGAGCATGCGTTCTGGATTTCGGAGGATCATGGGTGTGACACTTTCCTTTAGTAGAGTTTGCCTACAAAAACAGCTTGCAATCTACTATTGGCATGGCGTCGTTTGAGGCTTTTTATGGAAGGCCATGTCGTTCACCCATTTTCTAGGCAGTGGATGGTGAGATAGGTTCTCTTGGGCCAGAGGTAGTATAGAGCACCATAGAGAAAGTCCATCTTGTGTGTGAGAGGATGAAAGCAACTCAAGACTGACAGAAGTCTTATGCTGGTCATCGGAGGAGGCCCTTGGATTTTTGAGGTGGGGGATCATGTGTTCCTGATGTTTTCCCCTCGATAAGGGTAGTGGAGGTTTGGGAAGGGGAGTAAGATTTCTTTTAGGTTCATCAGACCTTTCGAGGTGCTGAGGCGAGTCGGTGAGGTGGCATATCAGCTGGCCCTGCCACCTCATTTGGATATGGTTCATGACATTTTCCACATCTCCCAGCTTCGTCTGTATTTACACGATGCCTCTCACATTATCGACTGGCGAGAGTTAGATATGGGAGATGACGTGACTTTCAAGTAACGACCAGTAAAAATCGAGGATCGTAAAGAGATAGTGCTCCGTGGATGAACCATCGCCTTGGTTAGTGTGTATTGGAGACATGGAGGCATAGAGGAGAGCACCTGGGAGTGGGAGGATCAGATGCACGCTCAGTACCCAAAGTTGTTCTGACTTGTGTTTTATATTGTTCTTCTGAGCATTGTTTTGATGTTATTCTCTATACATTTGTTATATGGAATGCCTGGCTTGTTGGTTGTGAGAAGTTTTGTTTCCTTGTTCCTTGAAAGTGTGTAATATTTCTGGACATGTGGGAATGGGAAAAACGTGATTCTTAATCGAGACGCATTAATGCAGATGTGTTTAAACCCATGCAGGCGAGTTAGTGCTGCCTAAAGTGGATAATAACTCGACATGGGTGAAGGAATTTCCCCACGCCACGTGTTCATACAGTGTGTTGGTTGTATGGTGTTGGGAGAACTGTAATTTGAAAAAAGATCCGAATATATGTAAGTGGAAAGACCCAATTCTTAATTGAGATGCATTAATGCGGATGCAATTAAACCCGTGTAGGCGAGTCAGTTCCGCCTAAATAGGATAATATCTCGTCATAGGAGAGGAGATTTCTAACACATATGATTAGGGTTGTTGGTTAGGTTACTGTTATAACAAGATCCCTAAGAGGTATCTTTTTGGCTTCCTCTGGGTTGGTTTATGAATTCTTGGGGACGATATTGTTTTAAGAGGTAACTGATATAATGGGCCAGACCTCTCTAGCCCATTCCATTTTGAAAAGAGGGTCATGAAGTGTTCTGGAGGGTATAATGGACTATTCCCACAATTTTAACAATTTTGTAACTGCACGCCATGTAGTGTGAGTACACGCCGTGTAATACCTAGCCGGGTATTCCCCATGTTGAAGTCGTGCACTTGTCATGTGAAATAAATGAGTACACGCCGTGTAGTTCCTCCCCATGTACACGTTACCCTCAAACTGTGCGTTGACCAGTCAATGACCGTGTGCCATGTTGAGGTCATGTCCTTGCCTCATGAAATAAATGAGTACATGATGTGTATCCCATACTACATTCCATGTAGCTCTTCTCCACGTACGAGTTACCCTAAAACCATGTGTTGACCAGTCGATGACCGTGTGCCGCATTGAAGGTCATGTTGGAAGTCGCATGGTGACCATGTGAAATGGACGAGTACAAGCCGTGTACTTTAGTTTTTCTCGCCTATAAAAGGAGGGGGCCTCTCCTCCTTTTCATATCACTCTTCTCCTCCCCTTCCCCTCGAGCAGAGCTCTCCTAAGAGACTCCAAAGCTCATTTCATCCAAAACTTTTCCATCCGAGCACCGATTTATGATCCATCAGCGGACACGAGATCGTGACGATTTGGCAAAACTTCTAATCTTGGATCTGTTGCTTTCCCTTCGGCCTTTCCTTCCCAACTTCCACCCGAGGAGGTTTTTCTAGGTTTTTAACAGAAGCGACGGACGCCGATGGACATCTTCTAATGATGATCTGGGGGATTGTTGTGATCAGAACCTTTTGAAGTAGGGATCTTACCTTCATCTCTCTAAATTGTGCTTCATGTGGGGTGGGTGTCATCTTGTTTATTTGAAACACATTTGAACTGATTTAATAAAGATTATAAATTGCTTGTATAATGGGGATGAGAAGTTTGTGATTTTAGTTTCATTATTTATATCCTGTGATATTATGTTGTGAATTGAATAGGCTTATTCCTACTGAAAATCACAGTCGATGGGGGCCTTTGAATGCGCAATTAAAATTTTCCAAATCTTGCAAGAACGTTTTTGTGGATGGAACTTTGTGGAATGTGGAAATCGTTTAATCTCGTAAAGTTTCCTGATTTCAAATCTGAAACCCATGTGTGATCACCCCGGTTGAACAAAATGGAATAATGAACATGTGGGTGTTGGTGGGATACCTGGTGTGTGAAGGGGGGGGGGGGGGGGTTGATCCTGATCTGTTACAAATAGGATGGGAAGTAGGGATGCGGTAAATGATATTAAAGGGGTGATGATGTGGCATGATCCTTGATATGTGATATGGAGATGGAGATGTGGTTATAGTGGCAAAAGGGTTGCAGTAATGGGTTGTGTTATTAAAAGTAAGTGGAAAGTTGTTAAATGAACTATGGGGAAAGATAATGAACGTGGGAAAAATAGATGGGGTTTGGTTGATGATTAATGGTTGGATTTTGTTTCTTGTGTTTTATCTAACTTGACTTGTGGTTGGTACGGATTTTGTTCCTTGAAACGCTTGATCTGGTTTGATAGTTGCCCAGCTGTTAAGGAACTAATAGACTATTACTGATGAAACATGAAAAACTTAATGATGTTGGGGTTGTTTGTTGTATGCATGCTTTGTAGTAGCAGTGTAGGGGCACGTGCTCAGTTTCTCTGTTTAGAAGACATAGGTTGGGTTGTGTGTTTGGTATACATATATATATCTCTATATCTTTGTGTTTTGTGGCACCCCACCCATGATGAGCACTTAGTGTCGAACACTCGCATTTCATGGGAGAGGGTGTTTTCCCCTTAGTTACTAGCTCCTTACTGCTCATTCTTCCGCCGAATGTGATGGCTTAAGGCGACCTTACACCCAAGACTCTTCTGGTAGGTTTAGATTTGGGTGGTATTAGCCCAAGATTCTTCGAGCAGGTTTAATGTTCCCAAGAATCTTCGGGATGAGGCCTAGGTGTGTTCGGGCGGGGATGTGATTGTAGTTGTGAGTCCCATGTGTGTGTGAGCGGGATTTGTGGTTGTGAAGCCCAGGTGTGTGCGGGCGGGATATGTGGTTGTGAGGCCCAGGTGTGTGGGGGTGGGATATGTGGTTGTGAGGCCTAGGTGTGTGCAGGTGGGATATGTGGTTCTTGATCCCCAGGTGTCTGCGGGCGGGAAGAGTGTGGTAGCGTCCAGACGTTCGCCATTATAAAGAGCAGATAACTAGTGGTAAAGGGTGTGGGGTACCTAATACTCTAGTTCTTATATACTACTACATGTTGTTATGTGTTTTTGGTGAGTGTGGCTGGTGAGGATTGGTGGATAGATTTCCTTGTAGGTTGGTTTCTTCTGTTTTTCTCATGGGACATTAGGATGCCTCCCCAACTATGCATGAGAGATTTAGGTTTCCCTACATAGTATACTTGTATTCTCACCCTACGTTTACTTTCAGGTTTCTAGGAGGACTACCAGGGTTGTGCGGGACCCTACTAGTTGGGACAGTTGGAGTTGTTGCAGATGATGTTCTCTTGTTTCTTTTGGTATTGTACTTTTGAGCTTTCTTGTACATATACTTTGTTTCAGAATTGTTTAAACATGCATGTGGGATTGGTTTGGGTTCATTTCTATACACTTGTTCTTTTCCTTTTGGGTATTTCACTTGTCCTATTTCCCGATCATGAATAATAAAATGGTTAATGCCTCCAAGATTTTTGAAAACTCATACCCTTGGTGCTAGTCGCCACTCCGGGGCCTACTAGTGGTGGGACTCGGGGGTCATTATCTCTCTTTCACCATTTCTAGCTCAGGATGGGAATCTTTGGTGGGAGGGGTCGTGATAGTTTGGCAGATTTTTCTCCCTGGATTTTAATGATTGGTTCACTTATATTGATCTTCTGATAAACATGTATCATTATAATGGTTGTAAAAAATTTATGATATATTAAATTATTGAACATATATATGTTTATGTGGTTATTAAATTCAATTGGCTATTTTTAGTGATGGTTAATCAATATATAAATTATTAATGATAAATGATTGGATTAATTTGGTGATTTTCCTCATAATTAACTTGTTTTGTATTAATTTTTTACATAATAATTGAAAAAGAAATACCAAACATTAAAACAGATGATATAAATTTATAATAGTCTAGTACACCATAAAAATGGTTTCATTTCCATAATTTATGAAATCAATTTAAATTGATAACCCATAATCATTAAATGTGATAAATTAACATATCTCAGATGATGTTTTCATTATTTCATTTAAATGAAGGGGAAAGGAGAAATCATAATAAAGTAAACCATTATAATAACAACATTCCATTTCATATATTTTATTGTAGTTTTCATACCATTTGTATGTAGAGTGGTTTGGAATGAAAAGACAACAATAGAACATTAAAGGTAAATAAAAAAAAGAAAATAGGAATTAACCTATGATATAATCTTCTTTGTGAGCCTCTTAAAGTGAGAGGATTTAGACTTTTTAGGAGAGCAAGGGATGCTGGACATGTGGGAGGATCTTGGGGATATATTTTGGTATAATTTATTTAGGGCAGAAGGATTGAGAGAAGTAATGAGAAGAGGGGAGTGTGTGTGGTTTTTTATAGAGGAGGGGAGGAGGGTTTTCTTAATTTTTTAAACATTACATTATTATTATTCCATAAGACTAGAAATAATGGTTATTCCATAAAAAAATAGTAATATGAGCATGTGATTTCAATCCCAATGTGCCTACACTAGCATGACTTCACTCATGACTCAGTAATTAATGTATTTATCTTATTTTTTAAATTATCGTATTTCATTATTCCTAAAAATCAACTATTTTAGAAAAATCCCAAAAAACCACCCTAAATTTTTTTAAATGTGTACCATCCAAAATTGACGTCAATTTTAAAAAAATTATTTTCTAAATAGGATTAATGTAATTTTTAATTAAAGTAATATTTTACATTGAGAAAAAAATATAATACTATAAATGATTTTATAATGTTTTCAAAATATACAAAAGGACATATGAAAATATACTAAAACATGAATATAAAAAAAATCAATAAATTTTATGAAAATACATTTTTTATTTTAATTATTAAATTAATCAGAATTTTTTATTTAATTATTTTCTACTCATAAAAATACCAACACTATCGTATTGTCACATATAAAATTGATAAATTTTATTTATAATTTCATTGAAAATGATACAATTTACATTTATGATTTATTATTAATAATAGTCATATAAATATTCATAAGGGTGCCATTACTACCTATAAGGGTCGATTACTACTCACTAGAAAAATATGTTTGTCTGATTGGACTCCAAACATCTTACTGATAGCAATGGTATATTTTATATTTTCAATATTCAAATCACAAATGTGAAAATATAATGCATAAAGGTGGATTATTTCTTAGTAGATCATTACGTTATGATTTCATGTGATTATATTAAAAAATTATAAGAATGTAATTTTCATTGATAAAACATTTAGTCGTTATATAACATTAACCGATGCAGGTTGATATCAAAATTTAGTTTTTGGATGTGAATGAAATGAATAAAATTTATTAAAAATATTTTATTTTGATGTTACGTGATGACGCAGTCATGGTTTCACTTTTTCATAAGTATTGTCAGAGGAATTCAGGGTTATCACCATAACCCTAGAATTCCAATTAGGCATGGAGAAGGATGTTGTCTCTCGACGATTAAAGGTGATAGATAAAAGATTTGTGATAACGCAGACCCATATAATTAATCAATGACTTATCCTACATTGAAGAATTGTGTCTAACTATTCGTAATTTTTGATACCCTTTTGAGGATCAAATTATGAATATGGGCCAACCAAAAATAGCTTGATCTATGGTTTAGTTGTTCTTGTGGGATAGTTATATTATTATTGGATTAAAGGGGATAAATCATGGTGGTTATTATGTTATTGGTTTTATTGTGATCCCAAAAACATGAATGGATCTAGGTCAAATTAATAAGGATAAGGCCTATTTTTTGGTGTTTGTGTTCCTTTTATATCCCCTCTAAATATTTCACACTCATTGTGTGTTCTTCTCCCATAGAAACCCTATATGAATGTTCCATCGTTGCGCCCATGATCTATGGAGTAATGATCCTAGAATGACGTTTATGATCTGCGATTTCATTTTACAGGTGTTATGGGTGTGCAGTAGGTATGAAACGATTCATAGTGGATGTTTAATGAACAGAGGGACTCCAGTATTGCGTTTAGTAGTGAGGGTCGGGTGCAGCCCAACAGGAGGTCGAGTTCCGATGGGGTGCACTGATGTAGTCCAGCTGGACTACGTTGGAGGAGAAGCCTATAGTAGAGAATTCCACAAATGATTGATTGGAGACAAATATGGATGCTCATAAGCAGCTACAAATGGACATTTTTTGATGGTGGTGTCTGAGGAGGAACCCTCAGTAGTGGGGAAAAAGGACTAGGGGGTCGACACATGGTGTCTTCCGGGTTGAACGTGCTTATCTCATTGACTGGGATTGCTTGACGATGCCCTACAATTATGGAGATGGACTACATGAGGTGGGATGGTCTATGAAAACCTGGTTATGGTTTAGTGGGCCATTAGTCTAGGCCAAACGAGTCGACCCAGACCGATCAGGTAGGGTCGGTGGAACTGGGTCGGGTCAGTTCGGACTCAAACCTACCCTGACCGTTTTTACTATATTGGTTGTATCTTTCAAATGATGTCCGTGTTTGAAAAGGTGTTTTTATCAATGGTACCATTTAAATAAGGTTTTACTATTTAACGAATCTATGTTAGATTTTATTGAATTTGATTTATAATGAAACTGATTTAGGTGTAGGTTCTCCCAGAACAAGCATGTAGTAAGCGGAATCACGAAGTTGATTGCGACTATGTGATATGGGGAACATCTTGACCCAATGACGTTAGGTGTTTCCTCAAGGCTTTATTCACCATCAAAAATCTAGTTTCCATCAATTATCTATGTGACACTAATTCAACATGCAACATCAATGCTTCAAATGCTATGGACATCCCAGACATCATCACCATTTCGGGTGCCACCGACGCTCTGTTTCCACTGATGCCCCATAATTTTAAATCCTTCACTCCATGATTTATACGTATACATGTGTATTATGTTGATATTGAATATACATTATGTGTATCTTTGGTGGTGTAATTCATGTATTTCTAATTGGTGTACCTTTGTGTTTTCGGGGTCCCTACTGTGTACTGTTCTACTAACCATTGTACAGGATATTCCCACACATGTTGTATATTATGCAGATGATCGATTATTTGTTTGATTACTTTGTAGACTAGGGATAGTTGGTTCTTAGAGAGATTCCCAACAGAGGAGGTGTGATTTATTTATTTTAAACAAGTATTTTTATACCTACCCTTCATGTAGGGGTTTTTGCGTATGAGATTTGGGAGCGTGTATTTGTTCTTTTGGTTGGTCTTGTATTCTTTACCCATTTACTATTCTATTTTTTGTGCTAACTTATTATTTTGTTGGTATCTTAGAAAAATTTATTCTTTTTTAATGGATGTTTTTTTGATGAAAATGTTTAGGCTTAGATATGGTTGCATGTGTACAGGTACATAGAAAAAAGCCTCCGATTATTGGGACATGCCTACTCAATGCTTGTCATCATTTTCTAGCCTATTAGTGGTGGTATTGGGATAGTCATGGCATGAGATAGGGGGTGGTTCATGATGAATTTCATCAATAATTTTATGAATTGTTTATATTTATATATTTCACCCAATCTAATATTATGTTTTTAGTACACAAACATTTTTTAGGACATATTGAAAGTGTTTTATTGGTGACCATGTATTCACAATGGTTTACTAATACGATATAAATTTCCCTTTATAATTAAAATAGAACATATTTTACATGATCCGGGAAAACATAATGGACTTTAAAAGGATAATTCTTATAATTTTAAGGCCTAATCAAAGGAGAAATTTTCAATATTGTGAAAATTGATTCATGTAGGATAAATTAGATCATTTTTTATTCCTTTTGATTACACATAGCTAACTAAATATATATTTTTTCTTTTAACCTTGTAACAAATTCCTATTATGTACATATTTATTTGAATTTCACTTTTATGGTCACTGTATACATTAACATGTATGTTATATTTCTTTATAGCTATATTCTTTTTAATTAAGAATATAGTTCTACTTATTTCATGGGAAATTTTTATTTTTAATTATTAAAAATATAAATGTGTTTTATGGGTATCCCTACAAGACCTGTATATACAATTATTATATAATAATTATGAAAAATTACTCCCCACTATCGAAGATTAATCTATTATCATCTATATTAGAGTCTAAATATTTTGTTACTACAATTGAGGTTCTTCAGCTATGAATGTCCTGTCAATGGGTGATTTGGGGTGTGTCATCAAAAAAATATGGATCATATGGAATGTAATGAAAAAATTTATGATTGTGTAGTTGTACTCGTAATTAAATTCTTGTCCAGCCATTATAAGTTCTATATTTGGATTCCATAACCACCAAAATAAATATAGAGTTACTTGAATATAAACTTATTATATAGAAGTAAAGTGAGAAAAGAGAATAGATAAATTTTGATACAGAGATTCATTGAATCTAAATGATACTGAAATAAAAATCGGTTCTTGAGCTCTAGATTCATGATGAATATCAGGAACAAATAATAAATCAATTAATCATTTATGTGAATGAATTGATCAACCAAATTTAGGAACATGAATGATACGTCAATTAAATTATATAATAATTATGTTATCAAGAAGGTTGAATGACTTGTACAAATACATCATGATTTGGTATAATCAATCAATTGGAAAATAGATGGTTGAAATATAGATCCTCTAACCATGATTTTTAACTTATTAATAATTTAATTCTCCCTTAATTATGTATTTGGAGTCATGAGTAATTATTGAATTCAAAATCATAGCATAGTTGTTATCCCGAATTGGTATACAAATCTACTAATAATGACTAGTTTCTCAATGATAAAAAATTTTAGAGGAGATGTAATGAAATTTCACTAGAATGAATATACAATGAAATTATATTTTTACAAAGTTGATGTTTATAAATTAAACCTATGATTAATTAAACATAGATTCTTAACCGAATTACAAAAATGATTATAAGTGATAATAATTCAATATACTCTTTATTATTTTGTTGTATATTTCTTTGGTGTAGTTTTTATAGAAAAAATATCATGAATTTTAATTAATAATGTAATGAAATATGTAATGGGATACTCAATTTTGTATAATATTGAAACTATATTAATCATAAGTAAGGGAAGAAACAAAAACAATTGTCCAAAAACTTTATATTTCATTAAGATATATCATATTGATATGCTAAACATATATATCAACCACTATCAATTTTAATTAATACTTCTATGATTTATCTTTAATTATAAAAAAAGGAATTAATAGTGGAAATCTATTCATGGAAAATTGATTAATCTAAAAATTTATTCATAATAGTTGATATGTTCCCAATGTTATTATAAATAATAATCATTCAATGGGGAACACAAATAAAAAGATGCATTCATTTGTGTTGCAATGGATAACAGATTAATAATTATTTCTTATAGGACAACAGATTTTATTGAAATTAGTTAAGGAAAAAATATCTATTTTTTAAAATGTATTTTCTATAATTATTTAGGTACAATTCAATTTACAGAATCAAGGGATCTCTTAAGATTTACCAATAATTCTAGAATTTTTAAACGTATAAAATTTTGGCTTATGATTTATGGGGATAAAAAATATATATTTCTTCAATAATGTTGACTTATTTTCATAGAATTTTCTTTGATAAGGCATCATTATGTTTCATTTAGAAAACCCCATATGATTTAGTGTTATACTATAAAACTACCATAATCAATAATGTCTATTAGTGATCCTCATTGAGAGAGACATATATGAGTTTATTTAGAATGAATAATTACTGACCTCATTCTAAGTAACATATAAGCCCCTATTATTTTATGTTATGTATATAATGCCCTAAATGATATAAAATTGTTTGAATACCATATTTTAATAATTTAAAATCAATAAATGTTTATGTGTTATTATTGATATATAAAATATAAACAAGAATATGGAATCTTAAAGAGAAAATTTTCATTATTCTTCATTGTATAGAATGGAATACTAATGTTTTAAAATATAAACTAGAATTATAATTAAAAAACATATGAAAATAAATAATAATTGGAAAATTTTACAAAAAATGGGTTGAAAATTTATAATTGTAATTAAAATAGATTTTATATTCGTATGTGGTGAATATCAGGAAGAATTTTATTCATACACAAGTATGAATGATAATGATTCTTGATCACATTCTAAAACAATAAAGATATAACTAATTATAGGAGAAATTTATGAGTAAATTGTTATATATGAATAGAATGATATATGTTTGAAAATATGTAAACAGTATCTATTGAAAATAATTTTATTATTTTATATAGATCTAAAAAATACATCTTCATGTTTCTCAATATGTATGGAAACTCTGAGAAATCAACAAAGATAATTATATAATTGAAAAGAATAAATCAAGAGAAATTGTGAAATTATTGCAGGATATATATGTTTTCAAATGAAATTATATACTCTATGTTTTATTAGACAATTATGGAATATTTATTCAAAATATGGAATGACATGTGTTTAAAGGTAACACATGTATAAAATTGATTAATGTGGATGATAAATTTAAACCGATTGAATGATTTGAATTTAATATTTTTTTCATAAACATGGTGATGTAAATGAATTTTAATATATTTAAATAGGATATTAAATATTATTTTTTCTCATATAAAATAATTAATTATTCTTTTATATTGAATATATTTATTTATTCCAAAAATAAAATTTTGAGAATTATGAATATGGAATTTAGAAGAACATTTCTTTTATGAAATAATAATAAATGGAATCATATTATTGGATCACACAATATTGAAAAATACATGATCCAAAATTGATTTGTTCTCCACAATTTTTATGTTATGAAATTTGTGTAAAAAGATAGAGGGTTACATAATATATGTATGGATTAATATTTTATGGTGTAAATGAATATTTGTTCAATGGATTTTAAAATCTTATGTAGAGAGAATCTAATATATATATATATATATATATGACTTATGAATTGATAATATACATATTATTTATGATGAATTTTTTAAATAATATATTTTATACAAAAAAATAAATATATATAAAGTTTTGTATAAAAATAATCTTAATGGATAGATTGAAGGTTTTTAAAACACTTATCACTTCATGAATGAAATTTATTAAAAACAGTGAAAGAAAATATGTTAATAATATAGAGAACATAAAATTCATTGTAATCCTAATGTATATTTCAATATGAAGACCATAAATAAGGTATGGTACGTAATAGGTTGTAATTTATCAAAAATTACTTAGATACTTCTTTTGTCATTTCTGGAAAATAAAACATTTTTATATTACTGAAATTAAAAATTTGTGATTTTAATAAAATAGAAAAATACTCTTTTTTTGGATTTGTATATGTTGAATTTAATTATTTTTCTCTATGCTAAAATGTCCAAAATAATATATTAAACATATATTATGGTCTTCTATATTTATTATGTATGAATAATTCATTTTTAGAATTGTTCAGTGTGCATAAAAAATATAAACACTTCGAATGCATGAACACATCACATAATGATGAATTAATAATATGAATACATTATATTTTAAAGAAATTGTTTTATTATAATGAAATTAGTTAACTCATTTATTATAAATTATATCCCAAATTAGGTGCTTCACTGAAGGAAGAAACACATTGAGAGACATCTATAAATTTTTTGTTCAAAAAATTTGAACATGGGTTATATAAAATTTATATTGTATCTATATAAAGTAAAAATGTTGATATCATATATATATATCATTATAAACTATAATTTTAGAAATATAATTTGATAAATTATTTTAATTAATAAAATCCATATAATTATTATTTTTTGTACAACACTATCTTCTAGAAAGTTGATTTTCATTCTAAATTCGTTCTAAATATTCAGTACTATAAATTTATCATCTCAACTGAAACCAATTCATATTAACCAATGTTCCATCTAGAGAAATGGATTCCTCCCAATACTCAAAAGGATTCCAATAAGTATCGAGTGAATAAGCCTATATGTGGGGAGACTATAACAGTAGTATAATGTTATATGAATAATATTTATATAATATATTATAGATAAACACAAATTTAGAGTTAACATGTGGAAAATTAAATATCTGTAATTACTTTTGGAATAAATTTCAAACAATAAATGATAAACATTATCATAATGTCAAATGAAAAACCATTGTATTTTATATGGAAAAGGTAAATGAACCATCAATGACAAGATTTTGTCAAGAAATATACTCCATATCTACGTATCCCACTCCTATAAATCCCATAGTAGGATCCTCAATAGACATTAGATCCCTGACCATGAAGCTTGTATTCCCATCAGGATTCTCATGAATGTTGTTACTAATAAACCCATTTAAACACCACATATTCATCCTAAGCAATATTCCATAAAATATATATAAATCATTTGATATGATGTAATTAAAAATCAAATAATCATACATTTGTACATCTTCCATGTCACCATGAACCAACCATGATACCAAAAACCACAAACACTTTTCTAAATCTACAAATAGGTAAGGATTTCATGGTTTGTAAAACTATGTAAGGAATTTATGTAAATAAAAAATTCCACACCCAGATTGTGGTCATTTTCAGTTTCATTGCATGGACCACCCTATCAGTGTTCATTATCGGGAAAATTGAATATTTCACATCATTGGCGGTTGTTATCCTATACATATAGAATGTATATATTACAATGTTTTATTTAAATTAATACCATAAAATACCCTTCATTTAATTATATCAATTTTAAGAAAACCAATTGATTCTCATGTTAAACATGGTCTACAACCATGTCAATATGAATTTGCATCATATTAATCATATTGTTGTTATAATCGAGTATTTTCCATTCCCATACATTATACCTTATCATGAATGCTTAAAAACATGTTCATATAATGAACTATACATGTTTCCTCATCCAATATAAAACAAATACATTTCATCCCATTGAATAATTATTATTATCACATATAAAACTCTATAGTATATACATAATAACATGATAAAAATAAACAAGGTCTCAAGACCATTCTCCACCCTCATAATAAAACCTATGAATAAAACCTTATAGGGAATAAATATATAACTCATTATATCATCTTATATATAAATACTAAAATGTTAAGGGACTTCCATCCTCAGTTTAATTGATGATAAACATAATTTATTTTACCTAGAATTGTTAGTTGAAGCATGCCATCATAAACATTGTCTAAAAATGCTCTATACGGAATCTAATTATTAAATCCAATTATTTTTTTAAATATAAATATATAAGTATATATTGAATAATGGATTTTGTCACTTGTATAATATAAAATATCAATTAATACTCCATGTTTTCCTTCATCGTATTTGTATATTATTTTTAATAGAATAAATTTTACAATGTAAGTTATGATAATCCCACTCTCTTGAATAAACTAATATAAACCTGAATATGTATTCTTTTGAAATTACAAAATTTGGTATTATAATGATTTTAATAACTATTTAACATTATTTTACAAATATTAGATATAATTAAATAAAAAACATATTATTAGAATATATTATTAAATTATTACAAGGGATTTATTTTTGAAAACCAGAATACATGGTATCATTGGAGAGTAGTGTGGTCTTCTATACTTGGTAACTGGGTAATGATATTAAATTTTTCAATCAAGGATTCAAATAACATTTACAAAGGCACAATGATTTTAATGACTCAATAGAGAAAAAACAAAAAACAAGGTAAAAATTATAATGTTATTATAAAAAATACATATTTTTTATAATTCAGAGTATTTGGATTTCAAAAAAATAAATTTACATTGTAATTAAGTTTTCCTATATATATTGAAATAGAATATAGAAAAATATTAAAATGGGTTTTTGAAGAATTATTTATTAAATGTAATTAACTCCCATGATTTAAATATTATGACATAGTCAAAATGTATTAAACCTTTAATCGATAATATGAATATGAAAATGAAAAAAATTAAGTATTTTTTCCAAAAAGGGTGTTATGAATGGTTATCATGGTTTTACCCTTATATCACTTTTTTCCATCACATGCAGGAAATTTTTCATCCTTACTAAACTATTGATAATTAATTTTTACTCTTATACAACTGAACCCATAATTATAAAACATTTATTATGTATGGGATACCCTTACACATCATATTGGATACCCATAAAATTTGTAAAAATAAATATTATATATTGAGTCTATTATCTAACCTAATTTTTTCCACTCTACCATTCTGAAACCCCCATGTTACCCATATACATCCACTGAAATTAATGGGTTACCATTATGTATAGAATATAATTTTCATGACACATACCCAGTGGACCATATACCTTTATTAGATTCTTTTCATACTAATGGTACTCTAAAAGATTTATCTACCTTTATATAAAAATAGAAACGAGGGTTTCTTTTTAATACACCCAAGCATACAATGTTCCTATAGGTAGAGGCCTTTATCCATTTATGTAGGCCCCAGTCCATATGTAACTATAAAAAAAGATCAAAATTAATATTTTCTATAAAAATATACTTATAAATTATAGTTAAAATTAGGTATTCATAAAAAATTAAAAAATTATAATTTCACAATTCTCTCACTCTAATTAATTGTTTTCTCTGATATGTATCAATAATGGTCTTCCTCAAATAACTAATGTAATATCCCAAGTATTTATATGATAATATATTTTCATACTTATTAATATTTTTGAATTAAAAAAAAATTTTACTTTAATGGTAATCATATGTTCGACGGAATATCAGATACACAACAATGATTTTGTCTTAAGTATTATGTTGCTCACAATGTTGAGTCATACTGAAAAATAATAATAATATAAAGTTATTATTTTGAATGGTAGTTAACCCCTAACCATTTTATGAGAGGGAATCTAGAAAACTAACTATAATATGATTAAACATGTTTGTTAAATGTTTTTATATTTGTACAAAAAAATTAAATGCATAAAATAAGAATAAATCCAATTTTAAGAATAAATACTCTAATATTTATAAAAGGTAGTTTTACAGCCTTTTGATGGAGAACCGCTTATAAATATTATTTTTTTCACTTTAATATTTTTTATTTGAAAAAATAAACTTCTTATTTAAAAGTGGGATATCCAAATTTACATTCGGTAAATTATTCGATTTTTTCTAATAATGTTCATTCTTTAATAAATATTGAAAAATAATGCATTTTAAGTCAAAAATGAATTTTCATAAGATTTATTTATATGGTTAGATTATCAATATAAATTGTTTTAATTTTTAATTGGATTATATTTTTAAAATTTATTCCAATTATGGTCACTATATGTAAATTCACTTGGAAATTTGACTTAAATATATGTCAATCATTTTGTAGTATTTAATTTTTAAAAACATGCTTTCTAGTTTTGACAGTGAAAATTGATTTTATATTAATAAATGAGACATTAATGTTTTTTTATATGGTGAAATAGACAAAAAAATTTAAGTTAGTAAATCCAAATTAGCATTGGGTGATTTTTTGGTATTTTTCATAAAATGAAAAAAATTATGAATAGTGAAAAACACTACATAGTAGTTAAAAACCCGACATCATCATTTAAATGAAATTTTACCCCTACTATAAATTGAATTTCAAAAATTCGACATACATAGTGGTAATCAGTAAGTAATATTTGGTTAAATATGATGAAAATAATTTCTAATGAAGGGTAACTTATGATTCTTATTTACCGCAGTTAATGGTTAATTGGGTAATTCAAGGTAAAAATAATATTATTATAATATAAAATTACCTTAAACATTGTCCTAACCATGATAGATGGTTCATGTCCAACTAATAAAATCCTTGTGTATAACCTTTGCCCTCTGGAATCCACTTGGGGAAGATAGTAACATTAATTACTTTTTAATTTAATTAAAAATAAAAATTTCAATAACATGTATTGTTTTGAAAAAAATATTTATTGTGGCGTTATATAATTGATATATTTGACATTAAATAGTAATTAAAAAGATAAAATAATTTATACATCATGTTAGTTTATTTATTATTTTTAGATATCAAATAAATAAATTTACTTATAACACAATGATGATGTAATAATTACCTCATTAATGAAGTTTCTAAATAAATGAGATTATAAATATTAAAATAAATTTATTTTAAAACTTTTTATTACATGAAAGAAATTTAGAGATGATACTTACATGTTATGTTTGAATTAAGGATGGTTTTTCAAATGAATCAAGTCGTTTTGGATTCTTTTAAATGTCATGATTTGAATTGTATAAACTTCTACATAAATTATTATTTAAATAAATCAATATTTCATTAAATGATAATATAGTAATAAAAATAATATATTCAGAAAAATCAAATATATGATGTTAAAATTTTCATTAATGATTCATTTTGGGTCTCTTTTAATTTTATAGTAACTATATTTACCATA
Source organism: Viscum album (assembly GCA_963277665.1). Classification (NCBI taxonomy): domain Eukaryota; kingdom Viridiplantae; phylum Streptophyta; class Magnoliopsida; order Santalales; family Viscaceae; genus Viscum; species Viscum album. Next base: position 541,600,925 of record OY728165.1, read on the forward strand.
TAGTATTAATATACAAGAATAATGTTAAAAGATAAATTAGTTAACTAAGGGTTAATGATAAATGATAAGGATAAAAATGAAACAAAAACATGCCTAAAACTTATTTGTTGATGTGATTTAGAATAATAGTAATATTATCTTAAAATTTAATTAGTTTTTAACCTTTTGAAATAAAGATTTAGTTTATAATAATATAAAATTTATAGACATTCCTAAAGGGCGCATCTTCCCCTTTATAGAAGGCCATCACGTCTAACCCATTACTCACACCTCCCAAGTCCCTTGTCTCATCCATACATTACTAAAATAAACTCCTAACATCTCTCTCTTACTCTTAGATGCCATTCATTACGTGGAAGGAAATTAAATAATGCCTTTTGGTTCAATCCAATTAGAGTTACTCGATTTAATGAAAGAACAATGAGCATACAAGAAAAGTCAGACATGATGTAAGGGGTTTTCATCTCACTTTTTATTCCCATGATATTCATTCTATATATTTCACGATGTACAATTTTTTGGATTATGTACTACCCATTATTTTATTAATTGTTTAATATAAATTAATTTATGAAAATTTAAATCTTCATTGTATGATCATTCATTCATGGGGTCTATGTGTAACGACCCAAACATTTTGAATAATATATTAATTTACTCATAACAGTTTAATAGATAAGTTAATGGTTAATGCAGAAAAAAGAGTTGATGGCTTCATCCAGTATACTCAAACGTTATAAAACCGACTTAGCAGAGCTTGGGAATGATTTGGCATCTTTGGGCATCGATTTGGACCAAACCCATGCCGAACTCCAGCTTGTCAAGCTTGAATAGAATCGCCTACGTGAGAAGTCCAAGTCAGCGGAGATTACTACTAGGGTGATGTTAAACATGCCTCCCCCAGATTCTATCACCTTAGCGCACCTTACACTTAGTTCATATGATGGTGTTATATGGAGATATGTAACGAGACCGTAGTTGCTTTGTGTAATCCTTTGACAAAAATAAAATTGTGATTTCATCCTATGGTGAAGTTTGTGAATTTTCAGATGTGCGGATAAAAATAGAATGTATCTTATGGATGAATTTTGAAAAAAAAAGATATTTTAAAAAAATTATGTATATCTTAAATAATTAATTATGTGTATGAATTTTAAAAAAATGGTCTTCTGAAAATGTGTTCAGTAAGAAATTTAGAGTCTAATAAGATAAACTTAGTTTTTGGTGAATAATGAATTATAAATAGCGATTTTATGATTAGGATTAGTAATGTGACCAAATGGGTTAGTAATATCACTTAAATAAGTATTAAAATAATTTAGGCACCTTGATTAACTATTTTGATTCAATAAAAAAGTTAAATAACTGTTTTAGGAATTATTTGTTATGTATTAGTTTTTTAGGTGAATAGAATTTTTTTATTTAAAAAATTTATTAAAAATATTTAAAAAATTATTTTCAAAAAATGGAGTCCATATTTGAATTCATAGAATCGATATTATGTTAAGGTGAATTTTTGGAATTTTTCACAAAAAAGTTGAATTTTCGGTAAAAAGAGAATTTTTCATTTTAGAGTTTCAGGAGTTTAATGACTTCATTAAGGATGTAATAATTATGTAATAATTCTTGTCGAATTATGAATTGTATGATAATGTATGAGGTGGCCCAAGTGGCCAATACCATGGGCAAATACCATGGGAAAACCAAAGGTTTTTCCAATAGCAATGATGTTCTGGACTCCTTAACTCCAAAGGAGTCCTCACAAAGTGCCCCCAGGCCTCCCAAGGTCCCAAACATCAAGACATAGAAGATACTATTCAAGGTAAGGGATTCATTTACTCTTCCCATTTTCAAAGTTCAACATTCAAGTCAAGTATTTAAAGATATTTTTCTCGATGTTGTGATATGACCTCTATATCCCTCATATTGTTTTTTTTTATGTTCAATTATGAGAGACACTAATTTATCTCATCAATTTATTATGTTTTATGTGATGTCCTTAGGCTGCTAAATTTTCATAAGAGAAATCTTACTTTTGTCTTCCTTCCATTATTTTTCATTTCATATTTTATATCGTTCAAATTTCATTACCATGTTCTTATATCCTTTATATTTTGTCCCTATACTGTTTTATGGATCATTTATGAGCGGGTGACCCATGTCCCCCCTCTGTTAAATATTTTCTAAAACACTATAACATAACCATTATGCTGAAAAAATTTCATCTCAAAATTTCTCTCTCTTTTTATCAAATTCATTTATTTTATTAAGTGAATATTCAGAGATATTTTTTTATAGGGGTATTCGCATATATATCAAAATGTTCTATTTTATTTCTAGGATTTACATACATGAAACAGGCTTTCCTTTTCCTTGGGTTTAAAGGGACATAAAGATCATCCATAAAATAGTTTTTAAAATGTTATGATTATGAAATGAAAACCATTTCTTTTATTCTATATGGGTTATTTATGAAATTTTTGACTATGATATATGTGGTCACATGGTAATAAAAAAAATTAATGGTGTGACCTGATATCACTCCAATGCATTGGGTAAAGACTTAGTCTCAAGAGATGACCATATTAACGATACCTTGGTGAATAACCTTGGTAATTTTTTAGTGACACCTTGGGGATGGACCTTGGTGATATGGAAATGATTTTCTATTTTATGTGTTGTAGCCACATTCTCATGTAATGAAATACGTTATTTTTATTATAATATTCTTCATGATATCTTTCTCATTCTTTAACAATTTTTTTCATGACATTATTGATGTATCTCAAGTTCACATGTTAAATGTTTCCCTTGTTTCCCTTACTGGGCCTTCTGATCACCCTTTCCTTTGATGTATTCTCCCAGGTTATGAGATGATGTAATGAACATAGGATGAACAGTGAAGAAGCAATTTAAGTTTCTATAAAGAATGTTTTATGTCGTCATGTATTATGTTCCTGGTTTCCAAGACACTAAACCTTAAAAGATCTTCAGTTTTGTAAAATTTAATGAAAAGTTATGTATTAAAAAGGTGGGATGCTATAGTTGGTGTCAAAGGACGATTTAGTTATTTATGGAAATTAGTATATGAAAACTTTAGGAAGAACCCTATAAAAAGTTTAAATATAGGAAATCTTCCAAGTATTTTGGCAAGTATAGTGTTAGTGGTCTACCAAACAAATATATCCATGTCTGGATACGAGTAAATAGAGGCGGCTCTGGCATAGATGTACATAGAGGTAAAACCTGAAAACACTGCATTGAGCTAGACTCGAATGGGAATTAGTGCATGATAATGGGCCTTGCTTCACTCTTGGTTACGAAACTCCCGGAGGATATGTTTAGTTAATCGCATGCTTTTTATGAATCATTATGAAGGAATTATAGAGAAATATAATTATTTATGCATGATGTTTTATGACATAGAATCGTTTATAGTTAAATGATTTCCTAAATGAAACATGTTTCTCACTCTGATTTTATTCTTTTAGAAAATGGTGGGAAATAGGAGGAACCATGGAAACGGTGTCAGTAATGGACCATGCGCTGAAGGCCCTCTAATGGAAGCTGAAATGGAAAAATTCATGCGAATGATTAACCAACTGACTGAAGTTATGAGTAAAAACTTGAATCATGCTAAGAGGCTGAAATCAGCACGAATGGAACAACATGTTGTTGAGTCCTTTATGTGCCAATGACCACCAACCATTAGTGGATCAACTGACCCATTGATTGCTGAGCAATGGATCAGCTATATAGAGAAGATCATTTCTGTACTTAATTGTTTGAAACAAGAAAATGACACCCTTACTGTTTACCACCTGGAGGGAGAAGCTGGTCTATTGTGGTCACTGATCAAATACACAAAGCCAAGAGGAGAAATGGAAGCTATGGGGTGGGAAGAGTTTAGGGGAATATTCTTCAATAAGTATTTACCTCGTTCACTGAGAATGTTAATGGAGAACGAATTTCTCGACCTGATGTAGTAGGAGAATAAATCTGTTGGAATATACGAGATGAAATTCACAAGGCATTCCCATTATACATAATTCTTTGTAATGGACCCTAATGGTAAGTTTGATAGATTCTTTGGTGGACTACAACCTCATCTACAGAAGAATCTATCCAACAGGGAATATAATAGTTACAAAGAAATAGTTCAAAGTGCTATGAAAGTAGAACTGGATTTTGGTGAGACACAATGGTATCACAAATCTAATGGGGAGAAAAGAGCTCTAGAACCATTCCTGGGAAGGAGCATTGATCAGGAAAGAGGTGGAAAGAAAATGAAACATGGCACATGCAACAAATGTGGGAAGAACCATCCGGGTCATCGCTTGATCGGAATTGGAATGTGCTACACGTCTGGTAGCCATATTGCTCAGAATTGTCATAGTGAGGTGAATCCTCACTCTCCAACACTAACGATAGTGGAAAGATGGTTCTGGCCCCAACTTAAGTCCAATGCTTCAAGTGTGGATAGCTTGGGCACTTTTCTAATCACTGTCCGAATATGAGGGTAGTGGAGCGGATTCACCATCAACCTTAGAAAAGGCAAAGGGAGCAAGGTCATGCTTTTTCTATCACAAAAACTGAATTTTATGCTCTGAATAACGTGGTAATATGTACTCTTATTGTCCTCTCAAAACTAGAAAGTACTTTGTTTGATTCTGGTTCTATGCATTCTTTTATTTCCACCAATTTTACAAAGAATATAGAATCAATCCCTGAACTGATAGAGGTAGAGTTTTCAGTCAAGTCTCCAAGTGGGATTATCCATGCATCAAAAGGGTTTAGAGACTATAATGTTTAATTTAGTGTGAAAAATCTTATCGCAAATCATGTATTCATTACCATGATGGAATTTGACATTATACTAGGGATGGACTGGCTCTCAAAGAATAATTCTAAAATCAAATGATGAAATAAGGAAATCTCAGTAGTCTTGAATGAATTGCCAACAATTATCTTCCAAGGAGAGATATACCAACAAAATCTTGGTCTAGAGGCACCTTCTATAGCCTTCATTATGGAGTTAATCGGTGAGGATGAAGAAGAAAAAGGTACTATACAAATAGAAGATGTTCTGATTGTTCAAGAATACATCGGCTTATTTTCTGAGGAGTTACCTAGACCTCCCCCATAAAGATAGGTAGAGTCCTCCATTTATCACGTACCTAGATATCAACCGATATCAAAGACCATTTATAGAATGGAAAATATGGAGATAGAGGAGTTAATGAAACAACTCCATGACTTGTTGGAGAAGGGGTTTATCTGACCAAGTGTGTCTCTATGGGGAGCACCAGTTCTCTTTTTAAAGAAGAAGGATGGATCAATGCAGCTATACATTGATTATAGAGAACTGAATGGGATCACAGTGAAGAACAAATTCCCTCTTCCATGAATTGATGATTTATTTCACCAAATTCATGGGGCACAATTCTTCTCCAAGATTGATCTTCGATCTGGATATCATCAACTGAGGGTGAAGAAGGAAGATATTCGAAAGACTGCCGTCCGATCAAGATATGGGCTTTATGAGTTTACTATTTTTCCCTTCAGCTTGACTAATGCTCCTGCAATTTTCATGAATTTGATTAATAGAGTCTTTAGGGACTACCTTGATAATGTTGTGGAAGTTTTTATTGATGATATTTTGATATATTCAAAAAGTTATGAGGAGAATAATGATTATCTGAGGGTTATTTTTCAAACTCTACGGAAGTAGAGGCTCTTTGGAATGTTCAGAATGTGTCAGTTTTGGTTACAACAATTGTCATTCATGGGGCACATTGTAACTAATGGAGGAATCTCAGTTGACCCTGCAAAGACAATGGTTGTGGAGGAGTACCCTCAACCCACAATAGTAACTTAGTTATTTAGTTTCCTTGGTTTAGCAAGATATTATAGGAGTTTTTTGAAAAACATTTCACAGATTTCTAATCCACTAACCAAGTTGCCTCGAAAAGGGTTTAAGTTCATATGGACAAAGGAAAGTGAGAAAAGTATCTAAGAGATGAAGGATAGATTAGTTTGTGAAAAAGTGTTAAAACTACCCTCTATCAGAGAAGGATTCATTATTTTTAGTGATGCATCTCTGAAATGGCTTGGGTGCATCCTTACTAAAATTGACAAAGTAAATGCTTATGCATCTCGTCAGCTGATGCAACATGAGAAAAATTATCCTACTCATCGTCTAGAGCTGGCGGCAGTTTTTTTCCTCAAAAGATATGGAGGCACTATATTTATGAGGAGAATTGTGATATATTCACCGACCACAAATGTTTAAAGTATATTTTCATGCAGAATGAATTGAACATGAGACAAAGGCGAGAGTTGGCGATTATTAAAGACTATAATTGTTCAATTCATTATCACCCTGGAAGAGAAAACAATGTCGCGGATGCATTAAGCAGGAAAGAACCTGTTGTTCTGGAAACAATGAGGATCCTAGGAGATACCTTGATTAAGGATCTAGTAAAACTAGACATGGGAATTATAAGGGAAGGGACATCATCAACCCTATCCCAACTGATTTCTCAACCTTCATTACTAGAGAAGATCAAGAAGGTCAAAAAGAACATCTTTTGTTATAGGAGAAGTTTGAGGCTGTGAAGGATGGGAAGTTTCTTGATTTCAATAATGATCAAGAATGTGTATTTAAATTTCTTTCATGATTATGTGTTCCATCTATTCTAGAGATAAAGACTGAAATGATGGATGAATCTCATATCTCTACTTTCTCTATACAACTGGGAAGCACTAAAATTTATAGAGACCATCGTGATCATTGTTGGTGGGATAACATGAAGAGGGATATTTCTGATTACACTGCAAGGTGCCTGGTGTGTCCACAAGTAAAGGCAGAATGACAACTTCTTAAGGGGGTATTACAACCACTACCCATACCAGCATGGAAGTGGGATAATATCACTGTGGACATTGTCACTGGTCTCTCGAAAACATCCAAAGGGAACAAAGTGATATGGGCTATAGTGGACCGTCTCACTAAGACTGCTCATTTTATCTCTTTTCGGGAGGATTTATCTCTGGATAAACATGCCATGATATACAAAAAGGAAGTGGTATAGATGCCTGGGGTACCACTATCCATTGTACCTAATCGTGATCCATGATTCACATCAAAATTCTGGATAAGTTTTCAACATGTTCTGAATACTGAATTGAATTTCATTACGGCCTATCATCCTCAAACTAATAGCCAATCTGAAAGGACTATTCAAAAACTTGAGGACTTGCTGAGATTATTCTCAATTTAATTTAATGGTGGATGGGAGAAACACCTACCATTAGTTGAGTTCTCACACAACAAAAGCATCCATTCGAGTATTCAGATGGCACCCAATGTAGCTCTTTATGGAAAGCGATGTAGAACTCCTAGTTTAGGGGAAGAAAATAGTGGGAGAAAGATTCTTGAGCCTGATCTTATGCATGAGATGAAAGAAAAGGTTCATGCCATCCAACAACACAGAAATGATGATTACAGTCAGCAGAAGAGCTATGCTGACAACCGTCAAAGGGACATGGAGATTGTTGTTGGCAACAAAGTCTTCCTTCGAATTTCTCCATGGAAGAGAGTCATGCAGTTTGGGATGAAAGGGAAGCTCAAAACTAGGTACATTGCCCCTATGAAATCCATGATCTCATATGATCAGTGTCCTATCGTCTAGCACTTCCACTAAACCTAGCTCATATTCACTATGTCTTCCTTGTATCTCTCTTGAAGAAGTACATACCGATCCCTTCGCATGTACTGAACCCAGTGGTGGTACAACTTGAACATGACCTCACTAATGAGGAGAAACCAGTGGAGATCTTACACCATAGAGACAAGCTTCTACACAAAAAGACTACCCACCATGTGAAAGTGTTGTGGAGGAATCATAAGTATGAAGAAGCGACGTGGGAGCCTAAGGAATAAATTAAGCAAAAGTCCCCTCGCCTTTTCTACTAGGCCTTTGGATTAAAATTTTGTTGATAGATTTTCTTAAGGGAGGGGGGGGGGAATGTAATGACCCAAATTTTTTGAATAATATATTAATTTACTCTTAAAGATTTAATAGAGATGTTAATGGTTAATGTAGAAAGAAGATTCGATGACATCATCCAGTAGACTGGATCATTATTAAGCCCACTTAGCAGAGCTTGGGAAGAAGGTGGCGTATTTGGGATTCGATTGGGACCAAGGCAAAGCTGAACTCCACCGTGTTAAGTTTGAACGAAATCACCTACGGTAGAAGTTCAAGTTATTGGAGAATACTACTATGGAGATTTTATCCAAGCCTCCCTCAGATTATATCACATTATCACACCTTACACATAGGCCATATGCTGGTGTTATAAGGGTCTATGTAACATGACCATAGCTGCTTTGTGTAATCCGTTAAGATAAATAAAATTGTGATTTCTTCATAAGGTGAAGTTTGCGAATTTTCAGATGTCTGGATAAATATAGGGTGTATCATATTGATGAATTTTGAAAAGAGAGATATTTTAAAATATTTATGTAAACCTTAAATAAATAATGTTGTGTAAGAATTTTCAAAAAATGTTCTTCTGCAAATGTGTTCAGCAAGAAATTTTGAGTCAAATAAGATCATCTTAATTTTAGGTGAATAGTAAATTATGAATATTGATTTTACGCTTAGGATTAGTAATGTGACCAAATGGATTAGTAATATAACCTAAAATGGTATTAATATAATTTAGGCACCCTGATTAAGTAATGTGATTCAATAAAATAGGAAAATAACTGTTTCAGGAATTATTATTAAAGTATTAGTTTTTTGGGGTGAATAGTGTTTTTTATTTAAAAAAAAATTAAACATATTTAGAAGATTATTTTTATACAATTGAGTTCATTTTATAATTCACAGCATCGATATTAGGATAAGGTGAATTTTTGGGATTTTTCTTAAAAAGTTGAATTTTCGATGAATAGTGAATTTTCAGTTTAGAGTTTCAGGTGTTTAATGACATCATTAAGGATGTAATATTTATGTAATAATTCTTGTAGACTTAGGAATGAAAATATAAGGTATTATGTGTCCCATGTGTCCAATACCATGGGCAAATACCATTGGAAAGGCCAGGGTTTTCCCAATACCAACGATGAGGTTTCCCTTGGCCATTAATGCCTTGTCCCCTCAATTCCCCTATAAATATCAAGCCATTATCTCATCCTTTCCATTAAAAAATCCTTCTCAACGATTTTATGGTGTATTTACCTCCCAAGGAGTCCTACCAATGTGCCCTCAAGCCTCCCAAGGTCCCAAACATTATGAGTTGGAAGTTACACTTTAAGGTAAGGGATTCCTTCACTCTTCCCATTTTCAATGTTCTACTTTCATGTCAAGTCTTTCAAGTTCCTCTATTCCATGTTGTGGTATGATATCTATATCCATAATTCTGTTATTTTATTTTCATTTTATGAGATACCATATTTTATGTCTTCAATTATTATTTTTTATGTTTTAAGTGACATCTTTAGGATGCTGAATTTTCATAAGAGAAATCTTATTTTTTTCTTCCTTCCATGTTTTTTCATTTAATATTGTATGTATTTAAAATTTCATTACCATGTTATTATATCCTTTATATTATGTCCCTCTACTGTTTTAAGGATCATTTATGAGTGGGATACCCATGTCCCCTCTCTTTTCATTTTTTTTAAACCATGTAACATAGTCGTTATGCTGCAGAATTTTCGTCTCAAAATGTCTGTCACTTTTTCTCAAATTCATTTATTTTATTAATTGAATACTCAAATATAATTCATCTATAGGGGAATTCACATATATATAAAAATGTTATATTTTAATTCTATGATTTATATAAATGAAACCCACATCCCTATTCTTTGGGTTTAAAGTGACATAATGATCCTTCCTTTTAAGCAGATTTTAAAACGTCATGATTATGAAATAAAACCCATTTCTTTTATTCTATATGGGTTATTTATGAAATTTTTGTGATGATATATGTGGATCACATGATAATAGAGGAAAATTAATGGTGCACCTTGATAGATTTCCAATGCATTGGGTAATGACTTAATCTGTAGAGTTGGCCATTTTACAGATTCCTTGGTGAATAACCATGGTAACTTTTTAATAACACCTTGGAGATGGACCTTGATGATTCAAAAATTATTTTCTAAGTTAAATGTTGTAGAAAAATATTCATGTTATTAAATATTTTATGTTTATTATGATATGACTCATGATCTCTTTCTCATTCCTTAATTTGTTTTCATGACATTATTTATGTATCTCAGGTTCACATGTTAAATGTTTCCCTTGTTTCCCTTACGGGTTCTTCTGCTCACACGTTCCTTTTATGTATGCTCTTAGGTTATGAGATGCTGTAATGAACATAGGATGGATATTTAGGAATCCGTTCAAGTGTTTAATAATAATTCTCTACTTCTTCATGTATTAAGTTCATGGTTTCCAAGACACTAAACCTTAAAAGATCCACAGTTTTGTAAAATGTAATGAAAAGTTATCTATTAAAAAGGCGGGATGCTATAGTATGTTTCATAAGATACCAAATCAGTATAGAATATTTCCCATACTCTTTTAGTTAAAGACTTATTTTATATTATTTATTTTCAATTTCTATTTTATTATGTTGAAATATTTTCTAGTATAAATATATTTCTGTACATTTTATATCCATGTAATAAGAGACTCTATTCTCTGTCACCATCTCATTTTATGAATTATAAAGTGGCGTAGTTAGGTTTTCCAAATTTTTGTAATTAAAATCACCTCAATCTCCTTTCATTAAGTAATATTATGATTTAGACACAATTTTTTTATATTGTGTATAAAAATCTTTTATTTTTAATTTCATTCAGAGGATATGTTTTTCTACGTAGTGTTTTCCAAAACGATAAAAACAATGTTTGGTTTTTACATAAGTCGTGGAAATGATCTTTATGCCGTTATGAGAATTATTTGTTATTTTTATTTCTAAATATGATGTAATTTTTTTAAAGAAAAATAAATATCATATACCATTTTTAAGTAATTTTGTATTGAAAATAGTTTTTTGTATTGATTGATTATGTCAATAAATTTAAATGTTATATTATGATTGAAATTTCGAAATGTTAACATTACTTTATGTTTTTTTCATGTGTTATGAATGTGTTATGGTTCATGGGAATTGTTTATTCATACGGGTGGTACCATAATAAACCTAGGGTGGGTGAGCCCAAGATAGCTCTACAATTAATTAGGTAACATTACAGAGGAAAATATTAATGTTTCTCCTAAGATATTTAGGGAATATACTATGATGTGTATATCAAATGTAACTCCCTACGTAGCTGTGAGAGCTAAAATGTAAGTATGTAATGGATTCCACAGTTTACCTTTATGATTTATTATTTCTGAGTGTTATTCATAAATCTTATGACTTCATGATGTTATTTAAGAAGCTTTTGTTTTGTATGTATTGATGGAGTAATGTTTTATTTATTTATCTTATTACAATTACTACACTGTTTATGTTAATATCTGGGTTTGGAAATGTTATTCACATGGTATAAGGAAGGGTAATAAAAACGAAGAATTTAAGAATATTTATATCAATAAAATAATTCATTTTTTCTTTTAATGGGTTTTATTTAATGAACAAAATGGATACTGAGTAGGAGAATCTACTTTTTAATTTTTGAGATGTAATGTAAACGTTACGGCCTTATTCTCTAGAAATCTAAAACTGAAAAGATCATCAATGTGACTTATTAACACAATTCATGATTATATAATGTTTAAGGATGGGGCCTTATAGTTTGTATCAGAGGTCAGTTTAGATAACTTTAGTGGTTAGGGTGTTATTCAAGCATAAATGACATAACCATAATAATTATCTTATTATAAATAGTCGTAGTTATTTTAGATGGTGATAAATTGTTATTATATTTTGGGTTGAAAAATATAAGGTATTAGATATCCTTGGAGGATAAAATCTATTATGGTTATTTTTGAGGAATTTATATTAATTTTTTAAATGTTATAAAATTATATAATTTTCTAAAATGGACAACACACAGACTGTTTGACAACCCATCATGTTAGAAAATGTTGTTGGAATTGAACCCATAACCAATGTGTGATTGGTATTTATCACCTACCACTGGACTACGTGATGTCAGTGGTTAGTGTGACTAATGTTTTTTAGTTAAATGATTTTACTTATCAAGAATAAGTTGATTTAGGATATTTTGTTTTATCAAATTGATATCCTTAGTTTATGAAAATGATTTAGTGATTATGTGATAATCTATATTTTGGAAGACGCTCTCTTTTTTGGGAACACTATATGATTTTGTAAAATAGAATACTATGGGATCTCATTCGCGGAGTAAAGGTTGATTTTTTTGGAATTATCAATGTTTATATTATGGACATATGGTGATTTGGTTTGTTTATGGAAATGATTAACCGATCATAGCGAACATTTGGTTATGTTAATTACAATTTAGAATGAGACATTAATAGTAGCTGATATTATTTGGAGATAAATGTTAGGATTTTTGTGAGAGATTTTGTGATCAAATCCTTCTGAGTTTTGGGTTTCCAACACAGTTCGGATTATTTTGAATTATATTAAGGTAAATTGTTTATTGAATGGTATTTGTAGAGCTTTGGGTATTATTTGATAAATTTTTGATACTAAGAGTAATATTTCATTTTATAAATGATAATAATTTTGGGGGATTATTTGATCTTGTACTAACCATTTTGGTTTCAGATAATGTTTAAAGACATGTGAAATATATAGTTCCTCATTTTTAGATTTTTTATTCTATAGATGTTAGTTCTAGAGCATCATATGTGAGCATATAATCTTAAATACTCAATTTTTGGAGAAAATTAATGTTTTTTCTAGAAACATAGTAATGGATGAATCTCTACAAGAAAAGTAAACATATTTCATTATATCCTTAATCAATCTACTAAATAAATTATCCACCTTAATAAAATGAATCCTAAAACAAAAATTTCATCTGTTTACTATTCCTACTAGGAAATCAAATACCATTTAACTAATCCCATGTTTTCTTGTTTTTTTGTTGCCAACATTTAGTTGATCATGTTTTCTATCACTCTCCATCAGAACATGACACATAGTATCTCCTCCATAAACATTTTTTTAAAGTAATCGTAGTATGTGTTATCTCAATAGTCTTTTTTTACTTATCATTATCTTTTAATGTGATTGTTTTATTGACTCTTTTTTCGATGTAAGACATTCAATGATGTTTCCCAGACCTATTGTAAAATTTCTAGGACACAATTTTCAAAAGAGGTGAAGGATGTAATGACCGTGTTATTTATAGAATAATATATTTTTATATTTATTAATATTTTTGAATTAAACATTCATTTTACTATAATGGGTATGCTATGTTCGATGGCGTACTTGATACACATCAATGGGTTTCTTCGATGTCTTATTTTTCACACAATGTTGAGTCATACTGAAAAATAATAAAATAATTTTATTATTTTAAATATTATTTAACCCCTAGACATGTTATTAAAGGGAATAAATAAACTAACCATATTAGATTAAATACGGTTGTTAAATGTTTTTACATTTTTCAAATAAAATATAGAGGCTTTAAATGAGAATTATTCAAAATTTATGTCCAAATACTCTAAAATTTTTAAAAGGTATGATTTCAGCGTTCTAAGGAAGAAACCTATTTAAATATAGTTTTTTGACTTAAATATAATTAATTTTATATGATGATATTATTCTTTAAAATAAATATATCAAAATTTACATTGTGTTAATTTTATGTATTTTTCTAATGATGTTCAATTTTTTATTAATAGTGAAAAATAATGCATTTTAAGCCAAAAATATATTTTTAACTGAACTATTCATATGGTTATATTATGTTTTTAAATGTTTTTAAAGTGTAATTGGATTATATATTTACCAATTAATTCAATTTTTGTCATTTGATGTAATTTTATTTTGAAAATGGACATAAATAGATGCCAATATTTTTGTAGTTTTTACTTCTTAAAAACATGCTTTCATATCTTTAAAATGGAATTTAATTTTAAATTAAATAATAATACTTGAATGTTTTAAATTTGGTAAAATAAAAATATATTTTTAATTTATAATATCAAAATTATCTTTGGGTGAATTTTAGGTATTTTTCTAAAAACATTCTATTTTTATTAATAGTTAAAAACACTACATCGTAGTTAAAAACCGACATTATCATTTAAATGAAATTTTACCGCTTATCTGAATTGAATTTCAAAAATATAATATACATGGTTGTTTTTATTAAGTATCAATTGGTTAAATAGGATGAAAATAATTTTTGACAAATAGTAACTTCTGATTTTTATTTACCGATGTTAATGGTAAATATGCCAATTCTAAGAAAAAATAATATTATAATAATATAAAATTACCTTAATAGTTGTCCTAACCGTATTATATGAGTCATGGACGACAAATATAATCATTGGGTTGAATATTTGGCCTTTGGAAGCCACTTGGGTAAGATAATTACATTAATAACTTTTTAATTAATGTAAAAATAAAAATATCATAAACATGTATTATTTTGATAAAACAATTATAATGTGGGGATATATAATTGAAATCATTGACATTAAATAGTTTTTAGAAATACAAAATATATTTACATAATCATGTTAGTTTATTTATAATTTGTATCCATCATATAATTATATATATTTATGACACAATAATGATGTAATAATTACCTCATTAATGAATGTTTCAAATAAATGAGATTATAAATATTAAAATAATTTTATTTTGAAACTTTTTATGCCATCCACAAATACTAAAAATGACTATGACTTGTTATATTATAATTAATGATGGTTTTTTGAAATAATTAAGCTATTATTTATTTTTTAAAAAGTAATGATATGAATAGTATAAAAATTGACATTAATGAGTATTTAAATCAATCAATATTTTATTAAATGATAAAATATTCCTCAAAATCTAATATTTGGCCAAATAAAAAATATGATGTTAAAAATTAAATTAATGATCCATTTTTTTCCTCTTAGAATTTTATAGTATCTATATTAACCATATAGTATGAATATACATGAAGACATTGTAAAAGTTAAATGACTTAACTATTGGTTAAAGCTAAATTGTATGAAAAAAATGAACCCAAAACTTGTCTAAAACTTATTGTTTTAGGGGATTTTGAATAATAGTCATTATATACTATAATTTAATGAGTTTTGTACCTTTTTATATCTATATTTAGTTTATAATTAAATAATATTTTTAAATATTCCTAGAGTTCCCCTCTTTCCCCTTATTAAAGACGATCACCTCTAACCCATTACTCACACACATAGAGCCCCCATGTATCATCTAAACACTACCCAAATAAGCTCAAAACATCTCTTTCTTCCTCATAGAAACTTATCATACATAGAAGGCAATTCAAGAAAGCCTTTTTGTTCAAATTAAATGGAGTTACCCAATTTAATGGAAGAACAAAGAACATAAAGTCAAGTCAGACTTGAGGTAAGGAGTTTTCATCTCACATTTTATTCTCATGAGATTCATACAATATTTTCCACTAATTGCTTTTAAGTTGTGTATGTAATAAAAATTATTATATTATTTGTTTAATATTCTTTAATTTATGGGTATTCACATCTTCATTGTCTGGTCATTATTTCATGGGGTGTATGTTTCGTAAGTTACCAAATAGGTAAGGGGGAATTTCACCTTAGAATTATAGTTAAAGACTTATTTTATGTTTTTACATACAAATAATAATATTATAATGTTTGTATATGTTCTTATATAACCATATTTCTTTAAATTTTAGGTTCATGTGATGAGAACCCCTTTTCTCTCTCATCGACTCATTTTCTTTATTATAAAGTGGCGACGTTAGGCTGCCAAATTTTTGTATGGAACTTCATCTCAACATATTTTCATTGATGCATATTTTTATTTATACATGACATTATTTTATATGGTGTACAAAAAACAATTTAATTTTCATACCATTCAACAGAAATTATTTACTACATAGCGTTTTACTAAACAATAAAGGGAATGTTTTTTTGACGTACACGGTGACAAGGACCTTTCCATCGTCATTAGCATTATTAGATATTTGAAATCCTTAACAAGCTGTAATTTTTATAAAATGAAAATAAATACCATATACTCATTTTCCATATTTTGGTATTGAATATGGTTCTTGAGAATGGATTGATTATGTAAATATATTGATATTATATATTATGATTGCAATGTGGAAATGTTATCATTACATTATTCTTGTTCATGTGTTATGATTATGTTATGGTTCATGGTAATTGTTTACACATGAGGGTGGTTCCATAAAAAACCTAGGGCAGCAGAGATTGAGATATCTCTCCAATACATTGGGTAACGTGATAGAATTCAATGTTAATGATTATCCTAAGATATTTAGGGAATATGTTGTGATGGGTATTCCAAACGTAACACCCTACATTCCTGTGAAAGATAAAACGTATGTATGTTATGGATGCCACATTATACCTTTATAATTTATGATTTATTTTTGTTATTTATAAATATTATGATTTCATGAGGTGTGAACGGAATTGTGTTTTTAATATATTGATGGACTAATGTTTTCATTCATTAGCTAATTTCCATTACTGAGTTATTTATTCTCATACCATGTTTTTATTAATTTTTCACAGTGTATAAGGAAGGGTAAGATAATTTAACAATTCAAGAAGTTTAATATCAAAAAATAATAATTCATGTTTTTATGGGGTTCTATTATATGAAAAAAATGTATACTGAGTTGGATTGTCTACTTTGTAATTTTTGAGATGTAGTATAATAATTATGGCCTAATTCTATAAAACAGCAAACCTAAAATGATACTAAATTTGAATTATTAAATTAATTCAAGATTATGTAATTTTTAATGCTGGGTCCTTATAATTAATGACTTTAAACTAGAATCTCAATCTTACACTCACACATATCCTGTATGATCCGTCTATGTGGCCATAGAATATGGACATGTAGTACCACCATCCTTCTAAATTCCTTCTTATATTATTCTATAAAATTATCCAAAAAATCATACTAATATTCATCTAGATTTAACTCATCATCCTCAAATTCTATAAAATTTATATGATCATTCTTGTACTTCCAATTATAAGAGTCATAGAACCTATCATTCATTCCTCGATAACGAGTAGGATGATCCAAACTGTATACCATGGACCAAATTTTTTTTCCAAACTATGGGGTCCATAAATATAAAACACCTCTTTTTCTATTCTTCAGAACACTACGATCCCTAATACGAGATGACACACACAATAAAAAATGGTTTCAAACGTTTAACTCCAAAGGAGGTATCCTTTGGTGTACATGTGATTAATTACTACTTTGACCAGTTACTAATGTATTTATGATCAACTACAAACTATCTGATTTCTCTTATAAACTACAAGGTCCAATAACGGATGCCTCACCCACCTATTTCAGAAAATGTTTTGAGTGGTATGACATTATACAAAGATCCTCATATGGTTCTATCATTATATAATTATGGAATTTTTTTGAATTCCAACATTATATAAAGATATTTTTAAACGCTGTTCTACCAAATCATAGGATTCATTCATGAAGAATATCCTCTGGTAAGTGAATAATTTTCATTGACATTATAAGTGTCAATGAGTGGTACAAAATATTAAATGTCACAAGTGTCCCATTGGATTTCTAGATGTCCATCCCAAACTATGATGTGAAAAATAATTCATTTAAATAATCAATGTATAACTGAAATCCACGTACACAAACTATCTTTTAGACAAAAAAATTTTATTTTCCTCCATGAAGAGTTTCTCTTAGATCATTAATATGTGAACTAAATTCATCTCCCAATCAATAATAACTAATTTATCATCCTGAATATATTAGTTTTGGGGTATCCCACCACAATATCTATCAAGGTATCCATACAATTCATCATTTTCACTACATGTGGAAATAGATAACGACCAAGATTATGGTTCTACACCATTACGCCTTATTGATAATTAATCTTGAAATGAAATAAATAGTTTATTTATTCATCACATTCTACACAAACAATAATATAAAAGTATGGAACATCTTTTCCTCACAATGATATTCCACCCATCTATAAGTATTGATATACATTATATTCTATTCTTTGAAAGAAGAATATAATACTACTATCCAGTGAAAAAGGTTCCTATCATCATAACCCAACAAAAATCTGGGAGTTGGGATACCTCTGTCTAGTTGTTCCCTATTATTACCAATGTGGGTTGGCCTCTTATCTAGAAATCCGCATGTCTATAAATGAATATGTAACTACTAATGAAACATATGTCATAGATCTTATATCCTTGATAGTATCCATATTCCAATTTTTTTACAATTTAATTAGACACAACTAATACTTATAAGTATATTCACCATGATTATTCCCAATATTTGTCTTATGTCTAAGAGAATCAATACGTTCGTTACTTTTACCTACATCATAATACATCACGAAGGAAAACATCTATGGATACACAACATAGGGAATCTACCACATGATCATGTCCCACCATGTGATGATGTAATAGAAGATATCATTGTTAGTAATGATATTAAATATGTTACAAAAAACAGTTCTTCCAATAATTCAGAGAATAGTGCACAACAAATATCCTAATGTTAGGAGTGAGTTTGTTTATCATGGGGTCGTAGACGTAGTTAACCATAAGAAACTACCTAAATAATCTAAAATTCTTACACCTACCAATCTAACAACTAATTCATCACAATATAAAAAATATATTATTCAAAAAACTAGGATGATTCAATATCTCCTGAATTGAAAATCTTATCTTTATCCTATGAAGAACATCTTCACACTAGTCTGACCACTAGAAAATTACTACCATCTTCATCAATTTTATCACCAGAGATGATAATTGGGAGATGTATTTGATAAAATATTTCTAATATCATGTTAATCCATGAAATATCCTTATATATAAAATAGTTCATGTATATTTTTAGGACATGAATGCCTCCACATTCTCCATGTGAGTAGTTAATTCATTCTTAGCCACCAAATTCCCTAGGAACATCACCACTTCATTCTAGAAGTTAAAATTTAATTTTTTTTATTGTAAATACAATGATAATGATGTATACATAGTACTTTCTCCATGATAATGTAATGATACTCTAATACTGGAATGTATATATGGATTTTCATAATAAGCTCTACATTGAATGTTCCCATGTAATGGTGGAAAATTGTGTTCATGTGATCAATGGAGATTGTCATCATTTTTTTCAAACCCAATGACACTAAATTGTAATAATATAATCCATACCTATACAAATATTTTTCATGGGGATGTACTCCTCAATAACACACAATTGGTCTTGTACAAATTGATGATCAATATAGGAGAACCATTAGGAATGAAATATGTGATAGAAAAGATCAATGGTTATGGGAAAATGAAATATATTCATCACAATAACCTAATTTATATTCTATTAATATATGTAGAGTCAAATATTATCATCCCCTATTTGGTGAACAACACTGATTCACCACAATGGTTGTATACATTCACTAATAAATCCCTTTTTTCCTATGTCAGCAAGCTTCACTTTAATCTCGGTATGTTTAGTTATCCCCTTATGGTATGGGGTATCAAAATTAGGTCCACACTGAGAATGATATCTTCTTGAACAACATATCCAATATCATAATGAATCCATATCTATGATTATAGAATTATATTCACATAGAGATATATGTTTTGTGAAATTTAAGTGGGGACACCACTCATCCAATCAAAATATCTAAGACATCCATATAAACATTGATTGTCCATATCATACTTATATATGCACCAAATAAACCTAATCCTAGATCCCATTCTTGATTCATCATACATCACACTCCATTCTATGAATAAAATGGATACTATCTCATATACAAATCACTATCATCAAGAATTGGTCAACCAATACATACCGATAATCACAATGATTAATGTCAAATATAGAATCAAAAAATTAATAGATATATATAATAATATACATCTATAAGATACTCGAGAAATCAATAATTATTTTCCACATTCATTCCCAATTATGTGTCACATGATAGAAAATGATGGTATATGTTGTATGGTATATTAAGTCCAATAGTGACTAGCTTAGTTGTGAAGGAATGTTTAGAGCCTCTATCAAATTTAGTAGTAGATAAATTAAACATGATCATAACCATAACTCAAATAGTATATGGTCCCACACAAGCATTTGATTGGGTATTATCCACTGTATTACCCAGTCATGTTTCATCACCATTTCTTGGTAATGATGTTGCTGTAGACCAGAGCATTTGCATCATCTAGTGTGTTTCTACACTCAAATCTTTCCAGGGTAATCTAGTACCACTCAGAGAAGATCTTGTAAAAAAATAATAAAGGTGAATAGATATTTAAAAATTAAAAAGTTTCACTAGTGGATCACAATTATCTATTCTATAATTCCCACTTTTCCATCAATTGAAGCACTAGGTTGAATCATCTCAAAACGTGTAACTGAAGAAATACTACTCCGAGTTGGTTATCCATTTCCAAGATCCTCTTGCTCCACCTTCTTTATTATACTTAAATAATAAACACATTTTGTAGTGAGAGAAATATTATCCACTATCCTAGTATTTACCTTAAGAAATCCTGATAACACATCATCCAATAGAACCTTATTAATGTTTAGGGCCCTGCAATCAAGGTTTGTCTACCTCATATGATTAATTTTTCAGAACTGATGTTTTTTCTATGACTGGAGACCTATAGAAATCTTTTAATCCATTTGTGCCACATTTGAAACCAAAAATATTATAAAAGATAACTAACTTCCAAATTTGATATAAATATAAATATATATTAATAAAATAATATTTTAACTCCCTAAATTTTTTTTTCAGGAACATCTTCATCCTGTTAGGATATAACATCCCCTAAAATAGTTCCTTAATGAATTCCTATGATAGAACACATCATATAATTTATTTACTCATGGATTCATCTCTGATGTATTCATTACTATATCATCAAATATTTTGATAAAATCTATCGAGTCCTATAAATCCTATAAAGAACAGGTACTTTTCAATGGCAAGGATAGTTGACTTAGGTAGATGAAGAATGAAAAATCATTGTCATTTGACTAGTTCCACCTTAGATAGGAGGACTCTATTAGATTTTTTGCTATGTGAACATTAAATCTAACCTCACTTATCTCAGTATAAGAGAAGTTGTGGTGCATTCTCCTAAAATATTAGTGGTGGTGTGAGAGCATCCTATGGTTCCTTAGATACCGATCCCATTAAACGAATATGAGGTGACATCAATGAGGTGAATAAACACATCATACAATTATGTGTAAAATAGTTTCATCTATGAGACCACCAAAGGGTTTTCTATGGATTACATAATCAACCCGAGGTTTTTCCCTCCTTGATAGATCCACATTCTCTTCCCCGAAAATTAGTTATAGGAATACTCTATATACTAAAATATATCAACATTCTTAGTTCATCTATTAAATTCAATGATAGATACATCACACAAGAAATATAATATATATACATATATATTCTATATGATGTTTCCAAAATTAGATAACACAAATAATGGTATTAAATTAAATAACCAACATGTATCATGAAAGTAGTAATATATATGACATGTGATTCTACATTACACTTCATGACCCATTAATGCTCCATAAATATTATAAAAATATAAAATAAACCGGTCAATCATAAGTTTGAGGTCCCTTACACATATTTAATCCAGATATGTGGAAACTCACATACGCATGTCCAATGAAAATATATTATTTATAGTATGTACAAGGTTAGTAAAAAAATATAAGATCAAACTGTCATATAAAATAATTTCATTATTTCTCATCCTGAACCTCCAAGCCTAAATCAATGATCCATATCACACCATGTCATCCCTTACATATAGATGATGTTATCTACTTGCATTGAGGTCTTCAGTACGTTAGAATGGTTATTTATCCTTCATTGTAATGTTGTATAAAAACAATAAGATTATAGATTATAAATATAAAGGAGTTATTTGAAATTATTATGAAAATTAAATAATCCCAATGTGAGATAGAATATATGTTAGTAAATAAAATATAAAGTAGAATCCATTATGGATATCCAAACTAGATTATTTAAATTATTGAAATGTAATATAAATAGAAATGGTCAAACAATTTCGTGATATTTCCTCAATAATTAATCCCATGTCACATTAATATCCCAACATATGATCCTATTACATCATGAGTTTCTTGTTCATCAAGTCAACATGCTTATCATTATTCCCATGAAACTTTTGAGTAATAAACACAGTATAAAGCCACCAATGAATCATTAAAATATGTAAAGAAATTATATATAACATTATATGACATTAGAAAAATAAATTCCCAAATAAAAATATAGTAACACATACTCAAATTCATCGTACGCTAACTAGGAAATCAAAAACTCTAACCAAAACTATTTAAGAACATTCTATTATGGGTTTCAAGATTTCCGAAACTATATTCCCCTATTGTGGAAACACTACAAACTCTATCACGATAGTCATCTTTATCAGCAAAACCACATCCACCACCTAGATTGTGGTTGTTTTATATAACCACATACACCACACCATGTCAATGGTCAGTATCCTCAAAAGATAATGACACATGCCTTATTTATTTCATAAATTAATAACTCAAAACCAAATGCATAGAATTATCCAACATTGATTAATGCCAAAATATTCAAATCTTATTCATGGTATATTCCCTCATCATTTAAAATGATAGTGATACGACCCATACAACCAAGAACCATAATCTCTATCCCTCATTACATCAACATGACTCCCATCCCACAAGTGGTAACACCAAGGATGAAATACCTAGTCGACCTTCTACCATAGAATGGTTTCTTATTTAAAAAAACATTAAATGAAACACTTTTCATAGTATGGAATGTTAGGAAATATAATAATATATAATCATTGACACATAATTGCATAATAAAAATCAAGAATGTCTAAAGGCCACTCAAACAACCATATGAATACATATAATAATATTAGTACTTCAATAATATAATTTGATGACATGGGAACATCATATAATAAGGAAAAAAATCAGAAACATATTATAAAATATCCATTGATGTATAACATCAATGTTTTTCAATGAAGCGTCACCAAAATCACATCTACATACACATTGGATCCAAATTATAAATATGGATTCCTAGAACTGAATCCAACTATTTTATTTCCAAATTAAATAAAAAAC
The DNA here is from genome assembly GCA_963277665.1 of Viscum album. NCBI lineage: Eukaryota > Viridiplantae > Streptophyta > Magnoliopsida > Santalales > Viscaceae > Viscum > Viscum album. Next base: position 541,624,409 of record OY728165.1, read on the forward strand.
ACCACATGTGATGAAGAATTTTGTATCCTATGTAATCTGGAATATATATTACAAATACATATTATCCATCTAGATAAATATATATTATATCATAAAAGATGAATAAAAATCAATCGGTGATGAAAATTTATCTCAATAAAATAATATATGATAAATTGTATTGTATCTTATTATTATGTCCCTAAATTATTAGGTTTTGTCAACAAAATAATGTGTTATTGATCTTATATAATGATTTAAATATATTAAATCCCAATGTTAATATTATGGGAGAATGTGGAATTCTTACTTATGTTTTATCCATAGAAATATATGGCACCCAAAATTATTGGAGGGAATTGAGTTTTTTCCATCCATAGAAGCTAGATAAAGAACATCATTTAGTCAAGAAAATGTATCACTAAACATAAAAAATTATTTATTTCCCAACTCAAGAGAATACCTAAAAATAAAGATTAAATTATTCATAAATTTTGATATAACACCTTGTTTCCCTCAATTGATATATTTTGAAATCCTAAAAAATAAAAAAAAATCAATTCATTCTATATGAGGATCTTAAATAATGATATTAAAAATAATTTAAATAGGGGTTTTCAATATTTAAAGAGGCATGGGAATTAATAAAAATTATTATATGCATTTAAAATTTCCATAATGTGTTACGTGTTCTAACTAGGATGAATATGGAAAGAACATTTTTTTATTTTCCGGAAAATGTCGTTTTATAAGGGTAACATGCTTTTGAACTTATAAAGCTCCAAATTGTCACATAAAAGAAGTTATTTGACAATACATTAACATTTATAAGTATGGTTTAACGTTACACATCTCAAACTTCTATTACATAAAACATTGAAAATTTATGGTTACCCTTACATTATTCATTGGATACACATACATAACCATTCCAACATTTGGGTAACCTTGTATATCTATTTATTATTATTACAAAGATCATACGTGCCCTTATGAAACTCAATTAGTACTGTAACAACCCGGGTAAATAAATAATATTACATTTTCATATTTATTAATATTTTTGTATAAAATGTTAATATTACTTTAAAGTTAATTCTATGTTTGATGGCACACCCAATACGCAGCAACGAGTTTCTTTGAAATCTTACGTTGCACACTAATAATATAATAAAATAATTTTAAATGGTAGTTAACGCCTAGACATTGTAATGGCGGGAATGAATAGTATTAACTAAAAAATGATTATATGTGTTTGTTAAATATTTTTAAATTTATCCAATAAAGTATATTGGATTAAAATAATAAAAGAATTCAATTTTAAGCATAAATATTCTAATGTTCTTTAAAAGGTCGATTAACTGCCTTTTGATGGAGAACCCTTTATAAAACTATTTTTTGTCAATTTTTTTTGATATATTTGACAAAATAAAATCCTTCATTATAATCAGGACGTCAAAATGTACTTTGTCTAAATTTTTGTTATGTTTTCGATAAAGTTCATTTTTAATGAATAGTTAAATTGTTGGTTATTATTTCAAATCCTCCTTTTAATCTAATTTATTTATATGGTTATATTATATTTTAATTCGGTTCAAAGATTAGTTGAAATATATTTTTACCATTTAATTCAATGGTGGTCATTGAAATTAATTTTCCTTTGAAATAGGACATAAACAAGTGTCAATCATTTGATATATATTGTTTCTTAAAAACACAATATTTGTTTGGAAGCGAGAATTAATAATAAAATTAATTAACTAAAGATATTTTTTTTTTATTTTTGTAAAATGGACATCATTTTTGAATTTGGAATATCAAATATAGCTTAGGGTAAATTTTTTTCATATTTTTTGAAAAACATAAATGTTTTATGAATTGTGAAACCACTTAGTAGTAGTTAAAAACTGAAGTTATCATTTCAATAAAATTTTACTACTTCTATGAATTGAATATCAGAAATAAAACCTACATAGTTGTCATTAGTAAGTAAAATTTAATTCAATGGGATGAATATAATGTTTGGTGAATAGTAACATTTGAGTTTTATTAACCACAATTAAAGGTAATTAGGGTAATTTATGGTAAAAATAATATTATAAAAATATAAAGAATACCTTGAAAATTTTACTAACTTTATTGGATGAGTCTTGGCAATCCAAAAACAATCCATGGGTCAATTTGGGGGCCCCATGGTTCCACATGGGTATGATAATGACATTAATAACTTTTTATTTAATGTAAAAATAAAAATATCTCAAACATGTACGTTTGTACTAAAACAATTTTTACATGGGGTTATATAGGCTATCATTATGACTATAATTATTAATTAGAAATAAAAAATGATTTCCTACATCGGGGTAATTTTTTTTGTATAATTTTTAGACATCAAATAAATAATATTATTTATGACACCATGATGATGTAGTAATTACCTCATTAATGAACGATTTAAATAAAATGAAATGATAAGGTAAAATATAAGACTTACACTTGTCAAAACCCAATTGTATGGGTGGATTTAGAACCATTATATCCTAATCATAGAAATATATCATTTTGGGACATTTAAAATCATAAAATCATTTTATAATAAAGAAACAATTTAAGACTTTCGAATAGTTACCATCCTCCCTCTTAAAAAAGGCCCCCACCTCTACCCCCTTACCCACACCTCTCACGCCCTTGGATGATACAACTTATTCTCATATTATCTCTAAAAATCCCTCTCTCACTCCAAGAATCCACCCTTTGTGAAGACTTCTTTCCAAGGAATACTTTGGCTCAAACCAAAAAGAGTTACCAGATTTAGAGGTAATGTATTATCTCGAGTTTATTTCATTTATTTTCCTTCTTCACTCACAACTATCATTTTATTATTTGATCCCATAAAAACAACAGTATCCTCAATATAATATAATTTTGTTATGATAATGATTCTACCAACACTCACACACACCTCTATATAATGGTTAAATAACATACAATTTCAGTTGGTGGCGAATTACTGCCCCACGAAACGATGATTGTTCAATCATCATTTAACACCTTTATTGGTGTCCATTATGATGGAACTATATTTATATATGATATATATTATATTTATATCCTCTATATTCTTATTTATTTTATTTTGAAAACATACCTTTAGGATTTTCAGGTTGTGCAAATGTGATAATTTATATGAGGAAGTGTGGACTACCGCCCCCTCAAGTGATGTGACTCATTCATGACAAACATAGAATATATATATAATGTAATTAATGAACTTATGTTACAAATATAACATATATAGTATAATTTAATTATAATATATCTATGACTAATTTATTTTTAATGTCCATTAATATGACAAAAAAAATGAAAGCAGTGTTCATGCGTACGTACGGCTAACCATCTCCATGAACGGTATATTTAATTTCCTATCTCTAAAAATTATGGAATATTATTGTATACATATATACAAGATATATATGATATATAAATCCTTAACACCATTCTAGAGATAATGTACTTATATCTAAATGGACAATTCTTTTCGAACAAGTTCATTGTTGACTCATGTACCGACCATCGACAAAACGAATGATATGAACTCACATAATTAACTAATTATTATCACATGATAATATGTGATATGAATTAAATAATAAAATTTAAATTATGTCCATAAGAAGTTATAAATTTTCCATAGTTTATTATATAGGAATATAAATAAACGAACAAGAAAACTCGAACTTGATTTAAGGGGATTTCTTATATCACTTTTAATTCCATGATATTTCCATTGTTCGCCAATTATTTATTTCATGTGGTGTATTTTAAATATCCATTTGATATATATTATCATGATTATATTTATATTCATTTTATTCTATGATTCATTTGGTTTTTATTATATTTTGGTCATATGACTTTATTGATTAAAATGAGGTAAGGGGTTTTTTTATCTCACTATTTATTCCCGTGAGATTCATGCTATATTTGTCGCTATCTCCTTCTTGTTGTGTATGTAATGCCAAATATTCCAATATATGTGTAATATAAATTCATTTATGGTTATTTACATCAAAATTTTATAGTCCTTCTCTCATGAGGTGTACATTTCGAAAGTTACCCAATCGGTATGGGAACCGTTCACCCTCCTCATTTTAAAAGACTTATTTTGATTGGTCTTTTAATTTTACATCCTCTTATGTTGGGATATGTTCTTATATATCATTATTGATGTAAATTTTATGTCCATGTGATGAGATACCCATATTATCTCTCATCAACTCATTTTTTGAATTTTAATGTGACGCCGTTATGCTGTCGAATTTCTGTAAGGGAACTTCTTAACCCAATTTCAATTCTTTGGGGTAAACCACTACTTCTTGATTATGTCATACTATGAATATGTGTTGATGAACTCTGATTATTTTACACTAAATATCCACTTATATTTGGTGTATTTATATTTTTCACATGTAATTCTTTCATTTATTTATCCTTGCTCTAATGGAATGATCTTTTATTGGGATTACATCTCAATTTCTTCTCATTGAGACATTTCTTGATGATATGCATTTTTATTCTTTTTTAAAGTGTATATACAACCCCTCTGACATTAAATATACATATTATGTCTATAGTCAAGTCATTTAAATGTTTTGAAAATGTTCTACATTCTTGTGGATTATAATTTAAATGTTCAAAATGGAAAAAGACTCTTTTATTAAAACATTGTTTTAAATGGTTTTAAAGATTTATTATTTTAAACATTTATCATCCATGTACATGTTTTAAAAATGGTTTAAGGATTTATTTATATGGACATGAATGTCTTAAAACCACTTTAAAAGGATTCAAAGTGCTATGGGACACATTGATTCTAAAATCTCTTTTAAATTTCGTCTTTTAATATTTTCGAAGTATAAAGGGATATTTATCTCATATAGTTTTAATGATTTTATTAGATGATTTTATTTATTATAATATCACTATGTGATCTCTTATGATTTAAATGTTGAAATTTTATGTTACTTTTAGGCATGTTTTAAGTGTTATGATTATTTTATGGTTCTTGGAAAATGTTTATGAAATCGGGGGGTTCCGTGATAAAATAAGGGCAGTTGTGCCCGAGATAGCTCTCCAGTGCATTTGGTAACATAAAGGAGTTAAACACCAAGGTTTCTTCGAAAATATTTAAGGAATATATTGTGATGGGTATTCAAATCGTAACTATGAGGGTTACTCCCTATGTAAGAATGTTATGAATGCATCAAGTTACATTTATGTCTTATGAATTCTATGAGTTATTCATATGTATTATGATATCATGAGGTATGTTAAAGTGATTATGTTTTATGTGTAAAGTATGATTTCATTGATTCTTATGTATACATGGACTAATGTTTTCTTTCTATATTTTTATATCACTTACAGTGCTTTTTATTCTCATCCCATGTTTTTGAAATGTTTTTCACATGACATAAAGTGGAATAGGGTCAAGGATGGGATCAAGTAAATGTAATGATATCTAAAACATGGAACTATACATGAAACTTTTGTTCAAGAGTTTTTATTTTGAGAAAAAATGGAAACAGAGTAGATGTGTCTACTTTGTAATCATTCAGATGTAATAGTTATTTCTTAATTCTCTAGAACACTAAACCTGAAAAAATCCTCAATATGAATTAGTCATTTAATTCAAGATTATGTAATGTTTTAAGGCCAAGTCCTTATAGTTTGTATTAAAGGTAGGTTTAGACAACATTAGGGATTATGATTTTTCGTTAAACACATGGTTAGTCCATATGTTGATTATTTCAGATAAATCCTTGTTTTTTAACTTTTTCTGATCAAGTAGAGTCAGTTAAAAATTGAAGGAGGGTCTCAAATGAAATTTCTATCTCTTCCTGATGACATTACTTCAATAAATATTGGAAATTCATGTTTGGAAGATTGTGAAACGTTTTCTAGAATACAACTCACATCCATGCTGTTGTTTGAGATATCAAACACCTCTAGTATACCTCTTTATCATCGTGGATCATGGGTTATATTTAGACAAATCCTATTTTCCCAATATTCTCATATTTTCAGGAAAGGTTAATATTATTAAGGAATATTTAAATATTTTACCTTATCACGAGATTTCGAAGCATATTATGATTTTAAAAAAGGTGCTGAAGAAGGAGACCCTTGTGCAACCTATATATATTTGCTTTTACAATATAGTCTCTCAGCACATACCTATGGAATTTAAAGAGAACCATTAATTGATTGTTTCAACTCAAATTCGGTCCGACTATTTTATAGAAATCATGTTTTATAAGATGTTTTGAAATTATATGTCATACATGATTATTGTCCAAACTTGTTTTTCTGTGAACACCCATATAACCCATGTTGTACATGGTGTATTTGGATGGAGGAAGCAAATGATTTTTAAAGATATATAAATCATTTTTGCAATGCCTGGACCTTCTACCTACATGAACAATATGATGATGAAACCAAATAGATACCATTATCAAGGTATGATGTTTTTCATTTTGACGATCATTTAATTTTATCTTATGGTGCTGAAATAAGACTTCAAGAATTTATATTTTGAGATCATAATGAATTTGTATGAAAATGAGAGGTATAAGGAAACCATTGGGGATAAAACATGTTAGGTTTATTTTTATGTTTTATAAAAAGGACAACCTGTAGGATGGGTGACAACTCGTCGCATCTGGTAAGGCTACAGGAATCAAAACCACAACCGAAGGGCGACAAGGGCCCATCGTCAACCAATGGCCTACATGAAGTCCCTAGTTAGTATAACTTACTATTTTAGCAAAATGATTTTATTTAAGAAGAATAAGTTGATTTTGGGAATTTATGTTTTATAAAATGGATATAATTAGTATAAGAAAAGGATTTGGTGATTAAGTGATAATGGTTGTTGTGAAATATGTTCTCTCTTTTGAGGAAACACTCTATCCCTAAAGAAGATCGAATACTATGGGATTTCAATTGTTGCATAATGGAAGAAATTATAGTTTGGAAGAATTTATGTTTTTATTGTTGACATATGATGATTTGGTTTATTTATGAAAATGATTAACCTATAAAAGAGAATATGAGATTAGGTTAATTACTTTTCAATATGAGACTTTTAGAGTAACTGATGTTATTTGGAGATAAATGTCAAGATTTATCTTGGAAGAATAAGTGATTAAATCCTTCAGAAATTTGGGTTGCAATATTATTTTGGATTAGTTTGAAGAATTTTCTTGGATAGATGTTTATTTAATGGTCTTTCATGAACCCCGGGTTCCCATTGTTGAATTTTGGAGATTAAGAGTAGTATTTATTTTTATAAAGGATTATCCTTTTGGGGATTACCTAATCTTGTTCTAAAAATTTTGGTTTTTTTAGTTCTAAATACATGGGAAATATATAGTTCATCTTTTGTGGATCAGGTGATTCTGAAGAAGATGATTATAGCACTCTTAATGTGAACATGTCATCCTAAATACTCATCTTTTGGAGAAAATATGAGTTTGTGTATGAAATTTAGTAAGAGATGAATGTATACATGATAATAAGAATGTTTCCTTATGATGTAGTTAAGCTCATAAATAAATTCCTCAATGTAAAGTAACATTTAACCAAAAACATTGTATGTAATCATTTCCTAACGGGGAATCAAATACCGTTTAACCCATCACAAGTTTCTGATTTTATGGTCTTTAACCTTCTCCTTGACATGTTTTCTATCGCTCTGCATAAGATCCTGACCCTTTTTTTCTCTTCCATATCCATGTTTTCCTACATGGATTCCTAGTATGGGTTAACTTGGGTGACCTTTGTACTTTTCATTATTTCATTTAAAGTGATAGTTTTACTGACTCTTTTTCCGATGTGGGACTTTCAATGAAGTTTCCTAGCCCAATTTTAAAATTGCGAGGACACAATTTCCAAAAGGGGGGAAGGATGTAACATCCCAGGTAAATAAAGAATATGAAATTTTCATATTTATTAATATATGTGAATAAAAGTTTAATATTAATTTAAGGTTAATTCTATGTTCGATGGCATACGCAATATGCAACAATGAGTGTCTTTGAAATCGTACGCTGCATTCTAATAAAATAATAATATTATTTTAAATGGTAGTTAATGCCTAGCCGTTGTAATGGATGGAATGACCAGAAAAAACTAAAAAATGATTATATATGTTTCTTAAATATTTTTACATATATCAAATAGTGGTTAGAGGCTAAAAATAAAAAATTAATTCGATTTTAACCATAAATATTCTAATGTTCTTTAAAAGGTCGATTAACTACCTTTTGATAGAGAACCATTTTTAAAAATAATTTTTTTCAATTTTATATGTTATAAATGAAAAAATAAAATCATTCTTTAGAATCGGGACATCAAAATGTACTTTGTGTAAATTTTTGTTATTTTTTCGATAAATTTCATTTTAATAAATATTGAAAATGATGTATTTTAATTCAAAACCTCCATTAATATAATTTATTCATATGGATAGATTATATTTTAATTGGGGTTAAAGTTTATTCTAAATATATTTTAACCATTTAATACAATTGAGTTAATTGGAATTAATTTCACTTTTAAATTGGACATAAACAAGTGTCAATCTTTTGATAGATATTGTTTCTTAAAAACACGCTCTTTGTTTTAACATCGAGAATTAATTATAAAATTAATTAAGGAAAATTATATCTTTTGAATTTTTTAAAATGGGCATCATTTTTTAATTTGGAATATCAAATATAGCTTAGGGTAAATTTTTGGTATTTTTCTGAAAAACACCAATTTTCGATGATTAGTGAAACCACTAATTAGTAGTTAAAAACTGAAGTTTTCATTTAAACAAAATTTTACAAATTCTGTGAATTGAATTTGAAAAATCCGACATACATGGTTATCATTAGTAAATTAAATGTGGTTTAATGGGATTAAATAATTTGTGGTGAATAGTAACTTTTGAGTTTTATTAACTGCGATTAATGGAAATTAGGGCAATTTAAGGTAAACATAATATTATAAAAATAAAAAATTACCTTGAAACACGTCCTAAACTTATTGGATGAGTCATGGACCACCATGAAAATCCATGGGTCAATTTTGGGGCCCCATGGAGCCACTTGGGAATGATAATGACATTAATAACTTTTTATTTAATGTAAAAATAAAAATGTCACAAACATGTATTGTTTTACTAAAACAATTTTTACATGAAGTTATATAAGTTATATATTTCACGATAAACATTAATTAGAAATAAAATAATATTTCCTACATCATGGTAATTTTTTTATAATTTTTAGACATCAAATAAATAAAATTATTTATGACACCATGATGATGCAGTGTTTACCTCATTAATGATCAATTTAAATAAAGTGAAAATATAAGGTAAAATATAAGACATACACTTGTCAAAAACCTATTGTATGTGAGGATTTAGATCCTTTATCACCTTATCCTCTAAATATATCATTGTGGGACCTTTAAAATCCTAATATCTGTTTATAATAATGTAACATTGTAAGACTTTTCAAAATTGACCTTTCCTCCCTCTTATAAAAGGCCCCCACCTCTACCCGCTTAACCACACATCTCAAGCCCTTGGATCATCCAACCTATGCACATATTATCCCTCAATATCCCTCTCTCACTCCTAGAATAATCACATTGGGAAGAAGCCTTTCCAAGGAAGCATTTGGCTCAAATCAAAAAGAGTCACCCCATTTAGAGGTAATGTCTTCTCTCGAGTTTCATTCTATTAATTTCCTTATTCTCTCACCATTATCTTCTCATTTTCTAATCCCATAATAAAAAAAGTATCCTAAATATACTAGGATTTTGTTATGATAAGTATTATACCTACACTCACACACACCTCTGCCTAATGGTTAAAGAACATATAGTTTCTGTGTGTGGCGAATTACTGACTCACGAAACAATGATTGTTCAATCATTTTTTAACACCTTTCATGGTGGAAATTATGATGGAAATATATTTATATATGATATATATTATATTTATGTCTTTATATGATTATTTATTTTATTTTTAAATCATACCATTATGCTTTTCATGTTGTGAAAATATGATAATTTCATATGAGGAAGTGTGGACTACCACCCCCTCAAGTGATGTGACTCATTCATGCCCGACATGGAATTTATAAAGAATGTAATTAATTAACTTATGTTACATATATAACATATATATTATACTAGAATTATAATATATCTTTTTCTAATTTAGTTTTAATATCCATTAATATGACAAAAAATAGAATGTAGCGTTTATGCATACGTACGGCTTACCGTCTCCATGAACGGTACATTTCATTTATTATCTCCAAAAATTATGGAATATTATTGAATACATATATACTGGATATATATGATATTTAAATCATGAAAACCATTCTAAATATGATGTATTTATAAATAAGAGGACAATTCCCTTCAACCATGTTCAATGTTGACTCATTTACCGAACATCGACAAAACGCATGATATGAACTCACATAATTATCTAATTATTATAACATGATAATATGTGATATTAATTGACAAATAAAATTTAAAATAAGTCCTTAATAAATTATAAATTGACCAAAGATTATTATTTTGGAATATAAATAAACGAACAAGACAAGTCGGACTTGAGATAAGGATATTTCTTATCTCACTTTTAATTCTGTGAGATTCCATTTTTTGCCAATTATTTATTTAATGTGCTGTATTGTGTAATGAAATTTGATATATATTATCATGATTCTATTTATATTCATGTTATTATGTGATTAATTTATTTTTATTATCTTTTGGTCATACGGATTGATTGATTACAACTAGGTAATGGGTTTTTTATCTCACTATTTATTCCAGTGAGATTCACGCTATATTTGTCACTATCTCCTTTGAGTGGTGTATGTACTAAAAAATATTCAAATAGTTGTATAATATACTTTTTTATGGGTACTTACATCAAAATTGTAAATTTATTCTTTCATGGGGTGCATTTTTCGAATGTTACCCAAATCGGTAAGGGAACCTTTCACCCTCCTCTTTTTTAAAAGACTTATTTTTGTTAGGTCTTTTAATTTACATCTTCTAATGTTGGGATATGTTGTAATATATCCTTATTGCTATAAATTTTATGTATAAGTGATGATATACCCTTTTATATCTCATCAACTCATTTTCTAAATTTTAATGTGACGTTGTTAGGCTGTCGAATTTCTATAAGTAATCTTCTTAACCCAATTTCAATTCTTTGGGATAAACCTCTACTTCATGATTATGTCGTACTATGAATATGTGTGGATAAACTATGATTATTTTACACTGAATACCCACTTATATTTGGTATATTTATATTTTTCACACATAATTATGTCATTTCATTATCCATTCCATATTGCATGATCTTTGACTGGGATTATATCTCAATTTCCTCTCATTGAGACATTTTGTGATGATATGCACTTTTATTATTTTATAAAGTGTATATACAGCCCCTTTGACTTTCCATATCTATATTATGTCTATAATCAATACATTTAAATGTTTTGAAAATGGTCTACATTCATTGGGATTATAATTTAAATGTTCAAAATGGAAAATGACCATTTTATTAAAACATTGTTTTTAAATGGTTTTAAAGATTTATAATTTTAAACATTTATCATCCATGTCCATTTATTAAAAATTGTTTTAAGGATTTATTTATACAGACATGAATGTTTTAAACCCCCTTTAAAAATTGTCGAATCGGTATTGGAAAATTTGACTCTCAAATCACATTTAAATGTCATCTTTTAATATTTTCAAATTATAAAGGGATATTAGTCAAATAGAGTTTTAATTATTTTATTAGATGTTTTTATTTATGTTAATATCATGATGTGATCTATTGGGATTGAAATGCGGAAATTTTAGGTTTATTTTATTCATGTTTTATGTGTTAGGATTATGTAATGTTTCTTGGGAAATGTTTAGGAAATCGAGTGGTTCCGTAATAAACAAAGGGCTAGTGAGTCTAAGACAACTCTCTAATGAATTGGGTAACATGAAGGAGTTAAAAACTATGGTTTCCCCGAAGATATTTTGGGAATATACTATGATGGGTATTCCAAATGTAACCATGAGGGTTACTCCATACATAAGAATGTTATGAATGCCTCCAGTTACCTTTACATCTTATGAATTCTATGAGTTATTCATAAGTCCTATGATTTAATGAAGTATGTTAAAGTGCTTATGTATTATGAGTAAAGTATTATTTAATTTTTTCTTATGTATACATGGACTAATGTTTCCTTTCCATACTTTTATATCCCTTACTAAGATATTAATGCTCATCCCATGTTTTTGAAATTTTTTTCATAGGACATAAAGTGGAATAGGGTCAAGGTTGTTATCAAGGAAATGTCATGCTGTCTAAAACATGGAAGTAGACATGAATAATTTGTTCAAGATTATTTATTTTGTGAAAAAAATGGAAACTCAGTGGATGTGTCTACTTTCTAATCATTGTGATGTAATAGTCATGTCCTAATTCTCTAGAACTATAAACCTAAAAACATCCTCAATGCTAATTATTCATTTAATTCAATATTATGTAATGTTTTAAGGTTGGGTCCTTATAGGTACAATTACACATCATTTTTAAATAAATATATATCATTACTCTAGGAATGAATATTTCATTACACTTATGTAGCAACCCATTGACAACTATGTGTCACTATTATTACACATACACAACATATAAAAAAGATATATACCCTACTAAAATCCATAAAAAAGGGTTGTTTTTGTATGACACCCAATGAAATCATCAATATATAGAAATAGAACATTCCAAATTTAATTATGTCAATACCCTAAAAATATTTAATAACAATAATGAAAATAACATATTTTCCAGAAGCATATATAAAATAAATTTAATAGATGGTTTTTATAACATTTAAAAAAAATGAGTTTTATAATTAACTAAATCTATCAAATAATTATACTGTTACTTTTTTTAGGTAAATGAAAAGGATTGTTTTCTATAATTCATATATGTATGGAGTTTTTTTTTTCTATTTCGGTAATGATAAATAATAACTATTTTTATTTATTGGTAGATGTAGGGAGACAATTCAATGATTCATTATGTAGTCAATGGGATTGAAATTTTTGAACATTTTGTATCAATTATTTGAGTAATAGTTATAAAATAATATTCCATAGGGTATATTTAATTTATTAACTAACTATAAGTGATTAATTTTAAATTTAAATTTATGATTTAGATTAGTTTTAGATTGAAATTTTCATAAAAAAATCACATCATATCATGAGGTTAAAATAAGTGTTTAAATTAAAAAACAAATATTTTTACTCTTATTTCTCAAATTGAAAATTAATCATATGGGATTAGATTTAATAAATCGTCAAATATTATTTATAAAAACTATAATTAATTTATATATACTGAATTAGAATATGGTTTTTGACTTATTTTGTTCAGTTTCAAGAGAACTGTAAGTGATAGATCCCATTAAAATCAATTAATTTTTAGGAATCTATTTTGAAAATTAAAGTAATTAAAATTCATAAAAAAGACTCAATAAATCATTAATAAAATACAATTTAGAGTTTCATGAGTTTTATAAATATTAATAGATTTTTATTTAGTAATACAAAGTAACATTCTCACACCCCACTTCTTACATTTACAAAATTAATTTTATAGGGATAGTTGTAACAACAGGATTTCAATGTCTTGATAATTGTGTGATGAATATGATTTTTTTATTAAAATGGTTTAGTAGATATAATGAGAAATTAAAGTGTAATAATAAATTATAATTTCTTCAATAAATTTTAACAAAAAATAATGGTGTAAAAAATTTGGTACAATCACGAAATTTTCTAGCTGAAATCGAATCAATTTTTTTAAATAAATATATTTCCAATTAGTATATGTGGATTTCATAACATGATGGATTTATCATGATAAAAACAAGGGACACATATATATATTTTCCCCATTATATTTATAGCTATGCTTTATATTTATTCTGGGAAATGTTTTTGAGATTTCTCATGTTTCAAAAAATGTACATAAAATATTAGTTCAGAAATGATTTTTAGAGGATGCTTATTTCGAAAAAATTATTATGTATCATATATTTAATCAGCATAATGATGTAATTTTTGAATAATTTAATCAATTATATTTCTTTTGAACATGGTTGATGTGCCATGATAAATTGAGAAGAGGTTTTTTATTAGATAATTTTCGGGTCTATAGAATATAGTGGGAGGATATATTCCACAATAAAAAATTATATGAATGTAATTTAATTATAATAATGATTTCATAAATCACATAATTTTTTTGATGGATATAATTCATCAATGTAAAATGGGGTCTTGAGATAATAAATATTTCTATAGGGAAGGATTACTAATAAAACAGACGATGGTTTCCCTCATTAACACACCCATCTTATATTAAACATATGTTAGAGGAAATTATAATTGTTTTAACAAGGTGTACATTGTCAAACTAGTGGAATTATTATAATTTAATTATTTATTTGTGAGATAAAAATAAAACACTGGAGTTTTTGCAAGTCTTTATTTAGTAAGGAAGATATCAGATTTCAATGTTATTATTTTTTCATAACTAAACAGTCTAGCGAGACTAATATAAAAATTATACATGATATGTTATTTAATATATTTTTAAACATGATAAAATAAAAGTATATATTTTTTTTTACAATTCATAGTGCCTTTTAACCATGTAAAAATACATTTTAATAGTTCTTTATAGTATTTATCTTTTATTGTGGTATTTATGTTCTCGAATTAATTAGAGGAAAACATTATAAATGTTGTGAAAAATAATTAGGCATCCTTGGATTCATAATTTACTACACCATTAAATGGTCATGCTAATAGTAAACCATGCATTATAAAATATTCCCAATAACTCCTTTTGTAAAATTAATAAAAAAACATTCTATAAATATATTATAACAAATATAATAAAATGAAATTGTAATTGAAACTATATTAAAAAACCCTTAATCATAATGTATAGTCTTGTATAAATTGATGACCATCCAATATATAATAATTAAAGGTTAAAATAATAATAAGTATAAAAACATTATTCCTTGGGAATATTCTTTAATAAATCAACAAAAACATCTTTATAAATACATTAATGATATTCTAAAAATATTATTGGATTTAAATATAATAAAATTTGAATAAAACTAGGATATCATAGATTATTTTCTTATAGTATATTGTGTCTTTGGTAGTTTATTTATTTACTGAAATCATATAACATTATTTTATTTAATTGGGAGAATATGTATTGTCTGGTAATTAAGGGAATGGGATACAATGAAATAGTATTACATAGTAAGATATATATATAAACTATATAAAAAATTATTTATTATTAACAAATTGGGTAATTGTTTTATTTAATTTAATTAGATATTCTTTTGTGTCTTTTATAACAGTTCACCTTGATTTCCTAGATTTTTAATGAAAACTATGGGAACATCAGTTATTTCAAGTCCACTGTGTGGTCTGCCTTCAAAGGTATTTTCTTTAAATTTAATGTTGATTATAGGTGGTTGGTTTCCAGGGATTCATCTCTTACATTTTGGGAATGTAACAGGACGAGGAATCATTTGATTGACATGGTTCTAGAGGAGCAGTTGAATCTGGATTTTGACATGCCAATTAAAGATAAGATTAAGACTATGGAGAAACTTCCAGATCAGATTACATCTTTAGTGGGTAATTATTTCTGGTCTTCTAGAGGTGATTTTTGGGCATGGGAACCTTATTTCAATGGTATTCTCACATACAAAGGATTTTACAATAACTCTTTTGGTAGCTCATCCGAATTGAAATGGATTGGGAATCTTCACAAGAAGTTTTTAAGGCCATCCAGATCTATTCTAGTATTGGGGTTGGCTCAGAAAAAATTACCAAATGATGCCTTTTTGAAGGTTTGTGGAATTTCCCTTTGCTCTACTTGTGTTTTATTCTCTCATCATAGGGATGATGTGGATCATCTCTTCCTTAGTTGTGCAGTAGCTTCGGCGATGTGGACGGTGGTTGCTGATATTTTTGAAGGTGTCTTGCCTCAAACCAACTCATTATGTGAAATAATTAAGAGTTGGAATTTTCTAAAATTGTCGCCACAAATCTGGAATTTTTTTCAAGTTGCGGTGGAGGAAATTATTCATTTCATCTGGTCTCCGAGGAACAAATTTAGACATCAGTCACAACCTTTTCGGGTTAGTGCTGGTCTTGCAGGTATCCTTGCTATTGTGCATGAGGTGGAAACACCTAAAGGTGTGTTTTTCTACAATTCAATTCATGATTTATCTGTGTTGAACCTGATCGAGATTAAAGGTAATTTTCGGCCTCCTCTTGGGTGTTTTCATGGATCATGTGGTATTGCATCCTCTCTTGATGCAGAGATGCTTGGTGTTATGTTAGCCATTGATCAAGTGAATGCGCGAGGTTGGGACATTATTTGGATTGAGTGTGACACTATGGCTATTGTATTTTCTTTACGAACTGGGTCCATGCACCTTTCATGGATTCATACTAATCGTTGGATTAGATGCCTGGATTCTCTCTACTCAAAGGAGCACTTTGTAACTCATATCTACAGAGAGGCAAATGCATTGGCAGATGGGCTTACTAATATGGGCTTTAATGGTAATGATTATCTTTGGATTGATCATGTGGAGGATGATCTCCTTCCTCACTATAGGAAGGATCTTTGTAAATCTTCTTCTTTCAGACATGTGTATGTTTTCATTATAATAATATATAGATATTTCTTTTCATAGGAGGATCTCAAATTTTTTTTAAAATGATATAAATGAATTGTAAATATAAATTAATTTTAAATCCCATTAATTTTTGAGAATTAAAATAATAGAATGAATTTTATTAGGAATAAAAATTACTATCATTTTTAAATAATTATATCTATTATGTAAAATATATGGAATAAATATAAAAACAACTGATGGGTTATCAATTCAAAAATAAATAAAAAATATATTAAATCTATAAACTGATATATATATATATATATATATCATATTTATAATCACATTATTTCCTATTATCAAATCTATTATGGAAATAATTATATGAATTTATAATTAAAAAAAGTAATTGAAGTAATATTATTTCAATGACATTCCCATAACTAGTTTTTTTTCATTCATTTTTAATAATATTATATATGAGAGTTATATAATTTCTGAAAATATTGGAAAAGAATTAATCAATTATAAATTTATTTTATAAAAATAGTATCATTAATTCCTAGTATATTATGACAAAATAATGATTATAAACCATTCAGCACACAATAATAAAATAAATGTTGAAACCAGGGATAATGATTGATTAGTTGAAACGAAATGATCCTATAATATCTCATATCACAATGATATTTACTCATATAATATATAATACCATTAGAAGTAGTATATCACATATAATGATCATAACTACGATATTTATGTTCTTATAACATATAATCACTCATGTGAACTAAAGAAATTTACAATTTATTCATATTTTAAAAAACAATAAATATATAAAATATATTTTAAATAATATTCTATAAGATCATATCATGTTAGAGATAAAAATTGTAAGAAAATTATTACACATTTAAATATATGATTTATGCCCTTTTAGGAAATTTATGGTTGAAAATGATAATAAATTAATAAATCAGGATCAAAATTATTTAGATAAATTTGAAAAAATATCTATTCTAATCAAGTTGTAAATGGATATAGAATGATTTACATTAAACATAAATATTTTCCAAGAAACATTTCTAATAGATATATCCCTATACCCCACATTAATACAAATGTATGTTATTCTTATAAGTCATCATTTTCATCCCAACGAGAAGTATTTTTTTATATTGATCAACTCATACAATATTATTTTATATTAATTATCAATGTCAATCAAGATGAAAATGTCATATGGTGTTTTTTAAAATAGATATGTAGTTCAAATTTCACTCAATTAAATATTGCAATGATTTCCACATGTTAATTAGATAATGGTATTGCATTTTATTACTATTAGAAATGGTGGAAAATCTCCTCAAACATTATAAAACCCCACTAGATGATTAAAAACATAGAAGAACAATAAATTATTAATTGATACATATATAAATCATAAGAAAAGTATAGAAATAATAATATATACATTAAAAAACATTTTCGAACACATTTAATTATGATTCGAATAATGTATAAACCAAATTGTATATCTAGAATATTTGAATGATATTAAATATTAAATATTGTTTTTGGTTCATCTAAAAAAATAATATAACCATGTGTATCGTGAATGAACTTGGTATATATTGAAAAACCCCTCATCATGGTCCTTAATAAAAGTATTTTACTACCTGTTTCATTATATATGGAACTTAAATTTTAAAATAAAATATATTTCCCTCTTGGGTATATTGTTATAAAAATATTTTGTATCCCACGTAATTAAATAATAATGTAAAAAATCTCTTTAAAAATAAAACCACAATATAATTTATTTTAGTATTATTTAAATAACATTATATTTCAATCAAAATAAGTAAAAAAATAAATTTAGGAATAATATTTGACACATAGAATACCTATGGATTTTAAATTTTATTTTGTTTTTCATGTGATAATTTTTTGAATTAATGGGACTAATACAACAAGAATAATATTTATCATTGAATTTTTTTATTAAAACTCATAAATTTTCTGTATAAAATTTTATTTTAATCTTATTTATTTATTATTTTCTTCATGCGGGTTCGATTATATACATAGAATTAATTTTTAATAAACCCAAACAATTATTACATATTTTTTTCACAACACCCAAGAAATAATTCTGATTTATGATATTGAGTAAATGTATTTGATGTTTTTTGTGATGAGTGAGCTTGTTTTGATAATACTATAGAAAGAAGAGGTTGAAATATATATAATTCAATTAATCATTTAGATATATGGAGGAAATAATAATTTTAAACAAGAGTAAATCAAAAAAAGGGGATATGAAATAGTAATTAATTGATCATATGAAAATAACATTATAATTATATATTGATAAAAAATCAGTCCATTTTAATTTTGAATGAATTATTTTAAAGGTAAATAAGTGTTTATTTAGGATCATATATGAGAAAATAGAAGATATATAACATTAACATAAACATTTATATTTTATATTTAATTAGATTCATGATAATTTTGAATTATGTTCATAGGGATTTTTGTAATTATATAATGGGTATTATTAGAAATTTTGTGTTATATTTTGAATATTATTTATGATAAATGAAATGAAATAATTTAAAAAAAAATCAAATATTCGAATTTTTAATATCCTCATGTGTAAAACAATGATAAATTATAATATATATTTATCTAAATTTAAAATTTTTTTGATACCGTACATCACATGAAATACCAAAATAAAATGATTCACAATATGTTTAATTAATTTTTTTAAAAATAAAATAACATCTATAAACCATATAAAACATAAATTGATATTATCCACTCAAAAAATCATACATATAAATAATATATAAATATTATGACATAATATGTTATATTTTTTTATTCAAAAAATTATAAAAATTATTCATGAATAAAATAATCAACATTTAAATTAATAAAATATAAATATAAAAATTATTAATATATAAATTAACATATTCTCATTAACTAAATTAAAACTTTTTATGAACTAGTATAGATAAAAAATTATTTTATTAATGTACATTATATTATTTAAAAAAAATTAAATCATTTTCAGAATTTTAATTTTATTTTTAATTTATAAATTTATAAATTTAAATTTTATAAAATGAACACCATAAATGGATTGAGAATAACAAAATCATACTAAGAATTTTTTTCATTGTTTTTTGATAAGGATTATTATTTTGTGAATATTGAAAAATTCAATTTATAAATGTAATTTATTTTTTATGTAAAATCCTAGTTGATTTAAAATGAAATAATTTTCAATATTTATTAATATTCACTATATATTTTTATTTATTACAAAAATATTATGTAAATTAAACAGTTTAACTAAAGTCATTTCTTATAATGATTTATTTAAATAATGAATTTCTAAATTTCTAAATTTGAATTATTTTAAATTAATACAATTTTTGAATTCATAATATCAAAGTGTACTTTATGTAATATTTCTTTATTTTTCAAATAATATATATTTTTCATTGAATAGTGAAAATATTGAAATTTGTAAGAAGTCATTTGTTTTTATTGAAATTACAAATTTACATGTATAAATATAAATTGAATGTGATATCAAGTTACTTATATATCATTATGTTTATTTATCCACTTAGTTACATTTTAGTAAAATTTATATTGTTTTTTGAATAACATTGTTTTCTAGTTTAAATTGGGTTTTTCAAAAATTAATTTAAAATTAAAAATTATTCACCCTTTTAAAAAATTTAAATTATCCCAAATGAATAATGTATTATATATAATGTTTAGAATATATATCTCTAATATTATGAGGTAGTTTTAGAAAATAATTTTTATTAATCATAGAATAGATATAGAATCATTATTTTTAAACCATGGTCTTCTAAAAACCTGTTGTCTTACTACATATGCGATATTAATATTATATTAAAATATTCCAAATATATGAATTGAATTTTATAAAATGGATCCATATTTATAATAATAAAAATTTATTATTTCATATAAATTAAACATTTTTTTGATCATTGATATTAGTGAAAACAATTAAAAAAATTACAATGGCAATGGTATGATAAACATGTTTTGTTAGTGGTTAATCATCGAATATAAATGGTAAAAATAAAAAATAACATACCAAACCCCAATTAATAACAAAATTTCTACCTTATAAATTATATTATATATAATTTAACATAATCAGGACCTATTTATTTGAAAAAACTATATTTGAATCAATATTTCAAAAAAAAGTGTTCCACTCACCATGCCTATAAATGACCACCACTCTACCCCTCTCTTCACACCATAAAATGAAATTTTCTCAAAAAATAACATCTTAAATAACTTCTTAAATTGTTTATCTCATCATGTAATACTTACAAATATCACAAATCCATCCAAGGAATGCCTTTTGTGTATACAATAAGGAGATAATGGATTAAGTGATAACTCTCATCAAAAA
This sequence comes from Viscum album, assembly GCA_963277665.1. Lineage (NCBI taxonomy): Eukaryota > Viridiplantae > Streptophyta > Magnoliopsida > Santalales > Viscaceae > Viscum > Viscum album. The sequence continues at coordinate 541,645,727 of OY728165.1, forward strand.
GTGTTTTATTTTAATTCTTCCTTTACCGCCATAAATTACTACAATATAATGATGATATAAAAACCTAAATATATTATATATTATTTATTTGTGTTATTTTATGGGTACGATATACAACCACACATACTTCCATTAAATTGGTTATGGAATCATCATTCATGTGTATGAAGAACTATATCCCCACAAAATGATATCGTTCATTTTTCCATTAACAATTATCATGTTTCGGTTCAATTATGGATGTAAAGATTATATATAATTTTTATAACATTATTATACATATGGATTAATTATATCATATATATAATTTTATGTTCCAATCTGTAATGGATATAATAATGTTGATTGGGTGTTTGGTGGACCACCACCTCAAAAAGAAATGGGAATTTTTATTCACTATCAAGTTAATGGAACTAAGTAAGGGTAAATATATTTGATATAAATGAAATATTTAAGATATTAATTACATATTTATCACTATTAATAAATAATATATCTCTTTATTTTTAACTTTTTACTCTCTAAAAGAAATGATATTGTCGTTCATGGATATGTGGACTATCGCCTCCTAAAAGAAATGGGGTTACTAATTTAATCACCACATAATGAGAATGGAATATATAAGTTTAAATAATATCATAATATAGTATTTAAAAAATTATTATCATTCTCTGAAGATAAATTTTACATACCTTCCTTCGATGATTATCATAAAAAATGGAAATGTAACTCGTGTGTATGTACAACCTACCACCCCCCATATTCATAATGTGGGTTCATTTATATTATCCATAATTAATTATTGGTTTCAAATTTATAATGTATGTATAAATATTATAATTAATTAATTATTATTATTCTATAGATGATTAAATAATGACCTCTTTGATCGTATTTAACACACCAAATTTATTTTTGACACACAAACTAAAAAAGCTAAAAACATCCAACATTAACATAAATGATTATGAATAATATATATCCTATTAACAAGTGAATTAAAATTAATAATAAACATGACCATAAAATTCTTGAAATTATATAACCAACTATATGATTTTTATTCAGGATTATAAATAACGATGTGACAAGTCAGACTCAAGTTAAGGGACTTCATCTTAATTTCTTATTATTGAGAAATATTTCAATGGTATGAACATATCTAGTTTTATGAGGTGAATATACATCCCCTATGTCATGTTATATTAATAATTTATCAATTCCCATAGTGTTTATTGTATTTTTTAATTTTATTATTTCATGGGGCTTATGATTCAAATATTTTCAAAGTGATAAGATAATTTTCTTCAAAATAAAACATCTTTTAAATTTTCCCCAACCTCTCCTTTTCTTTTGTATCAATGTTTTCACAATTATATTTGAAAATTTTCATTTCATTATAAAATATTTATATTTTTAAATTTTTGACTCCATTGCATCATTTAATATATTTTTAGAAGAAATATTTTTATTTGTTTTTAATGGAACAATAAAAATGACTTTTCAAGATGCTGGGAATATAATTTCATTTGAAGATTACATAAAAATATAACAAGTTTTATTAAATAAATCATTCATTTCAATTTAATTTATTTTGGTTTATAAAATTATTTGTTAAAATAAAATGGTATTTTGATATCCAAAATTGATTTTCCGATGAATGAATAATCTTTTATCAAATAATAAAATGTTTTATTCATGTTTTGTTTCATAAAAATTATATATTATGGGTTCTCACATATAGATTTGGATGATACCATTATAAAATAAATTATTTTTATTATTAGGTAATTTTGCAATGCATTATAAAATGATAATTTTCTCTAGAGATTTATATTGGAAGATCTTCATCTGGTTATTATAAATTTTATGGGCTTTTAAAATGTTTTATTAGATGATTTCCCAATGTACATAGATCAATTTTATAATATTCCTAATGATTTTAGATGAATATATTTTTTTCCATAAAAATTAATGATATTTGTAAAGGAATAATATTTCACTTATGTTGTAAAATGTTATGTTTTCAACAAATGTATTTTCATGGTTTTTCCTGTTTTTCATTAGTCAAAAACTTTATTCATTTTATGGCTCGTTATGTTGTTTTTTCTCATTCTATGTACTAAAAAATCAAATGATTTAACTATGGGTAATGTAGAATATGTTTTCAAGTATAAAAGCATAGATGTTTGTTAGAATGTAAATCATGTTTTGTTTTATAATATTTATACAATTAAGAAAATATACATAGATCAAATGCTCCCACATTATTTTATATAGAATGATTATATATAATTTATGTCACAATTATGTCCATTGTATATTTTTTATTGTCTCATGCTCTTTTATTTTGGTATATGATGCATCCTTTGAGATTACATGTTCTTTTATCATGACTTATAAAAAACCCTTATTATTAAATTCAATTTATATGAAGATATTTTATCCCATCCAATGTTTTCACGTGTCATTATTACCCAAAACTTTATAAAATGATGGTGATTCTTTCCATCACTGCATATTGGAGACCAACCCATTCATATCAGAAATTTTTCAATGTATTGATGATTTTTACAACATGTGAGACATATATAAGCTGGTTTAAAATGGATCAATTGTGTATAAATATTTAGAAGTGTTACATTATAATTTACTTATATAGAAAATTATATAATATTCCAATGATTCATTTAAAGAGATTAATTGTTTATATATGATACATTTTGTTAAACATATTTAAATGACGTAAAATAGTGATATTGATAACATAGGTCAACACAAATATGATTATGAGATTCAGTTTTTCTATTTTGTAAAGAATTTAAAATAAATTATTTATAACTTGGTTCAGCTCTAATTGTATCAATGTCGGTGTTTAAATAATATTTACCTCACAGGAGACCTAATCGTAATGTTTTTTGGAAACCCATAGTGGTATTATTTTAATAAAGAATTTCAATTAGTTTATAATAATTAATCATTGGGAAATAGTATATAATGACTGTATAAAATTATATAATTAAGAATTAAATATTAATGTGTCCAATTAATATTGATATAAAATTATCATGTTGTATATTTGGAATATTATATATCAAAATCATAAAAAACCTTAGTATAATGTAACTTCACCGAATTGAAAAAATGATATAAATATCATTATTTTTATTATATCATAAATATAAAATTTTATATTCAATTGAATAGATAAAAAACAATCGTATAAAATATATAATTTCATGAACCCTATAAAAAATAACAATCAGTTGAGTTGTTTTACTATTACATAGTTATATAACTGAGAATCCATTATCTACATAATTATCCTCTAATAGATATATGATATTTTAACTATAAAATGACTTTCCATGACAATGGTACTTAAAAATGGATTTACAATAGGGAATGTTGGGTTATTAATGTCAGTAGACACAATCTGAAACCTATTCATCCCATTAGAAACATTATTTTTTTAAAAATATGTATTCCCTTGTCTACCCACGATAGATTTTACCTTCGCTTGAAAAGAAGAATAGGTACGAATAATTTTAGGAAATAAAAGATTAAATGATTATTTAATGTAATAATCAAATTATATATAATGAAACCAATATATATCTTCTGAAAAGGAATATAAATAATGAAAATGAAAAACCTAAAAATGATGAATATAGTGAAGTATCCCTCGATAGAAATTATATTACGCATCTACCACCCATAAAATAATTTATATTTATGAATATTTAACTATATTCCTCATTTTTTGGTTTTCAATTTTCATCAACTATATTTTTTATCAATATATATATTTTAAATATTGATAATAGTAAACATATCTAGAAATTATTTTATGCTTATAGAAACAATAGAATTATATATATTTATGAATATTTGAATACATTCATCATTTTTAGATTATTAATTATCATCTTCTATATTAGTTATTACACATAATGATGTAAATTTTTAAATTATATATTTAACCAATTTTCATTTATTTTAGAATATTGTACCATTATTATAGAAATAGTATATGATATATTTTTTTCATAACATATGTTGATTTAAATGTATATAATTGCATGTATCACAACGTAATGTTAAAGTTAACATTGAATTTAAGCAATTGATATCCATGAAGTAAAAATTAACTTATAGATAATGTGATATAGGTATAAAACTGTAATATAATTAATGAAATTACTGAGTATATAACATAACCACATAATAAAAAAAAATCTGAAAAGAAAAGGCCTCCACAAAATAGATATTTTTTAATATATCTCTTCATAGATTCAATATTTCATTCAAAAGTATAGGTCCAATGAAAATATCAAATCCCCAATATCCATGTCTATCAATTAAAAAGAGTTAGTAGATTATCCATTTAAAAATGATGGTCGAAAATAGATCTCTATTTATAAAAGAATGCAGATATATTCATTAACCATCATATTCCACAAATTTGAGTCCATGCAATTATAGTAAATGGGATTCGATATTTATAAGAACATGATGATGTAATGAAAATCATCAATAATATTCTATGTAATGAAAATATTAGTAGATTTTCCATCATTACATTAATTCTATTAAATTGAATCATAATTTACATCAAATCCATTGATGAAAAGAAAATCATGTTATAAGAATACCCACTATTCTCATTATTACTATGAATACATTGATATAATTATAGATTTTTTACTCTTGTTAAACAAGAATCATTCCGAAGCTAATTGTATTCAATTTCCTTTTATAGTCGGATCAATTATAAAACATATTGTTATATAAATTTTGTTCAATGGTTTAAGAAATCTATTTGTAGACTTCCTTGAATGCTGAAAAACAATTTATCAAAACATCACATATGGGTTTCTCATCATGAAGATCATAAATATTATTATCTACCATAAAAACTATCTTATAATGACTATTTAAAGATACTGAACAATACTATCTTGTATTTATATGATGACATGACCATTTTATCTTCAAAAATACTTCATCACTATTTTTCAGAAATCTTGAATAATTATGCTTTGAAAAATAATAACTTTTTTACACAATTAGATAATTTTTATTTGTTGATAAGGGTGATATATTTATAAATAATCATAAATAACACATTTATAATCTCATACTCCCAATCTATAATTCAATGCATGAAGTACCTTCATGATAAATTGGATATGTTTTATGACCTAATATATTGGGTCAATAGTGGTGACCATTTGGAAAAAAGCTTTATATAATGACCATTTATATAGAATAATATTGAAAAAATAATTGTATTTATCAGAAACATCAAATACTTCCTACCATAAAATTTAAATATTGTAAATTTATGGTGATATGTATATTCAATGAAATTTAAATTAATTTTCTCTCACAAAATAATAAATTTCAATAGAATATATCTTTTCTTCCTATATAAATATTGGGATATGTTATAAGTTATAAACATTACATTCCATAATGTATGATTTTAATTGAGTCCTTTATATGGATTTATTCCATCCATAAATTTTATCAATCAATGATTTTATCTTGATTTTCAATTTTAGTAAATTATTTAAAAATATCATCCAATATGTTGAATCTGTATGCTAACATAGAATTCCACAAAACATTCTCCCATTTTCATACCATCGAGCCATTTTTACATTAATTTAATTTGAATATACATGATTCAAATGATAGATTATTAAATTATAAAATATTTTTTATATTAATAGACTAAACGTTTTTATTTGACAATGAATCCTATTTTTTGAAAACAAATTATTTATAATAATATGACCCATGTTTTTGAAATTATACATACCAGTACTCCACGTGTGCTAATTCAAGGGAATGTTATATTTTATTTGAAATAATATTAATATTCCACGATTATCTATTCTTTTGAACTATATATATTCCATTTTATTTTCAATAACATCAACATAAACTCTTGAATGCAGTTAAAAAGGAGATATAGATTATACACATGAAAATAAATGTTAAGAAATTAATAACGGAAATAGGAGTTACATCAAGGAAGTAGCACCACTTGCTTCAAAAGCTATAATAGTATGATCCTACTCTATAGAATTAGAACAAAATGACATTTCCCTACCATCTAAATGGTTTCTTTCATATGTTAAATATCACGATTTTAAGTTGTGGGTTTTAATGATTGCATGAATAGACACCAATAATGGTTGAGAAATTCCTTCAACTACTTCAGAAGACCTGAAAACATAAAATTGAATCAAAAGAATAGATGATGAAAATTGAATATTGATATAGCATGAGAGTCAATATCACCATTATATATAAATTCAATGATTTCTAAATAATAAGTGCACATTTAATATGAAATAGCATATGTGCACATAGATTCCAGAAACATTGCTTTGGCATTTATCAACCATGATTGAATGAGTCAATGAGGGATTGAATAATAATTTAAAATTTTAACATAAAAACCATACCTGATATATGAAAACATCCATCTTGAACATTCTTATTGAAGGTGATGTTTTAAAAAAAGGAATACACATCTTGAATACTCTTATTTAACATCGAAGACTAATTTTATGTAACTACTAAATAAATTATGAAAAAAAAATAAATGAATTTAAAATTTATTAGTCTACAATGGATACTGAAATACTAATAGTGATGAATTGTTTCCATTTAGTATTAAAATAAATTTGTGTAATAAGAAAAAAACATGGCAAATGATAGAGGTCCGACAATTCATCACTTTTATAAGCATAGGTAATTCTTGTCATGTATTTGAAGTGAATGTTTTTCTTAGAATAATAAGGCAATGTAGTTGAGGTAATAGATAAATTGATAATAAAGGTGGTATATTAAACAGATTATATATCATGCAAACAAGAACATGAAATAAATTTAAAAAAATCATTTACATAACTCTTGATAGGAATAATACTCTTTAATGCAAACTAATCAAGAAGCATGCTAAATTGTTTGTAGATGTGTCTACCATATCTGTAATCATATGATGAGATATTCAAAAATAATAATATTCATAGTTAAGAAGCTACTATTTAACCATAATAGTTAAAAGATAACATATTTTAAAGTATAACTAATTATTATAGGGATGTTGAAATTAATTAAAAAGAATATTAGTGACATAAAAATGAAATAAAAATATTTCAATATAAGTGTTGTAATAGATAAATATAAATTATGCAAAATTCAGATGAAACTACCTATTAATAGAAAACTATGCACTAATGAACAATAGTCGTAAAAATATATTTTCTACAATCAATATTTCTTTATTCATTAAAAATGATTTTATGAATCAATAAACAATGAAAATGGATCAACATCCAAAAGTCTAATAGACAAAGAAAATCATTTTGAATGATCATATCTACATGTAATGAGTAAAAAATCCCGGAACAAGAGACTTTAATGAGGTTGTCACTATTTTAGTACCGAATGAAAATTCCATATCAAGAAACTCATGTAAAACATTTAGTTGTCTGGTTAAGGGGAAACACTATCAATGTACAGAATTCACTACCTCTATGCAATAACATCCATGCAGAATAAAAATCATACCAAAAATTTCAAAAGTATATCCATCAGCTGCAAAACATCCCTGAAAATAGAAAAGATTCGGATATGTGCACTAATAATGTAGAAAATGTTACCATGAAAAACATTATTTTAATATGTCATTGAATATCAAATGACATACCCACAGTAGTGGAAATTTAATTGCTATTCCACTTCAGATTTCCAAACCCCCACCGAGTTAATGCCTTCTACTGATGTTTGGATTGTAAAATGGATATCCCACAGGTTTTTACTTATACATAATCATAGAAGAAAGATATAAAAAAATCTAATCAATCATTTTATGTAGGAAAATTGAAATTTGGATGGACAATACCTATAGGTGGGATTTTCACGTAGAATATAATACTGAAACATCGTCATAAAATCATCACTGGTCGCCCCTGATGGAAAACTGGTAGTTGTTATTCCCCGATGTTGGAATCACAGGGTGTTTGACGACATAAGCATGTCGAATCTCTATAATTCATGTTTCACTGCTCTAAAATACTAGATCCACTAATATTAAGAAATGATCCACTACTCAAATAAAACACATGATCCACTAAAAAATTCATGATCCACTACAAAAAAAAAATATATTCCACTTCTCATATAAAATACATGTTTCGTTCCTCTAAAAAATTAATCCAGTAATGAAATAAAACACATGATGCAATCTAATGCTCCTAGAATATTCATTATACACTATTATAAAATATTATCCACTAGTATAATATATGTCAAACCATATTTATTATAACAAAATGTAACTAATAACTCAAATAATATATAATGATCAACTACTCCATAATATTTCACCAATCCAATCATCCACCAAAATTGAGTGTTAGTCCAGAATGTCACCTAGTATGTAGGATCAAAACCTTGCATCACCATAGCAGAATAGTTCACTGAATTCATTCTTGTGACATTAAATGTAGTTTTATTATGTGTTACATTGGTATATTAAATGCTTCAGAACCAATCATAAAAAACATCAGGAAAATGTAGCTATTGTTTTACCTGGTATATCATAATTCAATAGGGACTTGGACAAGAATTTTAGGTGGGGATCTGATTCAGGTATTGATATCAGAAAAACATACAGCTAATAATTTCAGAAGTTATTTTTGAATCATCTGTGTCAAGGAGGAATAATAAATATTAAATTTGTAATGGTTGTGGTTGAAAAAATTGATAATCAAAGAGAAAGTAATACATTCTTCAGAACCATTTCAAGTAGGTATTTCTGATACATAATTATATATTTCAACAATTACATACCACATATGATGGAAAATGTGACATAAGTAGGGATGTAAATAGAATGATTATATACCAAAAAATCAGCAATGTTAAAAAAATACTAAAAAAGATTGAATATTCTATTGTCATGCATGAATGTATAGGGTTAAATATACATGTACCTTATATTTGTATTCCTTTTCAGTGAACATATAACATATCCTTTTAATGGGATAAAAAATTTTATAGATATTGAATATTCCAATTGATGTCAGCCATGTATTATATACCAGAATCGACCATGTAAGAAGAATAATCCCCCAAAAACTCTTTTCCCCATGACTAGGAATTTCCAATGTAACCCTGTAATTGGAAGACCCAATTTATATTGAAAACTGCATCTAATATTTTTAAAATGTTTTGGTCAAGGGATTAATACATTTCATGTTTGGCTCTAAATGTGTTCAAGACAGGCCTAAATAAAAAAATGAAGAAATATTTGAAGAGAGTAAATTTTTACAGAATATGGATAAAATAATTCATCTCTTTGCCCATATACCTCAACAGGTTAATCATATTCCATGTTCATCAGAAAATAAAACAAAAAACATGTATTTAGTCAATCAAATGGGTAAAAATTATTCCCTATAATTTCCACGGGAGATTGAAAAATGGGAAAATTGCATAACCTTTGTTCTCAAATGAAAGATCTATGCCTTGAACAAAAACATTAACCTGAATAAGTCGTAAGAGATCACAATAATCACAACAATGGGAAAAATAAAAGTAGACCCATACTAATTTAAATATTTTTGGTTTTCCTAGAACCAGATCCTTCATAAGACCTATATCTATATAGAATCCCTTGCTTCAGCTTCTCTATATCAAACCTATATACCCTAAACAGAAATAAGCATAAAACAATTTCATATACTCAATTTATTAATGAAGGTTTAAATATTGCAATGAAAGTGGATGTTCCATCATATAAAATATTTTATTTGTTTAATAAAATAAATATATAATGTGCATCAATTGTATGATATGAAATTCTCCAAGAATACCATATATGGGGAAATTATTTAATTAAATAATCATATTGGCTGTCTGAAATAGAATAATAATATAAAAAATTTCAAAATATATATTGAGAACTAAAAACCCATTTATTGATAAATGATTATGGAATCTAAACTATGTTATCTAGCACATATATGTATATTTGATTTTATCCGTTAAAAAATTATTTAGAATTGTTTTTTATATATAATGATCTACACATACATGAAAGATAATCTATATATAAAAATATATATTCAACATGTGATAATTATTTAAATTTTATAAAATAATTATAGAAAAACTACTTGAAGTATGATATAAATTCAATTTGTTCAACTATAGTAGTAGCAATGAAGTACTGATGGTTAAATTTATTAATTATTATTAGATATTATTGTTTTACCTTCTTTTGTGTAGATTTAATTCAATGACCATATAAAATTATGATCAGTTCATAATAAACTGATAAGTATATAATATAAAGAAATGAATCAATTAATATTTATTCAATTATTATGGATCAATTGGTAGTGTAATATCTAAAATATAGAGGAAATTTAAAATTTAACATATAAATAACAACAAATCATTAAAATGATAGAGTGTTTTTAAAATTAAAATACATTAAAACTAACCATCAAGTTGTGTAACAACTCACCGATTTTCATGGACTCATTGAAAAATGATTCTTCCAAAGAAAAACATGTATAACTGGTCAATATATATGAAATAAAAAATTGATTAGACAAATAGTGAAACAAATCAATATATATATATATGATTAGAGAAAATTCCCATTTTCAGGAATCATCAATTCAAATTTATATTATTTTATGACAATATAATTGTTAAAGTGATATTCAAATATAGGTTATTTGGAAAAATTATCATGGTTTGAAAACAGGTATGTGAAGCTGTTGACTGACGACTTCCACGACATTTGATGGTGAACTATAAAAAAAGTGATGGAATTCATTTAAAAATAAATTGTAAACAATGGATCAAATAACTAAGGCATGCATTTATAAAAAATCAATGAAAACAATAAGAAATTTCCATGAATGAAACTACAAAAAATGGATATTAAATAAAATAACATAGGCATACAGAAAATGGATCACATAGAGATGTAGTAGAAGAAATATAAATCAACCGTGGAATAAACATAACGTAATAAAATATTGACCAACAAAAAGATGTACATGTAGTAATCGGTGAATATACATTGCGAAAGAAAAACATGAATTTGGCTAAATATGTAAATTCTGAGGTTTACTAGGTGCAATATTTCCATACTTGTAGGGGATCTATATATATAAGATAATGGTAAATCCATAGTGGTAGATGTTGTGAATTAAATGGATAGATTTAACCGATGTAAACGTATTCTCGAGTGATTGTCATGATACTATCAAGGGAAGCCCTAGATGAGTCGAGGGGAACTGGAATATGGAGGGAGATGTTGACCAGAGAATGCAAGAACCCTAGCTTGATTGGATGTGAAGCCCAAGTAGATGTAGAAACATAGTTAATTAAATATTTTTTGTCGATGTGAAATAATTATCAATCCACAAAAGGAGCGAAACTACATTGAAAATAGATAAAATTTACGCGGGTTTATTTGAAGGATGTTGTTAGAGTTCATGCACTACGATGTTACGGGGGAATCCTTGGAGGGACAGAGGGGAAATAAAAATTTTTTTAAACAAAAATACTTGGTTCTGTGGGAAGTGTAGGTCAACAGGGGATGTAGAAAGAGTTGTAGGAGAAACCGAGGAAGCCACGTGTGGAAGAGGGAAGGAGGGGAAGAAAGGGATTTGGGCGAGATAAGATTATACCTTTTGTGTGATGGAACCCTAGACTGAGAGGAAACGAAGTGCGAGTTATAGGTGAACCCAATGGAAATTGTGAGCGGAATAGAGGTGGAGGGATAATAATGCGATGGATGAAGAGGAAGGAAGAATGAAACAATGGAGATGAAAAACATGATGGGGAGGCTGGACGGGAGAGGGAGTAGGAAGATGAAATTGATATTGAAATGAAGTGGAGGAGGCATGTAGAGGCATGAAGGCTAGAAACATATAGAAAATAAGATGTGGATGATAATTAAAATGGAACATGGCAGATAGAAAGAAAGTATTATTATATATAGTATATATCTATATTCATTCATATAAATTATATAGTAAATGAGGACCAAATTTATTTTCTTACTACAGAATCCCATTGGATATATTTTTATTTTATTTTACATTATTTTATTTATTTGGATTCTCACTACGTTCCAAAAGTGTAACTTATTCAATTTTATGTTATACAATTATTTTTTATTTGAAACATAAAAATGGTTTAATAAAATGAATTATGATTTTTCATGAGTTCTTCATGGAATATTTGACATCCAATGATACAAAAGAAGATACATGTATTAGTTCATATTATGAATATATATTCATAAGGAGAATTAGTTCTGAGAGGAATCCATGATATTTGGTATTGAACATAGACATTTTTATGACCATAGATACTATTTACATTGCAATAGAGGATATCCATATTTTAAACCAACAAAAAAATTATTTTTTTCCACTCCCTCATTTCGCATCCTAAAAACATGATTCCTACCATTAATGTTGTATATTCTAGAAGATTTTTTTGAGATCCAATATTATATTTCAATTTGATCTCTCAATCCCAAAACCCTTAACATTCTCTAATATATTTTGTGTGAATCAATCATCACCACATGTCTCAAATTATTTGTTTGATCTTAATTTGATAAGTTAAAAACACTTTGGTTATAATTTTTTAATATTATATTTTTTACCATACATTGATGGGATCTAGTTATGATGTATGTTTCGATTATCACATCAATTAAAAATGTCCTGATCTATCTTTTTTAATTATATATTCATCATTTTTTTAAAATGTGTAGATTATATAATGTGCTTGTCAAGGTGCGGTGCAAGTAACATTTTAGTTATGTATTAATCTATAAACTATAATTACATTATAATTGTGGATTATTTATTCAAGGTCACTATAATCATTATATAGGTCCTCCACAAGGCTTGTCTATAATTCCCATTCCTTTTGACAAGGGGATATCTTTTTGGCTGCTATTTAACCAATGGTTGTGTTATTAGGTTCAATATATAGCCTATATTTCAGGAATCCAAATTGTGATGGGATTTAGAAATTTTTTTCCTTTACAATTGGTATGAGACATTTGGTATCCTTTTTAATAATTGGATTTTGAGGGAATTATATTTTACCCTCATTTTTGAAAAAGAAATATTTTTTATTGAATTTTTAAATGTATTAGAAATGGGTAATAAAATAGTGTATTTGATGGAAAGGGTTTCCTGTAATTTTATATAAAATATGATAATCCCATTAATTTTATTTAATATTCATCACATGGGAGACTTTGGTACTTAGGTGGAGGGATTTTTACTAATCCTATTCAATTTAAATTGCATGGTGGTTTATTTCTTATAGTTCTCATCATTTCCTAGATTTTACATATATTGGCTCTTGGTAAAATATTTTATAATTGAATTTGGTTTATTTACTATGATGTTCCTCTATCCTAATATCATATATTCATTGTATTTATGAACTTTCATTCCAACTTGTTTTATTTTGTGATTTAGGAAAATCTATCCTTGCTAGGACAATCATCTTTATCATAGGGGGTGATTAGTGTAGTTAATTTCCTTTATACCCTTTTGGATTCAATAGGATATCATAAATGAATTAATAAATATAAATTGTTTATGAAAATTATACATTAAAATATAATTGCCACATTTTTAGAACATTGGTAATATAGAATTATTTAACATTATTTTGATATAAAACTATTTATTTACAATCCCTTACATATTTTATTTGGGGATGATTGATAGATACCTCTTACGTTATCATAAGGTGGAATATTACTAATCATGATTGTTTACACCCTAAACATTCTATTTGGATATCATTGACCTTGTTTCATTTATATAATACAGGGAAAAGAGTCACGTTTTAGCAAAAATGGATTTTTCGTCTGTGTTTGCATATATAATGGTGAGATAATATGACACTTCACACATATCAAATGAATTATGAATTGTTAGTAATGTATTTATTTTTTAGTATTCGAAGAATCTACTTTATGATTTCCTCTATCTACTGTTAGTTGAATTACATCAGTTTCCATTATCTTGGTTTACATGTTATTTCTTATCTAGTAATCATTAAATATGCAGATTCCATGTATATAGATTTTTTGCAGGCTAAAACATTCTATATGTTTTTTTTATTCCCATGATATTAACTCCATCCCCTATGGATAGTGAATTATGATTAGTGTTGTTTATATCCCATTATTATGTATTTCAAAGGTTGTATGGGATGGGAAATGACTATTTTTTATAAGATTTTTATTTATATCACTATATGGAAGTTGGTCGATAAGATATTATATTTTTGGAACATGGTAGTTTGGTTGCGATAATATCATAGTCTATAAATTCCTTGATGTTCCTTATGACACAATTGGTTGTAGGGATGTGTGTCTTAGGTACCGGGCTTTTTTCATAATCTTAGTTTCTTCTAATACTCAATTATCTTAAACATAAAGTGTTTCATTATATTCGAGTATATTCACTATTTAATATTGTTGAAAAACCCCTCCAAGATGACATACAGTGTTTTCACATGTTGGTTCATTAGTGATCCATGCCTTTTAAATATATTATTATATGTTTTTAAATATAAATATTCGTTAATGAAAAACAAGTATTGAAAATGAATGCTTCTTTTAGTAGACTATGATCATAATATATAAAAGATTTATTAAAATAAAAAAATTATATTCTTTTTTTCATAATGATATCCAACATCATTTGTAGATCCTAAAACTACATTGAATGAAGTGGGTAAAATTGAAAAATGGGTGAGATAAAAATAATAGTAAGTGAATAAACATTATATGGAAACATAACCATTGATATACAAGTTTAACAAAAAATTATAAAATATAAATAATATCAGGAATCAAATGAGATCATAACATAAAGGCCATGGTATCCAAAAATTATAGATATATTGGAAATTTGGTTGCATGATAAAATAATACTTAAACACATGTCAAGGATAATCATTGATCAAATGGCTGAAAATTTATGACAATGGATTATGTTCACACATTGATCCCATACATGAAGTCTCATGAGACAAATACATTTCCCAATGCATTGGAATGTTTTATAATTATAGTCCAATAGATAATATTTCATTCATTTACTTGCACATGGGTTCCACATAAGAATATCAATCATAGGTAGGAAGAAATGATATACCCATGTATAGAATGAGGGTTTCATTTTCATTCTACATGTCATAATCAACGTAAATTTCATAATGAATACATTTGAGAAATGAAATAATTCATGTATTGACCCATAAAATGAATGGAGACAGATAACGGTGTATATGTCAGATACATATATAAAAACATTATAACCACTATATAACATTAATTTTTTTGACATTGATGAATTAAAATGCTTCTCAAAATTTTAAAAAAACAGTAGGATAAATAACTTTTCTAATGTAAAAATAACATTATGAAAATAAAAATAATTACAAAATAATGTGGAAATAGTTTTTTCTAAAAATTAAATTAGAAAAAAATAAAATAATAATAAAATAATAATAAAATAATATAATTTTCATAATTTTAATCATTTTATTCACATAATGTACATTAGAAAATTACTATATTCATATTTCCATCATAAAAGTAAACAATGAACCATGTTAAAAATATATGTAATGATTTATATTAAACTATATTTAAATTAAGATATAATACAAAATTTCATTAAAAATGAACTAGAGAGTTCTATAAACATTATTTAAAATATATTAAGAATCGTTGATTTGAAGGGAAATATATATTCGATAGAAAATTTAAATGAAGTTGGATTTTATGACGAAGATTTTCCTAATCATTGAAAGTTTCTAAGAGATAAAAATTGTAATATTTATTTAAAATTTAATTTATAACTTTATTAAATGAAAATAAAAAGGATTTAGTTGCTAATTATAAAGAAAAATAAATCAATTAAAATTCAACCATAAACAATCCAGATTAAAATGTGATTGTGAAATAATAATTTACAATTTGGTTAACATTCTAATCATAATACTCATGAATGAATTAAGATATGTGTAACATAATATACCCTGAATTATGAATTATTCATGATATAACATTTTTAAGGTTCATTATATAACCCACATAATATATATAGTTGTATAAAAGAACATGTGTCTCAAAGATGTTTGAAGATGAAACAACTACCTTGAGTCTAGGATATATTGTTTATGGATTTTATCTCATGTATAAAAAATATATTCTAATTATTTTATTATTATGAACATTAAATGTTTTAATCCAATATATGAATTATGTTTAATTTAATGATGTGTTTAATTATGTAACTATTAATATCCATGTTGGTTGTTTTGAGGACAAAATTTTCATTATTTCAAAACAGTATTTGTGTATTGACCGTGGTTGAAGGGGAAATGGTTCCATCATAAAAAATAATTATAAAGGAATAATTATCTTTTTTTAAATAAAATATAAATTTTAAAATGACAATGAATTATGTTTAAGAATTTATAACTACATTACAATCATGTATATGGTAGGTTTTACATATGAATGTGTACCATTTCTATTATTCAATAATATTTATGGAACTAAGTTGTAACAACCCATTTTTTCATAGATGTATGGTTTTTTTTTAAATTACATTAATGAGACATAATAATGATTATTAATCTTGTCAAGGAAAAATATGTTGTTTCCAAGGATCATTTGATGCTAAAATTCCTGAAATGATAAAGAATTATTGTGAAACAGAGTTATAAACAACCATACTTCCTAGCCTTCATGGTTTTTCCTAACTATGTGAGGAGAAACAAGTGTTCAAGAGAAGCAATATAGTGTTTTAAAAATCTTATGACAATTTATACTTGACCATGCATAGAACATCATTTTTTATTGATGATTTTGTATACTTTTTGAACAGTTTTTTTAAACCTTACATCCAAATAATGCTCCCCTTATTTTGAAGTTGAATTGAACAATTATACCTTAATGACCCTAATTTTTAATCCCTCATATTTAGCTTCTTATTTTCTTTCATTTATCATGTTTTCCTCCTCCAATGAGCTATTCTTCTCCCTCTACTAGTATTTGACATATCTGAACATATGATTCCCAAATAATGATCCATCATAATCATAAGATATAACTCAGTATTATATTTTAGCCTCTTGTATTCGATATATGTTACTTTCAAGATCCTTTATTCTATTTAGGTCCAATCACTTTTTCCCTATTTCATTGTGTATGACTATTTATTAAATATCATCAATCTTACTTTGAATCGAAGGATGATATTGAATGAGGAGTCATATATGAAATTGAGGTAGTTGGTATCATCATTTTCCCCTTGATTTTTTATTTTTTAGTTATGTTATTATTCCACCTGCCATATATTATCGAGAATCTATTTTTAATTGTGTAATTCATATCAAATTGTTTCTTTCACCAAGATAAACTTACTATTAAATATTTCATAGTAGATTAGTCAATGTTTCCCTTATTTATAGACACCCCTTGGGTGTGCCAGGTAGAATCTCCCATATCGATAAATTAGTTTATGCTTGGATTTCCTCGTAAGCATATATCTTAGTATAAAATAGAATTTATCTATTAATATGAATGTCTTATTGAAACCATAACTCATTAATGGAGCTTAGACCAACCCCTATATGAAATTTACCATGTAGAAAATTACCTAATTTGACCACAAAATCATTCCAAAATACCACTTCAGTTCATTAAATAGAAATTCCATGTTGAATTATTTTATTATAGTGGAATATTTAAGATGGTTCATTCATGATAATGGATTCCATTAAAATGAATTTACTACATTAAATTGATTATTCAAGTTTAAGGTCTTATCCATATTGGTTTGTTATTCCATGAATAGATGAAATGGATTATTGGGATGAATTATATTTAGAGGTAATCCTAATCCTTTTATTAAGATTTACCATATTCTCAATTGAACTGTTTTGAATTATTTATATATATGGATTGATGAACATTTCACATGAGATGTAAGGTCCAATGCTTGATATTATATATAAAATTTCATCGTATTATGGATGTCGTATTATGGATGGGGATCAGTTGATCATGACGGTATCATGCTCCCTTACATGGTGTGATGAGCATGACAACTCACACCATTGACATAAGATAGGAGTTAGGCATTACGCTCCACGTCCCTTGTTAGATTGTTGACATGATGGGACACTCATTATCTCGAGTGATTATCAGAACAACTCCAATTCATTATGTTATGTAGGAAATTTACCATATAGCTACAGCTCGTAGGCTTGTCAAACTTGTAATGGATGTCTGTGTTTCACCCCGATCCAGCCAATACTAGTACTCCAGGTAAATGGCCACTTCTGGTGGAACATAGTTTTTTCATTTATGTTGATGAAATAAATATAACCACATGATATAAATATTATTAACAGATATATATATATATATATACAAATCATATTCAATACAGGAGCTGAAGTAGGTATACATTTCAGGTGTCCTATTAGTACCTGTGTTAGTTATTTATTTCATTATTTTTTTCCTAATCTGATTATATCTACACACTATTTAGTAACATGGTAAACATGGATTATTTCTTGAAATAATTAGTATAAGCACCCACCCTTAAATATTACATAATCATGAATTAAATGAATTATTCACAGTTAGGATCTATTCAGGTTTAGAGTCTTAGATAATTAGGCCATAATTATTACATTACATATCCAAACATATAATGTATACACTTCTACTTAGTTTCAAATAATTTTCATAAAATAAAAACTCTTAAAAAAGAGTCATTTATCATCCCATGTTATAGACAACATGACTTTTCCGGGATCAAATCCATGACCCTATTCATATTTAGGTCATGTGAAAAACATTTCAAAACATGTGATGAGAATAAAAAACACAGAAAGAGTTATAAAACAATGATAGAAAAAATTAGTTCATCATTACATACACAACATAGACCTTTAACATAACTCATTAAATCATAAGACATATGAATAACACATAGAAATCCTAAATCATTAAAGAATCTTTTGGCATCCTTATCATTCCTACATTGTAGCTATTACAGCTATTTAGGGAGTTACATTTGGAATACCCATCACATTATATTCCATTAATCTCTTTGGATAAATATTCATGTTTACCTCTGTCACATTACCCAATGTGTTGGAGAGCTATCTGGGGATCAACGCGCTAGGATTATCACAGAACCACCCATATACATAATCAATGCCCATGAACCATAACATATTCATAACACATAAAATAAACACAAAGGAAAGATAACATTTCCTCATTTGAATCACAATATATAATTTAAATATATTAACAAAGATATTGAAATAATAAATATATTCTCAAAACCATTTTCGATACCAAAATATGTAAAAGAGTATATGGTATTTATTTTCCTTTTATAAACATGACAACTTGTTATGGAAGTCAACGATTTAATAATACTCTTGGTGGCGGAAAATGTTGTTGTCAATGTGTGCGTAAAAAAAACATTCTTTTGGTCATTTAGTAAAATTATTAGTAGTGAAAAGATTCCTTTTGAATAAAAGTAAAAGTCAAATGTGTTTATTCACCATATAAAATGGAGTTGTGTCTAAAACATTGTATGCCTCGATTAAATGAGATTGAGACGAAGTCCCTTACCTCGTGTCCCACATGAACCGTTCATTCTTTAATCTTCTGAATAATAAACTAAAGTTGATTTCTACTTCCTTAAGAATATTTTTAGGGTTTATTATTCCTTTTATATCAATTATTATCATGTTATATACTTCATATAATTATTTATGTTAATAATGGTCATTTTGTCGATATTTGGTACTTGAGTCAAAAAATAACTACATATATTAACAAGTTACCTATGTGGTCAAAATTCCCTTATATCCAGAATGATAATAATTATTTGTATATCATATATATAATATATATCTAGTATATACATATATTTATAATATTACAAAACATTTAGAGGAAAGAAATGAAATATACCGTTTATGTAGATGGTAAACTGTACGTATGCATGAACACTACATCCATTTCTATTTCGTATAATAATGGAATTAAAACATAATGATAAATTGGTATATTATAATTCAGTATAATATAATATATAATATCATTAACTCCATCCATTATACGTCCCACATATGGAATTAACGAGTCATATCACTTTGAGGGGGCTCTTGTCAACACTTCCTCAAATGAAATTATCGCGTATACCAACAATGGAAACCATAATGGAATGATATTATTGGAAAATACAGAAGAATAAAGAAAAAATAAACATAATATATATCATATATAGATATAGTGCCATCATAATGACCACCATGAGAGGCGGTTGGATATAATTGAACAATTATCGTTCCGTGAGGCGTCAGTTTTCCATCAACAGAAACAATATTTTCTTTAACCATTATATGGAGGTGTGTGTAATTATAGTTTTAATACTTCTCATAACAACATCATAGTATATTTATCATACTTGTGTTATTATAAAATAAATTAATAAGAATTGTTAAGGGGGTTTGAGAAGTAATATAAAACAAAAGAACTTAAGAGGAGACGTTACCCTTAAATCGGGTAACTATATTTGGTTTGAACCAAAACGTTTTGTTGATGATACTTATGCATATGTTAAGGCATATAAGAAGAGTATATAGATTTATGAAGCTTAATTGGGTAGATCTTGGCCGAGCCAAGGGGCTTGAGAGTAGTGAGTAATGGGTTAGAGGTGAGGGATTTTTATAAGGGGGCACTTTTGGAATGTGTGAAAATGTTATTTTATCATATAATGGATTTCGGTTTCTAAATTTAAAAAAATTATTATAGTATAAGATAATCTAAATCATGGTTGAAATAAAATCATCCAATAAAAAATGTACATTTTTTGGATATAATTTTTATCATTATAATCTTATTTATTTAAATCATTTATTAATTATCTAAACACAACATCATTATTGTGTCATAAATAAATTAATTTATTTGAGGCCTAAAAATTATAAAAAAATACCATGATATAGGAAATATATTTATATTTCCAAAGAATATATATAGTCTAATTGATGACTTATATAACCCTATGTAAAAATTAATTTACTAAAAGATATTTGTTTATGTCATTTTTTTCATTACTTTAAGATATTTAAAATGATGTGTCATTATCACTCTCAAGTGGCCCCATGGAGCCCCAAAATCGATCCATGGTTGATAATGGTTGGACATTTATCACCCAATATAATTAGAACACATGTTAGAGAAATTTTTATTATTATAAAAAAATCACTTATTTACCAGATTTACCATTTAACCATGGTAAATAAAATATTTACTGATGTTAATATTCATAATTTATAAAAATAAAATTTACCTATTTACACAATTTGTAAAAATTGATTCCAAATATGGAATACATTTTTCCAAATTCAAAACACATAATTGGAAAAATTTAATTTAAAATTAATTTCTGCTGTTAAAACAAAAAACGTGTTTTTAAGAAATAACTATCAAAAGATTGACACCTTTTTATGTGCAATTTCAATGTAAAATTACTTCCAATGACCAAAAAAAATTAAATGGTATAAATATATTTTAATTACACATTATAAACAATTAAAAAGATTATATAACCATATTAATAAATTATTTTAAAAGGTAGTTTTGAATTAAAATAAAGTATCATTCATTATTCAATAAAAATGAACTTTATCAGAAAAATACCAAATATCATCCAAATTAAATTTTGATTTCCCGATTTAAAAAAATTATATTGACAAATATACCATATAAAAGTGATGAAAACTAGATTTAAAGAGGTATATCCATCAAAAGGTGGTAAATCAACCTTTTAATGTAAATTATGCTTAAAATTAGATTCACTCACATTTTAAGCCTCTAGATTTAATTACATAAATGTATAAACATTTAATAATCATTTATAATCATATTGTATGTCGTTATGTTCATTCCCACCAATAAAATTTCTAGACATTAACTACCATTTAAAATAAATATATTATATTATTATTGTGGAACGTAAGATTTTAAAGAAACCTATTGTTCTGTATCGTGTACGCCACCATACATAGCCACCCCTTTAAGGTAGAATTAATATTTAATTCACTAAATATTAATTAAAAAATGTATTAATTTTTTATTTACCTGGGATGTTACATCATTCTCTCTTTTTGGAAATTGTGTCCCTGAAACTTATTCAAATAACAAATAAATGTGGGTATTTATCCCTAATAGAATTTTTAGATTCCCATGTTGCCTCTTCAACTATATGGTTTTTTAACAAAACATTTACCTAGTTAATTTCCTTATTCTGCAATAATTTCTATTTTTGGTCATGAATCTATACTGGTTGTTCCTCATAAGAGAGATTCTCTTCCAACTGAACTATCTCTGGGATGAAAACACAAGATGGATCGAGGATATATTTTCTCAACATTGAAACATGAAAAACATTTTGTACCTAGGATAAACATGTAGGTCAAGAAACTCTATAAAAAACTGATATAACATTTACCAAGATTCCATATGGTCCAATGAACATCGAACTCAAACTTCGCTTCTTAACAAAATGCATCACACTTTTCCATGGAGAAACTTTCAGAAAGTCATGATGACCTACCTAAAAAGAAATATCCTTCCTCCGATTATCTGCATAACTTTTCTGGCCTTCTTTGAGCAAATATCATTTTCTTTTGAATTAACTAAACACATTCTTCCATCACTTCTACCAATTCTAGTCCCACCAACATCATTTTACCTACAATATCCTAAAAAGTAGGATCTTGACACTGCTTCCCATATAATGCCACAAATGGATCCATCTGTATACAGGAATGAAAACTATTATTAAAAGAAAATTCACACAAAGAATGATATTGGTCCCAACATCATTTTTAATACATCAAGAAATAATGTAACATATCCCCAATGGTCTTAATTGTTCATTATGACTTCCCATCTGATTTCGGATGAAAATCATTACTAATATTTAATTCAATACCCAATAAATTCTGAAGGCCTTTTCAAAAGTTAGAAGTTAACATGGGATCACGATCAGATAAAATGGAGAGGCGAACACCTTGAAACCAAGCTATATCTTTAACATACAACAAAGAAAGATGATCTAGATATAATGTATCTAAAATAAGAAGGAAATGATCATATTTAGTCAATCGATCAACAATAACCCAGATTGAATTTTTACCTCGAGATGACTTCACTAATCCCAAAATGAAGTCCATGGATATAATTTCTCATTTCCACTCTAGAACCAGTAATGACTGAAGAATCCCTTTCAGTAACTGATGCTCTGTTTTAACCTGATGTTAATCCAAAAACATCACAGTAAAATCACCAATATCTCTTTACATTCCATCCCACCAGTAATAATCTTGATGATCTATATACATCTTACTACTGCCTGGATGAACTAAAAATGGGGAATTGTGGGATTTACATAACATCCCATTCTGAAACTGTGAATCCCAAGGCACACCTAATCACTTTCCATGTCTCAAAACATAATCATTATCAATGTTATACTCGGGAAACTTACCCTACTGAACCAACTCTACCTTTTTATTCAACTCACCATCTTCCTTCTATACTTTCTTTATTCTGTCTTATAGTGATGATTTAACTGACACATGAAAAAAAACAAAAGAATTTCTTAATCCAACAACTTCCATTCCAAATTTCATCAAACCAAAAACCAAAGGATCTCATTCCCAACGTAGCATGGTCAATGAAGCATTACTTTTTCGACTCAATTATCATCCACATTATTATCCTTTATGGGATGATAATGTATTGTGAAACCATATTCATTGATTAATTCCAGCCATCTGATTTGTCTAATTTTCAATTATTTCTGAGTGAATATATACTTTAGTCATTTGTGGTCAGTATATATTTTATAGTTAACTCCATACAGATGATGCCTCCAAATATTTAAAGAAAAAACAACAGCAGCTAATTTCAAATCATGTGTAGATTAATTTAACTCATGAGGTTTCAACTAACATGATGCAAGTGAAATTACCTATTCATTATTCCTAAGAACATAACAATGTCATTTCAAGGAAGAATCAATGTAAATAACAAACTATCCGTTTATGGAAGTTTCAAAATTGAATAATTCATCAATCTTCTTTTCAATTCCTGTAAACAATAATCATATTTTTTCTTTACAAACTAATTTAGCACCTTTTTGAGTTAACATAATTATTGGAATAGATTACCATGAAAATTTTCAACAAACCTTTGGAAATAAACTACCATACCAAGAAGACTATGGATCTCGGTTATATTTGTGTCTATTGGCCATTCATCAATAACTTTTGTTTTAGTAGGATCATCATTTATGCCATTTTATGAAACAATGTGACCTAGGAAAGAAATTTGTTGTAATCAAAACATACTCATGATAAATATTTAAAATAGATTTTTTTTAAGGTTTGCAGGACAACCCTTAAATGACTTTCATGGTTCTATTTTATTTTGGAATAAACAATAATGTCATCAACGAACAGAACCACAAACTTATTCAAGAACACATGGGTAATTCTATTAATAAGATCCACGAATATAGCAGATGGATTGGTTATACAATAAGGAATATTTAAAAATTCATAATGTCTATATCTAGTACAAAATGCGGTCTTTAGAATTTATGCTTTTTTTACATTCACCTGAGGGTACCTTGACCTCAATTTAATCTTCAAAAAATAATAAGCTCCATGGAGCTGATCAAACAAATCATTGATATTAGGCAAAGGATACTTTTTCTTAAGAGTGATGTTATTCTATGGTCTATAATCAAGGAAAATCCTCATTACCCCATATTTCAATTTTAAAATAAGACAGAAGAACCGCATGGTGATGTGCTAGGTCAAATGAACGAATTATCTAATAACTCATGAAATTGCTTCATTAACTATAAAATTTCAATTTCAGCCATTCGATAAATGGATATTGAAATTGGTTTAACATAAGGATCTAATTCAACAGTAAATTCAACTTCCTGGTCAGGTATAGTACTAGGAAACGCATAAGGAAAATCATCAAGGTACTCATTTACCACCGACACATCTGTAATCTGAACAGTTCCTTTATTTTCAACAATATGTGCAAGGTAACATTCATTTCCATCTTTTACTAGTTTCTCAGCTTCCTAATATGTTATCAAAATTAAGGGTTCATTATTGTACAAAAACTAAAAATCATTATGAAAAGAAATGTTTTTCCCTATGTAGTCAATCTTGAAATGATAAACAGAAATCCAATTCATTCTCAAAATAATATTTAACCCTACTAGAGGAAAAATAATATGGTTTGAAGGTAGACTCTTTCCACACACATGGATAGAAAGGTTCTTATAATTTATTTATGTTTCAAAATATCCTCCAAGTGTTTTTACCATATGTTTTGGATTCATATCAATAGATGGAATTCCCAATTTACTAGAAAAAATATAAAAAATGAATGAATGTATAGACCCAGAATCAAAAAACACGTTGTCATAATTGGAAAAAACAAATGGTGTACCTGATACTACAACATTTGATGGACCGTCATCTATTGAAGTAGTTTCCAAGGACTTACCCATCACATTATTATTGTATTCTGGTTTCAGTCCCTCAGTTGAGTTCTTCATTGGACACTCATTTTCTTAATGACCAACTTCATTAAATTTAAAACATTTTATTGATTGTAAGTCAAATTTTGTCTTACCATTACACTGATCTTTTTTAAGTGCTATTATGAGGATTATGTCCAGTTTTACCACATTGGTAACACTAACCAGAATTTAAAAGTCATTCCCCAACATGATTTTTTCTACAGTTTCCACAAACTATTATATTATGATTCTTACAGTAAGACTTTTTGGAAGAGTTTTTCCCTTTCACCCGCCACATTGACCTCTTATTATATTGTTTTTTAATGAAGACCCGATCATCAAGAAACTCTATTTCCTCCCTCTACGCACATCAAAAATGATTTTTATAACTCTTGAGGTCACGAGAATATAAATCCCGTTGATACTTTGGATTTAATACTGAGTAAAAATGGTTGATTTTACCATCAAGACCCCATATGAAATTTGGAGCATACACTGCCAGTACAATGAATTCTTTTCATAAGAAGCCACATATTCATCTGCCTCCCTCAATTCCAAGAATATTTTTTTCTATCCTAAGACAATCATCAATAGGAAAATATTTTTCACGAAACATACCATAAAATTAATCCTAATCCAGAGAACCATTCTTCTCTATATCCCTAATATTTTTCACCATCGAACACCATTGATCAACTTCACCTTCAAAATGGTAAACATTGTGAATAAAATTTTTGATGTTCTGATAAGCCCATGATATCATAAACATTTTCTAGTGCTTATATCCACCCTACTACTTGCACTGGCTTAGATGATCCTCAGCATGATTGAGGATGTTTCCTCATGAAATTATCCACTAATGACATGTTCTTTTGTGGTTGATCGTGTTGATATAGTGTATGGATACCACCACCATTTATAGCCTGAGTCAACTGTACCATCTCTACAACCAACTGTTTAGTTCCTATTCTGACCATCTCAGGTTCTTGATTTGGATGCTTGTCTTCCTCTTGATGTTATCCCAATATTGCTGCCATGTTTCCTCTGCGGAAAACCATTCTGAACACAGAAATGTCTTCGGTAAAGCAACATGGTAATCTGTAAATCCTATATCACCTCAATCTTACCATACATTAATTTATAGACATCAATTTACCAATATCCTTACTTCTAAAGTTATCTAAACCGGACTTTGATACATATTATAATGACCGAGACATAAACATTACATAATCATTAATTAAATGAATAATTAACATTGAAGCTATTTTCAGGTTTAGAGTTATAGAGTATTAGTCCATAACTATTGCATTACATGTAAAAAAGTACAGGGTAGATACCTCTAATCAGTTTCCATTTTCTTGGTAAAATAAAAAATATTTAAAAAATGATTTCTATCTAGTCCCATGTTTTAGACACCATATCTTTCAATTGATCCCATCCTTGATCAAATTCATCTTTAGGTCATGTTAAAAACATTTCAAAACATGGGATGGGTGTACAATTCTCAATAAGATTTATGAAAAAATGAATTAAAACATTAGTTCATCATTACATACATAACATAAGCTCTTTAACATACCTCGTGAAATCAAAAGATTTATGGATAACACAAGAAAATAATAAATAATAAAGGTAACTTCTGACATCCATATCATACTTACATTGTAGATATCCCAGCTACGTAGGGAGTTACATTTGGTATACCCATAATAATATATTAACTAAATCTCTTAGGATAAACATTCACATTTACCATTGTCACATTAACCAATACATTGGAGAGCTATCATGGGCTCACCCACCCTAGTTTTATCACGAAACCACCTCTTTACTTAAACAATGCCCAAGAACCATAACATATTCATTTCACCAAAAATAAACACAAATTAAGGAAAATAATTTCACATTTCAATCACAATATATCATTTAAATATAATAAAATATATATTTAAATTATAAATCCATTCTCAAAACCATTTTCAATAGAAAAATATGTAAAATATTTTGGGGTATTTATTTTCCTTTAAAAAACATTACGGATTGTTATGGAATCCAAAGATCATATAATACTCACGGTGGTGGAAAATGTCCTTATCAACGCATAAATTAAAAGAAAAATTCTTTCATTTCATTTAGTAAAACTATTAAAAGTAAAAAGTGTTATTTTGAAAAATTGTAAAATTCAAATGGGTTTATACAATGTATAAAAGAGTGTTGTGCATAAAACAAAATATGCCTCAATGAATGAATATTGAGATGAAGTCCCTTACATTTTGTCCTACGTGACCCATTCATTCTATAATATCATGAATAAAAAACTAAAGTTAATTATAACATTATTAATAACCTCTTTCATTTTTATTATTTCTTTTATATCAATTATTTCCATGTTATAGAAAACATGTATTCATTTTTGTTAATAATGGTCGTTTTGCCGTTATTTGGTAGTTGAGTCAAAAATGAACATCTTATATTTACAAGTAGTCTATGTGGTTAAAATTACATTATATCCATAATTATATTCATGATTTAGATGTCATATATATAATATATATCCGGTATATACATGTATTTATAATAGTACATTACATTTAGAGATAAAAATGAAATGCACCGTTCATGGAGACGGTATGCCGTACGTACGCAGGAACACTACTTCCATTTCTAATTAATATTTTAATGGAATTAAAACATAATTATACAAATGTATATTTTACTCCCATTATAATACCATATATAATATCATTAAATCCATCCTTTATACATAACACATATGGAATTAACGAGTCTTATCACTTTGAGGGGGCGGTAGTACACACTTTCTCAAATGAAATTATCACGTTAACCCATAATGGAAACCATAAAGGCATGATATAAATGGAAAATACAAAAGCATAATAAAATCATAAACATTATATATATAACTTATAAATACCATTCTATCATAATGTCCACCATGAGAGGCGATAGGAGATAATTGACCAGTCATCGTTTCGTAAGGCATCAGTTTTCCATCCATAGAAAAAATATATTTTTTACCCGTTAGATGGAGGTGTGTGTAAGTGTAGGTTGAATAATTCTCACAAAAAAATCCTATTATAATTAGGATACTGGTGTTGTTATAAAATAATGAAATATAAATAGTTGAGGGGTGGAGAAGTAAAATTAATCAAAATAACAGAAGAGAAGACATTTCCTTCAAATCGGGTTACTACCTTTTGTTTGAACAAAAACGGTTTGTTGAAGTTCCTTATGCCTATGTTACAGCTTCTAGAAGGAGGAGAGGCATGTATTAATCTTAACTGGGTATATTTGGGACAATCCATGGGGCATGAGAGGTGTGAGGAATGAGTTATGGGTGAGGGATTTTAATTAGTGGGAGGAGGGTCTCTCTAGGAATGTGTCAAAATATTATTTTATTATATAATGATTTTCAGTTTCTAAAAGTCCAAAACTAATTAATGTCAAATATAATATGACTCATGGTATAAATAAAATCATCCAATAATATTTAATTTAATAAATTATTTTTATGTCATTTTTGTCTTTAATTTATGTTAATTAAAATAAATTGTCATTACCACTCCCAAGTGGCCACATGGGGTCCCAAAATCAACAATAGGATTCTCATGGACGTAATTGTATCAAACAATTGGATTAGGACACATGTTAGGGTATTTTTATATTATTATAGTAATATTTTTTACCCTTATTTACATATTTACTCGTTAACCATGGTAACTAAAATATTTACTAAAGTAAATAGTCATAATGTCTATAAATAAAAGTTATCTATTTAAAAAATTTGATCCTCCAGATAGAAAATATGGAAATCATTTTTCCAAATTAAAACATATATGTGGTAGAAATTAATTTAAAATTAATTATAGCTCTTTAAACAAAAAGTGTGTTTTTAAGAAATAACTATTAAAAGATTAACATTGTTTTGTCGAATATCAATGTGAAATTACTTCCAGTGACCAACATAGGATTAAATGGTAAAAAAATACCATATTGACACTTTAAAAACAATTATATTGATAATATAACCATTTAAATAAATTATATTAAAAAGAAGTATTGAATTACAATACAGTACATTTCAGTAATCAATAAAAAATTACCTTTATTATAAAAATACCAATTTTTCATCCAACGTAAATTTTGATGTTCGTATTCTAAAGAAGAATTTTATTTTGTAAAATAGAACATATAAAAGTGGACCAAACTAGATTTATGGATCTTTCTCCATCAAAAGGTGGTAAATCAACATTTTAAAGTAAATTGTGCTTAAAATTAGATTCATTCACATTTTAAGCCTCAAACATTTATTAGATAAATGTAAAAAAAATTCAAACATGTATAATAATATTTTAGTTAATTATGTTCATTCTATCCAATAAAATGGCTAGGCGTTAACTACCATTTAAAATAATAATATTATATTATTATTATGCAATGTAAGATTCCAAAGAAACCTGTTGTTGCATATCGGGTACGCCATCAAACATAGAAACCCCATTATGGAAAATTTAATATATAATTCACAAAATATTAATTAAAAAGACAAATTATTTTTTTAAATTTACTTGGGATGTTACAATTAGTGGTGGCCACTAATATTTTATATCACACTCCATTTAAGATGCCGCTGATACACGAGAATATTATCTGATTGTATAAACATATAAGGGAAAAAGAAATTGTTAAAGTTTGTTGACATGCTTAGATCATAGAAGGATCTTTGGATCATCGGACCAAGAAATCGCTTGAGATGATAAAGGATATTTTTTTAACTTTTTGTATTTTTTTTTGTTCATGTTCCCATATTCCCCTTTTTATGGTCAACATGCGATACATACATGTATCAGACACTATATAATGGATTTTTACATTATTATTCATTATTTAGTTATTTATTTCTTATAAAGATAATTTAATATTTAATTTGTTCTTATATTCTTATTCTACTCTTGTATGTTTATTGTGGTATCCACTATTTGTTTTTTATGTGAAGGTATAGTCTAAACATTGTACCACCTTTACACCCGCACTACTAGTCAACATCCTCTGCCATATGGGGTGGATCACATGATGCCATGTGACCCACCGGATTGGGGCACAAGTTAGGTGGATCCAAGGTATAG
Source organism: Viscum album (assembly GCA_963277665.1). NCBI lineage: Eukaryota > Viridiplantae > Streptophyta > Magnoliopsida > Santalales > Viscaceae > Viscum > Viscum album. Next base: position 541,676,640 of record OY728165.1, read on the forward strand.
ACAACACATTATTGTATCAGAGCCCTTAGTTTTCATTTTTCATTCTATTTTGGAATTATCATTTAGTTTATGATTTAATGAAATTTCGAATCAAACCTATGCATGTATGTAGATAACCCATGTACATGGATAACCCAAATATCCTTTGATGGGTAATTTCTTTTATAAGTGATGTCATTTATAGTTCATATGACATCACAATTGGGTGACTCTCATGTTATATGGAATTAATATTATAGATATGACTTAAATGATTATTCTATTACTTTAACCCGATGGAATGGGGGTTTTTCATATCATTCATAATTATAGGAATAATTGAAAAAACATGACATGTTTTTTCCATGTCACATCTATTTTGAGTGTGTATTTTCTTTTTCAATATTTTCAGTGCCCTGTTATGTATTGAAATATCCTGACCTTTGTTGCCGAAATTTAAAATCCAAATTGATACATAATGTGCATGCCTTAACAAGGTAGTGTTATCCTAAATAGGTTAAAGAAGACACTATACGAAGTTAAATATGGTATATTGATCCATAAATCATTGGTCACATGGGCTATATTGTGTTATGGCTTTTTGTATATGGATTCCATAATTTATTTAATAATGAGTATGGTTCCTTATTGATAAAAAATGGTAATTCATATAATTCATGAATTTAATGTCTTATAAATATTTAAATGAGATCAATTTCAATAATGAATATCAGTTTAATATGTAATGATCCATATTATATATATATATATATATGAAACATATTATAAGACCACAACTTGTCTATAATAGTGGGTAGTGGGGAATCTATTATATTAGTATATCCTATTATACTCTCCATCTATGCCCTTATCCAGGCTTTTGGAGTAGGTAGAGAGGTGTGATCATTTCTATAAGAAGGATATATACCTATATTAATCTTTTATCTTCTTCCATTTCAATTTCATGAATCTATTCTATGGTGTATGTTTTTAATTTTAGTATCATGCCTCCACGACTTCTTTTAGACATGCACCCTAAAGGCCATGACAACCATGCTCTTTAGGTAGCGGTCCTTGAGCCACCAGTAATTCCTCCACCAGTGCCACCTATAAAACCTCTACATATACATTATATGGGCACTAAAACTGAGTTCCCGTAGGGATTACTATTACTAATACACAATACAAATAGTTTCGATCAGCTTCCCTGAGTATGGCAGTGTTAACTTTAGAATTCCTAAAGCAGCTACCTCCCTCTTTCATGGGGGATGGAGGACCAAATGCTACTGAGTATTGGATCTATGCTATATTATATATATTTAATCATCTAGAGATGCATCCAGATCAGAGGTCCATACATGTTTTGTACATGTTATGTGATTCCACCAAGTGGTTTTGGGATATAATCACCCAGACATATTAGCATAGGGACAACATCTAAGTAGATTTTCAAAATATCTTATATGATGGTTAATTTCCACAAACTCTGAAGAACAAATGTTCTATGGAGTTATTGATCCAGTAATGTGGTAGTCTTTCTGTTATAGAATACTCATCCTTTTTCGTAGAAATACTACGGTTCACTCCTACTCTTGTGTGTGATAATATTATAACAAAAAGTACATTCAGGGATGGGATAGTATACACAATCCGATTGTAGTTCAATGTGTCCAGGTTGACCACTGTTTTTCAAAATATTCAATCAGGCCCCAATAACATAGTGATATTTTGCGGAGGATAATGGTGTGAGTTAGGATAGTACTCCATTGAGACCTATCAGTACTTCTTCCCCTGTGATAATGAGATGTCTTGAGGAAACTCACCAATGTGGAAGAACTCAGGCTCCTAGTGTAGACATATTTTAGATATGTCGCCAGTGTGGAGAGCTAGGAAACACAAATTTTTAGTGCTTACATGACCCATTGGAATGTAGAGGATATAGAAGGAGGGTTCATATATAGAATTAATAAATGTCATTTCCTTCAGTACCTAGTGAGCATGTATCTTCACCGAATCCATGATTATGATCCGGAATAGTTGTATCATGATAGGGAGGTATCTGAAATACCACAGGCTGATGAAGACGATGTGACTATCGGGGTTGAGATAGTCATACTCATGATTATCAACACTTGTACAAGGGGATTGCTCAGGGTAGTTATGTAGCGATACAGGACCACGTTACAAGACAGTTACATGCATTTTAGTCTATTATAGATGGGAAAATAACAAAACATTCTATTTTATAAGGTATTATTGTTATAAACCAAACATTTGACTCTATTTATTAGACCTAGGTACATATCACTCATTTGTTTCTAAGTCAATAACTGATTGTTCAGGCCTTGAGATCAATCACATATATGGAATTATGATGCTACACACCCCATTAGGTATCCGATTAGAATGTGTTTTCTATTAAAAGGATTATCCCCTTTCAAATAAGTGGTTAACATATCAGGTAATATATTTTTATCCATAACATGATTTTTGTTGATTTAATCATTTTCTATCGAGAAAATATTTATTTTTATCTTCATAGGTGATGTGTACATCACCATATCATGGTAGGCTTGTACATAAAGGGATAATGGGATGTCAATTCAACTATAGTTTTCCCAGAGATGTAGTGGCCAAGAAATGTGATATCACATAATGGTAGTACATTCCAATATGGTTAGGGGTTACAACCTAAATCATTTCATTCCATCGTGGAGAATTTCATTGATTTATTTCATGAAGACATATCTGGTATACCACTAGTACGAGAAGTAGAGTTCACTACTATTCTAGTACCCAGAGCAGCATTAGTCACCATTCCTACTTATAGAATGGACCATAAAGTGCTCTTGGAACTCATGATGAGGTTGGAGGATTTGGAGTATAAAGGGTTTTTATTCCACAACACTTTTCCTATGTTTTAATCATTTCATTTCTCCAAGAAGTTAAACGGTACCCTCATGCACAAGGTGGATTACAATAATTTTAATCAGATCAGAATAAATCCTCATAATATATTTCCTAAAAAAGACGACCTATTTGATCTTCTCTTTTGTGAGAGAATATTTTAAACATTGATTTCAGTTCTGTCTATCATCATGTGTGCTACGTTTCATCTGACTTATCATTAATTGTTTACAAGATAAGGTATGGTCTATATGGTTATGATTTCATGACATTCGGTCTCACAAACACAAAGATGGTTTTCATGGCTCTAATGAATCAGTTTTTTCACCCATATCTACATTCCATCAAGGTATTATTTTTTGATGATATATTGGTTTATTCACATTCCATCAACAACCATTAAAACCATATTATTATCATGATTAATAAACTGATAGAGAATCAAAACTATTTTAACCTTATATATTCCACATTTGGATTAATAAATTATACTTTCCAAGTCATATAATCTCTGAATCATGAGTTTCAATTGAACTAGATAAATGAGAGTTGTACTTTCCTGTGATAATCCAATAAAATAATTGATATTTGGAGTATCTTGGGTATATACAGATGTTAAAAATGATTCATCTTGGGTTTATAACCCCTTGAAGCACCTCATTTAGGCTTGACAACAAATGGTGTCATATTTTTATATTCTTAATCCTATGAAGTATCCTATCCATAATTGAAGGTCCATTTATCATTAGAGTTGTTACTAATTATAAAAGATCTTGGAAGGATATATATAGTATACTAATATGCATCAATTATTGGTATTGGAATTATCTTGATGTAGGATGAGTGATTCTTCATGTACATGTCTCATCAGTCGAGGCCACATGAGTAGAATTTCCCAATTAACGACCTTATGCTACCTATTATAGTTCATGGTCTGCACTACATGAGAAATTATCTTCTTAGAGAGAATTTTGTGGTGTTCATATATGAAAAACAACCTCATGTAAATCATTACACAATCAGATATGAATCTCATGCAGCACTTCTAGAATAAGATCCTATAATCATTTGATATTGAGATTACCTTCATGCCTTGAAAAGGAAATGATATATCTGATTCTCTATGATAAAATACATATACTCATGATGTTCATGATATTAGTGTAAAATGGTGTATTAGAGCCTTATTCTCAGATATACAAATTTTGGTATAGGATGATTAGTGTTAGACTATCCTTACAACCTTAGTGGTAACCTCAAATCATCAAGAACATGTTTTAATAACATAGCTATCTAATCATGATAACCTTTTCTGAAAAATAACTTATATCATATGATGATTCATCTTCTTATCGGACCATGTATGGGGATGATAATCTAGTTTTTGAGGGGAATGTATGAGTACATTCAAATATTAGAGAGGAGGAGATGTTGTAATTCCATGTCATAGCATGGGTGGTTCACCCAGATTCCCAAAAATGTATCAATATCTATGGCTCTAGTATTGGTTGTTGTTAGGAAAAAAATTATTTTCAACTTATACACTACGTCTTCGACATTTCAATAGGTGAATATAGAACATTAGGGATCAGTATGGTTTTTATAGTCGTTGTCCATTCCCAATTTGAAATGGGATGATGTTTCAATGGATTTAAAGACATGTTTACCAAGATCACCTCCTTCCAATGACATAATGTAGGTTTTCATTGATTATTTTATGAATTTATTTTTCTAATTACAAGTGTGAGATACCTTAATGGTAGAAAATCAAGGACAGTTTTATGTTATATAATTACTACATCTTTATGGAGATCCTCATTCTATCATTCATGAAATAGATACTCCCATTAAGTCATAGTTTCTGAAGGAGTAGCATAAGGCCTTGGGTACAACGATGCTTCTAATAATGTTCTATCACCCATAGACCAATATAAAGTTAGAGTGCATGATAAAGGTGCTAGAGGACATGCTCTATGAATTGTTCCTTGAATTTGTGGAGTACCTAAGGAAAAAAACATTCTCCTCGATATGTTTACCGATATAAATAACAATTAGGAAACAATTGAGATAGAACATTATGAATCCTTGTATTTTAGGCCTTTTTGTTCACATATGTGCTAGCTAATGGTATGCTAGGAATTTATGCTATGACCACTTCTCTTTCTATTGACAATAATTTATGTATAAATGATCAGAAATGCATGATGTCAGCTAAGTCTAGATATTTTTCATATTCCATCATATATCAGTGACCTCTGGTGTTAAATTTTTGAGTCTTATATTTCTTTATTGTCTTGCCTATGTTAGGGAATGGACTTATTCTAAATATCTTTAATATCTCAGTATGTTTCTTTGGACCCTTTGACACTATGATATATAATGGACAAATTACAAACCAGTTGGATCCCCCTTAGAGATACTGGTCGATGGATGGTATATTTCATTTATCTCATCGTCACTAATACTATCTAGATCCATCACATGCCTTCCAGCATGATGAGGTTGATAATGATGTAGATTCTTTATTCAACGATTATCCTATTAATATTGTTGATCAAAGAATTAAAGCACAAAGAGGTAGGTATGTTCATCTGGTAGTTGTTCAATAGAAGAATGAGTGAGTATAGTATGAGACCTGGGCTGGTAAGCTAATATACAAACTCATTGGCCAAAACTCTTTGTAGATGATACCTCTATACCCTCATAAGAGTTACATGGGGAAAAGTTTCCTTTAGGATAGGATATTTTAATGCTATTTATTTTCATGAATGAAATGACCATGTTCTATTTTTAACATTCATTAAACATCATTAATAATGATTCTTAATCATGTCAAGTGAGGATTTTGTGAATCTGGATCACATATAGAGCCTAGAGATATAAAATGAGAAGAAATTACTATGCTACATGATTACAAAATAATATGTAGACCAACACATACAGTTCCTACTAAACCTCTATGAAGAAATAAGAGTGAAGTAGGGTTTCCAATTTTTTCATAAAAAATGTAACCTACGTCACACCACTAGAAATGGAACAACATATTTTTAACAAAGAAATTTAACATGGTTTTGGAAATTGTTGGACTTAAAGGTGTGGGGAATTTTATAAGTATTTTGATTGAGTATGGTTTATGTATGGTTTGTCAAAACCATGAATGAAAACCATGCTCATATTTTTTTATGGATAATTGATCAATTATCCCATAATGTCCCTAATTTCTAAACCACCTAATTATACTTATTATTCTCTAGAATAAAACAATTTCCCCCACTTCTGTGAACTTTTATTCTCCCTGGCCAAGGTTTTTATATAGGTTTTTCATCGGGTGTAAAAATCATGATCCTTAAAAATAATCAGATCCATCTCAGTATACTTTTCGTGTCTCATATATAAAGTTTGAGTTTCATCACTGATCTAAAGAACTATTTACATAGAAGACATTATTCCTGTTTTTAGGAAGTTTTAGTGCTTCTTAAATTTTATCCAACCTACTTAGAATGTGAAATCTATATTGAGTGGGGATTCTTCCATGGCTTTGAGTTAGGAAGTCACTTCATTTTACCCCTGAACTTTGATCCTTGTAGCTATGTTTTTGTGCCTTGTGAAAACATTTTCAGATTATATCCTCTTAATTGTGTTCTTCTTATCAAATGGTTCATTTCATAATGATACGCATACTATTGATCCATTTTTTAATTAGAGTATTTTTACCCCTTTTAAGGACACCCCTTGTGTGTGAAAAGTAGATTTACCACTTACGGAGAAATTGTTTTGTGCTCATATTTCCTCCAATGAAGACATATAAGTTTTAAATGGGTTTTAAATACCAATATAAACATATTTAGGATCCCAAAACAACTCTATCTTGTTTGGACCAACATATATTTGGAATTTCCCATGTATAAAATTACCTTATCTGATCACAAAAAATTTCTAAATGACCCCCTGAACATTGTAAATTAAAATGTCATGTTTAATGAATAATTTTTTATGATTATGTAGGATGGATAATTAAGGATAACCGCTCCCCTTAAAATAAATTTACTAAATCGAATGGATTAATAAAGTGGAATGAATTATGCATGTTGATTTGATTTTCCAAAAACATATTAAATGTGTTTAATGGAATATATTATATTAGGTTGTATGCCCACACTATTTATTATCCTTTACAAATTTGTCAATTAAACTATTATACCTTATTTATATATATGGTCTTGGTGAACTTGTCAAATTAAAGTTATGGCCTTATATCTATTATTATAAATATAATTTAACCCTATTTTGGATGTGGTACAAATGTAAGGATATTTATAGTATCACACTACATTACATCGGATGGTGAGCATGATTTATCACACCATTGACATTGGTTGGGTGTTGGGCTTCACGTCCTGTGTCCATTGTTAGAGTGATTAAAATATAGTACATTCAACATCTCGAGTAACAAGACTAATGTCTACCACACATTATGAGATGTAGGGAATGTAACCCATTTCTTGAGTTTATAGGCTTCTTAGACTAGTCATGGATTTCTAGGTTACACCCTGGTCCATCCAGCACAAGTAATCTGGTTATATGGCCACATATATTCGTATGTACTTTGATCATATGGATTGATTCAATATATATCACTATACTATATATTATTAATATTTTATTGTATTGTTACACATCAGACTCATATTCAAACCATGAGATAAAGCATATAGACATTATATGGGTCCTATTTTAACATGAGTGGTATGGTTATTAATTTAACTATTATTTTACTATTTTGATTATACTTGTACATTGTTTAGTAATGAGAATCGGTTTGATGATGTCTATACACCATTAGTGGTGGATTAAATATATTTTCATATAATACCCTACAATGGATTCCATTGGTACCCGAGATGATTATATAGAATCAGGTATCAGTTAGGGAAAATGTATTGTTATAGGTTGTTGACATGCTTAGCTCATATATAGTGCCTTGGAGAAAAAGAGATAGCATTCGGTCAAGATTCTAATGGAGTAGTTTTTGTAATTTATTTGATTATATATGAATGTTTCCCTATTCACCTTTTTTGAATTAGCTTGCCCCAAATAAATTTATCTGACACACCCTAGTGGATTTTTACATTATTATTAGTTTTTCAGTTATTTATTTATTCAACTTTTTATTCATTATTATTTCTATTATTATATGATTCCACTAAAATTTTATGATTATTAATGTATATACTGTGACATTCTGATAATAGGTTATAGTCTCTCCACCATACCACTTTTACACCCTCAATACAAGTTAGGGGCTTCTCGCTTACAAGGAGGATTGCTTGAGGCCATATGACCCATCTGTTTAGGTACAAGTTATGTCGATCCTAGGTTGGGATGTTATAGAAGGAAGGTGTTATATTGACATTAAAAATGATCATAATATCCAAAAAATGACACTGTTTCGTAAACAACTCATACATATACAATCCATGTGATTGGGTAATAAAAAATAAATGACATCGCTTTTTAGGTAGTAGTTTATCGTACACAGGAATGATATTATCATTTTTCAATGAATTGTAATGTATAATGGTACATGGTATTTTAATTTTACAACATAATTTATATGTTATTAATATTATATAAAAAAATTAAATCCAGCTTCATGAATAGTAATTATAGGCATGGATGGAAAATGAGTTACATTAGTTCGTAATGTGGTAGCCCACCGTACTCATGAACGATGGTTTGGTTTCCCTTTTTATTAAATTAGAGATAGGAAAATAAAATGAAATATTTTTATTTGTAACATAATGAATATTAAAATGTAATATTGATGATTAAAATAATTTAAAAGTATATTAAAATTTTCTGAAATATTATTGAATTATATTTTCAAAGAATTTTATATTCACTGAATAATATACATATACATTCATATGAATTAATAATTTATTAATATAAGATTTTTGAAAAAAAAATACACATATGTCAATTTGTTAAATTAATTAATACACTTCAAAACAATTTTAAATAATTATTCCTCATAAATACGGTATTATTCAAAATATTATTTTAATTTTAAAAAATATATATGTCTTTTAATTAATTATTACCTTAAATAAAATTATTATCATTAATCAATATTTATTATTTTTGAACATATAATAAAAATCATAAATAAATAAATTATAGAAATTATATTAATGTTATATATAATATACATGTCTTCAAAAATTTAAATATTAAGTGGAATAAAATTTGAAATATATGAAAGGGATATTATTTTTACAAATTTTGAAATTAAGAAAACATTTAGAAAAAATTTATTTTAGTAATAGTTTTATTAATTTTTTAAAATATTTATTATGAAATAAAAGATTCATAATCCTATATTTGAATATTATATAACAGTATGAATATATTAATGAATAATTAAATTATTATAACAAAAAAGAAATATATTTAATCCAAAAATTAATATTTAGTAATATATATTTTATTATTAAATAATTTGGGGAGTATATTTTAAAATATATAAATTTATTGTAAAAATATTGATGAATGGATAAATTAAATAATAAGAGTCTTAATATTTTCATACCCAAATTAAGAATTAATAATATTATATTGAATGAATATGTTGATGAAGAATTTGTAATCTCTTCTGTGGGGAAGGAAGGGGGTTTCCATCGAATTGGGATGGGGAGATGTGAGGGATTCATTTTGAGGAGAGGGATCGAGCCACTAAATGGAGAGTCATGATGAATAAGTTCTTCTCAGAAGCAATTAGACTAATGAGTGAGAGACTATCTAGCTAGGGATCTGTTCTCAGAGTTGGTATTCCACGCTTGTTGAATTTGATGGAAATTGGTTGGTTCAAATGACAATGAAGGTTCAAATAAGGATAAAGTATCAATCATGGGACTACTATAAGATTCCATCATCTTCTTTGGTAATACAATTTGTAGATCAAATTTACGTATTTTATTTTTCCTTTTTTAGATATCTATATATTTTTCGAAGAATTATTTTTGGGTTAACAGTGTGTTTTTGTTCATTTGTTTTTCATCATCTATGATTTTCAACTATTAGTTTTTCATTTAATTAATTATTGTCCCTTAGATGTATATGTTTCTTTGATTTTTATTAGATATATGACCATGAATAGAAGATAAAATTGGTTTCTTTTTCATTTGATTGATTATTTATATATGATTGTGGGTGTTTTTCTATTTCAAATTTTCTCAAATTCCTTATAAAAACATGATTTGGGGTATCATAAAAAGTTTTACAAACACCATTGATTCATTATTATTTGTCAAGGATTAAAATTATATTTGGATACCAAAGTTGAAAATATAGATATAATATATATTGCCAATTTACATTTATTCTTTCTTTTCAACCCATAGAAAGTGAAGCATACATTCATGATCGTGAACTTTTCAAGGTTTGAACAATTTCTGATACTGAACGTGTTCTTACATAGGATATAAATAAATAATATAATATATTTCTATTCAGAATTATAGATCATGATGGAAATGTATATAAATGTATCCCCCATTTATTAACAAAAATTAAGTCCTAACTCAGGTGTCCAAAACTCTTTTTATCATTTTTTATCTTAATCATCTGGTGAGTTCACCATCTGATAGTAGACTTCCTTGATCTTTTTCTAGGTAAGAGACAACATCCTAATATTTTTATTTCAATATTATATGTAAATTATTTATAAAATTTATACCAAGGGATACATTTTTTTAAAAACAATTTTATTTATTTATATATAATCCATATAGATATATAATAATTGTGATATAATTTCAAAATTTTATCAACATTATGTTCTAGAAAACAATGTCTCTATTTTGTTTCAAACATTGATTCCAATAATAACCCTTGTATTGGATGCATTTTAAATTTATTCATTTATTTTACATAGAACTCTGTGTATATATAATGGCTTATTTATAACTTGTAAGAATGTAAATAATGATATAAATAATTATTGGATGAATTTAGGTTATAAAAAAAACAAAAAAGTATTTTCTTGATGTGTGAATGTAATTTTTTTACCAACAGACATTGTTAAAATGATAAATAGTATTATTTTATTTGATTAATATATTTTATCATTTTAAGTATTTTTTCTATCTAAAATAAGTTGGAAATGATCAAAAAGATCATTTTTTGTGTTAAAATCTTTTTCATGTCCATGTGTGGCATTCATAATTTAGATATAGCCGTCATCTTTGGTTTTTAAATTTTTTTTATGAATTTTTAAATTAATGTATAGATATCTCCTAATCCCTTTAAAATATTTTATAAAATAGAGAATCTCGTTCAAAGATGTTGTGAAATTATTTTATTTCATGAAAATATATTATATATGGTTTTTAAATGGTTTTGGATTATGAGTGAAGAAGGAAGAAAATTAAAAAATGTGTTCCTGAAATTTGGCACTAGAGTATGGAATGATATTTTATTCTCCGCGGATTAAACCCATGATATTAAGGGGATTCTATCCCACGTTTGATATGGCTATAAGTCCACGTGGTTTTTTATTATGGATTTCAAAGAAATGTAAATATTCCAAAAATGTATTTTTTTAATAAAAGAGAAATCTAAATAAGTATCTGAAAAGGTAATTTTTTTAAAAGTAAATGGTTCTTAAAATAATATGTTTTTATTAAGGATGTTGTATAAAATGTTTCAGTGTTTTTTAAACCCCCTTCAGTATACTTTTTTTATCTTATGTTTTATTAGATAAAATGATTCTAAAAATAGATTTATAGTTTTCAAAGAGAAGTATTTTTGAATGGATTTGAAATCCATTATTCAGGAATTTAATAATGTCATAGGTTTTAAAATAATTGTCATATTTCTATTATATGTACTAAAATATAATAATTTTATTTTGGTGTTAGCATAAGAAAATGCATTTTGTTATATTAATATATTTTTTACATATATTAAAATATGTATTGTTCGGTATAATTCACAGAAACCTAGACTATAAAAGGTCCTAGAATGTAAAAAATTATGTGTAATTTTTAGATTCCTTTTATATAAAATATAAATATCATTTTTAGTATTGAATCCGGATGTGCGGTTAGATTAATTAAGGTTGGAATCAGAGGAACTATAATGAACAAATTTGGAAATTAGGTGTTGTCTTTTGAGGAAAATAAAACATAAGAAATATAATATTCTTTTAAACATATATATAATTATGATATCGTAAATGTTATAGTTGTCTTAATTTTTTAATAACATAATTCTTAATAATATTAATTCCAATTAATGAATTTCATGGGAATAATTCATTTAAGGGATAAAGATGTAACTTTACAGATATTGAAAATTTGTTTGTTAAGAATATATTTATTTCAAATTTCTATAAAAATGATTTGAAATATTATTACTCAATATTTTTAACAAATGTTATTTTTAATGAATAATATATATATATAAAGATATGAATTAATAAATTATTAATATATATGATCATATATAAAAAATAATATAGTCTTATGATAATATGAAAATTTTATTAATAGATTTGAATGAAATTGTAAAAACATAAACCTTATAAATAAGGTATAATTTAATATAATAATTTAATAAAAAACAATATATATTTTTTAAAAATAATTCTAGAAAATAAAATGGTCATCAATAACTAATATTATGTATCGGTTACATATAAAATAAAATAAATAAATAAATTATAGGAATTATAATAAATTTACATATAATATACATGTTTACTTAATTTATAAATGAAGGATAATATATTATATAATAAAAACATCAATATTTTATTTATATAAATATTAAATTATTTTTATATTTATAACCAAAATTAATTTAATTGGGGTATTTTTAATTTTAAAAAATATAGATTATGAAATAAAAAATTCATGATAAAATATATTATTATTTTATAAAACAATGTATATATAAATGAAGAAAAAAATTATTATAATTAATATAAAATATAAATAACAAAAAAATGGATATTTATCCCATTATATTTTTAATATAAAAGTAGGTAATATATTTTAAACTATTATAAATTTGTTTAATAAATTATTAATTTTGAATCTATTAAATATAATTAGTATTAATATTTTATTATATAAAATATTAATTATTAATGTTATTTTAAATTTTGATATTGATATATGTATATATAATAATCTATTAGGAGGGTAAATAAGGGGAATCGATCGAATTGCGAAGGGGTTAATCATGGATTTTGTTTTAAGGAGAGGGATCGTGCCTCTGAAAGGAGTGTTAAGTCGAGTGAGGTATTCTCAAAAGGGATTCAACTGACATGCAAGGGCTAAGTTAGTAAGGGATTGGCTGTCGGTGATGGGTTCAAAACCACAATAAATTTGAGGTCATGTAGTTTAATAAAATTTGAAAGAAGGTTTGAATGAGGATAATGGGTCAAGAACATGACTATTCAACGACCTCGTTGTCTTGTCCTGAAATCTGATTTTCAGGAGAGTTGTAGGAATTTAGGTTTCTGTTTTAGGTATTTTAATATTACTCTTAAAATCATTTTTAGGTGAAGAGTGTGATGCTCAATTTTTTTTATTTTTTTCATCATGGATCGCCCAAAGTTGTATATTCATTATTTACTTGTGTTCGGGTCCCTTCGTTGTATATTGTGTTCTACTTTTGGTTGGAGATCTATCTATGAAAAGATATTAATATTGGTTTTGGTATGATTTAAATGAATATATATATATATATATATTATCTTCTCGAATTCCTTGGTCTAACTTGATTTGCGGTATCTTAAGATAATTAATAAACATCGTTGATTCATTTTGTTTTTCCAATATTTCTAATTCTATTTTGATATGTAAGTTGCAGTTATAAATATAACATATATATATTCCCAAAATAAATTTTGTATTACATTCAAATCTTATAAAATAAAGTATAATATCATGATCAGGTCCAATATTTTATGGGCAATCACTGATATAAAATCATTCTTCTAGAATATATAAAATAAAAAATATATTGCCGTTCATTTAATAATTTTGGAGTGGAAAAACTATATATATACAATAACACATCATTCATTTCTTTAATTTTTTTTACCAAAATCAGTTGTCCAAAAAAAACTCTATCATTTTCATCAATTAAAGACTAATTTCATATTCCTGCAATAAGCTACCCAGATCCGTTTTGAGGTCAAGGTTAACATTAAAATATTTTTCATTCAACTCTGTAATGAAATTACTTCAAATATTTATAGTAAGGAGTATTTTTTTAGATTTATATTTATGTGTGTGTGTTTGTATATATATATATTATCAAATTATATAATATAATGATGTTATAAATTCAAAATATTAATATGATTTTTTTCAAGAAAACAATTCCCCCATTTGGTGTCAATCATTGATCTGTATTTTAACCCTTGTAATGGAAGTATTTGAAATTCAATCATTTATTTTTCAAAAACAATATATATATTTATACATATATAATGAATTCATTAATACTAATAGAAATTGACTAAATGTTATAAACAAATATTCTATGAATTTAAGATATTTTAAAACAATAACTACTCATTGTTTTGTAATAGTTTAACTGTAAATTGATTTTATAAAAAATTCCATGTTAAATTGAGAAAATTTATTATTTATTGTTATTAATGTATAAATAATTTTATTTTTTATTTTTTTAAAACATATTATAAATGTTTAAGATAATCATTTTATTCATTAAAATTTTATATATATCCATGAATTTCATTCTTAATATTGATATGACCATAATTTATAAGTAGTTTTCCATATCAGTATTTTTAGTACAAGAATTAATATTATTTTATATATAATTAATTTTATATTATTTTAAATTAATTAATATATTTCTCCTAAATCAATCATAATTTATTAGAAATAAGCTTTTTAATGTAATTTTGTTGTTAAGTAATTTTCATTTATTAAAATAATTTATCTAAGATTTTAATATTTTTTGGATTATGATTGATAATGTAAGGACCAATAATATTTTTTTCATGAAATTTGGATCTAGGGTATCAAAATATATGATATATTATGGTGATTACACACATGAATATAATTAGATGTTGTCCAATAAGTGATATAGATATTTTGAAATGAGGTTATTATTATTTCTCGATAAGGATCACAAATAATCCATGAAAGTTATTATTTTTATGCATGATAAATACATATAAGTATTTTGAATAATAATTATTTTTGTAGTAAATGGTTTTTCAAATAATATATACATATTAAGTATGTTTTAGAAAATGTTTCAATACATTTAAAACCCTTATCTAAGTATTTATTTTATGAAATGTTTTATTTAATAATAATTTTACAGAATATATTTATAGCATTCATGGAGAAGTGCTTTTGAAGGGATTTAAATCCCCATACTAGGAAATTTAAATCTCATATATTTTTTAAAATATTTCTAATTGTTCTATTAAAATTAATAAGGTTGACGAGTTCACTGATGTATTTTTAACACGTGAACATATTCCATTATTTTATTTTATTTATTATTGGATCTAATATATATATATATATGGTATTCTCAAATTATTTAAAAACTGAGACTGGAAAATGTCCCAGAATTTAAAATGTTTTGTTTATTTTCAGTTTACATTTATATAAAAATTATATGTCATTTTTAGTACTGACTCCAAAACTTATGGTTTAGGGATTTATAATAATAACATTGATGAATATTTAAGATACATGTGTTTTTATATTAGGATTCTTATGGAATAATTTAGTGTAGAAAATGGTGAAGTAAAATGAAGGAGATTGGGGAATAAGATTTAACTCTCTTAGAAGAAGATACATTGGATCTATTATACATGAAAATATTGTTTTTCATTATAGAAAAAAGATGTTCTAAAAATTTTATATAGATATTTGGAAAATATATTTTTATTTTTTGGTCCTGATAAATTATATTAGTGTTGTGATTAAGTAAGAATAGTGGGTTCTCTTTTATAAATATAGAGTGACATTTTTTTAATATTCCCAAAACTATTCAACAATTGGAACTCAATCTTAATATTTGAGCCTCAAAAAATTGAAAATAAATGAGTTGATGAATTCTAATGTTGAAAATATCCTTAAAAATTCAAAATCTTCATGTCTTAACCGTATTATTCTATTTACCACATCAGTTTACTTCATTTGTAAAATAGTTTTAACATTAAATATGTTCATTAATGTTTACTGTTATTATTACCCATTATAGAAAAAATTAAATTTATTATATTATAAAATATTAATAATTAGGATTAAAAATATAGAATAAATGTAATCAAATCTAGTTCATAGATTTGGTATGATTGAATTTCAAATTAAATATTTATGTTTGATTAATATAATGTTTTTGAGAAATGCATTTTCCAGGGAAAATATGTTCTTATATTATCTATTTAAAAGAAAATAACTATTATTTTAATTTAAGTAATATATATATATATATATATATATATTTCATTGAATCATTTATAATTATCTGTTATTTTAATAAATTAAAATAGAGGTACATAATGTACTTAAACATAAATTACAAACAACTGATAAAATAAATATATACTAAAATCCAAAGTAAAGAAGTTCTAGAAGTAATTACATTCAAAAAATCATACGAAATTATAATTTTCATAATTTTAAATAAAATATAAAATCCAAACGGAGTTCAAAATGGCTTAATTTATTAAATTATAGACTCTATTTTAAAGAGAATATGTTATTTAACTATTCAAATCCAAATCAATACTCCCCAAAAATTTCAAAAATATTATCCTAAATTCATTGTTGTATTATCATTTAAAAATTTCTTCTCTTTTAATAAAATAACATTTATAAAATTAAAAAATCTGAATTATAATATTTTTTTATAAAGGAAAAAAATAATGTTTAAAAAAATTTATTAAAAAAATTTATTAATTATTTTTTTGAGGAATTGGTAAAAAGATATATATTGATTCTCACATATATATTTATTTCAAAATGTAGTCATTTCTAATATTTCCTACCAATATATTGTCTAGGATAAATTTTTCCCATTTATATATATTTATTTTTATATTAGATTATTGGCACGACCTGTCCCCCAGGGCCTGTGTCGTGACTACCCCATGACCACCTTCCATAGGCTAGGGGATGTCGACTAGCACCGAAAGCATATTCCCTAAAATATGGAAAGAATTTCTTTTATAACATGTAATCACACACAACCAAGCACACTGAAAGATACGAACACAAGTAAACTGAATAATAAACAGAGTGAATACAGTGTGCAAAAAGGGTGTAGAATACAAGCCCAACTAGAATGTACAAGGAAAAATATAATGTACAAGGAGTTAGATAGGTGAAAAGTAGCTCTTGGATCATCCACTATGAATCCTACATAAGGGGTAGGTACAGCTAATGAACAACCGTCTATACGGTTCGCCTCATCTAACATCCACCTCCGAGCTAACTCTAGTCCCATTAATCTCATCCTTAGTCAGCATTGTCTGTCGTCAGCACCAAACACAATGAAGTGCGGGTATATCCAACGAATGGGTGAGTATAAAGATACTTAGTAGATACCCCGAGACCCTCAAGGTCTGAAAAAATCCACAATGAAAGTAAACAACTGATAACCCTACATAGTTATATTCCCATACAAATACCTATGTTATCATGTAAACCCATCTCAATCCAGAGGAAAACATAGAGTCCAACTCCAAAGCCCTAAGATCAACTATTCTACAAAGGACTAAAAACAATGAAGGCATGTACCACACTAGTACGCCACACAAAATAATACCACCAAAGTATTACCATGATAAAAAGTACCACACAGGTACAGACTCAACTCACAGAAAGTATAACATAAGTACAGTAGTAGAGGTGATCAACTTTTATTAATTAATCATCTTACTATGTTAAGTGGTAGTCCCACACAGGATCATTCGGTGCTGACCCACACAGGATTGCTTGGTGCTGACCCACATGGGATCGCTAGGTGCTGATACACACAGGATTGCTCAGTGCTAACCCACAAAAGAGCACCTGGTGCTGGCCCACGTATGATCGCTCGGTACTAACCCACACAGGATCACCCGGTGCTGACCCACACCTGATTTCTAGCTGTTGACCCATATAGGATCCCTAGATGCTGACCCACACATGATCTTTAGATGCTGACCCACAGAGGACTGCTCTTCATTCTTCATATCACAGCCAGATTTATGGTTCCTGAACTATCCTCTCTTTTCTTCGAGAGGATCTTCTCCACAAGAAACTGATCATTACTCCAACTTCCATAATGTCTCATGATGAATTATCTCAAAGTACTACCGAGTCATATGGGTCTCAATGCAATGAACAGTGCGTCAATTGGACGCCCGGTCTGTATGTTCCTAGCCTTTTAGTCCCGAGGGCCCAGTTGGATTCGTTCTCTATCTAACCAAAACACATATCATCTTTATCCAACTCTCTACTGTGGTATACTCAAAGGGACCGTCTCACTCCATTGTTTCCAATGTCGCTGATAGTTTGTCAAACAGATGTTTGGTGCCAAAGTTATGGCCAAATCTGCATAACTGGGTCATAGTGGGTCCACGTTTGGTCCGACTCAATCGGACCTGGGCCAACCCGGTTTGGCTCGACCCGGCCCTACCCACTGGGTCCGGCCCGTCCCGTGTTGCGTCACGGCCCGCTGAGCTACCCGAATTTCTGCATACGTCTCGGCACGCGTTTTTCGGCCAGACCAGTGTTCGGGCATGGCCAGCTGTGTGGCCTAGCCTGCGTGGCTAAGACTCAGCCCGTGTTGGGCAGCCCGACCCGTTGGGTGGTCAGGCCAGGCGGTGTGGAGGTCGTGAGGGTGGCAAAGCCGCGGGGCGGCACTGCGGGGTCGAGGACTGTGTGAATGGGAAGCGGACTGCGCATTAGGGCCGTGGGGAGGCCAAGGCCGCAGACGGTGCGGCGGGGCCACGAGAGGCCCGACAGGGACATGGACAGTGTAGCAGGGCCATACTTTGCACGGAGGGTCCCCAGGCGTTGCGGCGGGGTCTCACTGTCGCGGAGCGGGGTGGCGAGCCGAGGCCATGGGGGGCGCAGCGGGGCCATGGGTGGGGCGGTGGGGGTTGCGGACTGCTGATGTCGTCGGTGGCATGGAGTCTTGGGGTGGTACTGTTGTCATCGTCGTGGCCGGTAGTGGTGATGACCACAATTCTCTTCTTCCACCGTTTCCAGACGCTGGAACCAGTCTCCAGCACCGTCGCAAAGAACACAAAAAAGAATAACTATGGAGGGGTAGGGCAATGTTTGTTTGGCACGTAACATCCACGTTATAGTGGTATTAAGTGGCCCAACAAAAACATGAATCATGAAACATCAATCTCTACAATTTCATACGTATTGTGGATCAACTCATTTATGTTGATCCACATTCCCCATGCTTTACAAGTTCATGGAATTCCATGAATTCAATTACAACCCCTACCTCGAAGGTTCGTTGAAGGAGGTCGCGAGGAAGGAGATGATGTCGTTGTGGATAGACGAACTTCAATGACATTGGATTTTCCTTGATCGTCGGTTCATTCGTCGTTGTAGATATTCCTCTTTCATTTTTCATTGGAAAGCTTTCTCCCAATATTTCTTCTCTCCCAAATTTCACCAAAACAAAAGGTAGAACACATAATAGAACAAGGTATATATTATGTTTTTTGGCATAATTTCAAAATAACTTAATTAAATAATTGATGGGATAGACTAATTAATTAAAGGGTATAGTTGGCATAATTAATTGGGGGAGCTCAAAAGGATTCTCCCCATTAAGAGGGAGTTCAAAGGGATTCAAGGGGTTTTATGTCTTGGGTGGATCCCACCACTGTAACCCACATAAAAAATTAGGATCGGGTGGTCCCCACTACCATATCCAATGTTGAGAGGTTTTAGTACAGGTGGTCCCCACCATTAAAACATCTACATGGATGGTTTTAACATGAAAATTTAAAATTCATACACAATATATTTTATTTAATTTTTTCATGAAAAAACACAAAACCTATCTTTCACTCTTGACCCACTGCGGTCGAGGTGAAGTTCTCCTTAAGAGAATACTTGCGCTGCATGTTCAACGGTGCCCTCCCATTTGAATTCGGAGATCCGGTTCAAAAGTTACAAAAAAACCACTCGAACGTTTACTGAACGTACCATAAAAATAGTCATAAATACATACCGGGCACTCCAGGCCTCGGAATCATGAACCGTCAATTTTTGCGAACTTGGAAAAATCCCATTTTATTAAAAAAATTACATGGAATTTGTGGGTCTTTACACTCTCCCTACCTCAGAGCTTTACGACCGCATAAGCTATAACTCAAAACTAGAAAAACAAGTGGGGGTAATGAGGAACACATATGAGCCTCCCTTTCCCATGTGATCTCATGGAAATTCTCGTGCTGCCAGCGAACGCGTACTAGAGGTATCAACCACCCATGAAATACCGGCTCATGTCAATACTCAATCTCTACTGAAAACTCAGTAAAAGTAACCTCATCATCGATGTCCAACTATCCATGGTCGATGATTTGAGAATGGTCGTTTATGTATCTCCTCAGTTGGGATATGTGGAAGATTTCGTGGACCCAGTGCAACTAAGGTGGAAAATATAAGCAGTATGACACCTCACCAACTCGACTGAGGACCTAAAAAGGTCTGATGAACCTCATAAATTTCTTGTCGCCTTGGCCAAATCTCTGCAATCCTCATCGGGGTGAGACCCGTAGAAGGATATGGTCGCCATCCTCGAACACTAGAAGTCTCCATCTCTTGTCGGCCTACGACTTATTCCTACTCTGTGCAGTCATCATCCTCCCTTGGATGATCTACATCGTCTCTATGTTAGCCCGAACCACCTCTGGTCCTACGAGTGCTGACTCCTCTAGGTTAGTCCAGCATGAAGGTGATCTTCAGAGTCGCCCCATACAATGCCTCAAAAGGTGTCATCCAAATGGTGGTGTGATAGCTGTTGTTCTATACACACTCCACTAATGGAATATGATCCTTCAATATGCGACTGATGTCGAGGATGCAATCACACAGCATTCCCTCAGGGGTCTGAATGGTACACTCAGTCTAGTCATCAGTCTAAGGATGGAAGGCGGTGCTCAAATGAATCTAAATCCCGAAAGCCTCTTGAAACCCCTTCTATAGTCGAGATGTAAAACATGCATCATGATCGGAGACATTCGTCAAGGGTACTAGATGTAACCTCACAATCTCCTACACATAGAGGTTTCCCAAGATCTCTATTAAATCCTTCTCTCTGATCAATAGGAAGTGGGCCAACATGGTGAGCCGGTCAATGATCACCCAAATCGAGTCATTACCCTTGGATTTACATGGATGTTCTATTACGATGTCCATGGATATCCCATACCACTTTCAATCTGAGTCCTCTAAAGGATGAACCAAGACTGCTGGTTTCTAATGCTCTGCCTTCACTTGTCAACAAGTGAAGCATCTGGAGACAAACCCTTCTACTTATTTCTTCATTCCTGGACACCACTACTATCGTCAGAGATCCTGGTACAACTTCGCCACTCCTAGATGCACCGCTAGAGAGGATGTGTGAAACTCCCTCATCACTTCCACTTGAAGCAACACTGGTACCATGGTACGTCCTCTGAAGAGGATGACGTGCTCCACACCTTTAAAAAATCCATCAAATTCATGTCCTATGGATATCTGAAAACGTTGTGTTTTGTAGTCAGTGTCCCCAAGCTATGCCTCCTTGACTCCCTAAATAAGTTGGGGAGTGACTGTAAGGGGATGAAGAAAAGGTGATCCATCACGTTCCACAAAGGATATATGGAAAGTGACATAATTCTATGTCGCCTCACATAACAGTTGTTTACCAGATCTCTTGCTGAGTACATCTGCTACAACATTTATCATCCAAGGTTTATAGACTAACTAGAAGTCATTGTTCTATATGAACAAAACCCACATCATTGTCTCAGATTAATTTCCATTTAATATAAGGTATACCTGAGACTCTTGTGATCAGATTATATTTTAAAACACTCACCCATCATGTAATTTTTCACATCTTCAAAGTGAAGACCACTGCTGCTAACTCAAGGTCATGGGAAGTGTAGTTCTGATCATCTTGCCTCAGCTGTCGAGAACCATATGTGATCACTTCTCGCTCATGCATTACGACACATCCGAGTCCAGTCCCTGATTAATCTCAGTAGACTACATACCCTACTCACTTCTGTGGAAGCCTTGAGATAGGGGGAACTAGTCAACCTTTTCCTATGCTCCATAAAATTTAGATGGAATCACTATATCCACATGAAGGGTTTCCCCTTATTCATCAACATTGATAAAGGTGCGGCAACTCTGGAGAAATCTCACACAAATCTGTGGTATTATCTTGCCAAACCCAGGAAACTCCACAACTTTGTAACACTCCTGGGTGGCTCACATGAAAGTACCACCTCAATCATTATTGGATCTTCTGCAACTCTGGCCTCTGATATGACATGTCCCAGAAAGTGAACCTCTTGGATCTAGAACTTGCACTTCAGGACCTTACCATAAATATGGTGCTCTTGGAGTGTGTTTAGTAATACCTGCAAATGGTATTCATGCTCCTCCTCTGTAGTCACGTATATTAGAATGTCATCAAATGAATACTACTACAAAGCGATCATTGCATGGCTGAAAGATCATGTTCATGAGTCCCATGAACACTACAAGAGAATTGTTTACACTGAATGGAATAACCAAGAACTCATTGTGGATGTAATGACATCGGAAATCCGTCTTCTGTACATCATTGTCTTGTACTCTGAGCTGGTGATAACCCAATTTGTGGTCTATCATAGAGAACCACAGTTCTCCCTTCATCTGATCAAAGAGAACGTCAATCCTCGAGAGTGGGTACTTGTACTTCACTATCACATGGTTCAAGCACTGATAATCAACCCATGTCCTCAAACTACTATTTGCCTTATAAGAGAATAGAATCAGGGAATCCCAAGGGAAAAAACTGGACCAGATGAACCCATTCCCATCAAAGTCCTCTAACAGTACCTGCATAACACGAAGCTCCGTGAGAGCCATCTGATACACCGATGTATCTATAGGTGTCATCCCAGGGTATAATTCAATGTAAAATTTCACCACTCTATGTGGAGATAAGCACATAACATCATTAGGGAAGACATCCGTGTACTGGTCCTCCACTACATGATAGCTCGGACTCTCTACAACAACTTCTCTGAGGGTATGTCCAGCCAAATGATGAGTTATCGGCTACACCCTTTTCTGGGTAAGTCCATCGCGTGCTGTAGTGGCTCCCTTCTCACTGGTGAAGGTAAAATTGGTCCCAAACGTATGGAAACACCACAGTTTGTGCCTAATATAGTTCATATGAGCATAGACTATAGATAACCAATCCATACCCAAGATGACATCGTAAGGACTCAATGCCCCTACTAGGAGATCTCAACCGAAGCTCTCGCCTCCTAGAGAAATCTCACAATAACAACACCAGTGCGTAATCATTGAATTTGATCTCATAGGAGTCTATAGCCGTAAGGATCGATCCAATGGCTCTGTCGAAATCTCTGAGCTCCAAACGAGTGCAGTGAAAATAAAAGAATGATTGGAACCTATGTCTTTAAGTACTGAAGCTATGGTGGAATAAACACAGATCATACCTCGTATCATCTATAGAGCATCGTGATCATAGGCCTCAGCTGCCTAGAGCTAGTCTCTCCTCTGTCCACCTACTCCCTGCGGTTCTAGTGGACCATATGGTGGTGGCAGCGGTAACATCTCGAATCATTGCCCATTGCCAGCTGCATGGCTACCTCCTCTGCCACATCCGTCATCTCCCTACGGACCTCCTTGGTCAAATCTCTACCTCTAATTGGGTGGTCCATTGACCGTCTGTTGATCATCCGTATGGTGGTTTGGACAATCATGAGCTATGTGACCTTGCCCGCCACATGCATAACACTGCTCACTACTGGAATGACTAGCTTTGTCTCGCATGCCTCACACGACTGACCCTGAATCTGACGGTTGTCCTCCTGTAGGTCTGGTCCTCTTGGACCTCTGTGGCATATGTATGCTTCCTGCTACAGAAGACTCCATTATAGGATGACTTGTGGTGGATCTTGTTGAGGGTGAATTCTTAGCAAGGAAACCCTCCACTATGAGAGCTCCCTCTAACACCCCCACCTGCGTCGGGAGGCTGAGTTAGATCATAGAAGCCCTGATCTCCAACCTTGGTCCCTGATCAAAGGTCCAGGCCTTGAAGAATGGGTCCAACACCGTATCAGTGGAGTAGTGTGAGAGGTCAGTGAATCTCACGGAGTACTGTACCACAGTTATGCTTCCATGTTGTAGATGAAGTAGCTTCTATATGCGCACTGTGTGAAGTATCACTAGGACAAACTCTGCCTGAAAGAGGCTCTCAAAGTCTGCCCAGAGAAGAATCACATTTTCATTAACATGGAGCATAAAGATCAACCATATGCCTGCTGGTGCCTATAGAAAGGTGGTGGCAAAGGTCACCATGAGATCATCTCGTGTTCCTACCAGTTAGAAAAATCTCACCACGGCTTCCATCCAATCACTAGCTACATGTGGGACCATATCTCCCCTGAACATGGGTGGCCTCTAGTGCTGGAACTCATACAACACACTCAAGCAACGTGCACCCTCTACTGCTGGGGATGGTGGAATCATTGGCCCAAATAGTAATGGTACCGTTGCTGCCTCCACTGCTGCCTCTATTGGAAGAGGTCCCTCCACCGAAGCATCTTTGCTCAATGGGATATCTGTGCATACAACTCTTGGAACCCTAGCTATTTGTCTTCCTGGAGGAATCCTGAAATGAAACAGGTACTCCACAACAATAAGATATACCTGGTGAGCTGACTCAATAGATCACAAACACAAATCATCAAAACACACACACAATAAGTGTTTTCTTTCACTGAGTCAGAAATCAGAAGATAGGGTATGTGTTTATGGATATGTTAACCTCGTACCAACACTAGACTCCTTAAATTGATAACCAAACACACTCAATATAAAACTATTTTCATTAAAATGAATATTCAAAGTCTTATGTTCTATGGTAGAACCGACTCCGCCGATTCCAATTTGTCATGAACTATCCCTCGGGGTTCATGCCATTACTACCTCAATACTGCCATCTATAGGGTAGGGGCTAGCGACTAGCATAGAAGGAGTATTCCCTAAAAATGGCAAGGCATTCCCATTATAACCTATAAGCACATGCAACCAAGAACACAACAAGATATGAACTCAATTAAATAGAATAGTTATCAGAGTGAGTACATCAAGTAAAAATGGGCCAGATTACAAGCCCAACTAGAATGTACATGGAAAACTGGAAGGTACAAGACAAATGATAGATGAAAAGAAGCTCCTAGATCATATACCAAAAATCATACCTAATGGGTAGGTAATGCTCAAGAACGACCGTCTCTGTAGTTCGCCTCATCTAACGTCCACCTCTGAGCTACCTCCAGTCCTGCTTCTCTCATCCTTATTCTGTGTTGTCCTTCATCTGCGCCAAACACAATGATGTGTGGGCATAGACCGTGAGGGTGTGAGTATAACAATACTCAGTAGGGACCCTGAGACCTTCAAGGTCTCACAAATTCCACAAAGGATGAACTACAACAAAAGGAAACAACTGATAAACCTACTTAGATATATTCCCAAAAATATACCTTAGTTATCAAGAAAATAGATCTCATTATTGAGGAAAACACAGTGTCTAACTCCAAATCCCCAACCTCAACTGTTCCACAATGGAAGAAAAACCATGAAGGCAAGTACCAAATAGGTATGCCACACAGAAGAATACCACCAAGGTATTTCCATGAAGAAAAGTATCACATAGGTAGAGACTCAGATCAAAACAGGTACAACATAAGTACAGTAGTATAGATGATCAGATGTAACTACTGAATCATCTTACTCTATTATGTGTCAGACCCACATAGGATTGCTCGGTGTTGACCCACACACGATCGCTCGGTGCTAACCCACACTTGCTCGCTAGGTGCTGACCCACACTGGATCAGTCAGTGCTAACCCACACATGATCACTCAATGCAGACCCACATAGGATGGCTAGGTGTTGACCGACATAGGATCACATGGTGATGACCCAGACAGGATTTCACTTCATTCTTCACGTCACAACCAGCTTGTGGGATCCCGCAATACGCTCGCTTGTCTCTAGGAGGATCTGCACCACAATCCACTGATTGATATGACAACGTCCACAAAGTCTCACAAAGAAGTATTTCAACGGATCTTCACATCATAGGGGTCTCAATGCAATAGATGACTTGTCAATCGGAAACCCAGTCTGTAATTTATTAGCCTTGTAGTCCCGAGGGCCCGATTGGATTTGTTTTCGATCCAATCTGAATGTATTACTATTTAATCAAAATCTCTAGAGTGGTATATTTAAAGGGATTGTCTCTATGCCTGGTTTCCAACACTACAGAAGGTTTGTCAAATAGATGTATTCTTCAAAAGATATGGCAAAAAGTGTGTAAATTGGTGGTATGGGGTTAGGGTCAGGTCCAACAAAGTCGGAGCAGCCCTTCCCGGCACGTACTTGGTGGCTGGGTTCGTGGTATGGCCCGACCAACATATGGCGGTCCGGCCTGGCAGTGTAGAGGCTGCAGGGCATTGATGGTGGTGAAACTGTGGCATGGCGCTGCAGGGTCACGGGGTGGTGGAGGCCATGAACAGTGTGGTGGGGCTAAGGGAGGCGTGATGGTGTCGTGGGGTGGCGGAGGCCGCAGACAGTGCAGTGGGGTCGCGGGCAGCTCGACGGGGCCACTAATAGAGGATTTTGCAGAGGCTGTGAGGCAGTGCAAAGCCACGGGGCAATACCATTGTCTTTGTCGTGACCGAAGATGGTGTCAGCTGCTGTTTTTGTGTTCCACCATTGCCAAATGCCGGCACTAGTCTCCATCATCGTCGCAAAGAACACAAAAATGAAAAATGGTGGAGGGATAGGGTCCTTTTTTTAGCGTGCACCCTCCAAGTTAGAGCAGTATCATATGGATCAACAAAAATATGAATCAATAATCGTCGAACTCTAAAATTTTTACGAATCGTGGATCACCTCATTTAGGTTGATCCACTTTAACCATGCTTTCCATGAAGGAGGAATTTCATGAATTCAATAACAACCCCTACATCAAAGGTTCGTTGAGTGGGTCTGCGAGGAAGGATGTGAAGTCGATGGGGGTAGATGGACATCAGTGACATCGTTCTTTCCTCTATCATCAGTTCTTTGGTCGTTGGATATATTCCTCATTATGGTTCTTCGTTGGAGAGAATTCTCCCAATACTTCTTCTCTCCCCAATTCCAACAAAATGATAGGAATCCCACAAAATGTTTCAAATTATCTATTATGTTTGTTGGCATAATTTCCAAATAGATTAATTAATTAATTGATCGGTAGGCTCAATTAATTAAAGTGGAGAGTTGGAATAATTAAGTGGGGGTGCTCAAGAGGTTTCTCCCCATTAAGAGAGTGTTGAAAGGGGTTCAAGGGGTTTTAAGTCTCGAGTGGTCCCCACTATCATAACCCACAAAGGATGATAGGCTCTGGTGGCCCCCACCACCATATCCTATGTTCAGAGGTTTTAGTATAGGCGTTCGCCACCATTAAAACATACACATGGATGGTTTCAACAAAATAAAATAAAAAAGTTACACATTTTTATTTTATTTTATTCTTTCCCTAATAACACAAAACCTATCTTTCACTCTCAACCCACTGCGGTCGAGGTGAAGGTCACTTTAAGTGAATACCGGCACTGCGAGATCAACGATGCCCTCAGATTAAAATTCTGATCACCGGTTTAAAAGTTAAAAAACCCCGCTCATAGGTTTACAGAATGTAACCGAAAAAAATTTCAGAAATTCATTCAGGGCACTCCAGGACTCAGAATCATACACCGTCAATTTTCGCGGACTCGTAAAATTACCAATTAATTAAAAAAATTACACATAATTTCCACGTCTTTACAATTATTCTTCATTTAGACTCAGTGTTTATTATTAAATATTATATATAATATATTGTTATTTTAAAATATCTGAGTTTTACATTCAATTCACATTAAAAAAAATTCATCCTTATAATTTTACGTCCTGCTTAGTAATCAAGGGTTATAAATTTAATTTCATTCTATAAATCTCACATCATAAAAAATGTTTAGAAAACAACATCTTATAAGTTGGAAAGGGAAATTCGGACTTTATCTTGAATAAATCATAACTAGAGTTCCATGTAAGAGATAAAATTTATGGGATGTTTAAATATGGACATAGAAGAAAGCAATAAATAATTCTATACAGTGAAAGATAAAATTGATGACATGAAATTTAATGCTCAAGAATATGTCCACAATCACAAAAAAAATCTATGATTATTTAAATAGCCATTGATTCATAAGATATGAAGGTAATTGTATAACATATTGGTTCTATGAT
Source organism: Viscum album (assembly GCA_963277665.1). Classification (NCBI taxonomy): domain Eukaryota; kingdom Viridiplantae; phylum Streptophyta; class Magnoliopsida; order Santalales; family Viscaceae; genus Viscum; species Viscum album. The sequence continues at coordinate 541,705,131 of OY728165.1, forward strand.
AAGTTTCCAATAGATGGAGGATTATTTTACTATTTATAAATCAAGATTATAAGATAATATATTAACATAATATCATTTTATTTCATAAATAAGAATTTCATTTTATAGTTGTGCATTAATAACATTCCACTTCACCTCTTAATTTTTAGAATTGATATCAAACATAATTTATTATGCCTGAAGTATAAAAAAAATATTCAATTGGTCCTATGATCCATTTAATTGTAATAATACCTTCCTCCTATCAATATAAAGACAAAAATGGATTTCACAAGGAATGATAATTCCAAAAATTAAAATAAATATATTAATCTATAAAATTAAAATCTAAAACCACGGGTTTAACATAGATCATCCCTTAAATAAATAACCATATGTCCCAAATGAACATAATAACATCGATATAAAATAAGTTTTTCACCTCAATGTTATCGAATACACTACCTATTACATCCAAAAAAGAATAAAATCTTTCTTCTAAGAAATTCCATTGCATTAATCATAATGTTCATATATATCATAAAACAATAAATTTTTAAAAAAATATATCATTATGGACATAAAAATACTAAAAAAATATTTTATCTTATAATATGATTCCAAAAATTTATATAATATTTATCCACGAAATTTATAATGATGAAAAAAATCCTACTAAAGAAGACATTGAATAGGCCATTGGTAGCGATGCACCCTTTTCACCCTACAATTGTGTTTTTAATTCAAATTTCCAAATTGGATATGATGAGTTGTTTCCCAATGTGATATTTTATTTTTTATAATCATTTATTAAAATAGTTCCTATAATTTTTACTAAAACGTGATCACCATCCTCAAAATCATGAAATTGAATTGTAACAAAAATGGTTTTCAATACTTCTTACCCTTCCGTGAAAATAAATTTATCTTAATAAATTAGTATTTCCTTAAAATCAACATTATAATTATTTATAAAGGATACCAATTCCATTAGACTTATATCCACATATTATAGCTGTATTATTCATCAAATAATTACTCATAGTAAAACGCATCCTAAAAATAAGGGTTATATTACTATAAATTACTCACAAGATGATCTTAATCCTCATATAATTCCATAACATAAACCCTAATAATAGGTATCTATTACTTAATAATCATACATAACCATAGTCTAAAAATCCTAAGACAAACTATATTTAAAAAAAATTATCAATGAGTATCATCTATTAACGTCTTTAATGATGGTTCTAAACGAGTCTATGAATTTTGAAAATATATCCCTCAGGAGTGAAAATTATAGTTTGGAATGTCCAAGATTCATCCACAAATAGACAATCATGTCTAGATCAATACTTCATTTTCAAGGTTTTTACCCATAGGTAAAACTATACTAAGTCCGCATCCACTTTAATATCTAGAATGATATATATTTTTGTGGATCCCACTCGCTAAATACAAAAACATTTTCATGGATATTTTTCTATACATAATATTATCCCTATAATTATTAATGGGGTTCTCACTATGGTATTGATATCCTAATTATAAAATATTACTAATAATTTTCTTAGATAACATCTATTGATACCTATTCCTTTTAAACATAGTATCACATGATTTTTAATGATTAATATCCATTAATAAAAATCCACGATCAAAATGTCCTATTGTATTTGGATGACTATGGTAATAATAGATTAATTGGGTCTATAACAATATTTCATTGTTTTATTTTCTAAAATGTGCTCCTAAATAATTTTCAATTCCTAGAACGCAATTGAAAAATTGGGTAAATACATATAAATGTAGGTTATAAAATATTCCTAGAAGGGGAATACCCATAAAAAAGATACAGAACATATGAGTAAAAGGTATATGATGACATCTTGAAAGAGAAGTCACATGAGTAATCACATTGGATAAAACATAAAGTACACGACTTCATAAGATCATAGCACATATGAAATGTGCTCAAAACACAAAACATTACAAATACATAGTTCAATGATAACCACTGAGATAATATCAATTGTTGGACAAAGTATTGTAATATATTATGTTCACCCCTGATCTCATTTATGATGAATCATTAGACCAAATAATTACCAAATGCAGTGTATGTATTTCTAAATAAATTACCACTCATCATATTCATTTCACATATATTCATATTTTTACCACATATGGATATCAATCAGAAACAAAAACCTATGAATTACTTGTTGATAATAGTAGACTCCATAATAAGGCCTCTTATCATAATCAATAGAAATTTCATTACTAACTAATATCTTTATTGATTTTTTTTGTATTACCCCATAAAATGGTGTTAGATAGAGAAGAAATATAAATAATATATATATATATAATTTATGATTGTTTAATATCATTAATGGGTTTTTTCTTGATGAAAATATATACATTTAAAATTATTAATACCAAATACAAAAATAATAGAAATTCATCATTGAAAATCAATTTCTATAAATAAAAATTTATATTATATTGTAGAAATTCCATTATTAGAAAAAAAACATGGAATAATATTTTGGAATCAAAAAATAAAATAATTTTCCAAATGAATTCTAAGTCTATACTTGCACAATACATTAAAACCAATATTTCTTTCAATTTTCTGAATAAAAAGTAAAAAGGTAACTCATCTAGAAAAAGATAGTAATATTGTATTTAAACAATTTTTAATAAAAAATGTTTCAAAATTCCTTAATAATCTATTTAAGGATGTAGAAAAAATTTTATTAAATAATTTTTTTGAATATATTGATTAAGAAGGAAATTTAATTTTGACCAAAGTGAGAAATAAACACGTTTTTTCTTAAAAAAATTTCTGAATAATTTTATGTACCTAAGAGTTGAAAACAAAAATATTACATAAAAATTTCACGAATAATAATAGGAGAATAAAATGGAATGTTTTTATTGTAAAATGGTTAATTAATTTTATTCAATGGAAATTCAAACATAAATAACCCTGAATAAAATTTTATTGTAAAATACTCCATTTCTGCTTGGTAACTCTTGAAATATAATACTCATTAATGATGAAAGGAAATACTAACATAAAATACCAAAAATTATGAATTATATGTGATAAAATATGTAATTGGGATGCATATACACCATTTAAAATAACTTATGTCTATAAAAGAGCATATCTCTAAAATAAAGATGTTTTGAGAAGAAACCCCTACCTCAAGTCCAACCTTTGGAATTTATGTATATTATCATCAATATAATAATGTTATATCAATTATTATTTTTCATACTGACCTTATCAACTTTTAATAACTTATGTTAAATTAATATATTTTAATGATCTGTTTAATTACATAATCAGTTACGTCCATGATAAGTCCCTTATGGCCTCTCACATCATAATTTGAAAACAGGATCATTATGGTGACCATGGTACAAAGTTACACTTTTACAACACCTCATTAATAATATTAATGAAATGAAATTATATTTATACTTAAATAATATTTTAAAAAAATCATGAACAATGGTTATTAAAAATGAACTATGTTGTAATCATGGAGTTGATAGATCCTAAAGTCACATGTGTAACATTTCAATTTTTTATCGATCAAAACAGAAGAAAATTAATTTTTATATTAACATTACATAATAATAATAATATCATAAATATCATATTATTTATTTAAATAAAATAATATATATCATCCATCTTATTAGGTAATAAAAAACAAACCATGTCGCTTCAAGAGGGTGTATCCCAACGTACACCTGAAAGATCATAGAATTTTTCAATGAATTGTAAACAGAGGAGGTATATTATATGTAAAATTTATTTTTTAGAAATTTATTGAAAATAATATTTAAAAATTAAATCCTTTTTTAGGAACAAATGTGAGTGGCAGTGATGTAAATTGAATTACATCTATTCGTAGGTGGTATTTTGACACACACATGAATAATGGTTTCATTTTTAATTTTAAGAATACAGATACAAAATAAAATTATTATAATACATAATAAAATATATATATATATGTTGTTGATATAGAATGTATTATTTTGTTATTGTTAAAAAAATTGATCGTGGAAAAATAATAAGTAAAACAATATGGATCTCATTAAATACAATTAATTTCACTTAGAAGAACCTATACAAGATCTCTTATTAATGACCAAAATATTGGAATTTTGGTATTATCAAATGAACTAGAAAGTGGGGAAAGGATATTTTAGAGAATTTTTTTAATTTTTTGGTTGAGAAAAATGTCCATAGATATGTAACGTTTCAAGGAGAGTGATTTACTGTTAATAATTGAGGTGAGGCATTTTTTTATAAACACAAAATTATTTACAAATTTAGAATTCACACTTAAAGGGAAGTAATAAAAAAATTGAAAAATACAACATTGTAAGAGATATAATTCCAATATACATGATTGAAATTCAAAAATAATATGTTTTTCTGTAACTATTTTGTTTAACACCAAGGAATTCTTTATTAACATCAACTGTGATAACCAATTGTAACATTTTTTCAAATTCATTATTACCCAAAATATTATTGACCATATTATATAATATTTAAAATAATGATTATAAATATGATATAAATTCAATCACATTTAATTTAAATTAGAGGATTAATTTAATTTAAAATAAAATAAGCCTGTCGGAAAAATTAGATTTCCCAAAAAATGTATTTTACATTGAAAAGATGATGTTATATTAAATGATTGATCAAAAAGAAAAATTATTTGAATTTAAATTCAAAAAATTATTGATATAATGTATAAATTTATTTTAAATAATTCCTATATAGGGGTTATTTTAAATAATTAAAATGGTGAGTAATAATAAAAATTAAAAAAGTTTTTAGTGAAATTAATAAAATACACTAATACTAAAATGTATAATAAAGATAATTTGATTGTGATTAATGAAATAAATATAAAAAAATAATTTATATTTTAAATTGAAATCAAATTAAAATAATAATTTAAATATATAATTAAAAAATTGCATAAATGGATTTCATTTTTAAAAAAATCAATATTATTCACTATTTAATGAAATATAATTTTTAAAAAAAATTCTAAAAACATCACACATTGTTAATATTATTATTTTGTCTATAAAAATAAAATTAAATTTATAAAAAATAATTTTTAAATATCAAACATTTTTAAATAATAATATCTCAAAAATATAAATATAAATCATTTTTTTAAATAAGTTTTTTTATTAAAAAAAATTATTTATTATTTATTAAGAATGTATACATAAATACATATTGAGTAGAACCATTATATATTTTTAATATTTCATTATTGTTCTGTTGAACTCTGTTACAAATGATATCTAGAAAGAGAAAGAATGATTCCACTAAAATAATTTCATGATTTACCTTATGAGGCATACCTCCTCCAGTCACATTTCTCCCCCAATTTCCAGAACCCCTGTCCCCTAATTTGTAGAACCCTCGTGCGCGCGCCCCAGGTTAACTCCATCAAATCTTGTGAGACTCCCCCACAAGGTTTGATGGGATAATTCCAAATCATCATGTCTTATTGATCATTTTCCACTTAACTTACATATTTATCCATTCTTGTTGAAGGTGGATACCCTAAAATCAATGATTTAATTGTATACTTGGTTTGTTTTATTAGATATTAGGTTTATGAGGCATTCACATTGCTATTATGGGTGGTTTTAATCAAAATTTATGATTTTGGAACCATTTATGATGTTGTTGTCTCTATTTAATCTCATTTCCCCTAACTTAACATTAAATTATATATCACATTTGGTTTCTGTTTTTTTAATTTCTAGTTATGTTATTTTTGGTCGATAATTGTCTCATGTTAATTGTTTTATATGGTTTGGCGTGTAAATTGGGCATTTAATTTGACTTTTCCAAATGGGGGTGCCTTGAGAATACCCCAAATTTTTGTAAAAATTGATCAAAGGGATTTTATTTTTTAAAATGGATTTTGAAAGATATTTTAGAGATGATTTAATCTTGAGGAAAGTGTTTCATTAAATTGGGAATTTTTTTAATAAGTCTTGTGTAATGTATTTTGTTATAGTACACTTGTTATGTGACTATGTTTGGTATTTAGTAACACATGAGATAACTGGTGTGTGAGAATGTGTTGTGAAAGAGATTCCATGGTCGGGTCTAACCCATGACATGAATCTCAATGAGGAGAAATATAAATGGATTGACAAAAAAGATATGATTCTGGTTGGTAGCTTCAATAAGGGGGTGATCAAACTAGAGGAGTATATCCAGGTATGGAACAGGATGACTTCTGCACTTGAAGATATGTTAAGGGAGGAACCACACTATCAGGTATCCTTCTTATCATGGAATATTTTTAGGTATATGGGCTCTGGAAGAATCAAATTATTTGTCAATGATTCTGTAATTTCCGTTGATGTGTGTGGAAAAGTATGAGGGCCAGATTGGATCCGATGGGCTGGAGCACACCTCTTTCCACTTTTCAGGACATTTGGGACATTGTTGAATTTGAGGGATGGATTTTCCTTCGGGAGGGACCATGCTTGCATGGGATCGCCGAGTGGTCCTGCATTGGGGTTGGCAGTGTTATCTTTGATTGGTCGGGTCTGTTTATGGTCTTCTTCTTGGGTATTTTTTTTTGTATGCTGAACCATTCGGTATCTTACATTTCCCACAAAAGTGTTTATATTAATAAAAAATTAATTTTCAGTTAGTCAGATATATAACTATTGGTGTTAATTCATATAGAGATCATGGGAGATATTATATGTTTATTGGTGAAAACTGGGAGTTGTAGAGGTGGATCATGATTAAGACATATAATTTCTACTAAACATGTGGATAAGCCATGCATAGTAGTGTATTATTAAAATGTTTTATGTTTTTAGTCCTTTTTTATTTTGAGTTTTTTTGATGCTGATGTTTCTTATTGATACCTATGATGGGAGTTTATTTTAGTCTCTAAATCTGTTGAGACTCCCCCACCATGAACAATGTATGTAACCTCATCCCTTATTTAATAATTCTGTTTACACAGCCTATGCAACCTTTACCCTCATTTAATCAGTGAACTGAAGTCATTAATAGAAGCCTTCATTCTAACTAGCATGTAAGAAAATGAACGAGGTAAACCCATCCTCATATTATTTCTTAACGTAGATAGTGTCCAACATATGGAATAGGAATATGGTTCTCATTGTATGTTGTATATTATGTGTCCATCTTGAACAATACTCAATTTTATGAGTGTGGGGTGATTTTAACTAGCCATGCTGGCATGTGTAGACATCCATAAAAATGTTAGATAAGTAACAAGTTTAATTCAGTAATGTTGTTATCATTGACATACTTTATTATTAATCCCAAATTTAAAAATAATGATTTTTTCCTATACATAATGAAATTAAAGATTTTTACAAGCCATGAACAACCTATTTGTGTAGAAGCCTAAAATTTATTCACCAATGGGGTGCGCTTGACTTGGGTATGTAATTGGGTAATGAAAGGCATGGCCATAGGGGTGCCAATAATGAGTTATTGAAAATGAGTGAATGATTTGGGATGCCTATAACACATAATTGGACCTATGGAATGTGCCTCTTATAGACCTAATGAAAATTAATATAAATAAATTTTAATTTAATTTATGAGTACTTGTTCTTTACATTATTTTTATAGTTCACTACATCGACTAAAAACTTCTTCCTATATCATTTACTTAAATGTATTTTCTATTAAAGATCAATCCTTTTGAATTGTTTATAACAAAATGACTTATATTAATTTTTTTACAGAATGGACAGAAGTTGGATGTATGAAACTGATCGCATCTCAAGCAATTTTTAAAACAATTTGATGATCTTTATGGAGTTTGCATTTCACAAAGCTTCAGATAGTCATCACATACACTTCCCTTGTTCCAATTATGTTTGTAGACCATGGTTAAGCCATAAATAAGTCAGATACCACATAAACAAATTTTTTTTCAAGAAAACTACATTGTGTGGTATCACAATGGGGAGAAAATTAAATCTCAAATTGGTGATGATCGAAATGAATGGACTGGAATGGAGAATTTGTTAGATGATCGATTTCTGTTTATTTGTCATCATGAAAAAAGAAAGGATTTTGACTTTAGAAGACTTTGATATGAGGACAGCTGATGCGTCTAGTGAAAATAATGATATTGATAGGGTGTAAAAATTGAATAATGGTGCCACGAATCCAGTATATCGAAAATGCGATTAAATGAAAAAGCTGGAATTTTTAATCTGAATGTTTCATGGGAAAACTATGTATGGGAGTTCTAATACAGAAATCGATTACATTATTACCCTCTTGAAGGATTTACATCCACATGATGTAGATATTCCCTAAAACCACTATATGGCGTGGAAGTCAGTTGAGGAACATGGATTTTCCAGAAAGAAAATTCATGCTTGCCCAAAAGATTGCAATTTATTCTAGGAGGAAAACACTGAACAAAATGATTGTGTAAAATGTAACACATACCGCTAGAAGTCAAAATCTGATGGAACATCATCCCACATTCCACAGAAAGTAATTTCGAACATTCCATTGATCCCCAGACTCCAAAATCTTTTTATCTCTAATGACATATCAATAAAAATTTAATGGTAGGATACCAAGAGAAAGAAGACTAACGATGAGTTGGTTCATATGGTAGATGGATTTGAATGGTAGAGATTAGATTCTTAACATCCTGATTTTTTAGCTGACATGCGTAATGTGTTGGTGGGCCTTTCATGAGACGGTTTTTATCCGTTTGGTCATATTCTTACTCCACACAACACATGGCTAGTTTTTATACACATTTATAATCTTCCCCCATTGTTGTGTATGAAAAAACCATTCACATTCATGAGTATACTCATATCTGGTCCTTCTGATCCCAGCATTGATATTGATGTACACATGAAACCTTTAATAAAAGAGTTGAGACTTCTTTGGGATGTGGGTATGTGCACATACAATGCATGTTCAAAAGATATATTTCAGATGTGTGTTTCACTTATGTGGACGATCAATGATATTACGGCTTAAGTAATGATGTTTGGATGGGTAACGAAGGGAAAACTGTAATGAACAGTTTTTATGATGAATATACGATCCAGAAGACTAAAACATCATTTTAGTTTCAGTTTTATGGGACATCGACAATTTTTTCCAAATGATCATCCATATAGAATGAATATTAGATGATTTGATAATACCATAGAAACTGATGATTCACCTCAGGTCATGTCTAGAACTGATGTGCTTAATGAAATGAATGATTTCATTTTTTCATTCGGGAAGTGTCCAATGAAATCTGGAAGTAGAAAGAATGTTTCCACTGAAACCTGTTACAATTGTAGGAAGAGGAGTATATTTTTTGATTTGCCTTATTGGTCAACCAATTTGTTACATCATTTCTTAGATGTAATGCGTATTGAAAAAAATATATGCAAAATGTTGATTTTGGTTCTTCTAAATGACAAGCGAAATAAAAAAGATGATTTACGATCTCGGAAAGACTTTTTAGATTGGGGCATCAGAACCGAATTGCATCTTGTACGTATCAGTGAAAATAAATGGAAACTTCTATGTGCTTCTTATGTGATGACACCTACAGAAAAAAACAATTTCTGTAAGTATTAGAGACTATTCAAGTTCTTGATGGCTAGTAAAGCAACATATCTAAATGGGTCAACAGAAGAGAGTTGAAGCTAAAATATTTGATGACTCATGATTATCGCGTTCTATTGCATGAGTTGCTGCCAATAGAAATTCGTCATATTTTCTCCAATAATATAAGGGTGACTGTTACTCAGTTGTTCAATTTGTTTAGAGATCATTGTGCTAAGAAGTTGTCCAAGTCTTTCTTTCAATAAATGTTTACAGATGCCCCATTAATTTTGTGTGACTTGGAAGAAATATTTCCTCCATCATTTTTAACATGCATGTTGCATCTGACTGAGCATATTCCCACTGAAATACTTCCCGGATGACCTATTTCTTTTCTTTGGATGTATCCAACTGAAATAAATATGTACACATTAAAATCTTATGTCCGAAAAAGGAATCATCCTGACGGTTCTATCGTGAACGGTTACTTGGATTAAGAATGTATGGATTTAAGCTTAATGTATTTTTCTGATCTTACTACTAGAAAGAACAAACCAATGAGAAATGAATAATAACAGTATGAGAAATTTGAACTCATTTTTCCATCACTTCCTCAAATAGGAGGAATTCATGGATCATATACATTGAAAAAATTAAGCCATGAAAAGTGGGAGGTGGAAAATCGAACAGTTTTGTGAAACTGTGATTTGTTTGATAAGTATATCAGGTAACTAAATTGAATATGAATATCATACATATATATCTGTTAAACTATTCATATTTTTCTATCTACATGGTTAATAAAATAATGAGAAATATTAAGCATCGTTCTTTATCTTTGAGAAGGAGAGGGAATTTTCATAGCAAAGTGTTTTGTGCTTGGATAAAATTGAAGTTAAAAATATTACTATTTAAAATAATTATATAAATATTTAATTAAGTTTAATAGTCATTTATATTGTAGGAATTGAGTTTGTCTGCTGACTCTGTCTTTGAGGAAATAAGAGCTTTGGATTTTGGTCTTAGTACCGTGTTCCATAACTGTAAATCAATTGTTATCAATGGGTACAAATTTATTGTCACTGAATGAGCAAATAACATGAGAACACAACATGATGGTGTTCTGGTTACTATCACAACAGATTGTAATTCCAGTGCATCATATAGAAGACTGCGACTTGAAAATGTGGTTATTATGGAGTCATTGAGAAAATAATAATATTGGATTATTACTCGCATGGACGAGTCATAATGATGAAATGCCATTGGATTGATTCGATGATGATACAAGGCATATTTATTGTTGATTATGGATTTCGAGTAATTAATATGACTCGCACCCTTGCCACCGAAGAACCCTATGTGTTGGCCTCAATGGTTAAGGATGTTTTTTATGTCAAAGACTAACATTGACCTGAATTTTTTGTCACAGTAGAAGTAATTCCAAGACATATTTTTGATGATGGTGATGATGGAATTGACACTCTCTCTAGTGCCATTGGAACCAATCCATTTATTTCATTTGATTACTCCAATGGTGTAATTGTCAGAGTTGATTGTGAACCTGAAGTTGTGTTTGAAAATATGTTGAATCATTCATCCATGTTCTCAACTATTTTGGTTTACTTCGAGTTGTGTTATTAAGGTTGGTATTATTCAAATTGATTTAGTATTGATCACAAATACATTTTAGCTGACTTGACCATTATGTAAATTTTCACTGTTTATTGGTTAAAGATTTATTTGAATTACATTTTCTAATTTTGAATTGAACTTTATTCAATTCTAGTGAAACAATATTTCTAACTTGGTGAACATTACATGTTGAATGATTCATTAAATCTATTCAATATCTTCTAAAACAATTTATAGATAATTACCAACGAATCCCATATTCCCTCATATATTTAATTATTTGGGTTACACATTAGTTTCAATTTTTTAATTAATTGAATATTTGTTTTCAAAAGTAGGAAATGCAACCAATTGAAGATAGACGAAGGAAATAAATGACAGAGAACAATCATCGAATGGCGGAGATGGGTGTTCCACCATTAGTGCCTACAATGAGTACTTTATTTCAAATATATATATTTAAGGAATATATAATGTCATGTGATTAATTTTATTGTTATAATTTTTGTAGGATCCACCTATACATCGACATTTATTCAACGAGGAACCTAGTAGTGGTCCTAGTACTCTGGCCGGTGGTATGAGGAGGGTTCGTACCAGAGGTGGATAAGCAACTTCGTGTACCCGAATAGACCCACCCCTCCCACTGACATTTCATCCTTCTAAAATTCCGATCCCAGTGTGTTGTTAGCAACACACGGGATATTTAGGCCTTCGATGTTTTCACTACCTTTTGCATCCTCTTGCCCAACATTTTCATATCCCATGATGATTCCCACTCCCTAGTCAGAATCCGGTCATACAGCTGTCCCATCTTCTTTTCCTTCTACTTATATCTCTCCGTGCTTTTATATTCGATCGTATTCAAACTCTTGTTCCACCATAGGGTGTTCCATCATTTTTTATGGATATAGTGGCACTTAATGATCAGACTGTAGAATATATATTTATAGAACCCTAAAATTTTTTTATAGAAATATATATTTTCATTATAACATGTTTTGATAAAATATTTTTTTTTCATTCATGACAGATACATCTACTGATAGGAGGCGGGGGCTGGGCCATACACTCATGTCTGCTTTGTGGAACCTCCACACATAGGTTATGGTGGGTTATAATGAAGACAACCAAATGGTTGAGAAAACAGGGCATCAATGTTATAGTATTTTTGCGACGCTTTCCAAATACTCCGACATCATTCCTGTCAGCCTGCTATCGTGGAGACATTTGCCACATGAGGTTAAGGATAGAACTTGGGCAGAGAAATGGATAAAAAAATATATTTTATTTAATTCCATGAATTATTTTTGTATTTATATGAATTAATATTTTGATGTCAACTTTGATTTTATTTTCCCGATGGTGAGGGTGCATGACCAGAACGTCTAAAGGATTTAGGAAAACATTGGATAGCCTAGAATCATGATTTGTATATTGGCTAGCGTTCTAGAGATGGAACTAAGTTAGAGGTAGTACTAGTCATGGATGATTGTCTGACAGAGCAATATCGTTAGATGATTACTAATCGGACGACTATGCAGTTTATGGTATTAATTACATTTGAGGTATTTAAATAATAACTTTCATGTTTTTCGTTAATATTATCCTTTTCATTATCGAATTTTATTTAGGAATCATCTGGAAAAAATAAAAAAAAATCAGTGATGCAAAAAAATACATCCACACACTAGGACGTACTATGATGCCAGATCATGAGAGGAAGCAGGTATGAAAATTGTTTATAAGTTTTCTTTACGACTTACAATTTATTCTATTTCCTCAATTATTTAATAATTTGCTAAATTTTTCAAAAAACATTTGTTTTCAATGTCATTTTAGAGGATAATACAGAATATTGAAGGACTTCTACCTCAAGAGAAACTATTTTTCTTGAGTAGACAGAAAAAGGATGGAAGTGTCATCAACAAAGCAACTCAACAGCAGATTATAAGTTTTAATCTATTGATTTTAAATTTTAATATCTATTTTGTAACATAGTAATATATTTATATTTGTAACAAGATTCTTTAGAGGCTCTCAATGCCTAATAACTAGACAATTTTGGGCCAAATGAGCACTTACATCAAGTGTTGGGAGAGGAGCATCCTGGAAGAGTACGATGCTGACCTAGGATAGCCCCGATGAGGTATTGGCCCATCTCATGTACAATTTTTAGTGCCACCAATCTGAAAAAAGTTAGGGAACATGTGGAACAGTCTGATAAAAGGGCCACAGAGACAGCAGAATAGTATGCAAGGGAAAACAGTGTATTTATGAAATTTATTGAAGTACTACGTCAAACACATCCACCAGAGGCCAGCCCAGCTTTTGATGAATATATGTCCTCGATATGTTCTAATATGGTGCACCGGGTGGCAGTTCTATTTGTGGTCAAGATGATGTCCAACCTGATGATGTTGATGGAGAGGAGTTTGATATAGAAGAGGAGGGAGAGGCGGATGGAGAGGGTGAGGAGGAGGGTGAGGGTGAGGAGGAGGGTGGTGAGGAGGGTGAGGATGATGATGGGGACGAGGACGAGGGTGATGATAATGGAGATGATGGTGATGGTGATGTGCGACAAATTGATCTGTTACATTTTTTACTGATATTTATGAGATTTGATGTTTAATATATTCTAGAATTTGGTTTTATCTAGACCTGTAGTATAGTATTGGAGTTGAATTATTTTTATATATTGTCTATTTTCATGGATGTTGTTGTCTTTTACAGGTTGTGGTGTATCTTGATCATGTTTATAGAGTTTTGTGTGTTTGGGAACTCCCTGGACAACCCCCCTCATTCCTAGACATTGGACTACCTCCCACAATCCTCATTAGACCTCGGACACCCCCCCCGGATAGCCCCCCAGATAGTCCCCCACCATCCTCCTTGGTCCCCGGACAGCCCCCCAAACACCCCCCGGACACCCCCTAGACACCCCCCTAGACACCCCCCGGACATCCCCCACTATCCTCCCTGGACCCCAGACAGCCCCCAAAAATCCCCCGAATAGCCCCACATCCTCCTCCATGGACCCTGACAGCCCTCAGAACACCCCCTTGACAGCCCCCCCCCCCCCCCCCCCCCGTACAGCCCCCCACCCTCCTCCTTGGTCCCTGGACAGGCCCACGGACAGCCCCCCCCCCCCACACACTCCTCCTTTCACCCCAGACAGCCCCCCAAAAAACCCTCGGACAGCCCCCCGCACAGCCCCCCCCCCCCCCCCACACTCGTCCTTCATCCCCAGATAGCCCCTCGGACAGCCCCCCAGACACCCCCCCCCCCCGGACAGCCCCCCCACCCTCCTCTCTGGACCCCAAGATAGCCCATACAAACACGTTTGGATTCTGTTGAAACATTTGGTCAATGATCCATGGGTCATATGTGACGTGTATGAGTCAACTGCACCACAATCTGAGTCGATGTGTGGCCAGAATAACTCTATGTTTCTCTCTTTTGTTTAAAATGGAAAATATTTTATGTACAGAAAGAAATCAGATCCAACAGATTCAGATTGTGTTGATACTTTAGAACAACGATCCTTGGGCCATTTCTGACATGTACGAGTCAACCGCGCCTCAATCCGAGGCACAGTGTTATCGACACCATTCATAGTGTCTCTATTTTTTTTTAAAATGGACATCATTTTAAGTGAAAACAAAAACTGACATATGAAAAACTGACCAAACACATTCTAAATGTGTTGATGATTTAGTAAAATGATATATGGGTCATATGTGACGTGTACGAGTAAACCCCTCCTCAATATGAGGCGCAGTGTGGCCGGTACCTCTGTAAGTGTCTCTCTTTTGTTTCAAAAGAATATCATTTTAAGTGAAAACATCAACTGGCATATGGAAAACAAACCAAACACTTTCGGATTGTGTTGATATATTAGGGAAATGATCCATGGGTCAGTTAAGACGTGTATAATTCAACCATGTATAAATTATAGGTGTGGTGTGGTCGGTACAAATCTAATTGTGTCTCTTTTGTTTAAAATGGACAAGATTATAAGTGAAAAGAAACAATGGCATACGGAAAACCAACCAAATGCATTCAGATTCGATTTATAATTTATCACAATGATCCATGGGTCATATGTAACGTGTAGGATCCAACCCGGGCTCAATCCGAGTTGCGTTGTTGTCGGGATCGCTCTATGTGTCTATCTTTTGATTAAAATGGACAACATTTTATGTATATACAGAAAACTGACCAAATGCATTCGGTTTCCATTGAAACATTAGTAAAACAATCCATGGGTCATATGTGATGTGTATGGATCAACTTTGCCTCTATATGAGGTACGATGTGTCTGACAGCACTCAAAGTGTGTCTCTTTCGTTTAAAATGGACTTCATTTTAAGTGAAACCATTAACTGGCATACGGAAAATCGACCAAACGCGTTCGAATTGTGTTGATAATTTATAAAAATGATCCATGGGTCATACGTGACATGCAAAATTCAACATCACATCAATCTGAGGCGTGGTGTGCCTGACACAACTCAAAGTGTCTCTCGTTTGTTTAAAATGGACTTTATTTTAAGTGAAAACAACAACAAGCATACAGAAAACTAACCAAACTGATTCTGATTGTGTCAATACTTTAGCACAACGATCCATGGGT
Organism: Viscum album; assembly: GCA_963277665.1. Taxonomy (NCBI): domain Eukaryota; kingdom Viridiplantae; phylum Streptophyta; class Magnoliopsida; order Santalales; family Viscaceae; genus Viscum; species Viscum album. The sequence continues at coordinate 541,721,036 of OY728165.1, forward strand.
CATATGTGACGTGTAAGTGTAAACCCTGCCTCAATCCGAGGAATGTTGTGGGTGACACCATTCATAGTGTCTCTCTTTTGTTTAAAATAGACATCATTTTAAGTGAAAACAACAACTGACATATGAAAAACTAACCAAACACATTTTAAATGTGTTGATGCATTAGTAAATAGATCAATGGGTCATATGTGACTGGTACGAGTCAACGCCACATAAATAATTGTCATGGTGTGTCCAGGATCACTCTATTTGTCTCTCTTTTGTTTAAAATGGACAACATTTTAGGTACATACAAAAAACTGACCAAATGAATTCTGATTGTGTGTATACTTTAGCACAATGATCCATTGGTCATATATAAAGTGTATGAGTCAACTTCATCTAAATCTGAGGCGTGGTGTGGCCGACACCACTCAAAGTGTCTCTCTTTTGTTTCAAAATGACATCATTTTAAGTGAAAAAATAAACTGGCATTCGGAAAACTGACCAAACGGATTCGGATTGTGTTGATAATTTATCACAATGATACAGTGGTCATATGTGATGTCTACGAGTCAACCCCGCCTCAATCTAAAACATGGTGTGGCCGACACCACTCAAAGTGTCTCTTTTTTGTTTCAAAAGGACATCATTTTAAGTGAATACATCAACTCGCAAACGGAAAACTGGCCAACCACATTCGGATTGTGTTGATACTTTAGGAAAATGATCTATGGGTTATTTGAGATATGTAAAAGTCAACCCCGTCTAAATCCGAGGTGTGGTGTGGTCGATAACACTCTAACTGTGTGTTTTTTGTTTAAAATGGACATGATTATAAGTGAAAGGAACAACTGGCATACGGAAAACAGAACAAATGCATTCGGATTATGGTGATAATTTATCAAAACGATCCATGGGTCATATGTGATGTGCACGAGCCAACCTGAGCTCAATCCGAGTTGCTGTGTGGTCGGAATCACTCTAAGTGTCTCTTTTTTGTTTAAAATGGACAACATTTTAAGTACATAAGGAAAATCGAACAAACACATTCGGTTTTCATTTATACTTTAGGTTAACAATCCATGGTTCATATGTGACTTGTATGAGTCATCCTCTCCTCAATCTGAGGTGTGGTGTGGCTGACACCACTCAAAGTGTCTATTTTTTGTTTAAAATGGAATTCATTTTTAGTGAAACAGTAACTAGCAAACTGAAAACCGACCAAACATATTCTGATTGTGTTGATACATTAGAACAATGATCCATGGGTCATATTTGGCATGTACGAGTCAACCCCACCTCAATCTGAGGCGTTGTGTGGGCGACACCAGTCAAAGTATCTCTCTTTTGTTTAAAATAGACATCCTTTTAAGTGAAAACAAGAACTGACATACGAAAAACTGACCAAACACATTCGAAATGTGTTGATACTTTAGGACATCAATCCATGGCTCATATGTGACGTGCAAGAGTCAACCCCGCCTCAATCCGAGACACGGTGTTGATGGGATCACTCTATGTGTCTCTCTTTTGTTTAGAAATGACAACATTTTAAGTACATATGAAAAACTGAACAAACAGATTCTGATTGTATTGATACATTTTCACAATGATCCATGGGTCATATGTGACGTGTAAGAATCACTCTCACCTCAATCTGAGGTGAGGTGTGGCCGACACCACTCAAAGTGTCTCACTTTGTTTCAAAAAGACATCATTTTATGTGAAAACATCAAATGGCATACGAAAAACTAACCAAATGCATTCGGATTGTGTTGATACTTTTGGAAAATGATCCATGAGTCATTTGAGAGGTGTGTGAGTCAACTCTGCCTAAATATGAGGTGCGGTGGGGCTAGTGCCACTCTAACTTTCTCTCTTTTGTTTAAAATGGACAGGATTATAATTGAAAAGAACAACTTGCATATGGAAAATAGACCAAACACATTCGGATTTTGTTGATAATTTATCACAACGATCCATGGATCATATGTGACGTGTACGAGTGAACTTGAGCTCAATCTCAGTTGAGTTGTGTCCGAGATCACTCTAAGTGTCTCTATTTTTTTATAATGGACAACATTTTAAGTACATACAGAAAAATGACCAAATGCATTCGAGATTCATTGAAACCTTAGGAGAATGATCCATGGGTCATATGTGACATGTACAAGTCAACCTAACCTCAATTTGATTTGTGGTGTGGCTGAAACACTCAATTTATATCTCTTTTGTTTAAAATGGACTTCATTTTACGTGAAAACAACTACTAGCATACGAAAAACTGACCAAACAGATTCTGATTATGTTGATACTTTAGCAAAATTATCCATTAGTCATATGTGATGTGTATGAGTCATCCCCACTTCAATCTGAGGTGCGGTGTGGGTGAGACCATTCGTAGTGTCTCTCTTTTGATTAAAATGGACATCATTTTTAGTGAAAACAACAACTGACATACGAAAATCTGACCAAACGCATTCAAAATGTGTTAATGCTTTAGTATATCGATCCATGGGTCATATGTGACATGTAAAAGTCACCCCCACCTCAATACGAGGCACAGTGTGGCCGGGATCACTCTAAGTGTCTCTATTTTTTATAATTGACAACTTTTTATGTACATAAAAAAAACAGACCATAATAGATTCTAATTGTGTTGATACTATATCAAAATGATTAATGGGTCATATGTGATGTGTAAGAATCACCCTCAACTCAATCTGAGGCATGGTGTGGTCGACACCACTCAAAGTGTATCTCTTTTGTTTCAAAAGACCATCATTTTAAGTGAAAACATCAACTTCTATATAGAAAACCCACCAAATGCTTTCGTATTGTGTTGATACTTTAGTAAAATGATCCATGGGTCATTTGAGACGTGTATGAGTCAACCCCATCTATATCCGAGGTATGGCGTGGCCGGTACCGCTCTAACTGTGTCTCTTTTGTTTAAAATGGACATGATTATAAGTGAAAAGAACAACTGGCATACAAAAAACCAAGCAAACACATTCGGATTTGGATGATAATTTATCACAATGATCCATGGTTCATATGTGATGTGTATGACCCAAACCGGGCTCAATCCGAGTTGTGGTGTGGCTGGTATCACTCTAAGTGTCTCTCTTTTGTTTAAAATGGACAACATTTTAATTACTTATGTAAAACCGACCATACTTATTTGGTTTCCTTTGAATCATTATGAGACTGATCCATGGGTCATCTGTGACGTGTATGAGTCAACCTTGCCTCAATCTGAGGCGTGGTGTGCCAAAAACTAATCAAATTGTCTCTCTTTTGTTTAAAATTGACTTCATTTTAAGTGAAAACAACAACTAGCATAAGGAAAATTGACCAAATGGATTCTTCTTGTATTGATACATTAGCACAAGAATACATGGGTCATCTGGGATGTGTACAAGTCAACCCCACATCAATATGAGGTGCGTTGTGGGCGACAACATTCATAATGTCTCTCTTTTGTTTAAATTTGACATCATTTTTAGTGAAAACCACAACTGATGTATGAAAAATTGACCAAAAGCATTTGAAATGTGTTGATGCTTTAGGACATCGATCTATGGGTCATATGTGATGTGTACGAGTCAACCCTACCTCAATCCGAGGCACGGTGTGGTTGAGATCACTCTAAGTGTCTCTCTTTTGTTTAAAATGGTCAGCATTTTAAGTACATATGGAAAATTGACCAAACGGATTCTGAAACTTTTTATACATTATAACAACGATACATAGGTCATATGTGACATGTAAGAATAAACCCCGCTTCAATCTGAGTCACGGTGTGGCCATCACCTCTCCATGATTCTCTCTTTTGTTTCAAAATTACATCATTTTAAGTGAAAACATCAACTGGCATACGGAAAACATACCAAACTCATTATGATTGTGTTTATACTTTAGGAAAATGATCTATGGGTCATTTAAGACATTTACGAGTCAACATCGTCTAAATCCGAGGCATCTTGTGGCCGGTACCACTCTACATGTGTCTCTTTTGTTTAAAATGGACAGGATTATAAGTGAAAAGAAAAACTGGAAAATTGAAAACCGACCAAACACATTCAGAGTCTGTTGATAATTTTTCACAATGCCATTGGACATATGTGACGTGTAAAAGTCAACCTCCCCTCAATCAAAGTCGCAGTGTGGTCAACACCACCAAATGTGTCTCTCTAATGTTTAAAATGGACAACATTTTATGAATGTATGGAAACCGACCAAACGGATTCTGATTGTTTTGATATTTTAGCACAATGATCCATGGGTCATTTGGGACATGTACGAGTCAAACTCACCTCAATCTGAGACGAGGTGTGTCCAGCACCACTCAAAGTGACTCTCTTTTATTTAAAAAGCACCTCATTTTAAGTGAAAACAACAACTGACATACCGAAAACTGACCAAGCGCTTTTGGAATATTTTAATATTTTAGGAAAACGATATATGGGTCATATGTGACATGTATGACTCAAACTCGCCTCAATCCGAGGTTCGGTTTGGGTGACACCATTCATAGTATCTCTCTTTTGTTTAAAATGGACATCATTTTAAGTGAAAACAACAACTGACATACGAAAAACTAACCAAACGCATTAGAAATGTGTTGATGCTTTAGGAAATTGATCCATTGGTCATATGTGATGTGTATGAGTCAACCCCACCTCAATCCAAGGCATGATGTGGTCCGGATCACTATAAGTGTTTCTATTGTTTTTTTAAATGGAAAACATTTTATGTACACACAGAAAACTGACCAAACGGATTCTGATTGTGTTGATACATTAGCACGAAGATCCATGGGTCATATGTGATGTGTACGAATCAACCCCGCCTTAATCTGAGGCACGGTGTGGCCAACACAACATAAAGTGTCTCTCTTTTGTTTCAAAAGGACATCATTTTAAGTGAAAACATCAACTGCCATACGGAAAAATGGACAAACGCATTCGGATTGTGTTGATACTTTAGGACAATGATCAATGGGTCATTTGAGACGTACAAGTCATCCGCATCTAAATCCGAGGCACGGGGTGGGCGGTAAAACTCTAATTGTATCTCTTTTGTTTAAAAAGGACATGATTATAAGTTAAAATAACAACTGACATACGTAAAACCATCCAAATGTATTCGGATTCTGTTGATAATTTATCACAACAATCGATCGATGGGGCATATGTGACGTTTACGAGTCATCTACGCCTCAATCCAAGTCCCGGTGTGGCCGGTACCACCCAAAGTGTCTCTCTTATAATTAAAATTGAAAACATTTTACGTACATACAGAAATCCAACCAAATAGATTCTGATTGTGTTTATATTTTAGCATAACGATCCATGGGTAATTTTTGACATGTACGAGTCAACCCCACCTCAATATGAGGCACAGTATGGCTGACACGACACAATTTGTCTCTCTTGTATTTAAAAGCACTCCATTTTAAGTGAAAACAACAACTTATATATGGAAAACCGACCAAACTATTTTGGAATATGTTGATACTTTAGGACAATGATACATGGGTCATTTGTGACGTGTACAAGTTAACCTCACCTCAATCTGAGGCACGGTGTGGCCGATATCACTCTAGGAGTTTGTATTTTGGTTAAAATGGACATCATTTATAGTAAAAACATATGGTATACGAAAAAACTATCAAATTATTAATTGAAATCCGGATTCCAGATATAATTGTCATCTAAATTTTAAATTGAATTCTAAATGAATTATGTATCTTTATAATTACATTATGAATTTTGATTTAATTCTGGTTGTGTATAGTTTCAGGATGCATTATATGTTAAATGTATATTAATTATTACTCTATATGTATGTGTTAGTTAGTTATTGCAGGTACAATAATTGTATATGTATGTGTTAGTTTATTGCATGTACAATAATTGGAAATTATTGGAAATGAGAGGGAATCAGAAAGGAGAAGGAATGGACTGGCTACTGTGAAAATTTCAGGCTCTTGTGCAATTTGTAGAGCATAGGCTATGCCAACATTTTCAAACCATTTGCATAGAATTATGAGTATTTTTTTACCAACGGTTCCCTTTGAATTGTTGGTAAAAATCCATTCCCAATGGTTTAGAAACCGTTGGGAAAGAAATCATCTGGTTGCTTTTCCCAACGGTTCCACCCAAACTGTTATGAAAAAACTATCCCAACGGTTTGTAATAACCGTTGGGATATGTTCATTTTTTCTAACCTATCCCAACGGTTCTGTGTAAAACTTTGGGAAAAGCATTCCCAATGGCTTACTTCCTTACGGTTTGAAGAACCGTTGGTATAAGATATACCAACATTTTTGAAGGCTTTCCCAAAGGATTAGAACCATTGGGAAAGCCTGCATTTCCAGTAGTGATGAATAATATAACAAACCACAATAATCCATAATCAGAGTATTAAGTGGAAGAACAAACAAAAAAACCCAATGAATCTTTGACAAACATCCATAGCTCCACACCAGTCTCCATGTTTGAAGAACCATAATAATGGCCATAAATCATTATGCCCCACTAAAAGAAAGAGATTCTTTACCATTTCATGTTCCTTAGAATAAAACAATAGTAATAGAAATAAAGTTCCAATGCAGGGGTGAGTAATAACAATCAGTATGGTTTCCCCAAATGACTTCTCTAAACAATCAAAAAATATAGAACATGTTATCTCAATTTATATAAACGAATTATATAAAACCATTATATATGGCCACAATTTTTAGAAATCCAAACATCCCTTACAAAAACCACATTGGCCCAAAACACCACAATTCAATGAATGAAACCACATAATGAATCCAAAAATGACATTAAAAGAAATCCCCTATCTCAATGTCTATCTCATTCCAAATAGTGTCATAGCATGGATATCCCAACCATGTGTCCATGTTCCAAATAAACACATGTGGTCGGTGTTACCCATGATGGAGGAACATCACTTATGAACCCGTCTACCATTTATAGTGGTAATTCACACCCACGTCTCATTGACTGTGGTGCTACACGCCCATTATTCATCCATTCACAACCATGATTAACCCACAATACAACCCCCATTCTAGTAATATACATAAAATTATATAAAAAGTTCCCATTTATAAATAACACATCATACAAAACCTTTTTAAAATAATAATTCCAATCCAACACTTTCGAACTGAACAACCGTTCAGGCCAATAAAAAATCAATAATATCCCATTTATGGGAAACAAAATTATGACACATCCATTCCCAATATCATTACGAAAAACCCACATTTTCTTGAAAATAATTTTCACAAATCATTTTATATAAAAAAATTGACCACCAATTTTAATATCACCATTTCAAAATCCAATGATAAAAAATATACAACAAAACCCCATTTTTTCCAAATCCATAATGCATCACAGGATGGATTTTAAATAAGCACAACACACCATAATCACAAAAAATATCTTGAAAGCAAAACTAATTTGATATTAAAGAAATATAGTTCTATGAAAATGAATATTATAATGAATCCACCTACCTTAGGGGTTAGTAAAATCAACCCGTCACACAACGGCACACTAAATCTGAGAGAAACCACCGTAAAATCACATTAGATAACATTTCTTACAATTAAAAATCCAAATTCCAATCATCTTAAGAAACAATAACGCAATATATACATGTGACATTTAATTGATCTAGAAAATACCGATATAGGGAGATGTGTATCTAGTAAAAACTAAAAGACCACCAAGATAGGAGACTTACCAGAGAAGAATATACTATGAAAACTATTCAATTCTGTTCCAGAACAAGTGGAAGAGGATCCCAGACCCTTTGAAGAGAAAATCATATGTTGTGTTTTCCATGTTGGATAAATGGATGCTTTATGGTAGATCCAATGTGACCCCATATTTAAAAACCACATTTTTAATGCCATGCATTGATAGTTCCATGGTTATAAAAATCATGTGATAATCAAGTTATTGGTACTATCCCAAAGGGTTCCATGCAAGGTTGTTCTATACAGATAGAAAAATTGTGCACTGACCTTAAAGAAACTCACTATCTCAAGTATCACGGCTTTCATGGGGTGGTCATGTGGTTTGGAATCTATGACCCTCAACCATTCACCCACCACTTTTCCCATGACTTACTGTACACAATTTATTGGGTTTGTTGAATTGTTTATAATAACTATGATCAAACTATACACCCATATAAATTCTTCCAAACCTTTCCAAAACCCTTCCAAAATCTCCCAAATGTAACACAATCAAATTGAACACATAAAAAGTCATAAAAATAGATTCATACCCCAAACAGGGGGTACTGCAATCCCCTACAATTTGACTTTCCATTCTTGGAAATTAGAGTAGAAGTTATTTTTCAAAATAGCTCAGGCTATTATTTGATAATTTCATTCTCCCACACAGAAGTCTATTCTAGAATATGAAAATTTTCCAAAATACTCAGACTTCACTGATTCGTGTACTGTGTAAGAATTTAACTTTCCTATCCAAAAAAATCACTAGAATATGCCCCAAATAGGAATATAATGCTAGATCAACATGATCCAAATGAATCACATGGTCATGATCTAGATGATTAATTTTTAGCAATACCAAATGAAACACATTTTGAACCAAACTGAATTGTGATGGAATATCCAACTGATAAGACACCTATCTAACTCAATCAATTACTCAAAAGGTCCAATATACTAGGGAAATAACACTCCATGCTTTGCAAACAGACGATTTCCAAAAAATAGATAGAATATCAAGAACATGTGATCTTCCACCTCTAAGGACAATGGCCATCGATGATGGCCGCCATATAATTTCTGATGACACAGAGCCATCTCCAACCTCTGCCTAATATTCCTAATCTTCCCTTTTGTCCCCTGAACATTTATCAGGACAACCATTAACATATCACCTGTTTCGACCCAACAACATGGAGAATGATGAGGATTCCCATACCATGCTTCAAATAAAGGCATGTGTATATAAGCCTAATAACTATTATTATATGAGAACACCACCAATGTAAAGTTATCCTACCATGATCTGCCGAATTCAATCACAACAAACTACAACATATCTTGCAAAATTTCCCTCATCCTCTTATATTTACCATCCATATGAGGTAAATAGGCCATGCTCATCCTCATCGGATTCACAAGGGATGGTAGAAATGATTTCTAGAAACGAGATATTAAAACATGAATTATATCTAATAAAATCAAAACTAATATACCATGCCTCATAACGACATATTGGATATAGAATTTTGATAGATACTCCATCATATGAGATTCATGGATAGAGATTAAGTGGGGGGAATTTGTGAGATGATCCACAATCAACCATATATGATCATTATTTCTGACCATTATTTGGAGACCAATAAAAAAATCCAACGTTATCTATACTCATTTCCACATAGGGATTGGTAAATACAAAAACATGTCTTGTAATGATTAATTATACACCATGACTTTCTGACAATTCAATCATCTCAATACAAATTTGACCACATTTTTTTTCATGACCACCCACTAAAAATTTTTCTTTCAATCCCCTGTATATTTTTTTAATTCCAGGATGGATAGCCCCTCTGGAATGATGATAATAACATAGATGTTTCTCCTAAAAATCCATTAGTATAACGATCCAATTATGAAAACATAGCACCTAATTCCCATCTTGTTTTTATCCCCCAATGGTTTCCCTGCTATTGAGTTTTAACTCATAGATACACACTCTGAATTAAACATATACTATTCATTAAACAAATAATCACAGTCAGAAACCAATTATACCAGAGAGAATATAGCTATAGCACCGTAGTCATTACAATCCAAACTCATTTCACTATTAATGACATCACCCACCTCTTTTCAAATCCTTATTTTACAACTTGATCATATAAAATTCATCATAATGCATCTACCACCAAGGTGATAATCTTGTGAGGCGATACAATCCTCCTTCTGAATGGGAATACACTACTGTGGAGGAGGACTCATGTGTTATTTGTAGTGACAAGTATGGAAATTATTATTTTTAGTGGTTGTGCGTGTATGTTCTTGTCATTTGTTTGCATGATCTCTGTTTGTGGTTGGTGTCTGCTGTGATCTTTTAGGTTTTGTCACTTTCCCTTAAAGTGACTCATGGTATCTCAATTTTTCTAAATGGGATTGAAAATAAAAATTTAATTTTCAGTTAGTCAAAGATCTAGAGATACTCCATACATATCATTTGTTTCAAATTTAGATCCCATTGAGAAAAACATTTCTTCAAGTAGTTTTGATTAGTATACACTGTGATTTTCTCTCCTAAGAGATATTGACGCCATAGTTTCCAATAATACAATACTACTGCCAACTACAATTCATGTGTTGGTTGATTCTTCTTATAAAACATAAAATTTCATGATCCATACACAATAAAATGATCCACTTTCAAGAGAACTCATCGCAGCCCTAGTCTCGTGGCATTGCAATACCCTAGGTACACTTTCCCTAGTTCTAGAAGAACCAATATTGTTGTTGTTGTAAGATAATCCCTGGTATCATAAAAATAATTATTCCATTACTTGTTATATTGAAATGGAACATTCTTAGTGTCGGCGTATTCATTATCATGGAAAATCAGTATAACTCATGAAAAAATTATCGATAATACATAGCTAGACATAGGATGATGTGTATCTAAAAATAATTCTTATGTAGTTCCCTAGAGATAACAGCCTCTATATATTCTAGATCTACTAAAATGCCTCTTTATGAAAATATGTAGTCCTGAAAATAATTCTCTTATATCCAAAAATTATATTTTGATAATTTTTCATACAACTGATAATATCCAAAGATTCCCAACAATACTACCAACTATATCTCATGCTCCACCCTTGTCCGTGAATTCACCAATATATCATCCATGAATACCACCATGAATGAATCCAAATATCTCAAAAATATCATACTCATTAATTCAAATAAAATCATCGACGCATTTGTGAGACTAAGGGGCATAAACACATTCTCATAACAACTATATCTACTTCTGAAATCTATTTTGGGAATATCCACCATCTACTCCTATAACAGATGATATCCTAATTGCATGTAAAACATTGAGAACCACTAAGCTCCACTAAAATGATCGAGATGTTTATAATTGCATAGAAGTGGATAATTATTCACAATCATGATGTGGTTAATATTTCAATAGCAACACTTTGTGAAATAGTTTCATCCTCTATTTTTACAATAAATGGATGGAAACATGGATAATGAACATTTTTTTCTATCTCCTCCAACCACACTTTCAATTCCCTCAATTATTCTTGTTCAATTATGTAATATGGTAGTTTGATAGGATTTATCCTAGTATGGAAATCAATCCTAAACACCTCTTAACTCATGAGTGGAAGCCATGATAATTCATCAGGAATGAAATCTATAAATAGATCAACCACTATCCAAAAAGTACAAATTAAATCTTTTGTTATTGATTAAAAAGTCAATTCCTAAAATTCATATGAGATAATGTGATTTGACGGCGGCAACAAGCTAGCTACACTGACCTTTTCATTCTCCCTCTTCTAAATAAATTCTTTATGCCATCACCCTTAATAAAACTAATCAATCATGGATAAAATTCAATGTTTTACTCAAACATTGTCAAATAATCAATACCCAGGATTATATCATATGAATATATTTCTATCACTTAAATTTCCAACATTAACTAAAACTCATCCACAACTATGCCACATTCTCTACACAGGATGGATCATCACTCTCATTTACCAAGAAGAGTACAATGTTCTAAAACAGAGGGAATCATTTACACATGAAAACCCAAAATATCAACAAAATGAGAGGGAATGAAATATTTAAGCGAATATTTATCAAACAACAATTACATAATGGTATAATTAAAACAAATCAAACCATGAACCATGGTTGGTTTCAACTGATCATCCACCATGACCTACTCAACTACAAATAGTTTCTTTCTTCCCACACTATACACATTACTATACTGATGAAACATTCCCTATTGAATATTCATGGTACTCCTAGAGTAATAATTACTAACTAAACTATTTTGAAAAGAATATTGTTGATTACCCCATCCCATTGTGGAATAAAGTTCATCTAACCCCTGAGAAGTTTCACTAAAAATCGAATGTGGATCATTATAATAATAACACTGATGATTCCCAAATATTGTTTCATTTATGATGTGATTATGTTTGTATCATAAAATCCCACATAATGTTGCATTTATAACAACACAAATAACATCATGCCTAATTGTGAGGCTTCGCATGAAGATTTACATATCCCACTTTTAGATTCTGAGCCATACTCTCACCATAGAAATAGGTGACCCTCTTATGCATGATCCCTATTTTAGAGTTATTACTATTCCTTGGGGATACAAATATGATTCCCTCTCTTATATACCCTACTATATCCATTTCATCCACTACTACCATATTCAATATTTCTGTATAATTACTTATACATATCATCACATTTTTGGAACGAAGTTCTTTCCTAAAGCATGATTCAAAAATACATTCCATCATCAATGCACTAGCCACCACCTCATGTGGAAACTAAAATTTTATCATATTATTTTCTAAATATTTTATTAGTGACATGTTCTCCTACTTCATGATTATAAAATCCATTGTATGATAAATATTTAACATATTTGGGTGGAATTTTTTATTAAATAATTCCTCAAAATCATCCTATGTCGTACCATGGTCTGTTCTAGACTAGATCTACATCTCCAACCACTGACATAAAAGACCTTCAAACATTTTTGTCAGTATATTCACTTTTAACTCTTACAATGTGCTCAGAAAATGATACATTCATTTCATCATGTTTCTCCATGCTTTTCCAATTCTAATTCAAAATCACATAAAAAAAATGGGTGGATTGTACTATTGAACTGAAACTAAGTGATCCATGTTCCTAATATTCATCACTTATATTACCACATTCCATAGCATAGAAATATTGACCTATTATCTGAACTAGATTTCGGTTCACCAGTGGCTTAGGTGAAACCACAATTTCCACAGAGTCCTTTGGCTGGTCTCTACGATACCTACCCAGTTCCATTTATATCAATTCAAGAACAACCACTACTTTTCACACTTTAGGAATGTAAGGATTAAAATTTCAAGTTCAATTGAATTATATCTATCAAAAATGTGCTTTACAAAAGCCAAAATTTTCTAGATTCAACCATATTTGGAAAATTTACCATGTTTTGAAAATTGACCATTTTAAAAATTATACAACCATTCATTTTTCAGAAGCACAAATTTGAATTTTTTTCTTCAAATATCAAAAAATCAAGACTTGAATACACAAATAATGAATCAATTTTCCAAATTAAATATGAATTCCCATTCAAAAGTCATGTTTACAATGCATTTGATGCCTTTTTTATTGGTTATACACATGACAATGAAACCACACTTTAATAAGTTTCACTAAAACACTTATGTATCCATTTCCCTATTAACTATATTTTTATCATAAAATGTATAACTTTATCCTTTATTCCTTTAAATTTCATGTTTTGATAATCATATACCTTGATAACGTCCCAACACTATGAAAAAATAATGAATGAATGTATTCTCGACTACTGGAAACCAATCCCAAGAGTGGACATGACTGACACACATTTTACATCGGGGATTGAACAAGATAATAACACTAATAACATCCCAACCCACCTCATTAGCTTGAGTTGTGGTTGAACCTCTACATGGACATAGGGGACATACCTAAGGCACTGAAGGTGTGCCATAAATTTCAGGTGCTTCATGAATTGTGGGGGAAGATTTTCCATTTTTCAATAAAATCACCCAACCAAATGTGCCAACACCACAAAAACTACATAATGCATGAAAAAAAATGTTTCAGAACTCAAAAACACCAAATCCAACAATCCAATATAATCCAAACACAGACCTCATACAACCACATTGGTATAAAACACCATAATTCCAGGAAAAAAACCAACCATTGTAACCAAAACATTTCATTATCCAAAATCCCATTTAACAAATTATATATCATTACAAATTGTGTGGCTGAATGAACATTACAACTAGGTGTCAATGTTTTACACAAATACATGAGCTTAGTGATTCCCATGATGGTGGAACTTCTCATATGAACCCATTCACTTTTAATAATGGTTCTTCACAACCACTTTACTTTGATGGAAGTCCTTCATACTCCCTATTCGTCCTTTCCTAACCATGATTAACCTAAAATACAACATCAATGCCATCAATATCTATAAAATTTTATAAAATATTCTCATATACAAATTCCATATCATATAATCCAATGCATGTAAATAATAACAATTTCCAACTAAACAACAAATTATGCTTCAATCCATTCAATAAAATCCCATTTATTGAAAACACCATTAGGTTTCATCCATGAACAACCTCATTTCAAAAGACCCTAATTTTATTGAAAACTATTTTCTTAACACATTTCCCATAAAGCAAACCATTCATCAATTTTAAAATCACTATTTTAAAATCTATCACAAAACACATTAACCAACAAAACCCCATTTTTTCCAAATCCACATAGAATCACAAAATTGCTTCCAAATAATCTTCACAAATTATAATAACACAAAATGTCATATAAAACTATATAATTTAAAATTGGAGACTTATTTATATATAAAAATGGTGATTTGAGTAAAGCCACCAACCTACCATATATTATGGATAAATCGACCCACTGCATAACTGCACACCAAATCCCGGGGAAACCTCTAGAAAATAACTATAGATCTCTTTTCCTAACATAAAAAATCCCAACTGTCATAACTTTTGGAAACCATAAACCTAAATATACATGATAAATGCATAGATCTTGAAAACCAAGAGAGGAGAGGATATAGATCTAAGAAAAAACAAAATTCTACCATGAGAGGATACTTACTAAAGATGAATCACCTTAAATCCACTAAGCCTTTCATCCATCTCTTTCTCTCTCCTAGATGATAGATCCTACTGGATCAAACCTTCCACTTATATCATCAGATTCAATGGCACAGATATCAGTCCCTATTACCTATATTATAATGGCTGCTTATCTGTAACCTTCCATCGTTAGATGACGTCAATAAATATTATTCACATCCATCCATCATAGAGAACGAACGAGCAGAGTAATGACCGTGATCCAAGATCTAGACCTCCTTTCACTCCAATACTTGAATTCAATACAAGTAGACTCAACTATTAGAATATAATTTCTTACCCTTATTCATTTTTTTGTTGCTATGTCTAGCCACGAGAGGCAGTAGACACAACTAATGTATATCTTCTCTGGCTTCTCATTTCACCCATTTCTCATTGATATCCAGTCCCCATCCTGATCCACCCCGCTACTACCTAATCCCATATATTCCCCTCAGTATGACCAAGAGAGATGGTATAGTAAGAACTTTATTAAAAGAGTACTCGTCTCTACACTTTTAGTCCAGTAGGATTCATAATACAAAAATTAAGTCAACATTCCTAGCAGATTTTTACTGGTGTTTCAAGATCGGTTGTAAATAAGTTTTAGTTGGAAAACCTTTTATTCATATATACCATCTCTAATAACTGGGGGTGGACTTTATCTCTTCTCTGAATAGTTATATATGCATGGATATAATGATAAGAAACTGAATACCAGAGAGAGGAATACAAGGGTGAAATGTGATGGAAAACTCGACGGCTGCCCCACCTCACTAAGAATTGTATAATGATCTTGACACCTCTCTTCCTTTATCTCTAACCTCAATAATATTCTTGATTATTTATCCCTTTTACTGTTAGAACCATTGGAACAAAAGGCCCACTCTTCCCACTTCCCCTACATTGATAAATTGATCAGACTGCTCAAGAAGTTATGTCAACAGAGGTGGTGTTAGGAAATCCAGAATAGATTTCACATATCACTGAAAAGACCCTTACATGGTCAGAATGTTACACCATACTCTAAGGATTCATATCTCAATCAGTCACAGTTCATATTTGTGTGAAATCCATCAAAATTTCAGTCACATTCTACCACCAAGAAATAAAAACACCAACTTCTTTGGGAATGGGAAAAGGGACGAAGACCCTAGATGGTAAGAAGAATCCACATAGAGGGAAACTACAATAAATATAGCCAAAAGATCTTAGATTCCGTGCTCAGAATACCGGTTGAAAGTATATTTTAAAATATTTACCAGAGTATTTTTTACCACATCTTTATCATTTTCACTCAAGATGGCAGAAGGATTTCTTATTGGTATTTCACTAAGAATTCATTTTAAAATGAAGAAAAATTCCCTATGATAGAATCCCACTCATAATGGGTGAGAGTTAGTAACCAAAACAAAAAAGCAGAGTGCTTTGCTGGCCAACAAGTAACTCCTTTATAACTTTATTAGGGCGTTTCATTCACTAAGAAGCCATATTCCCATATGCAACTGAATAACCTCGTGAGCCAATATAGGGCATGAGAATTTATCCTACCCTAACTTTTCCCTATATTTATTTGATTTATTTCAATTCAATTATTTTTATATAAATCTAATCCATCTCCTATTCGTACATGATGCTTTTAGTCTTGTAATCCATAATATCAGAATCATGTCTTATGCTTCGTGTAGTTAAATCAGACTCATCTATTAGATGATAAGGTTTTCAATGGTGGTATTGTGACTCATTATAGGAGGAAGGAACCAGTCTTAGGAAGTGAACCAAATTAGTAGTTATACAAATCTGATTCATCAGATAAAGGATGTACTACTCGATAACAAGCAACCATTCTATTTTTGTTATCTTGAAAGAACAAGTAGCTGATGACCTGATCGAATTGTGGAAAGTTAGGGATTTTTCATTTCAATAGAAATAAGATTCATGTAATAAATATTAAATTGACTAATAATGATAAAGAACTTTATTTAATTGAATTTATTAAAACTCATGTTTAAGACCAGCAAATAAATGAACCACCTTATCCTACCAAATAAGTCGATCTAAGGAATGATTCATTTCCAAAATAAGTGGAATAGGTTCCATTATCATGTAGAATATAAAATCCCAAGTTGCATTCATATTGTAGGAGATATGGTTTCATTATAGTAAATCCTGAAAGCCCACATTTTTTAAAACCCCATTTTTAATTCCACAGAAAGATAGCTTGAACAGTTAGACAAACTGTGTGCTAACTATGTCACTACATCTTCCCCAGAGGGTTCCCCGCAAGGTTTTCCCACACAGTTAGTCAAACCATAAGCTGATCACATGATATACCAATTTCTTGAGTACCATGGTTTTCTTGATCTGGCCACATGGTTTGAAATACATTCACCTTATTTGTGTGTCCACCCATCTTCCCCTACCTCACTGTGCATAGTTACCTTGGTTTGTTTCACGGTTTAAAATAACCTTGCTCAAATCATGCACCCTTGTAAATTTATCCCAACCGTCACAAACACATTCAAGAATCTACCAAACTTATCCTTATCACAATAAAACCAAAAATAAGTAATAAAAAATCTTACAAAACATAAAACATGTTTACTAATACAATGTTAATGGATGCTAAAAAATCTAAATTGTTTGGGGAATACCTGATGTTCATGGTCACAATATTTAAGAACACAACCATTCAATCGAGAATCAAAAAGTTAAGGCTATTTTTCATCATAATAACCACCAAATATCATCATGATATTGAAAATTTAATATTTGGATCTATATAATGTATGGTACGTCATGTTTTTTCAGATATAGAATATCCACAAAATTTTATTCTTAATAAATTATAGAAATTTACTTTCAGGTTAATGTTCCAATCCTTTATTGAGTAGTTGATATGGGTTTTGACATAGCCTCATATTCTTATATTTTTGGAATCCAGTATGGGCTAAGTGATTATTTATATTCTTCTAGTGTTGATATGGGTTTTGTTATTATGATGGATGATCACACAACAGAATATAGATCTCATCATCATCATCAATATTAGAATAATTTCTCAAATTATGATTTTTATCACATAATTGTTCAGTATAATCTTTATTATTGGTGAAAATCACATTTATGGGGTAGGTAAACAATATTTTAGGATTATAAAATCCTAATATTAATCATTTTTCAAAATGACCTGATACATATAAAAATTTTACGGGTAGAAAACCTCCAAAACATTAAATTTTATATCATCTACTGTCTTGGGGTGGTGAATGATTTCACTTTCACACTATGTATGAAATTTAATTCATGTTCCATATCAAAATATAATTAATAGTGGATCATTATCGGGATTTTATCCTAGTTGTGTAAGGATTTATATGTGTATAATTCATGTGTTGTTCTAACTTGTGTTTCTTTGTCAATATTTTTCCTTTAGTCTATATTATAGGACCAGTAGTAGGATTGGATGTTCAAATTGATCAAGGATTCATTTTATTATTGTGATATTATTCATAAATGGGCTCTACCCTATGGTTGTATTCTTATCTATGGGAACAAATTATTCATCCCATAATTCATCAAAAATTTGGTGTTATGTGATTGTTATATTTTTTCATGGTTTGATAATCTTGGCATAGGAATATTTCTAATTAAAAAACAATACATTTCAATTGGGTCGATATAAAGTTTAATTTTTGTTATTATGGGTCTAGATATTACACTTGCATGTACAAAAATTCAGAGCACCTAAAAAAGATTATTCTAAAAAAATATCTATAGGTTCCTATTTGGAAATTTGATGACGCGTCCAAATTCATCCATATGGGATTAACATAGTCTCCCCTTTGAGATAAATCAATCTAGATTGTGATTGATCGGTAAATGAAATCATTAAAATTAAATTTGATCAAAGACACCCAAAATGTTTATGATATAAGTTTTTAGTATGTATAAGTGGTTATAAGGTTCAGTGGGGTCAACTATTAACGTTTTTGAGAAAATAATAAAAGTATTAAATCCAAAGTCTATAATATTATCTATTTGGTTATTGGAACTCATGTCAGATTGAGTAAAACATAACATCCAGATATGGATAGTCAAATGGGGAATTATATAAAAAATATAGAAAATATTACACTTTCATACTAATTATAATTTTTTTGGATCGTTGTATATAAATTCTTGTATGGTTCAATTCTCATTCAATAGTTGTTTCGCATCCTGGATAAGATTGGAATCATTCGTGGTTTGGTGTGGTCACCCATTCTCGTCCACAATTTTTTGGTTTTAAGAAGACAATGGATCTCTTATAAAAGTTAGTATCATTCTTGAGACATGAAAAATTATATATTATATGAGATAATTCTTTATTATAGTGCATAGTCTTTATTAATTGTATTCAAATTATAGATGTTTTACTTTTGATTTTTCCAATTGTCGTTAGGTTTTCTAAAAATTCTCACATCTACTAGGTCACCATCAAAATGAAAAATATGGAAAGATGGATCTAATATATGTTTTAATATTTTATATCATTGATTTGATTGGATATGGTTATTATTAGTTGTAATTAATTTCTCATTTTTCAATTATTCAAGATGTTTTCATCATATCTCGACTCAATAAGAACCATCATGAATTTTATGGTGTTTTGAATTGGTTGGATATCAATTTCGTGAAAGAGTATTCAATTATGGAGGTTATAGTAGAGATAATTGATTTTAAAATAAAATTTAATCATGATATGAATATTTAATTTATAAAATTGTTATTATGGAATAGATCACATTCTCACAAAATATGGTTGTAGGATCCCCAAGTCAGGGAATAATGTTCTTTATTTCTTCCTAATTTACCATTTTTTTCTTGGAAACATTTGGATAGAAATACAAATTGTGTGTAGAATTATAACGTCATTAATTTAAAGTTATTCCATTATTTATTATTTTATTAATCGTAAAGGGTTTAATAATATCAATTGAGGGTTTTTTGGGGTGTTAATAGGAGTAGATGACACAAAAAATTAAAAAACTAGCTATAAGATTCAGTTCACATTGTGAATATAAATTCATGATATGAATTCATTCGTGGGAATAGCCATGATTTTGGGTTCATGATGTGGTAATTGTTAATTATGTGAGATATTATTCACATTTTGAATAATGATTTTATGATTCTATTTTAATGATACATATTTTTCAGCATATCAGTATTCTGAAATGTCAAATCATGATTCCATGATTTACACACAAAAAATAAATGTTTTCAAGAAGATTAAATATTTTGAACAGCCATATATTTTATCATTCACCTACACACTTTTTAATATAAACCTATCCCTTATTTATGTGATATTGAATGAGTCTCACTCTTTTTAACATTCCTAATTGGTGTGATTATCCCAGTTATATCAATTTTCAATTATTTAGAAACTCTTACCAAATCACATCTCATTGTATAATAATTCATGTAATGTGAAGTAGATTTATGATCATTTATAGTATATACAAATAATGTCATGATATCTCTTGAATCCTTATAGTTTATTCATTCATATGATATTCATAGGTGGGATATAGTGTTTCTAATGGTGTGGGGTCTGTGATTTTTTCTGTATTTTTTTATTTATTTTATCTATAGAATTTTATCCTTATAAAAACATGATTCTATATCTGGAGAACCATTTTATAGGGCCCCCAATAATTTTTTATTTAATAATATAGTCTCATACTATAGCAACATGGGTTTTTGCATTGTCAGACATTGGAATATTCCTATGAATAATTCTAGAGCTAGGAGCGAAGACGACGTGC
This sequence comes from Viscum album, assembly GCA_963277665.1. Taxonomy (NCBI): domain Eukaryota; kingdom Viridiplantae; phylum Streptophyta; class Magnoliopsida; order Santalales; family Viscaceae; genus Viscum; species Viscum album. Next base: position 541,741,876 of record OY728165.1, read on the forward strand.
GATTCTGAGGCCCGGTGTGCCAGGAATTAATTTTACAAAAATAGTAAGTATTTTTATAATATTAACTTGGAAGGGGTGTGTTATCTCCTAAATGGTAGTCCAGAATGGGACTTTGAGGGCACAGCTGTGTCTGTAGCATGACATTTACCCTAGGCGGGGTGAAAACTTTGTGGGCGCGAGCCTACTGTGAGAAAAGCCACCAGAGGCATTTCCATAAGTAAATGGAATGTTTAATTATGAGCATCAGCTCAAATAAATCCTAAAAGGAGTCTCAGATTGCAATTTTGAGTGCGTCGTTGTGTTCAGAATGTCATGTCTACCCTAGGCGCAACATAGTTTTAGTCGGAATTGGGTGTCGGGTCGGAGGCACGTTGGCGGGGAAATGAAATGAAGATTTTAATTAAAAAACAAAAATCAATCATCTCCCCCCCCCTTTTCTCTTTACACATGGAGAACCCCTCCCCTCCCTCATTAATTCTTTTCCGAATCAAGGCATGGAAAACCGTTTTTAGCGTCGATCGTTAGTGGATCGAGGTCCAGTGCGTCGTAGGCATCATTCTGCACCCGATGCTTCGGCGGTCTGCCAACAGGTAGGTGGTTTGTGTTATAAAATAATGGATCCCGATTTGGTTGCTTTTTCTCTATTTTGAGCCTTCAAATGTGTAGATCTAGTGTCGGGGGGCATATAGATTCCTTCAAATGTGCTTTTGGACCCCCGAGGTGCCCCTGGCGGACCTGAGAAGGTCCTCCGGCATGGCTCCGGTGCTGCGGCAGTGGGCCACGGGACGCAGGAGACAACAGGCAGAGCCCCACCACGACAGTCCGATATCAATTAGTGGAGACCCGCAAAGGGGGTCGACTATGTTCATGTTGTGTCGTGCCGCAACGGCGCGGTCCGCCGGCCAGAGCAGCGGGCGGCCAGGTCGGCCGACCCGGCCCTCTCTTGGACACGAGTGTTTTAAAACCCCCGTATCATGATCCCTAGAAATCCGAATCGCACGCTGTCTACGACGACACGAACCTGGAGACGAGGTGAACTTTTCAGTTTGGGTTCAGGAGTTTTAAGTTTCGGGATCATGGCCCGGGAGCTTGAAACGTCGAATAAAATAATAATATTTTATTATTATTCGACTTCGGGCCATTGTATCTTCTACCCGGAGCATCCGATTGACGTGAAGTCAGTTTAAATTAGCTTATGATGGAGTGAATGACTTTTATTATTGGTTTTTGAGTGTTGGGACCGATTTTCGGTTGTGGGCCCCACGAGGCTGGGTTTGGGAGTTTAAGGAGAAACCCATCATTCTTACAAGGAGTCTGATTTTGGCAAATGAATAGTCGATCCTGTGTTTTTTTTTGGAGAGGATCTCAATGGTGTGACCCGTTCGATGTGTTCTGGGATCGATGTGTGGGCCCCACATGGGCGGACTATAGTGAATAGTAACTTTTGCAACTGATGTCCATTTGGGACGATCTCGTAGTCGATCCCATGTGTTTTTTCAAGGGTATCATAGTGGTGTGATCCTCTTGATGAGTTTCGGGGTTGTATTAGCGGCCCCACATGGGCTAGCAATGGTGAATAATGCCTTTTTCACCGAATGTCTGTTTCGGTCGAGTAAACTGCATATCCAGCGTGTTTTTTCGCGTGGACCGCGATAGTGGCCTAAGTATCGGCCTTGGTGGTGCACGGTGTGTTGTTGTGGCAGGTCGCTCGGGCTAGTGACATTTGGACGAGTAGTGTTTGAGGGTACTCCCTTGGTTCGTTCCTACAAGGGTTTGTGCGACATCACAACCTCAGTATAGGTTTTCTGATCCTCTCGATGGAATTTTTAATCCATTAGAGATGTGGAATCCCTTCAGTGGTCCCAGAGAGGGATCCTCTAGCATCTTTTCCCTAGATCAGGTACCTAGTATCACTGAGACCACTTATCCATGGGAAGCGATCCCCTATCTAGCAGGTCAACCCCGTAGGGTTTTTGGAATCATTGAGAATATGATCCCCTATGCAGTGGGTCGTGATCAGTAGGGTTCTGGAATCGTCACGTATATGATCCCCTACTAAGCATGTGGTTTATTGTCTGGTTGTGGTATCGTTGGTTATATTATCCCCTACTGAGCGCGTGGTTTCATTAGGGTTGGTGCATCATCAGTTTGATCCCCTACATCGCGAGTTATACCAGATAGGGTTCCGGTATTGTCATGAACACAATTACATGGGAGACGATCCTCTATTTCTGTGACATTTTTTTGTCTAGCGCCAAATCGGGTTCTGGTATCCCCCATCAGATCTTGGGAGTGATACCCAATTTATGTGATCTATGAATTCTAGATTGGGTTGTAGTATCCCCCTGCAGAACCTGGGAGTGATCCCCTATCTGTGTTATCTTCGCATACTTGTGTGGGTTCTGGTATCTCCTGTCAGACCCTAGGAGAAATCCCATATCCAAGGAGTATGGTGTTTTTCCAGTATCTGTGTGACTTTTTCAGTGATGATTTCTGATGAGTGTGATCTCTCGGGTGAGGATCTGGGATGCTTTTGTGGGACCTGATGGAGTGTATCTCTCGGACGAGTGTCATCTGGGATGATAGTTATCGTGGAGTGTGCTCTCCAGGTTGTGAACAGTTGCTGTTGATGAGGTTTGTACCTCATGTGGCATGGTTATTGAGCTAAGTATATATGGATGTTCATGGTGTATGTATGTGCATACACCTGGATTAAGCGGACTAGTTGTGTTTAGTTGAGGATGGTCATAATATGGAGTTTCTCTCTCGTCTTGGTTCCCTTTTACTGGGATGAGCAGAATTTTTCCTTTTAGATGCTCCCTTTTGTTTTTGGGTTTTGGGGTGCCTACTGAGTATTGATATACTCACCCCTACATGGGAATTTCCCTCACATGTTTGTGTATTGTTCTGACCAAAGGCCTTCCGACAGAGTCCCAGGAGGAACCGAAGTAGGAAGATCTAAGTGAGTGGGTGGTCGTGGATTCTTACCGAAGATGTGCTGCGGAGTTTTCTGGTGTTTCTTTTGACAACGTACCCTTTCTCCCTAGCAGGTTGGATGCTTTTGTGGTTTTCCTTTGGTGGGACTTGTTTTTACCATTTTTACTTCTGTTTCACTCTTGTTTGGGATAGTTGTAAGCATGCATTTACATTTTAGTTTCATATATATTTGCACTATTGCATGGAGGTGTATGTGGGTGTGTGTCTACTAGAACCTTAGGATAATTAATCCCTTCTGTGTGATAGCCTACTCAGTGCTAGATTCTATCCCTTGGCCTATTAGAGGTTGGCTTAGTGAGCCACGGCTCGAGCCCTGTTGGGTTGGGTAGCAACAGAGAGGTATCAAAGGAGGTTCCACCTTTGGGATCTCAGAGCTTAGATGGTCTAGCTGTGAGTTTGGTTTGGTTTTCATAGTTCCAGGGTTATGATGTTTCGATTTTTGATTTCAAAATAGGGACTCTAGTGTTGGTGCGGTGACCATCATATCCATTTATCAGGACTCTGATAACCTTCTTTTTGACTCAGGACATTCGTACACTGGTCATAGGGAAAATAAAAAAACGCTACATGTATCACGTAGGACTGGGTTTTTTTGGGTTTCCCTTGTTCTTCTTGAGTCAGCTCTCTATATATACTCTTTGACTATGGATCTTATTTATTGTATTTTAGGATGCCTCAATGACGATAACCAGCGAGAGTTCCACAAGGGGGTTGTGGTGATGATCTACTCCGTGTAAAGGCTATGGACTAGGGCACATGTTCTGAGGTTGGACATCGAGGTGGTCTTATAGTTGAGCCAACACATGTCGAGTAGATGGTTATGCTGACAGTGCAGGATTAGTTTGTGTGCCGGCTGGGTACACTACACGACTTCCAAAGGTAGTGACCTCTAAGGTTTTAGGGTGATCCAGACCATCTGGTAGCTGATGACTGGCTCGAAGCGGTCACCCGTGTTTTCCGCCTAGTAAAGACAACCCCAGATCATATGGTGGTCCTAGCGGCGAGCCTTCTGCAAGGATCATCCGAGCGATAGTGGAGCATAGTGACGCAGTCCCATGATGAGGAGAAGCTCATGTGGGTAGAGTATTAGTGGCTCTTAAGGCAAGAGTTCTATCTAGCGATGCTGAGGTCAGTGCAGATCCAAGAGCTTCTGCAGATTCGACATGAGGGACTGAAAGTGTCAGATTACTCAACTAGGTTTACAGACCTGTTGCGCTACTCCTTGGATATGGTTTGAGACTAGTTCTTTAGGGGTTGACCCTTTGAGTAGAGATTACGCAGAGACATTCAGACAGGTTTGGTTTCTTTGTGTCTTCCCACCTATGTTATAGTGTTGGAGCGAGCCTTGGTGGTGAAGAGCTTTCATGCTGAGTAGATTTTTCCAGTTCGTGTTGGGAACGCGTGAGCTGAGACTTCGTTTGTCGGATCTGCATCTGGTAGCTGGTAGTAGGTGTAAGGGGCTGGACGTGGGCGACGTTTCTGGAGGTGACCCTAGGATGGATGATCCGAGGCTCTAGACTCACAGGGCTCATAGGCCAGCTTTGTTCAGCCGTAGGAGAGGCGGTGTTACACATGCGATGGTCAGGTACATATTGCTATAAATTGACCGTTCCTTCATTCTACTGAGAAGGAGATGGTCGATAGACCACCTTGGAATAGGTTGTGTCTTGAGCAAGGAGATCCGCTGGGCGGTGGATGTGGAAACGGAGCAGGTGCAACAATAGGAGGTAGAAGTCAGTATCAGTTGCCACCACCCCACCCCCAGGTGGTCCACGCCGGGCTCAGGGAGCCGGTGGCCGAGGGTGAGTATAGCTGCAATCCTTCGAGGTTTTTGACCCAAAGGCTCCTCGTATGGATATATTTTTTCCTTGTGTCCTTTCTACTTACTATAGTAGTTTGATAGACATTGATTAGTGGTACTCTTTCATTTATGTTTCTTGCTCATGGTTTGTTTAGGGCGATGGTAAAACCATGTGTGTGTTTTGTTCTACGTTCTTCGAATGCGTGAGGAAGACAGACCATTCCCCCACCGAGACACGTTTTTGTGACGCGATGAAAACCATGAGGGAGAGTCAGTTCATCCCAAAGACGATAGTGTTGAGGTGTGGTCGATGAGCCCCTCTGACTTATGTCTTCGTGCAGGGGTGGTTGTTGGTGAACTCGTTTGTGTGGGAGACCCAGTTGAGAGTCAAGTTTCATTCCTTGTGACTATGGCATTTTGGGGACTAAATTATTGAAGGTGGGGAGGATGTAGAGACATGGGTTTTGGCCCTGTCAGACATTGGAATATTCATATGAATAATTCCAAAGCAAGGTGCGAAGAAGGCATGCGATTCTGATGCCCGGTGTGCCTGGAATTAATTTTATAAAAATATTAAGTATTTTTATACAATGCACATGCAGGGGTTGTGTTATCTCCGATAACATAGCTTATCATGGGAATTTGAGGGCAAGGTTGCATCCGGATCATGTTGTTTACCCTAGGCAGTGTGTAAACATTGCTGGCGCAAGCCTGTTGTGAGAAAATCCACTTGGGGCATTTTCATAAATAAATGTAAAATCTTAATTATGAGTTTCGTCTCAAATAACTCATGAACGAAGTCTTAGATCACAATTATGAGAACACTATTGCATTCAAAACGTCGTGTTTACCCTAGGCACGATATGTGTTTATTCGGCGTCCGGTACCGGGTCAGAGGTAGGCTGGAAGGGACATGAAATGATGTTTATAATTAAAAAAATTGAATCAATCATCTCCCCCCCCCATTTTCTCTTAACGCACGGAGAACTTCTCCCCCTCCATCTTTCGTTTTTTGCCAAATTGAGCTGCGAACGACCGTTTTCAGTGCCGATCATCAGCGGATCGAGATCCAGCATGTCGTAGGCGTCGTTCTGCAACCCAAGCTTTGTCGATCTGCCAACAGATAGGCTGTTTGAGTTTTAAAATAGCGGGTCTTGATTTAGTAGTTTTTTCACTGTTTGAGCCTACATATCCGTAGATCCAGTCCCAGGGGCACACAAATTCCTTCACATGCGCGTTTGGACTCCCGGGTTTCCCCCGGTGGACTTCAGGTGGTCCAGTGGCGGTAGCGGCCGGTTGCGGCAGGCCACCGGAGACAACCCGGACCACCGCACCGTGGCAGTTCGACATCAATTAGCAACGAACCCCGCATGGGGGGTCGATCTTGGGAGCAATGTTCCACACTATGGTGGTGTGGTCCGCCGATAGGAGTAATCAGTAGCGGCTGGGTCGGTCGGCCTGACAGGACGGTTCAGGCCGGTCCGTCCATCTCATGGACACGAGGGTTTTAAAACACCTGTATATTGCTCCCTGTAAATCCGAATTGCATGAAATCTATGATGACGCAACCCTGGAGATGAGTTGAACCATTCGGTGTGGGTTTGAGAGTTTTATGTATCGGGATCGTGGCCTGGATGCTTGAAACGTCTAATAAAATAATAATATATTATTTTTATTCAACTTCTGGCCATTGTATCTTCTACCCAAAGTGTCTGATTTATGTGTCGTCAGTGGCATTGAGGCCCTGATGGCATGGCGGACTTTTCATGTTGGTTTTTGAATGTTGGTACCATGATTGGGGTGTGGTCCCTACGTGGTTGGGATTGGGCGTTTACGGAGAAACACAACTTGCTCACCAAGAGTCAGATTTTGGCGGATTAATAATCGATCCTATGTGTTTTTCTAAGAGGATCTCAATGGTGCGATCTGTTCTGTGTGTTTTGGGATTGAGGTATGGGCCCCACCTAGGCTGGATACGATGAATTGTACCTTTCTCACAGGGTGTTCATTTGGGATGATCGAGTAGTCGATCCAGTGTGTTCTTCCGAGGGGATCGTAGTGGTATGATATTCTTAATGAGTTTAGGGATCGTTGTATGGGCCCCACACGTGCTAGCTATGGTGAATAATGCCTTTTGCATCAGATGTCCATTTCGGGCAATAAATAGCCTATCCTGTGTGTTTTTCCACGTGGATCACGATGGTGGGCTCAGTATCGGCCTTGGTGGTGCGCAGTGTGGCATTGTGGAAGGTCGCTTGGGCTAGCTACGTTTGGACCAGTAGTGGTTGAGGATACTATTTTGGTTCCTTCCTACGAGGTTTTGTGTGACATCAAAACCTTGGAATAGGGTTTTGATCCTCTCGATGAGATTTATAATCCGTTGGAGTTGTGCCCTCCCTCCCGTGGACCTGGAGCGGGATCCTCCAACATCGTGTCCGTAGATCGGGTACATGGTATCGCTAAGACCGATTTTCCATGGGAGACGATCCCCTATCTAGAAGGTTGACCCCATATGGTTTATGCATCATCATGAATATGATCTCCTACAAAGTGTGCCGTGTTCAGTAGGTTTGTGTCATCATCGGGTATATGATCCGCTACTCATCATTTGGTTTATAGTAGGGTTGTGGCATTGTTGGTTATATGATCTCCTACTCATTAAGTGGTCTCAGTATAGTTGGTGCATGGTTGGTTCTATCCCCTACACCACGATTTATACTAGATAGGGTTCTGGTTTCATCGTTACCATGGTTACATGGGTGACAATCCTTTATCTAAGTGACTTTTTTTTGTTGAGTTCCAGATCAGGTTGTGGTATCCCTCAGTGGATCATGGGAGTGATCCCCTATCTGTGAGTTCAATGAATGCCAGATCGGGTTGTGGTATCCCCCAACAGTCCCTAGGAGTGATCCCCAATCTATGAGATCTTCGTATACCAGTGTGGGTTCTGGTATCTCTTGGGGAACCCTAGGAGTGATCCCCTATCTAAGGAGTTCGGTGTTTTTGTCTATTTCAACGTGACTTTCTCAGTGATGATATCCGAAAAGCGTGATCTCTTAGGTGAGCATCTGGGATGTTTTTGTGGGACCTGATGGATTGTATCTCTTGGAAAAGTGTCATTTCGGATGATAGTGATCATGGAGTGTGCTCTCCTGGTTGTGAACTGTTGCTATTAATGAGGTTGGTACAACATGTGGCCTTGTGAGTGAGGTTAGTATATATGGATGGTCATCATGTATGTATGGGCGTACACTTGGACGAAGTTGACTAGTTGTGTTTATCCACGGAAGGCCACAATATAGTGTTTCTCTCTCATCTGGGTTCGCTAAGGTTGGGATGAGTGGACTTTTCCCTTCCAGCTACCCTCATTTGTTTGTGGTTTTTGGGGTGCCTACTCTGTATTTTTATACTCACCGTAGCACAGGATTTTCTCTCACATGTTTGTCTCTTATGTAGACCACATGCCTCTTAATAGAGTCCAAGGAGGGCCCGGAGTAGGCAGAGCTGAGTGGGCGGGTGACCATGGAGTCTTACCGGAGCTGTACCAGGGAGCTTTCTGGTGGTACTTTTGATAGCATACCCCTTATTCCAAGTAGGTTGGATGCTTTTGTGGTTTTCCTTTGGTGGGACATGTTTTTCCCTTTTGTACTTCTGTTGCACTCTAGTTTGGGATAGTTGTATACATGCATTTACTTTTCAGTTTTATATATCTCTACACTGTTTCAAGGAGGTGTATGTGGGTGGATGTGTACAGGTACCATAGCCTAATGACTCCCTTGTGTGTGATAGCCTACTCGGTGCTAGTCTCCCACCCTTGTCTTGTTGTATGTGGGCCTGGGGAGTTGCGGCTCGAGCCCTATTGGGTTCGGTTGGGACACATACTCTGTGGATACCATTATGATTTTCATTTTACGTAATTTTGATGTCGAATATTCCACCTCTAGACCGTGTTCTATGAACCATGAATTCTCTTTGGTTTTACAAAATTTTTTTAAAAAATATTTGGAATGATCCATTATATATGTGTGTGTAAAAATTAATTTTTTGAAATGATTTTCCCCTGGATTTAATAAAATAATTTTTTTTCATTGTACTAGGAAATTCATTGTGTAATGAGTTTTCATATAACATTTATGATGTAAACTGTTGTTCAAAAAGATTTAATTTTTTTTACCCCTTTGAACATTATTTAAAATAATCCTCATATGATAACACATGATACCTATTGAAGGTTTAAGTATTTTTTCTCATCCATTGAGAATTTATGGTGTTTACTATTTAGGGTAACCCACCATTCATGGATCATATAAAAATTTTCTCTATGAACATGATTTTGACATTATATGAGGATCAAATTCTATGGAGTTCCTTTGACCCATGTTCATAGAGAAATTTCCTCTAGTTTCATGAACTAATTCACCAGTACCTTCCTTTATTTTGGAATGATTAGTTTGAGTCCCTAAATTAACCTTTTATAGGATAGGGGCTGGTGAGATGCACTGAGTAGGTGTATTAGTCATATGAGAGGACATATGAAATTCAACATTTTTAAATGTACACATAACAAAAAAACCTATAAAATTCATAATGAAAGATAAAAAATGTATTTCAAGAGTCCATAATATAACTGAACCGAAAATCAATGCATGAAACTTGTATGGGAATGGAAAATGGCCAAAAACACACCCATTAAAACACTAAGAGTCCAAGATGTTGGTTCACAGGGGACTAAAAAAATTAAACTCCTTTAAAAGATTATTGTATATCTATCCCATCTATGATCCACCGCCTTCTAAAACTCATAGGACTTATTTATATGTAATTTCATCTGCATAAAAAACTGGTCAATGATAGATCAAGTTGTGTTGTGTAAAACATACAATGAATGACTTGTCAAAATCATCAAATATAAAGCATCATGATCTTCATATTTTATGAATGGGTATCATCAAGGTAGATATACTCAAAATAGACACCAATTCCCAATGTAAATAAAATAACCATAAATATAACATAAGATTCCAATTAAGTCTTCAGGGAAATGCTACTTCTAGATATACTACTTTTTATGAATAAATAACTATAATGGTCCCCATCTGATAGGTAATGATCCTCATGACTCACCAAGATGAAGTGAATACATGAACCCAAATTATGATAATAAACAAATAGAGGATCACACCCTATGTATATGGTTAATACCTATCCCTACCTAGAGTAAACTCACTGGGATGCGTATTCCACACACCAAAAATAGTTAATGGTATTCATATCCAAAATATGGGAAGAAGGATATTTGATGAAAACTAGTGACAGAAAGAGGGATACATTACTCTATAATTTTTTAACCTATGGTAGGATCACTCATTATATGCTGAGGATGGGAAGCTTCACTTTACCATGCCTCACCATACAATCATTAGGATGGAAAATATAATATACCCTACATGTACCCATCGATAGATAAGAGAATCGCAGCTTCAATATATCAGGGTAAAACAATATTTTATTGCCTAATCCCATGTGATATGGTTGTTCAAATTTATTCTATTTGTGTTTGTGTACCTGGTCAGGTCTGAGTACTCTAGTTGTGTACAAGTAGTGTAGTAGGTCATCTGAACCTGGTTGTTCCTATGTACCCAAAGATACATGCATTGTCCACATTTTTTGGTCTCATGTAATGTTTTAGGTCACATGACATTATTTAATTATATCCACATGAAACCCTAGGCCACACTTATAAGGATACACATTGATAGTGTTCATCTGAACTAAATGGTGTATATCTCTGAAATTTCCAATCATTTTAGATTTTTTTAATCATCTCACTTGAATCACATCCTCCTATGAATCTATATCTAATAATCCTCATAGAACATAGATATATGGTTGAGTAAACTTGAATGTCTCCTTTGTATAGATTCAATCAAACAATTCTTATTTGAAAGAACACCATGCCTCCCTATGTTGTTGATACTCCATCCAACCTAATTAATACCTATGATCAGATACATGATCATCGACCACCATATTCTATCCAAAATGGAAGATTTTATACTATTAATGAACCAATAGGAATGGTTCGTTGTAATAATGATCAATTTCACTATGTTGGACTTTTGATAATTATAGAAATATTTTCAAAGTCATATAGTGAGGATGATCAGTCAATGAATAAGCTGAGAAAATTAAACAACATATGAGTGAGAAGAAAACATCATCCATTTTTCTAATTGGACTCAATACATTGAATTATAAAACATCCATCATTACTAAATAATGAAGGATTAAAAAAGATGGTCAATTCATAAATTTTGGAATATAAATCAACAATAAACCCAATAGTTTTTTTATAATAGATGAAGCATGTTTTACATGGGATAAAATGATATGGATTAATCAATGATATAAAAAATATTTAACTAAATATTATGTAAATAATTTTTTTTATCATTTCTATGCGATTGTCATTGGTGGGATCCAATATTCCTTTTTGGAATGTAAACTTAGAACACCAATTATCAAACCATAATATTAACATCATCCAATGAGATCTCTTCTATAGTCAACATGAATCACTGAGGTTATTAGCATAACCATAGGGTTTTCCACAACTAATTATATATACAAGATAAATTAGGTATAACAGAATAATTACGAAATAAATTTTTTTATTTTTTTACTTATTTATTAATCTTACTCTGGCTACTCATATATGAAGCACCCTACTTGAAAAAATATTATACCATGACTAGTGTAAAATATATATTCTAATTTTAATGTTTGGTTATGTTTTCCAATTTAGAATTCCATTCAAGAAACATTTGATTATTTCAGAAAAACTATGTTTTTTTATTTAATCCATTATGGAATCAACCGATAATTCCAAAAATATTTATTAAAATATTTCATCATTTTATAAATAAAAACATACCTTCCATATATTATCCCAAACACAGGTAATTTCTTCTATAAATATTGTAACCTATACAAATATATTAGGGTACAGATCACATATCTGGTTTTCCTAGTACAAAGTGACATTCTGGAAATTATTATATTCTCAGTAGACCCGCAACAAGGGAATCACCCACACATAAAGGATATTCTTCAATTGACACTCTATATCTACCAAGTAGTTTGCAAAGGTAATTCCCTCATTAATATTTTTGTCAACCATATTGATAACATGTAATTAGTCATTCATAAACCACCAATTCTTGACACATGAAAGACATCATTTAATTGATATTTCTATTACATTATTTAATAGTGTTAAAAAAAAGTCACTAACCCTACATAGTGTCTGAAAAGAGATAATGAATCTCAAATATAACATTATAAGTCTTCTAATTCTTGGAAATACATGTGGAGGTGAGACCTTTATGAATATATAATCCCCTATGATGAACTCCAAAAACCAATTATGACAATCCCCATTAAACTTTTGATGGCTCTAGGTAGTCCTTATCAACTCTTGGATGATCATCGCCTTTATATTTCCACATACAATGACTTCATCCCCATGCTTACTGAATCCCATAGATAAACTAATAATTGTGTTGACTAATAGTGTTTCCCATATAAGCCCATGAATTGTCCCATATAGATGGTGGTGTGGAATTTTTTGTTGTATAAAAAATCTAACATGGATAGATGATCCTCCCAACCATAAAAAGAATTCTAACATGTAATCCTAAATCATTCACACCTGAACATGAATAGTTCACTTATTCTACAGATCTCTATAGGGGTAAAATGTATTACTAAAATGTAATTGATTCCAAAAATATCCTCATTATAGTTTTCTTAGACATTATGTTAAGACATAGTCATTCTATAAAATGATCATTGATGGATATACCTGATTCTAGACTATCTCATGCCCATGGGAATCCAAATACCTCCACTAAACATTGGTATCAAATAGGTAAATAGTGTGTGGGTTGGGTGAGTTTTCCTATAATCACCTATATCGATTCATGATCTCTAGCAGACCATATAAATTCAATCATTATGTATATAGTGAAACCATATCATTTCCACTCTAGAACCTCTAAGGGATGATTGAAACCTTCCAGAACCTGGTATTTGAGTTCCAAATCATATAATTTGTAAATCATGAGACAAAAACTACTCTATATCATTTTATTAATTTCATCCAAAAATGATGTTGAAGTTCATGATACATATATTCATTAAATTGATATATTGATAATGGGTATATAAGAAACTCTCTTATTACCTCCTCATGCAGCATCGCTAGTTCCATGGTCTTCCTCAAAAAAATATGATCTGCTCCCCACATTTATAAAATCTATCATGGGAACATCTAGTGGATATCTAAAGAGGAATATCCTCATATTCCATATCTCTAAGATGAGAATCCCTATTAAGATATAGAATCATAGTGGTACCATCCATAGACTGATGCTATGTTCTATCATCTTCATCCACAATGGAAAACATTAACGGGGAAACTATTCTTACCCCATTCTAAAAAACTATGAATAATATCTCTTTTGAAGAGAATATTTTATCATGTTCCCCACTTTAGGTGTATAGAATATCTCGAAATAATAATCATAGAAGATATTTGGACACTGATTCTATCTCAATTTATAATCGTTCAATGAAAATATATAATTGTGACTCTTGTGGTAAGTGAATATTGGAAAGTGTCGAGTACGCATATCAATAACATGAGAGGACATAGACTAATGTATCTATACATAAATACACATATCTATACCGTAATATAATTTATAATGGAATGATACAACTGATACCCATATTCATTCATACAACTAAATCAAACATCATATCGCCATTCAATTATTGGAAATAAATAAACCTAAAAAAAAAATGCACTGAAAGTATGAATGAGTCAAACGTGATATTAAGGATTATAATTCTTTAAAATGAACCTCTAAAAACTGACTATTTCCAATTAATCTCATATATGATCTAGATATATTTGGTTCAGTAAGGACACCATTGAAAGGTATGCCTCCTGCACAACACAAGGCATAAAGGGAACAAACCCATATATGGTCGAATATAACATACTCAGTAGGATATTCAAAATTCAGAAAACATAATGAAAAAATTTAGTTATCTAATAATAGAGGATATAATAAATTTATATATATTAATGATATAGACTAACTGTTAATGTATGGTTGCAAACATATTTCCATCTCAAGATTCCACTCAATGATATAAGTTAATTCTCATTTGGGATAACTCACTCATTAGGTCATGATAACAATGATAATTATCATATGAGATTTCAATCGTATCTTTCTTCAAAAAGAATAATTACATTATAGAAATTAGAAAATATTGACACCATGATTGTAAATTTTACTAAAAAAATATATTGTATTACAAACCCTATATGTTGTAAACTTGTTAGCATGGGGTCACACTACATGATAGATGGTAATTAAATGCCAAAACCAACTTATAGACGAATAATATAGTATCACATAGATGGTCACATGGAGTGATGTCTTGTTCTATCGAATAATAACCCACATATGTGATAAATAAACCAATACCTAAGAAGAGATACCTCAAAATACCATTATAGTGATAGAAAAAGAAACATATTCTATTATTAACCCCCTAGACTAGTGAAATAAGGGCCTCAACATTCCCAGGAAAATGTACAAGACATATAATTGGAACATAAAACATATCATGGATTTTCAATGCGTTCTCTTGCACTTATTCTCGTTCCTTCTAATATGGTTATTCTTGTGTACATTATATGTGTCCGTGTAGCTCGTTGTGTCTGAGGACTCTATATATTCCCGCATTTCTTGAAATTTCAAATGTACTATATTGTTCTATTTTATGCATAGATATACATGGGGTCAGTAGTTCTAGGTCAAATAATGTATGAAACATAAAATAGTGTGTGATATTCATCTCAAGTTAAAACCCTAGTTGTTGTAATATGTTTTCAAAACAACATGTATTCATATGAACTACACATTATGTTACATATTCATTTTGAGACTATTCTACTTTTCTATCACCTGATTCCATCGCCTGTGAATACGACAATAATCTCTCCCATTAAACAAATATCAACATTTGACATCCCATGAACCGTCATCAATGGTAGGATTATATACTCCCATAAATTCTTTAAATTACTCATGTCACACCATGCCACTAAAATTACATATTATATATATAAAACTCATAATCATATCCATGATAATCAATCTATTTTGACATGGAATTAATGTATCATTGGTTTCATAAGAGAACATAATGAATCATCTAGTCACAACAAGGATTGATTATGCAATGGTCATTCAGAAGGTATTGTATAAACATCACAAAATGAAACAATGATGTTGATCATTTATAGAATGAAGGGGAGAAAATTACACATTATTATTTTTAGAAATGTATGCTTTCAATTTTTCAAAATTTCTACAATACATAAATGCAGGATATTTTAATTATATGAAAATAATTTTGGATTAGAAAAGAATATAAATTCCACATTCTAGGATGATAAATCAATAATCCACCCATGAATCAATTTTTTGAATAATAGATTCATGTATTACATGTTATAAATAAACATGGACTAAACCAATAGAAACACCTAATATTGATAATGGATATGTCTCTATGGGAAAACATTTTATGTTATTATTGTCGGTGAAATATAAGAACTCATTTATCAGGGATGAACGCCTAGTAAGACATCTCATTATCTAATAATACCAAAAACCTCTAATGATATATCATCCAAAATCCTCTCTAGTACCATTAATTATACATATGAACCCTAGATTTTATTTGTAGATGGGTTTTTATAGAGGCGAAATTAGTTCTAGGAAATTTTACACACAATAAATTAATTATGTTTTTTAATTTTTTTATTAATCCAATGATGATCACTCATAATAAAAACACTCATCATCTAAAAATGTTATGTAAATCCTATTATAAAAATAAAATTTTAGATTTAATAGAAATTTCAGATTCTCCATTGAGGACAAAATTCATTATATATTACATTATTATAGAAAAATTAAATGCATGTTATATAGTAAATTTAAAATTTAATTTTTATTAGTGCCAAATAATTCTGGGACATAGAACCCTTCACTGAATATGTACATAAAAAAACATTATTTATAGTATTACAGAATTTAAAAAGGAAAAAATGTAGTTTTTACATCTTGGGAAATGAGTGAGAAGTATTCATTGTTTATTATTTGGCATGAGCGACCTAAGAGGCTCAATCATTTTTTTCATATAGGTGGCTACTATTTTTCATTGGATGTTCACTATTTTGGATTTTATATTATCTGATACTTGTATTGAGGATATTATTTTTTAATGAATATTATGCAATGAAATTTTATAAACTATATATATTTAATACAAATAGAAAGGGGAATTATTTACAATTAATTTGATATAAAATTCTGAATAAACTTATATATATTATTAAATTTTAAATATTTGGCTATTATGAAATTGATTTTTATGGCACAACTAGGTGGAATTCTATATAACCTCTTTTAGCACACACTAAACTATTCATTCATTTTGGGTAGAGGATGTGTTATTTGTTGATGGGAACATAACTGAACTATAGTGATGTAGTAATGTTTTTTTCAGTTGTGTTTGGGGATCTATTGGTGAGATAGGGTGAATCTTCCCATGTAGCACTTGCAGTAGATGTTCTCAGTCTTGGTTTTCTTTTTGGAATTTTTTGCTATTTTCCAATGAGTTTTAAAATTCCACATTTGGTTTTATGGATGTCAAAATGACTTTTTTTATGAAAAAATTCATTTTCTCCATATATATATAATGGTTTTAATATACATTCAAGGAAACATAATTAATTATACATACTAATGGATTTTATAGTCCTAGTAGATATCGGTTGGGGTTCATAAATTCAAATCAGTTTATTTTAAAGATCAGTTCAGAGACGAGGAGGATAGGTTGTCTGAGTTGGGATTTGAACTACTAAAAACGGTGAATAAATTTACGGAATCTATTATGTCTTGGTCAATTTCATTCCTTTATTTATAAAAAACTCAAAACATTATAAAAATAATATATTTAGTAAAAGTGGGGAATATTCATTTTATAGCATCTCCTATTATTCTAGAAACTAACTTATTTTTAAAAGGATTTAATGACTACATCTGTAATTAGTTAATAATGACAATCCACTCTCCCATACTAATAATCGTTATCATCCTTATACTATTCCTTATTTTATTTCTCAGAATCCATGAATTTTTGTGTATAACTATGATTAAATCTAAATTAAATCATATGCTTATTAATTTATCTAGAAACAAAATTTGTTATCTTAAATAACATCATGAATGAATGAAAGCGTTTACTTTAATTTCCTAATATAATTTAACAAATTATAATAAATCATCAATCTCTTTCTAATAGACTGCACATGTTATTCAGGAAATAATGTAATTTTAATTCATTAACTACATAAAATCATAATATAATATATGAATATAAAGAATCATTTAAAATTTTAAAAATATAGTAATTGATGAATATGAAATACTAAAAATTAATGATATATAGTTTTATAGAGGTGTACATATATTAATATTTCACATCAACCCGAATTAAATAAATATTAATATATTACTATTTGAACATATTTTATTAGTATTTATGATCATAAAAATATGTATATAAATATTTAAAAGTGTTTTCAACACTATAAATAATTATAGCTATATAAATTCTACCATTATTAAATTATTCTACATAAATATAGAAAAATGATTTTTAAAAATTAAAAACAATTAGCATTTTAATAGTATATTATGAATAAATAATGGGTTAGGTGTCCAAATGTTTTGAAAAATAGAATAGGATTGAAGAAAACTATAGTTGGTTGTGCATTGTGACTCTGGGCGTTTGAAAAAGTCATGGAGTAGAAAAAAAAAAGAATGGGATGGGAAATAAAAATCGGAGTAAGAATGTAGTATGGTAATAAGATCAATGGAAAAAAAATTACCGGGTGTTTGAGTTTATGAGATAATTATTTCATGATATCAGGTGTCAAAAAGTGAGAATGAATAATGAAGTGGAAATTTTTAAATTTCCTAATCATTTTCACTAACTGATATATATTTTTATATGCTAGATCAAACATCTAACATTAGTATTATATTAAAAATTTTAAAATCATTTGGTTTTATCATTTTATAAAATGAATAACAATTTAAAATATTAATAAAATAAATTTTAATATGATAAGAATTAAAACACATTTTAATGATGGTTTAATAATCAGTTGCAAGAATATCCATTATTAAAAAAAGGTTCTTTTAATATTTGATGTTAACACCATACACTAATGTTTTTTAATGATGATTTTAAAATAACAAGAATTAAATATAGTTTTGGGTCGGTTATCATAAAATTTGTTGTAAATATCTAATATCAATTCATCCATTTTTACCTATGCATATTATAAAAGTGATATAGTTATTAACGAAATTGGGTTTTGAGGTTTATTCACCAGGTGTTGAAGATTAGCTGGGATATATTGGAATTATTTATATATTTAAAAATTTATTCTGTAATTATATGAATGTTTTTTTAGATATGATTTCAAGACATATTATAGATGGTATAATTTAAGTTTAAAAATCACTATAAAGAATTATTGAATATGGGATATTAAAGGATATATTCCCTCAATCCATAATAAAACATGATGTGTTCTATTATATACCATATATTATGAAATTAGTATACAGTCAAGCATGTAATATATATTATAAATTTTTTTTTTATAAATATATCATTCCAAATGTTATTAGTGCATCATATTGATTCTGCATGACCCATTCATACATTATAATTGTCCAGTTCGTATGGAACTATAAGTAATAATAAATTATTTATTTTTTTATTAGTGATTAACAATGTATATCAAATATTAAGAAAAAATCATTTGAATCCTCTAAAAACATTTTATATTTTTTAAATGATTAATTAGATGAAATTTTTGGTGAATGTATATTTTTATTTGTTATATAAATGATTCTAGAAATTGAATTTAATAGTATGTTTCTTAGTGGTATTATAAATTCATAGAATTCAAATAAAATCGTCAAATACTACATATAAGAATACTTGAAATATTATTTTGTTTACTATAACATAGTGAAAACTCTCGATGTATTCTCTTAAACTAAATTATTTTTTTATTGGGAATCTATAATAAAATGATGATAGTAGTGTCATGCCATAATTATTGGGGTTATTTGGTAGAGTCCATTGATACACCATAATAGGATGTGTCGTTTTATTGTTTCGTATGATCTTCATCTTGCATAAATCAAGGTATCATCATTACTTATTTTCATTTTACATTACTAAATAATTATATATAGTATATGATAATTTAGTTTTAAAGTCACTGTGTTCCTTTGATTTACTGTTTATTATGACTTTACCTATATTGACAGAGATAACCAATCCATATAATCTTATCAATATATGCAATATAACAAATAATTTCATATATATGTGTATATTTTTAGTAAAAATATGAACCTATATTCTGATAAAATATACCACTAAAATATAATAACATTATTTTTATAATATTGAACCATATTGAATTGTTTTTTCCAAAAAAAATCCCTTATTTAAATTATTTATTTTAATTGTAAATTTCATTAATTTATAAGATTATTGTTATAAAATATAATTATGATCCAAAATTTTGAAATAAATTTATAATCAATAATATAATTTGTTAGTAAATTATTATGATTAAAAACATTAAAATTAATTTCCCAACATATATTTTAAATTTTCATAGGATATGTTATATTTTATTATAATTGAAAATATATTTGATTCATTAGATATAATTAATTTATTCTATTATTATACGATGTAGGTGGTGTTGTGGGAAAGGTGATGGGGCGGGGGGCCGTTCATTAGGTCATGTCCTCAAACCTTTATTTCTATGAAAAATTTTATCTTTTCATAGTGTTATGTGGTAGAAGATATAATTTACCATATTATTATCCATTTAATCAATATTTCGACTATATTATTGACATTTTTAAATTTATTATAAGCTCTAATTTTTTATTCTAATAATAAAAATGTTTTACTTTTTAATAATATTCAATATCTTTAGGCCATAAGTTCAAATAATTAATGAATTCTTCTAAAATACTGCTCACCCTACCCTATATGGGATGTATTCCTTAATCAAATTCTCCACAAAACAAAAAAAATATTTCATTTTTTAAATACCATGAAAACTCCACCCCAATAATATGTATCAATATTTCTATGTTCATAGACATGAATTAATCCCCTACTATAATGAATTTATGATCAATCAATAGACGAAACATAAAGTGAAACGTAAATTTTTTAAAACATATTAATTTAATTTTGATTATCCAATTACTCTTATATAATAGTAGTCATACAAAATAAACCATAAAATTTTTTTTTGGATTTTATTTTTGATATTACTGGAAAAATTATTTGTTATATGTTTTAAATGACCTAAAATATGTTGTTCAAACGAAGTGGTAATACAAAACCTATTTAAATAAAAAAAATTACTATTTATACTATGACATTCATGGGAACTATTATTAAATCATATATGAGTTTATATATAATTAATAATTACATAACATCATATATTTGAAAGTGGAAATATAAAATAATTATGATAATAATAATATTTAATTTAAATAATCATTTTTACTTCCAAACATATAAAATAAGATTGAAAGGGAACACTCATTAAATTTTGACTACAATTATAGTTATTCAACCCCTTTAAATCTAGAATTTAATGGGGAAATAAAATGAAAATTACAAATCATATGGAAGTGTTTATCAATGTCCCTATACAATTATCTATATTTACAGGATGTTTTTTATCTACGAATTAAAATATCTCAAGGTGGTGGATATAATAATTATTAATTTTATGATTTAATAAAAAATTATAGAGATTTAATTATGGTGATAAAAAATATTATACGTAATATTTTTTAAATATAGTAATTAATTAATGGTATTTCACAATTCAAGAGTTTAATGCAGTGTTTTAATCAACCCTGAACATGGGAAAAGGGTTCATTACCAATTGTTCTCACTTTTGATTATATGTCTCATATAACCCATTATATATATATATATATCTCTCTCTTCCTATTTTTATCATTTTCATATTCCTCCTTTATGTCATCCATTCATGATTCTTTCCCTTTTCCCCTTACAATATAAATTCGTTTTTGTTTTAATTTCTATTGTTATTTTACGTCATTCACAATAAATATCAAATGATATACGTTTTTAGTTTAAATATTGTTTCCCCAAATTATAATCATAATTTTAATGAAATTTATTTTCCTTCATTGACTAAATTTGTTAATTATTTGATTAATCAAAATTTTGATCATCCAATATAATATATTCTACTATATTTTGGTATCTTCATAAAAAACTCTCTGAATATGCCTTTTGACAAAATTATATTTCCAATATATTCCTTAATTGTTTATTCAATGTAAATAATTGATGCCTTCTTAATATCAACATGTTACATATATATATATATATATGGTATATATCTTCGAAATAATATGTCTATTAATTATAAATCACCCTAGTGTGTTGGAAAAATTTTATTTCTCATTATATTTAACAAATGGTGCATGTGATGTGGGCCTATTAGACAAAGATTTGATGTTTCAGTAGTAATCATTAAATTATATTTTTTTGACATGATTATGTTTGTGACACATTATTATATTTCTCATAATTACCTTGATCATATGAAATATTTTATGTTCTTCCCTGTTTGAATATACAAGTTTATTATTTATCAAATAACAAATTTTATTATTGATGTATTGAATCTTATTATTTATTAAAACAATAATTATAAATTTTTAACCACCTACAAATAATTATGCAACTGAAAAATTCATTTATGTCCCATGTATGTATCATGTTGTGATTTTTGTATCATTACATATACAATGAAATTATAAATTAGTAAATAAATGATTTTTACCTCATATAAAACATGTAGTATTATATTCGTTGTAATCCAATGAAACTTGTGTAATATATTTGGGGTTTTATTTTGATATTGTAAAAAATTAATATATAATATATGTATGTGATACCAGTCAATATTAGTGGTATTAAGAAAAAATTAATATCCCAGTTCATTGATGGGAATGCATTTTTTCACAACCTCAAATCTAAACACTATTTGAAATTTTTTTAATAACATAAATTTCAGGTGTAGGTGAATTTCCATTATATAATTTTTGGATGGAAAAATTATTTTCTATCTTCATTAAATAAAAATCCGTATTCTTGTTTTGATGAATTAATTAGTCCTATCATTCCTCTGGATTTACCTAATATTTTTTTAGAAAAACTGCGCATAGTTTCTGATTTCTTAGGAATACTCATAAAAAATCTCTTTGTAAAATAAATTCTTTACATTAATACTCTGAGAAAAAGTATTATTAATCTTTTTTTGATAAAGAATAAATTTATAAATGTTTATTATGACCCATTTAATAATTCATTTTATTCTAAATATGTTAAATAATGTAAAAATAAAAATACAAATCCACTATAACTGATTTATATCAAGATATTTTATGTCTCATTTTTTTATATTATGAAGAACACCTATTTATCATCAACCAAAATGACTTGAAAATCAATTATTTTTAATCAATTAACAAGTGCATGATCGATTAAAAAGATAATTATGAGGAAGATGTGGGGTGATAGGGGATGATAATCTCCCCTTCGCCATTAGTTTCATGACCACATCTCTCTCTCATTTTTCATATTTAATTTATCTAAATAACACACTATTTTTTATAACATATTATAATTATTTTTTATAATGAATATAAATATTAATTTTTTTAATATAATTAGTATTATTATTATTAACCATACCCTCAGCATGATATTGATGATTAAGTAATATTTTATGAAAAAATGGTAAGATGTAATTTTTTTGATTACAATTTATTTATTACACTATATTTAAAGAAACAAAATAATTAGAGAGGATACTAAAAAATAGTTTTTAATATGTCCTCTAGGATTCATGTTGAGAAACTATGAATATTAACAATATAGAAGAAACACATATAAAAATAATAGTGGTTGACCATTTTGAGTCATCATTAAATTATTCTTTGGATGTCTATGATGATATAAAAATTAGGAAATATCATATTATAAAGGAATAACTCACTGAAGAATCATATAAAAGGATTTTAGAAAAAAATAACTAGTTAAATGGGGGTGATATTTCAATTTATGTATGTCATTAAATAATTGAATCGATGATTTCAAAGAATATTTCAATGAAAAATAATATTAATGGATTTAAAAAAACATAAGTGGTAAAAAGTGGGTGATATTTCTATTCATGTATATCATTAAGAAATTGAATCCATGATTTGATGGAGTAACTCGCTGAAGAAATATATATGTGTGTTATAGAAGAAAATATAATTGGTAAATGAGGGTAAATGCTTTGATTTATAATTTTTATGTCTTTTTAAAACTATATTTTTTCTATCATTATTGATGATTATTCATCAATGACTTTAGACATAGTTAAGATGATTCTTCTCTGACAATGTCATATTCTTCAACATATATTATTGTTTTGAATTTCTAAATACTTAGGGGATTTCATTTATAAAGACCAATCCTTTTACACATATTTATATATGTTCTTATCGTATAAATCCATTAATTACATCAATATTATATTGGTTACAAATGTTTTCAGAATACTAGGTTCATAATATATAAAATTGAGATTAATATTAAACATATGATTTTATTCTCTATAATGCTATCCATAATCATTTATAGATTCTAGGTATGTAGGATAACATGAGAAATACATATATAAAATAGGTGAAATAACTAGCCCATTAATGAAATGAATATAAAAAATAGTCACAACATGTGATTCAATGTTATAAGATGATATCATAAAATTTACGGAACATGAGTAATCATATAGGATCATAATAGAATGTTTACAGTTTCATGAGAACATATAATAATCGTAAATGGGGATCAAACATATGACATGACATAAATATAATAACATTTATTATATTATAGTACTAATTATATTATATCATAATGATTGAGACATATTTTATGGATTTACAACAATGAATAAAACAAATATTCAATATAATGAATGATGCCTCTTCTTAAAACCACATATTAATAAATATACTTGAAGCATCAATATATTGTAATTATGTTGAAAAATAACTCAATTTAATTATATATAATTTTGGTAAGGTATTTGGGAATGTATTTTTTGAACAACTGTGTTGACCTCTCCCACTTTAAATAATCACAAAAAATGCTTATTTATAGTTCTAATAACATTATTGGGTTATGTTTGCATTTGGAAGTATAAGACATGATGGACGAATTATGTAATTATGATTCATTGTTAACATGAATCATTTCTATGGAAGACTCACCACTCCAAACTCATCATCCATGAGTAAACTCTCCAAGGATTCACCATTACAGGATATATTATGAGATACAAGATGTATGAGTCACCATTACTGACTCACCGCTCCTAACATACTACTATGTATGAGTAATTGTCCCAATGACATCATCAGTCTACCACTGCCATGAATAAGTCACCTCTATATTTATGTCACTATTAAATAAACTTATTTTTTGATAAACCACCACTCAGAATAATCACTGATACCTATTCATTTTCATTTTATGTTAAATATTCATATTGGTCATATTAGTGAAAACTAATGAAGCTAGTTAAATTAATGACCTTTGGAAGGCAACATTAAAATATATGTCACAGTAATGTACAAAGTACGAGGTTTTAGGACATTATAGAGAACATAATCTATGTTTTAATTAGTGTATAAATCAAATTCTCAATCAAAAAAAGAAATGTGTGGACATTCATTGTGAGAAAATAAATCCAATATGACTCAATCTGTTTGTGCCATATTAAAATGAGTTTTTTTTCATCTGTGAAAGGTTATATATGAATCATTATATTAAAACACTAAGAATATGATTTTTGAATACATGGATCACTCATATATCATAAGAAATATGATTTTATGAATCTCTATTTTACAATAACATTCTGGAAAATGACCCGAGATTAATTTCAAGCTACCTTCAACAGGTCAAAATGTTACAATGCATATCACCCATAGAAACACTATCCCTTATACACATTTATATACTCTTTTTTATACTCTATTAACATTACATGTAGTTTTTTCTTATCCCAATTATCCTTGAACACCCATATACCCCTAGAAAAAACTATAAGATACATTGATATATTCATAACCTATATTTTTACACCTTCTATTACAACAGTTAATAATGAAATATGTCAAGTGTGGCCTTTTAATTTTTTCACTCCAATTAAAATCTTGTAAGAGGTCATTCCAACATGGACAACCCTGTATGTGTTGTTTTATACCTACATCCTAGGTGTGGATCAAATTTATGTACATATAAAAATATTTTTGGTATATAATCACCATGTGAAGTGGACTATGTCATATCTTGATAAGAAACCTCTTGTTGTTATTTAAACTATACAATTTCAAAGTTCAATTTTCACTGTGTAAAATATTTTTTCTAAATAAAATTCATTCACATGGATAATGTTTATATTATTATTTGAATTAGTATAATGATTTCAATAGTTAAATTAGTATTTCATATTATATCAACTAGGATCTAATCACTCTTTGTGAAATAATTTAAATGATAAAACCATTATAAATCAGTTATTTTGGTAAACTGGGTTGTATTTCATTCTAATTTTCGGGGTTTTGGTTTAATTCCTTTTTAAACAGAAATTTTAATTAGGAACACAACTAATCCCCCCTATTGATTCTCCACTCTAACCAACATTTGGTATCAGAGGATCAAATATTTTTAGATTAACATATTTGTGATTATAGTTATTTGTTAAAGATCATAAAATTTCAAAAAATTATAAATTTTTTTGTTCATTGTATTTATTTTTTATTTTTTTAAAATTGACAATAGATAGGAAGGTATTATTACTAATAGACATCAATATTTTAATCAGACTAATAATGATCAATGTATTATAAAAAAATAAAATCCATATTGAAATTATGGGTTTTGAAATATGTTTTATTATAGTAGATGAGTATAAAATATATACTAGTATTATAAATACATAGGATTATTAAACTATATATTCGTATAATAATAATTTCAAATTCATCAATCTGTTATACATTTTTTTATGATATGAGTAGTTTAATATAATTTATGCATGTAAAACTGCCTATAAGATTTGGAATACTCTACCCATTTCACATGAAAGAACTACCAATATCAAATAAATCTAGCAAATCACATAAAATATTATGTATGATTAATTTAAGATGAAAAATAATGATCTTATAACTAACATGTACATTGGGTTCATTGAAATCCCGAATACAATGATCTCACTGGGACATTCATTCACTACAAAGAACAAATCATGATACTCTTGATATTTCATCAAAAATGATCTGGAGGAAAATCATTGTCTGTTAGTGAATCATGTTATATTAACTAATTGAATGTAAAGGAAAGTAGATAAATATTTATGATATATGAGGATGATATAAAGGTTAATTGACAAGAAGATGACAAACATAAGAGAAAATATATTGGTTTCAATACAAATAAATATAATTAAAAAATAAGGATAATGTTCAAGTTCAAACTGAAAGATCATGTAATGAAGATTCATCAGCTAACCGTAATGAGGAAATGGATTAGATGTCTATAATATTCATGAAATTTTTTATAAAGATGAAATTATTTTAGAAATCCAACATCAATGGAAAATATAAAAAACAAGGGAGTATAAAAAGGATTTGAATAAATATGATCATTAAAATGACATCATATATTATGAATGCAATAGATAATGTCAAGTGTTGGCTGATTATCCAAAAATGTAGTAAAATAATAAATATGATAAAAATAATCAATGATACAAGAAATATTTGAAAGCTTCCTGGAGTGCCTGTGTAGAATCTCCAATTGACTCTGATTCATCTCAATTTGAAAAATTTGATAAATTCAACATGTGCTTTTTAAAAAATCTATTTAATGTAATATCTATATCTCTTGAACATAACTCTCATTACGTTATAGATGAAGATGAAATTGATATTTATGGAAAAATAAATAATGAACTATTTTCTAACTATTGCAACATCCGTGAGGATACGTTTAATCTGATAAAGGATAAGTACAAAATACATGAAAAATGGAAAGATCTTACTAGTTATATTAATTATTATATTGCTGTAAAAATGAGAAAATGGTGACTATTTTAAAAATACCATTTAACCTAAATTATCTAATGAATATATGAAGAATGATCTATAAAAATTAACTAATGGGAAAAATAATTTAACCCAAATTCATAGAGACAAAATTTTATAAAACACATAGTAGTTATAGGATACTAATATGGACATAGAAGAATAAATAAAAACAAAATTATTTATAAATTTAGAAAATATTATGCAAGTTCCAATTTATAAAAGTTTCTTATATTAGTTCTGAGAATCATTCAATGAGTTATTTTACTAGAATCATTAATAAACAATATTTTATTGAAATTTTAAAAATTTCATAAAAGAAACCCATTAAGAATGAATGGGTTCATAAATATTTGATTACTAGAATTTTTTTGTCTCAAGAAGATCTGGTTACAAAAATAATTTTCTATATAATATATTCTTTAGGAATGATGCTTGAAAATTTCGTATACAAACATATGGTACTTGGACCGTGGTGGTTCAAGTAATATGATAGAAGACTACTCAAACATCAATAATTTATTATAGGTTGTTGTTTGACATCTCACCATTGGTGAAAATGATATAGGAAAGATCATTGGTCTTGGTCAAATAGGTAGAATCAATTAAATTTTAATTTATAATATACTTTTTGTTGATGGTATAAAGCATAATATAATTATCATTTCATAATTTTCAGATGGTGTTTTTCATTTCAAATTTAAAAATAATGCTTGTAATGATTCTGACTCTATAAATTATTTATTTTTTACTTCTTCTATAAATGAAAATGTTTATGCTATTAATATGGATTCTTTTCTTCCAAAAACAAATTTATTGCCAAATATCCTTTCATAGTGAATCATTTCATTGGAACATGAGACTAGGTTATTTTAGCATTCACTCACACAAGAACGGTACTATAAAAGTGTTTTCATTGATCTACCCAAACATTATTTTCAAAATAATAACGTTTGCAATCCCTACCAAATGACAATATAACACAAGATATCTTTAAAACCAAATAAAGAATTCTCAACTTCTAAACCTCTTGAGTTGGTTCACATGGGTATGTTTGGTCAATCTATATTTTAATTTTTAAATGGAAATCATGACATTATTGTACTTGTATATTAATTTTTTAAATATATTTTTGTTTTTTTGAGCACACAAAAGCCATGATAGTTCATATTTCACCTAGCATTATAGATTACAAGAAAATCAAAGTGGAAATAGAATTAATACATTAAGATGTGACCATGGCGTTGAGTTTGAAAATCATGAATTTGAATATTTGTTTCAAAAAAAATGATACAGTAAAAAACTTCTATACTCATATGAAACAAAAGTAGAATGATGTTGTAGAACGAAGAAACATAACCATTCAAGAGATTGCAAGAACTATGCTCAATGAATATGGATTACCTATGTGTTTTCATGTAGGGAATATAAATATATCCCGTTATATAATAAATATAGTCTTAATAAAAACTATATTGAAGAAAAACCCTTATGAACTTTGGAATAATCGTAATCCCTAGGTTAACTACTATAGATATTTTTGTTTCAATGTTTTTATTTTCAATATTAATGATAGTATTGGTAATTTTTCCTCCAAAAGTGATGAAGAAATTTTCATAGGATATTCATCCTCTAGAAAATCCTTTATAATCATTAATATGTGAATAAAATTTATATTAGAATCAATAAGTGTAAAATTTTATGAAAAAGATCCACATGAGCCAGAAATATCTCTCTAAAATCATGACAATGATCTACAAAATCTATATTTAAATTTCAAACCTCTTGATTACATGTGAAATAAAAAGAAAAATCATACATTTCTAGAAACATTCTAGACTCTTAAACTATAGAACTCGAATATGTAGAAGATACATAAGAAACTATGTAATATATTTCTAAAAGTATACGTTCTCCAATGAATCACCCGTTAGATTTTGATGTTGGAGACCTAGAAAACAGTATGAAAACAAGAGTTTTTCTATGAAATCAAGCTAAAAATAATGTATTTTTATTACAGCATGAACATAAGAATATCAATGAAGTAAACAGTAATGAATTTCGGATAATGGATATCCAAGAAGATCATAATCAGTTTGAAATAAATAATATATGGAAACATGTGGATTGACCCCAGGACACCTCAACTATATGAAGTAAAGGGGTGTTCGGAAACATGGTTTATGAAGATGGAACAATTGTAAGGAATAAGGCTATATTATTTTCACCAGGTTATAGTGAAGAAGAATGTATAGACTATGATGATACATTTTCACCTATAGCCTAACATGATGCTATTAGAATCATAGTAGCTTTTGTAGCTCATCTAAATTTTTAACATTATCATATTGATGTCAAAATTTAATTATTAAATGGTTATGTAGATGAGGATGTCATTGTTGAAATACCACATAGTTTTCAAAATCTTGATTTTCTAAATAATGTTTTCAAATTAATGAAGGCTCTATTGGTTTAAGAAATTCTCTCATATAATGGTACAATAAGCTCCGCATTTTTCTTCTTAAAAAAATTGAAGAAATTAATAGTTGAACCGGCCATTTATAACAATTTAATTTCAAAATAATTTTTATTTGGTCAAATATATATTTATATGATATTATCATTGAATCTTCTAAAAAATTTATCTGTCATGATTTTGAAAAAATGATGCAAATTGGATTTGAAAAGAGTTTAATGGGAGACCATAAATTCATTCTTGCATTTCAAAAATTTAAAAATAAAGAAGGAATTATTTTAAACAAAAGTAAATATTCTAAGTATATTATTAACCATTTTTCAATAGATAACACTAAAAGTATTGATACAACCATGAGTACCACATGTCAGCGGGATCTTTATGAGACTGGGAAACTAGTTTATCCAACCAATTATAGAGGTATGGTTGTAAGTCTTTTATACATAACTACTAGATGTTCAAACACATCATATAGTGTTTTTATGTTTTATTATTTTATATCCAACACAAAATAGTCACACATAATTTCAAATAAAATAATTTTTAAATACATCAAATATACTACTACTTTAGTACTATTTTATCATTGTGAAAAAGAAATTGACTTTGTTAGTTATTCTAATGATGATTTTGATTGATGAAATATTGATAGAATAAGATCCTCCAAAACACTTCACTTTATTGGTCGGCCATTGGTATCATGGTGTAGTGATAATCATATTTATGCTTCATTATCTACTATTGAAATTGAATTCATAGTTGCTAGTAGTTGGTGTGTTCATTTATTTGGATGAAACATTCATTACTAAATTATACATATCAATTATGACATATCCCTAATAATTGTGACAACATAAGTTTTGTTAACATTTCTAAAAATACTGTATCTCAATCTATAACAATACATATTGATGTAAGACACAACATATTTGGATATCATTTTAAAAAAGATGATATAACTCCTAAATACATTGATAGAGAACATCATATTACAGATATATTGTATTAGCCATTGAATTCTGAGAGAACGAGTTATAGAAAAAATGAATTAGGAATGAATAATTTCTAATATGTGCCTCCTCATTGATGTCACACTATTGATGTCCCAATATTGTTATTTCACCGTTGATGTATCATAGATCAGTGTCTCACCATTGATTTTTCCCACCATTATATAGGCCATTAAAATATAATCTAACTAAGCTGTCAATTATTTCTATTATTTTTTTGATTTATTAGAAATGTTTCATATATTTGCTTTTAGACTCCCTAAATGATAAAATTGAAACCCATCTAATTTCATTGGGACTCTCGAATGTTAATCCTAAAATTTTAAACTTCCATCCACCCTCCATTACCTTTTAACTCTCACCATATGTTCATAATGTTTATAATGAAGTGACCATCAGTGTAGCACCCCAAGCTTCCAAATTACGTTCCTCTTTGAATAATACAATAGCTTTCATTGTACGCAACATCGAGTTCTAGCGCACCACGACCAATCAGACTAGTTGTTATGAATTGTAATACCCACTATTTGAAATTTTAGAAATTTTATTTTTTAAAATTGACTTCATTTTTGGATTTGGAATATCAAAATTTTCATAGGATGAATTTTTGGTATTTTTCTGAAAACATTCAAATTTTGATGAATGGTGAAAAACACTATGTTTTTGTTTTCAACAAAATTGTTATTTTAATAATTATTGGTATTATTTAAATTAATTTTATGTCGTAATAGATACATAATAACTACATTAGTTCAATGTAATTCATTGGAGTCATTTTAAAATAATATTTCATGTATACAATTTTAATGAAAATTTAATGCCTTTTTCCCACCTTCTAGGCACATTAGAAAATTTTCATAAAACGATATGATACCGATTCTGTGAATTGAATTTCAAAAATCTGATAGATATAGTTTAAATAAGTATGTAAAATTTTGTTGAATAGGTTGAAAATAATTTTTTCCAATAGTATCTTTTGATTTTATTTACCACGGTTAAAAGTAATTAGGGTATATAATGATAAAAATGATATTATAATTACCCTAATAGATGTCCTAATTCTATTGGATATGTTTATTTCTACCAAAATCAATGATATGAATAAAATATGATCCTTTTGATCTACTTGGATTATATTAATACAATTATTATTATATTATTTAACGAAGAGAGATAAGTGTCATAAATTCAAATTTTTAAGGAATATAACATTTTTAATATAGGGTGATACATAAGATAAATTCGGCAATAAGTATTAATTATAAATCTAAAAAAACTCATACATAATTTTATTTTATTTATAATATTTGAACATTAAGTAATTAAATTTATTTCTAACACAATGATGATGCAGTAATTACCTTATTAATGAATTATTAAAATAATTGATATTATAAATATACCAATAAATTTAAATTGATACTTATGAGGTTTCCCATGAATTTTATGGGTTAATATGAAATTTTTTAATTGATTTAATGTATTATTTTTAATGTACTCATGTTTTCATGAAATATATAAAATCCAAATACAAAATAGTGTCAAAATTGACATTAATGAGTCTTTAAAACA
Organism: Viscum album; assembly: GCA_963277665.1. Taxonomy (NCBI): domain Eukaryota; kingdom Viridiplantae; phylum Streptophyta; class Magnoliopsida; order Santalales; family Viscaceae; genus Viscum; species Viscum album. The sequence continues at coordinate 541,774,201 of OY728165.1, forward strand.
AATTCTATATTATTAAATGATATAATTTTTCTAAAAAAAATAACTAACAACCAAAAGCCTTATATAATGATATATATGTCACCAATGTACAACTTGGGATTTTCTTGGTATTTTATAGTATGTTTATTAACCATTTAATATAAAAATACAAAAAGACATTGTAAAAGATAAACTATTTAACTAAGAGTTAAATCTAAAAGATACGGTTAATATAGTGACCTAAACTTTTCTAAAACTTAATAGATGTGAATATTAATACCATTACCCACCTTATATTTGAAATAAATCCATTTTGAACCATTATAATCTGAAAATTATGTAATAATAAAATAATATTTCAATTTTTTTTCTGAAGTGACCCTCACCTCTCATAAAAGGGTACATCCATTTCTCACAAAATCACACCTCCAAATTCATTTTCATCAGCCAAACCCGGATCATAAATAATTCCAAATACTATAACTTACACCTAGTATCATTACATTGATCATAAATACAACCTAATGATCCATTTTGATCAAATTAAAATGAACCATCGGAAAAAGAGGTAATTTTTTCTTCACCTCTTTTAATGTTCTTTTCATCTTTCAATTCCACATTCATTGTTTTTTTCCATACCAAAATATTAACTCCATTAACTTATACATACCTTGACCTTATGATAAATATTCTACAACCATATTCATTATTCTATCCATTCTATGAATAACAAAGTCACTATACTTGGGTATGCATGGCTTATCGTCTCCACATCGCGGGGTAGTTAGTTATTCAACACGTCATAATATAGATGGGTATAATAATTATTATAATTGATTTAAATAATAAATATAACATGTAAATGATTATGTATATATGATATACCATCGAATTACATATGATTTCACCATCAATTGAATGGTATTGTCGCTCGTGCGTACATAATGATTACTGTATCCACAAACATGACAAGATTCATTCCCCATTATAACCATTATAGAAGAATTATCATTTTATGATTCAAAATACTATTTAAGAACTTAATATCATTATGGATATGAATTAAATACATTATATTAATAAAAAACATGACTAACATAACAAAACATATAAACAAAAATGAATCTGTTAACGCCTGAAACAATGATACTATTAAAGTTCTATTAACAAAGCTATATTAGAAGATCATATATAATATCATATTTACGTATTTGGTTCTTGTATAATTTAATAATATTTACTTCACCATTATACAATAGTTTAACGTACACTCAAATAATTTAATGTACAAGTTAAGGATTAATTTTACAATGTTTTAATTATCTGAGGTTGTTTGTACGTGGGTATATACTGGGACATCATTCTAATACACCGATGTGTTTCATAAAAATGTATTTCAATAAATATTTACTATTACCAAGAATATGTGTTAAAGATATTTTTACCCTTGTTTTACTTTATATAATATGTATTTAATGGAATCGTTTTTTAATTTTCCAAACATGGTATTTTATGACCTTTTCAACAAATTAAGGTAAGTAGGTCAGTTAAATTATATAGTGGGTTAGTCGATTAACCTCTGTTATAAAAATGTTGAATAATCTCTTATAATATTATAAGAATATTTTCAAAATAAATGTTTTCTTTTTTAATTACATGTATCTTAAATGATTTCAAAATAGAATGAGATATTTTTCTAAAAAATTTCTGATTTCATCTATGTCAACATCCATTGATGGATTCTACACTTGTTTGAAGTTGATTTATTTTGATACAATATTCCATATTGTGTTGCTAGTTTTGTGATATGTTTGACTATAGATGTGTAATTTTATACCATTCATGGATTATAGTTAAAGTATTAACATTTCATATTCTTGTTTTAATATTAATTTTTATGTTTTGTTTCATCCTTTTCATACGTGGAATGCATTGGACATATTAAGTAATGGGTAGAGCCCGATATAGCTCCTCGATGAATTAGTATGTCTAATGATAAAAACTAGTTTCTTGTAACAAGGCCTTGAAAAAATTTTATTTGTAGTCTTGGAATGAGGCCTTGGATAAGTGGTTATGATGTCCAGTATTATGCATTCCATCATTATAAAATTGGCAATTACTATTACGTGTTATTATTCGACAACTGAATATCCATGTGAATAAGTAAATGGACTTATTTGATTTATCTTTTCCATATTATGGTAAAGTTAATTTTTAAAAGGCTTTGGTTTTATTTTTATACATTTCCTTAAATGTTTATGTTTATTTATAAATGTTTCCACTATATTGTTATCCTTAATGATCATATAAACTCACCCTTTTAAATGTATAATATCTCCCAGGATGAGAAGGAGTATATTATGATTATTCTGCAGGGATAGGCTAAAGGATATGTGTGTTTTCAAAGGGGTTAAAATATTCATTTATCATGATTTATTGTAAAACTAATGTATATATCTAGTACGTCGAATTCTAATCAACAAATAGTTCTTCGAAGACATGATCTCTTTTGATCATGCCAATTTTATGTAATAACGCACCGAATCTTGGTGACTAGGGTTGGGGTGTTAAATTCTAAATCAACTCAAGTCAAAATTCGACTATCAAATAAGAAGATAAGTGTCTCAAGTCAAATTATTAAAGAACATTTGAATCATAATCATGTAAACTGAGTTTTCAAGCCATAAAATGTGATCTCTATAGAATGTATTCTTTCAAGTATGTCCTTAGTTTTATGTTTTTTGATGGAGAAAGGCTGGCTAGAGTGGTCTTCCAATAATAATCAATCACAGTGTGTAAATAATGTAACTCAATTATATCAATATTTTTTTATATCACTAATGAAAGATGATTTCTGGAATATTATAAGAAAAAATGGACATAGATGTTTATTCTCCTCGAGTATTTGGGAAGAATGTTCATAAGTACCCCATGATGGTATCTATGATGATCATCAAAGAATTTACCCTCCTACTAGTGACTTTTTACACTTTGATAAATATAAAACATGTCTAACTATAAATGGAACTTCTAGAGGACCTATTACTTTTGAGTTATATGGTTAAACTAGTATCATATTTCAGTTTACCCAACATTTTCTTTTCCCAAGAAAAGATGACTATTCCAATTCAAAATATCATGATGTTTATTTGATGTATCTTATTAAGAAATGGTATAAAATAATCCACTGAAAATTCCTCATTATTCATATGTTCCATATGATTAAAACAACTTCAATATGAACTTCCATATCTTATTCAATGTTCATTTCTTCTATGATAAAAGAAAATGGATTAGTGGTAGAAATTAAAAATATTTTTATATACTATGGTGGTTATTGTATTACCAAGATTATATGAAACAAAATTAAAATAATATGGAATCAATTTATGAAAAAATGGGTAGATGACTATGAATATATTTTTGATATTTCTAACCCTATTGATCATCCCACATGAACAAATGATATAATTGATCCTAGTTTGGAACCAAATGAAGTAAAAGAACACATAGATGGATTAGTAAAGGATTCTACCTCAAGAAACGGAGGGAAAATCTATCTATAGGAGAAGGACATGATCCAGATATTTCTAAGGAGTATATGGAACCTTTAAATGAATCTCATCAACCTTCACATTCAATACCATCTATGTAATCTGTTCTCTAGAATGATGAAGATGCTAATAATGAGGAGGAAATAATTGATTAAAAAATTGGGTCTAAAACTCTAGAGACTCAGTAGAAAAATTGGACGATGAAATTGAAAAGGATTAAGATGAAAATGGAGAATAATATCATTAGGATGATGAAGAGGAGGAAGATTAAAATAAACCAGAAATGAAAAATGATGAAAATTAAAATGAGGAAGAATCTGGTAAAAAATATAAGAGATAAAGAAGATAAGAAAAGTGATGCTGATAACTCAAGAAATTTAAATCATGATGGAGTTGATGGAAGGGTAGATGCTGTACATACCATAGCTAATGATGAATATATTTAACAAACAAATAAATATGTGGTTGAAATTAAAGAACATCAAAATATTACTAACATAGTCGATATAAATGATGATGTTAAATTAATATGATATGTTGATAATCAGAAGGGAGTATTTGTTGAGGGAAAAAACCTCAGTTTGGAGAGAGTGATGTTACCCAATTCATTTGATATAAAATCTTTGTAATAATGGTGAAAATTCTCAGTAAATATTGGTTTTGGTACATATTATCCATTCTCTAATGACCCTCAATTATCACTAATTAACAAAATTGACCTACCAAAAGATATTCAAATCAATCCAGTATCTGTTACATCACTTTCTATGACTAATGTTAAATTACCATCATATTATGTATGTAAGGATGATTTGAAATATTTTATATAGAAACTATTTTATGTATTTGTTGATATTTTGATATCACAACATACACATCAAAATTTTCATGGTGAGAGATAATCATCGCATCTTTTGAAAAAAACAATTGAAAAAAATGAACCCATTATGGTTTATGAAATTCCATAAGTAAGAATGTAAAATAATATGATATGTGATGAATTAAAAACTCTAGAATTATTGGTTAATGAAATTCAATATGAGAATAAATCATTATTGGATGGTAAACTGAAAATTCTTAGAGATACTTCTTCTGAGTATTTTCTATTTGATACACCTCCTTATATAGTGTTTGATGTTTAGAAGTTCATATTTGTAGTTAGGGATTAATGTAATTTTAGATCAACCTCAGATGATCAAAATTATGAAGAATTTAATGTTTAGTTTTCTCAAATTAGTTGTTAGATAATAATTACATGCTATGGTCGGTGGTTAGATTTGGATAAGTTGATAAAACATAGAAAAAATAATGATCGTATTAATTAAATGTCCTGCCTTTATTCTAAAAGCATCAATTTCTTCTCAAAAAGATATCAAAAATAATAAATATATATGCATTAAATGGTTTTACACCAATCATAGGTTCACTATTAATAATATTTATTTAGATAAAAATTAGAGTATGCCACCAATGACTCAAACCATGATAGAGAATGATAAGAATCATATAGAAATCACTCATGATCTACAATCAATTATGGAAAATAAGGATGATTTCAATAAGTCTATGAACGTATGAGGACAGATTATTATGGATTTGATCAATCTCAAGAAGCATTATCTGAATGTTCATACTACTGTAGTTGTAGCTACAGATTCCTTTTGCATTCCTTCAAACACTACTAGACTCACTCCTAGACCCATGTACACTTCACCTCATCAAAAATACCATTATGACTTTCTCACCATACCTTTTTCACATTTACCCCCCTCAACTTCAATATTTTTTCATGACTTATACAAAGGCACTATAGTACTTGTGGTTAGATATCTATAGGGAGTAACCTTCATACCACACATCATCATATTTTTCTGTACCGATAGCAATCCCTAGGAATTCATCATCTACTCCCAACACTCTTCATAATGGGAATGGACCTATAGGTCCTACCACTGAGAAGCCCAAACAATAGATTTTTTTGTCTTTAGGTCTATTTAATTGGACATTTTTATTGATATATCTATTCATTTATTCTTTCATTTAATGTTTTTTATATTTTTCTGTATTTTTTATAATACCAAAATATGGAGAATAGTTTTATGTCATATATTATTTCTGGCATATAAATATACTTTTATTATTATTACATTTCTATTCTATGATACCATATTATTTTCTCCATGATATGTTATAGTCTATACTCAAATTCAATTTACAGGTTTCTTAGTTCATACATATTATATTCAAATTGCATATGCTTATATCTATGATTTTTTATAATCAAAAAGAGGAAGAAGGTTGACCTCTCATGGTTTTAATAATCACACATAATGATTAATTATGTTAATAATATGTTTATTGGGATATGTTATCATTTGAAATTAATATGTAGACTATAAGAATTCTATAAGATTAAGTCACTATTAGCTTGAATAACTAATAAGGAAGAATGAACAATCCATACTCATTATTCCCGAGTCAACACTCCATAGTGTAATAATTATAAGAAAGATGGTAGAATGCAACAAGTATGGGTCACCCTTCTTGACTCCCCATTCCATACTCAATTAACCTGACTTACCGCTACGTATGAGTCAATTTTCCAAAGACACTATCATCCTACCACTATTAACAATATGTCACGAACAAATTTATGTCACCATTTTAACAGCACATTACTAGAGTGACCACCAGAATGACTCCACTCAAAAAAATCATTACTACCTTTTCTTTGTAATGATAAATTCAAAATTCATAACTTTCATATTTTGAAATATAATGAAACTGATTTAATTAATTACCATGTGAGGGTATCATTAAAATCAATGTTCGACTGTAGTATGAGGTAAGAGGTATGAATTCATGATAGAAAACCTGCACTATGATTGCAGTACAGTATAAAAAATACTCAATAAAAAAATAAATAGAGGGACGTATGGGGTGAAAAATGATGACCAACATGACTCAACGTGTGTGCCTACCTAATAAAGTTCCATTTTCATGTGTGCAAGAATATGCATTAAGCATTAAAAGAATACACAATGTCTGAAAAAAATTTCCCCTTAGATCACTAATTCATTACAATATATACGCATCTATGATACTATATTTTACAAAAACATTTAGGATTGTTACTTGAGCTTCATTTCAAGCTATATTCAAGGAGTAATGAATCTATAACACATATCACTTGTAGAAAATCTATCTCTTATAAACATTTATCTTTTCTATTTTTGTAATCTATTGTCATTATGAGTAGCCAATGATTTTCATTGTTTTCTATAAACAGAAACTGACTCCAATGAAAAACTATAATGTACACAAATACTTTCAGAAGATATAATTTAACCACATATACTACCATTGATAACAGTGGAATATGTCCATGTGTGGGATGTTACTTTTTTTACTCCCAGCAAAGCTATTTAAGAGGTATTTGTGACATTGTAAACTCTGTATGTGATGTTTTTTACCTTGATCTAGGGTGCAGATCAAATAGATATTTATATAAACTTCATGGTGGTCGTTGACCACCATGTGAAGAGGACTATGTGTCATCTTGAGACTGAACCTCTTGTTATTATTTATACTGTGCCTTTTTAAAACCATTTCTTTCAATTTGATAGTAATTCATAGATAGTTTTTATATTATAATTCGATTTAGTAGATTGATTTCACAAGTTAAAATAGTATTTTACATTATTTCAACTCATAACTAATCACACATTGGGAAATATTTTTAAATATCATAACTTTTATTAATAATCTCCTTTTGTTAACGGGGCCATATTTTATTCAAATATTGGGGAATTTTTTATATCTATTTTAAATAAAAAATGTACTTAAAAACTAAATTCACCCCACCCACACCTCTAGAGTCTCTTCTCCGACCAACAAATTGGGTTATGAATGTTTAAAAAGTAGAGGATATGGGGTTATATTTTATAATATAGGATAAGTTATATTGATTTAAATAACAAATATTATTCAGTAATGGAAAGTCACTCTCCATTAAATAGACTAAAATTTTCTAATATAATGGATTATATAAGAGATAAGCTAATATAAACATATATCATTCATTATAATCATTTAGTAATCATGTAATTAAATTTACCATTTATAGTTAACCCCCACCCCTAGTAAACTGGTTTGAACATTAAAAGTGGTAGAAAACTATTTTCATTTTTACTATGAATTATGAAATAAAATTATGTTGATCTTGCAATATAACAATAATTATGACGATTAAAAATATAAAATACATTTTATCAAAATAATTTCAAATACGAAAAATAATTTAATTTATTATTAAACATGTAGACGATTAAAAAACTATTTTTTATTTAATGAATTTTTCAACCATAAGATAACATTATAATAACTATGTGAAATGTAATCAAAACTATTTTTAGTAAAATTAATATTATTAGATATATAATATATATTTCAACAAAATTATTCTGAATTAGGGGATCTTTTAAAAAAAAATTAATTGAGGTACATTATGCATATTAAAATAGTTAAAAGAAAATTGTATTTTAAAGCCCTAAAAAAATAATATTAAAATATTATATGAAGATGATTTAAATATAATTAATTTTAATGAATATGTTGGTCCTAAAGTCATCTGGATCTATTCCTGGCCAACATGTCTACAATCTTTTATTATGAAAACACTCACGTTACGCACTTGATGCGTGGTTGTTTCCATCATTCCCCGCTCCTAATTTCGTTATCATCCGGCCAAGACCATCATAACAACTTTCGGTTTTATCATCACTAAATTAACATATAAGGATATGGAGATCTGGTTCGGAACTCTTGGGCCCTCCCTGTACAGGGACATACGTTGTGCTCTCTTTACAACAAACGTAGATGGCTAAAGCAGAGTCTATAATCCTGGTGGAATGATTTTCCAGCGTTAGACATAACTCTTGAAGAGGTAATGTAGGATGTTGATCGTCTTGAAAGATGTCTTGATGAGGATTGGAATGAATAAATATTTTAGGATATTTCTAGAAAAAAGGAGATCCTCTCGGATATGATTCTGAGGCAGGAATGCATGGCCAGGCAGGAGGACAAGATTCATTGGCTCAAATTAGGTGATAAGAATACAGATTTTTTTCCATGCTTGTATTAAGGAGAAGAAAAGGTGGATAAAGTCGAACATTGTGATGGGGGACGGCTCTTTCACAGATGAGAGGGAGGTCGTTGGGGCTCTTGCATACTCTCACTTCAATGGTTTTCTTGATGTTCCTAGTAACACTTTTCCTAATGGGTACACGGGGGGGACATGGTGTAGGACCCCAGGACACCCTTAGAGGGGAGGGGTGAATCAGGGTGTCAAATTTTTCTTCAAAAAGTTGTATATCTTGTTCCCATGTTGGTAGGAACTACTTAAACATGTATGATGGATATGATCAGCAATGAAACATTCAAATGAAAATAGATAACACATCAATTTTACTTGGTTCACCACTAAGGGCTACGTCCAAGGATCATATGCCGACATGTTTTCGGTCATACCGAATTCCAATAACCTTCACTAGTTGTGGATTAAAATGGTTCAGGAATAGTCACACTGTCCCAAGCCCAATGCCTTTACAATGGTTGAGGGATAGCACACTGCTTCCCTCGGGTCACTCCCATTGACTCCCCTTGGCTCACTGCCCTTGGTGAAGTCACACACAGTTTATAGATATGAAGATCTCTTCAATAGATTTTCATTGATGTCTTTGTCTCCTGTTTAGCATGATACTTTGCTTGCATCAGAGTCCTGAGTTGATGCTCTTTTGTATTCAACCTTCTATTTTAGAGCAATAACTGAATGCAGTATATCTTATTCTTCTCTTCCATTGATTCACAATACTAACACCTGAGTGTATTGATATATTCCCTTATTTCTGTGCAGATCGGAGTTTAGTTGCATGAACCGTTCTTCTTCTCTTTTCAAATCCCAATGAGGATGTTAAACACCAGTCATGTGTGTGTGGTACCACTTCTCTTCATAAAATAAGATTGTTCATTGCTCTTCCATCTTTGCAAACAAATACATCATCTGTTGCATCGAATGTATAGAGCAATATTTCTGCTTTCATGCAGCTCCAAAAAGACGGGCGTACTCCAACAGCACCTGGCACTCTTCTCCAAGCCTGGCGTGCATGTCCCAATACAGCGTGCATGTATTCGGCGCACAAGTCTAAACGAGAGTGAAAGTATCACCAAACCACCTTCACTACAATGCCTTCCTCAACTTCTAACTTGTGCAACACACATCCTTCCTCACCCTAACCGCCTTGGGTGCACAACTAACAACTGGTGCGCAGATTCAAACACTGGGGCGCAGGTCTACCTGTGCGACCCCACACTACTCTGGTGACATCCACACCTATGCAATGGGAGCTCTGATTTTTCTATGTGTTGAACTCTGTAAGACATGAGGAGGGGTCAACCCGTATTTATAGGCAAACTGGACCCCCTGTGCGGCGATGCTCAAGTAACTACATAGCGCGCAAGTAACGGTGAACATCTCATCTCACCTAGCCTCTATCACACAACTCACTTTCACAACCCAACCAATACTTGCGTGACCTTCTTTCCTTAAACATATTTTGAAGTTATATTCTTTAAAACAATAGGCGTGCAAGTTCCAATACTCCTAGGTACCGGCGTGCAATTCCACTTGCATGACCTCACCAACACTTGTGCGACCCTTATCCCTTTGACATATTTTTATGCTTTGATCCTCAAAAAAATGTGGAGCGCAAGTTTCCTCTCCATCAAGTGTACAGTGCACATGACCCTTTGCCAAAATCACTTTTCTTCATTTGATGATTTTGATGCCCTAAAATTTGGCAAACACTAGAAAACAACACCACCTTGTATCTGCTCTTTTTGTACCACCTCCATATCATCCATTCCTCTGTCGACGTTCTTGAAACAAACATAGATCGTTGACCACAACTCTTGAACTCGACACACCATCATAAAATCCCTTTTGTCAACAAATTTTTTTGTCATTTGTTTGCTTTGTCAACAGGAAGAATCACCTCAAAAACACTTCTTCTCAGGGATTTGAATCCTTCAACAACTCTTATTCTATCATCACAAACACAACTATCGTGATATGTATTCTTTGAAGGAACATCTTCAGAATCATCATCTTCTGATACAATGTGATGTGCATGAACATCTCATAAATTTAGTCTCCACACGACTATCTCAGAAGTCCAATCCATTGCACATTGTCTTCTTCATCAGCCGTCATTATCTACTTCATGAAAAGAACGTGATTCAATTATTCAGGAAGTCTCTTTCATGGTTCTCATGCAATCATGAGTAATTTCATGGTATTCATCAAATCCCATGGTTCTCATGCAATAATGAGGAATTGCATGGTCTCATCAAAACCCATGGTTCTCATGCAATAATGAGGAATTCCATGGTCTTCATCAAAAATCACATTCTCCATTAATCATCCTCATATGGATTACACGACACATTCTTCATTGTTGTAAACAATGTGTCACCTTTGACACATGTTATTAGAACTTATGATCAGTATAACAATCGTCTGAATTTCCATTCCGCCACTTCATTATAGTACTTCTTGATCTCCTTAATTTTGATCTTCATTGACAACTATTGAAAACAAATACAACCTTATATACAATGCGGTTCCAACAGATGGGACTCCTCGAAAACCTTCAGCCAATCTTCTCAGACTGTGATAATGAGACCCTGAGTAGTATTCCTCAAGAGGATGAAATATGAGGAGCCATGATGGCTCTGAATCCCGGTAGCGTGGAAGGTCCTAACGGCTTCCCCAGAGGTTTTTATAGAGCTTCATCGGATATTCTGAACGAGGAGCTAATTATGACCATCCAAGACTTTTTTAGGGGTGGTCCTCTCCCCAGAGTGGCATGTGAAACGACCATGGTTCTCATCCTCAAATCCAAGTCTCCTTCATCCTTAGAGTAGTTTCGTCCGATCAGCATGTGAAAGGTGTTGTACAAAATTCTCTAAGGCATTATTAACACAAGGTTATCCACCCATCTCCCCAGGTTTATCTCCAAGGAACAACATGGATTTGTTAAAGGACACTCCATCTAGTGGGTGATCAGTTTGGCACAAGAAATGATAAGGGACCTCAATGTTAATTCGAGTGGGTCCAATATGGCGGTTAAGTTGGATATGATCAAGGCCTACGACCAGGTGGATTGGGGATTCTTAATCAAAGTTCTCAATGGTATGGGTCTCTCTTAATGGAATATTGATATCATCTTTTGATGTTGTAGTTCAGCCTGGTTGTCGATCTCATTCATGGGGAAAATGTTCTGCATCTTTAAAGAAATCTGTGGGCTTCACCAAGGAGTCCAAATCTCACTGAGTCTATTTATAATCACTCAAGAAGTTCTTAGCCACCTCATCCACATTAACAATTCTAGAAATACGATCCTTCTCTTTTGATGAAGGATGTGCTTCCCACCTGTTTCCCATATCATCTTCGCATATGAATCCATCTTTTTCCTCAACGCATCCATTAGGTCTGTGTGTCGCTTGGACAGATCTTTGGAAGCGTACTGTTGCTTGAGCGGCCAGATCATCAACAAAAGTAAGAGTAACTTATATTTCTCTAACAATTTTTTTACAGGAGTATCCTTAATGTGGGTAGCATCCTTGGAATTCACAATGGAATTCTTCCCAAGTTGTATCTGGGATCCCGAATCTCGATGAGGCCTTTGCGTATCCTTGATTTTGACTCCATTGTTTGTAAACTCACGTAGAGGGTTCTTAACTGGATGAACCGGTTCCTGTCCTTCGGAGGTATGATCACCTTGGTTAATATTGTTCTCACGGCCACCCCGATTCATGCCCTTTCCTATATTAAGGTCCCCAAGGTAGTTATCCGCACCATGGACAAGATTTTTGCTGGCTTCATCTGGGACCCAGAGAACGTGGGTCAATGGAACTGGGTTTCCTGGCTCAGGATGGCACAACCTATCATGGAAGGCAGTATCAGTGTCTGAAATGTCCGGGATTCCCTCTCCTGCATACATGCAAAAATGCGCTGGGAAGTACTAGAGAAGCATACATTATGGGTCATGAACATGCATGAATTCAACATTGGTATTAGGGGTGGTTGGGATGGGCAGGCCTCCCCTTTCTAGCGTGTGATTTGTCCTCTGGTGAATGACCATAGAGCTTACGCTCGTTGGATCATCAGCACAGGGGACACCTCCTTCTAGCATGACAACTGTTGTGGGGATTCTTTTGGGTACATGGGGTGCCCTGTCACCAAAATTTCCTTCCAAGAGGCAAGAAAATACCCACCATTCATCGGTGTGGTCCTTGACACGAACCAGGAGGATCTGTTTCAACTCATTGACCTAACTGCGGCTCCCGATCGATGTCTGTTCACCCCAAATCCATCTGGACTCTTCACGTCCAAATACTACCGTCAGGTGTCTGTCATGCAATCGACGGGGGATTCCTGGAGCGATGTGTTGTGGGATAAATCTATCCCACAAAAATTTAAATTAGTTTCTTGGAGAATCTGTCACAGAGTCAGTCTTACCAATGATAACAACAAAAGTTGTGGGGTGAACATGGGATCCAAATGTGTTTGCTGTAAGCAGCACGAGTAATCTTCAGATCATTTGTTCCTTGAAAGTGATTGGGAGTGCGAGGTGTGGATGTTCATTGGTGTTTTCACTAGATTTTCTAATCCATTCCTGGTGGATCAACCCTTCTTTACCCGATGGTTTCATGGATTGGGTGATGAGGGTCCGGAGAGAATAGCACGTACTTTGGTGCTTCACACTGGATGATGGATTTTATGGCAGGCGCATAACGTGTACTTGCACAATGGGGTGGCCTCCTCTATTCGAACCATCATCCTCCCCATTCACATCATGCTGCTTGATATGGCAGTTTTCCTCAGTGCATGCAGGGAGGCTCCCACTCTACAACGTCTTCTTCCCAGCATGCGTAATACCTCTCCGGCCCTTGCTCCACACTCCGGTCATTGGGTCTGATGGACCCCCAACCCCACATCATGGTTTCAAGCTCAATACCAATGGATCATGTCTTGCGGGTACCATTAGTGGCGGGGGTCTCGTTCTTGATCGCAACGGCTCGGTTCTGTTTGCTCTCTCCATCTGGAAGGGCCAGGGCACACCTCTTCTTGCAGAGGTGAAGACTATGCTGGAAGGTCTCCAGCAATGCAGCCAAAGTGGTGTGGTTCTAGTGGAGGTGGGAACTGATTCAATGCTCTTCTCTAATTCTTTCTAGGGAATCGGGAGGGTTCCTTAGGATATTGTGTGCATCATTCGAAAGTGTCGGGGTCCCCAGGGAAATAACACAAAAGTATCCAATTCCTGGCATGAGGGAAATAAAGCATCCGACTACCTTGCTTCAATTTTCTCTTCAGGTCTAAAGGGTTTTCTTTTCCACACACCTCAAATTATGAAAACAATTGGGATTGAAATTATTAGAGGGGATACACTAGGTCTTCTCAATTTTAAACCCCCATAGTCTCTTTTCCTTGGTTGTTTATAACACTTTTTCCTCCTTTGAATAAAAAATAGAATATGATGATGACCGTTAATTTGAATGAATAGAAATATTGAATAATTATGTTACATTTAAATAAAATTGAATTTATTAAGAGGCTGTTAAATTAAATAATTTTAAAAAATATTAATGCTTGTAAAAAAATAGATATTTTTTAATATTCACCAAAAACTAAATATTTTTCAAAATATCTAATATTTTCCCCTATAAAAATATTTAATTTTTCATTTTAAAAATAAATTTTAGATTATAATAAGATATTTTTGAATTTTTCATTAATTATTAACCATATTTTCTCACAAAATGTACTAATAATAAATTTTGAAAGAAATGTGTTGTTGTTGAAAAAAATAACATTATTAATGTTTAGTGTTTATTTACTAATAAATTTAAAGATAATTATATTAGTTATACCATTATATTTAATACATAATGTACTTAATGATATTCATACATTCCAATTTAATGACTAGGTAATAATGGTTGTGTTTTAGAAGAAGTATTTTAATATTATATGTCAGTTCTTTAAAAAAATTGTTGTGACGTTAATATTTTATAATATACAGATTTATATTAAAATCTAGCATTGTTAGATTATCCTCTCTTAAATAATTTATGTCCTCTTAATTTTAAGTTTTCCTAAGTAATAAATATTTTAATGATTAAATATTCTTTTGTTGAAAACCCACATCATAAAAAGGGTTAATGTTACATCCACTTAATTAGAGTCAAGGCGTAATTTGAAGGTCATCTCATAACTATGATGCAACATATAAGAGAATTGGTAGGAATTAAAATCACAGATAAAAGATAAAATGAAAAATTATTACATTTCATTATTTGTTTATGGATTCAAGAGACCGTCAATTTATCAAAAATTAATAACATTGTTAATTCGAGATCATTTCATTAATTTTGAGGGATCCTTTTTCCATATAGAGTATTGAAATAAGGAAATATACTTACATGAAATATATAAATACATCTTGAAATCATTTTTTCACTAAACATCATATATTTTTCTAAATGAGGAGTATTAAAAATGAATATGGAATACCTAAAGAACTAAATTTAACTTATAATAGATCATATGATTTTAAAAAAAGATATAAAAATTTTCCTTTTGTATTTAGGAATTATCTAAAATTAGAAATATTCATCGTAATGAAATATAATTACCAAAATGAATAGACCTTCATATTAATATCTAAATTCAATGTTCCACTTAAACCACTCTGTAACATAATAACTTTATATCTAAATTAACCAAACAATAATAGACGTAATTTTGATCTTCTCAAATAGTAATTCATGTTAAATACAATGATAGGTATAAGTGTTACATATACCTAAACCTATTTAAACATTTCCAAAAAAATAACAATTAGAAAAATACTAACTATTAAAAAAAATTAATCCTAATGTAAGTTCCCAAAAAGTACCTTAAAACATATCCATAAATTTTTTAAATAAAAAAATTGTTATATGCAGTAAATCATTTATACTAGAGTTGGGAATTTCACACTTATCACCCTTGGTTTATGGGTTCATCCCTCATGGCCTTATCTTATATTAAGGGTTGTCACCCGATATAAAGGATTCTATATTTTTAAAATCCTATTTATATAATTCTTATAACATTCCCCAAAATAGGATGAATATCCTAAAAATAAAACTAATAATCAAAAAAAAATTTAAACTCTAAATCGTTTACACAAATTTTTCTCCCAAAAAATTAAATAATATTAAATGATAATAATTACATCATCATCATGTACATATCAAAGATTACCCTTTCATTAATCATGTGTTTTTTTTGGTAAAATTCATCTTATAATTACTCACATCTATGACATTTAACTGTCAGTGGTGCCTTATGATGATCATTATATCCATGCGGCCCACTAACATTGAACTTCATTTTAAATTATTGATTATTTACATTTTGAACTAATTTTACATTAATAATGCAATATTGAGTTCCAAAATCCACTTTTGATGGTTCCTCATTCCAAATTTTTGAAATATAATAAATTTAAAATTATATTGTTTATTATTTTTTACACTTAACGATCCATGACACACTATTCTTATCTCCTATGATGTGTTTTTAAATTAAAAAATATTCCATTTTTAATCATAATTCGTGATAGAACATTTGAATTAATGATAATATCACAACCTATAATTCTCATTATATTAGGTATCGAATTAAGAAAAATCATTACATTACCCTTGACATTGGTTGTTGGAATTCTTTTTCATATTTACTACAATTAAATAATAGAAGAAAAACATGATGTATATAAAATTACTAATAAACCAAATAAATGGGAACATGAAAAAATGATATAAATAAAATATGTATGATATGTATATCATGACTTATTAATAGATAAGTATCAATATAGGTTATCCATTGTAATGATTCATATTATGTATTCTAACCTAACAATTCATTCATGTCCTACATAATGGTTCATTAAGAGTAATTGAAATAGAAAATTATATACTCATTGTGTGTTAAAATAGGTGCAAAATATGATTCATTATTGTGTATTAAAAGACAATTGAGTCTAGGTTAATGCTTCTTATTTATATATATCACCCCAAATAAGCTATATCATATCAACAATAACATGTATTATCTAAAAAGAGTGGTAATTTCTAGGAAATCACTCAATCTATCCTTCACCAATATTCCATGATATTTTCTTATTCATATAATTAACCTCATACTTATAACTTGTATTTTTATTAGAGATTTCTCATCCATGTTTCCAAAGGATATTTAAATTAGTTTCGATACCAACTATAGTGATACAAGACATGGACATATATTTTTAGAATATTTTAACATAAACAGTTATTAATTATAAACTAATTAACATCTGGCGTATTATCATTGAAATGCAGGGTTCATAATAAATATAAGTGAGCCTAAAATGAAATTTCTATTTTATTCTCCTTTATGAGATCCTAAATCCTTTTGAGATACTTAAAATCTTGTTATAAACTGGGTAATATAAAGAAACAAATGGGTGAGATAAAAATATCTATAAGGGAATAAACATGATAAGGATGAAAACATGTGATTCAATGGTAATACAGTATATCTTAAAATTGAAGTAATATAATTAATCACAAGGGATGAGATCATAAATATTAATGTATCATAAGACCATGGTATTATAGGTGATGGGTCATTATCATGAGGATTGTCAATGATACATTTATAAACCCTATATATAGTAAAAGGCATATCCTAAATATTTCTATCTAGGAAATTGTGTCAATTTCTCTAGTTTTCTTCTAAAAATACATTTTCTATTTTTATAGATTTTTGGATGTTTGAAATAAAAAAATCACGATTAAATGACTAAAAAAAGAGAAAGTGGGTTAGAATGGAAGAAAATGTGGTGAAAAATATAAAATATGGAGGAAAAAACGAAATAGGTATGGAATATAGTTTTAAGAACAATGATGAATCTATGATGATCTAATCATAGTAAAAATTAATATTTCTTATGATGAATTATAAAATCATCTCACAACTCACTCTATTCTTGAATGATATTTACAATCAAAAAATACATGTCTCTTAAATAGTGAATACATCAATACATAAGTTCCTAAACAGTCAATAGGTTCTCTAGAATGGAAAATTAATCACAGAAAGGACTCATTATAGTCATAAATTCTAAAAATAAAATATGATCATGTTGAGATATACATATCAAACAACCAAAAATTGATACACAATTGTGAATAATTGGGAGGAATAGGAAAAGGAATGAGATAAAATAGTAGAAAATTGATCATGTGCATGTGTGTGCTATAAAATAGCCCCAATTCTTTTAAAAATACTATTTGGTGATAAAGTGGTGATGATAAACATGAATATAAAATCACCAAGAAGCATCATATTTCTCTTCCAAAACAATCCATGGGAATTAGTTTCCCATTTTTCGATATATGAGATCACAAAACTGGGTGGATGATGAACAAAAATTCATAATAATTAGAAAGTTAAATACTACACATTGTTATTTTCCAAAATATATAATGAAATTCAATGAATAGGGACAAATATATAGAATAAGGGTGGTTAAAATATCTAGGAAACAAATATAATTTCCATGACACACTTCCCACAAACTCCTTGTAACATTCATGTTATTGTTCCCGACATCCATCAACAACATCACATCTCCTTGAACATGTGAATAAATTTCTGTCATCACCACACATGATATCCTTCTTCATCACCCACACTGATCATGCTCGACTATGCCAAAAATAGGAAATGTTTTCAAAATATCTTTGAATACAGTTTTGTTCCCATTTAAAATTTCAAAACCATTGGCTAGTTTGAAATAAAAATAATTTGTTTGCTTCAATATTTTTCAACCATTGTCCAAATAAATTTTAGGCTTGGTCCTCATTACTTGGCATCTGATCATTTTTTAACTGTATATAAATATTATTTGAAAGAAATATATATAAACATATTATATATATATATATATATTATATTCATTATTATTATTATTTTCATTTTATTTATTTTTCAATAATTCAACTCAAATTTAGGTGGTGGGCCCATTGGAACAGGTGGACTATTTCATGTCAAATGGTGGGCATGTTATCACACTCAACGTCACTAGGCCCTTATTCTCTTCTCAAAGTGGTTATATATGGTTTTCTTCATTAGAGAGTGACATTAATCCTTCTCATGGATATATTCTATAATAGTGTTGGTGATTCTTCAGTTATATTCCATATCCATGTTTTGGGATCTCCAAATGTGTTGGTGATCATGAATTCAATGTTAATAAGGTGAGAGGAATTTGGTATCCTATGTTCAGAATTTGTTCAATGGCCTCATAAATTTGGATCAACTTCCTATGAATTATCATGACTAACTTTATGATTTTTTTATCAGGGATTCAGTGTTTTTCATGATTGGGTATTATAAATTCTATAATAACTTTCTTAATGGAAGATCATAATTTTTACCAGGGAATCATTGATTTGTGGTTCATAGTGTCATGAGACTTCATCATAGGATGAGATTCAGTTGTCTTCATAATTATAGATTTAATCCTTCAGAATCCACAAAGAAGAATGATCATTCCTCCCCTCCATTGTGTATTAATATTTATCTTTTTTAGTGTGTCCAATAACTATATTGGTGGATCTCAAGTAGGCGGTGGATTAGATTTTTTTAGTTGTAAAAATAGATATTTTTTCTATAGAATATATTATTGTTTCGCATTTTTTGGACCATAAATTTTTAGTACACTAGTGTAGCGATAATCAAAAGATAAATTAATGTTAAAATGTGAAAATAAAAATGCACTGTATGTAGCATTGCAGAATCTCAAAAGCTAAATTGATAAATAACCACAGGTAAATAGAAGGATAACTATGTGTAAAAGTTGATACACACTACCTAATAAATACAAGGAGAAAATCTTTGTAAGTATCTCTCTTGAATAATTGGGTAAACCACCTAAAATACACACATAATGATAAAATCACAAAATGAGAGGCTCAAGTGAAGCTGATTATCAAATTAGGGGATCTGACAAGATTTTATAGATAATCCTCACCCCTAATGTATTCCTCTACTAGTAGTTTGGTGGGGTTGGTTACCCACCAAATACCAGCCATGCCATCCTCCCATGATTAAATAAGGGGGTGACCACCATCCATCAAGTGATATACTGCCGAAACAACTCCACACCTTTTCAATATACCAAATCCTGTTGCATGTGTATCTATAAGGCCACTCGAGGATCGACACAATAAAAACATACATACTTAAATAAAATTCTTTAGAATATCGTTTATATTTTCATAATTATAAATTTTATTTTTGTTCACACATTTTTCATAAACCACATCTCGTGTAATGTGATATTCTCCCCCAATGTGCTTCTTATTACAATAAAAATTTTCATTCCATGTAATGTGCAAGGTTCTCTGACTGTCCAAAAACAGTATAATTTACTCATGTGTGTCCCCTAGCTCCTTCATTAACCTACTCATATAAATCTCCACTTTATATGAAAGTGTAGTTACCATGTACTCTACTTCAATCATTGATAATTCCACAATTGATTGTGACTTTCAAATTGTGCTTACAACTCCTCCTGTAATAGAATACACATAACCTGGAGTAGGTTTTCTCCAGTAAAAATATCCTAAAAATCTGAATCAATATGGCCTATGATAGTTAAATCTGATCCTCTATAACATAATGCAGCATCTGAGTTCTCCATGATATATTTCAAGATCCACTTCACTTTGCTCCAACGATCCCATCATTGAGTGTCCATGTAATGACTTACTTCCACCACTACATGTGCAATGTCTGGTCTAGTACAAACCATTGTGAACATTAGACTTCCCACTTTTAATTCAGAATGTAATTGAGACATATCCATCCTTTCAACTTCAATAATAGAACTTATCATAGATGATAACATCAAATTAATAGGATTTGAGGTATACATTGGCTTATAGTATTTCATGTTTAAGAATTTCATGTATTTTTGTATCTAACTATATTGTGACATCCAAATATTCCCATTATTTATATCTTCATAAATCTATAACGCAATAAGTTTGTTTTATGGTGCCATGCCTTTCATATCAACCCCCTATACACATATTCCTTCATCTCCTAAATCCTATCTATGTTGGGGCCTACAACCAACATGACATCCATATAAAATAGAAGACTGATTAATCACTACCATCCAAATCTCTGAAATATTCATAAGGATATGGATATTGTTTCTCATGTCCAAGGCACATGATATTGTAATGATATCTATTGTACCAACATCTCAAAGCTTGCTTTAGACCATATAAAGAAATTTTCAACGGACAAACCAAGTTATATTTTTTATCTTCTATAAAACATTATCGTTAGAGCATATAGATCTATTTTTCAAGATCCAAATGGAAAAAAATAAGACTTCACATCTAGCTGCTCTAGATGTACGCTTTATATAGGAAACATCACCAAAACAGACCGAACAACAATCAATCCAAAAACATAATAGAATATTTCATTGAAATAAATAACTTCCTTTTCATCATATCATTTAACCACATGACTTTCACGATATCATTCCATCTGGTCCTTTCCATTCCAATAGATCATAAATTCCCATTTCTTTTTGATATCCTTCCTTCCATGAGGTAATTGTACATGATCTGAAGTCACTTCCTTTTAAAAGGATTCATGTTCATCTTGAATCAAGTCCTACCATGATGATACATCTAGAATTTGGTTCACCTATATAACAAAATATGGATCTCCATATTATATTAAAAAAAGTACAAATTCATTCTCTTAATGAATTATTCTTAGTGCCATAATTGTGTTATTTTTTCTAATGTTGACCATCATTTTCCAATCTCAAACATTTATTGATAATAGTGATATAGTAATACCTTAGAGGAAAACAGTTCTTCCTTTTATTTTTCCTCCACATAGACTATTATAGTTTCGATATTCTCTTTCACTATGTATTGATCATTTATAATATTGAACTTTTCTTCTACAAAAATATCATCTCTGATGATGATATGTTTTCAGGTATTTGGCTCCCACAAACGATTCCACTACTCACCATAGTGTACCATATGAAGATTCATTTCATGGATCTTGAATACGTCATTTATAATTCCTGGTCATTAGATATACATATATAAGAATTAATAAATTATGTGACTAAGAATAGTTAGCATGTATTCCAGTCCCCAACTGCATCATTGGGTTCAGATCAATATCCATTGAATGAGATTGAACGATCATAAAATTGGAAGTATTCACTCCCTCTGCCCAAAATGTTTTGGAAATTCATATAGTCTTCAAAATCCTCCTTTTTATATCCAACTATGTATTATTCATCTTCTCTTCCACTCCATTATATTATGGAGTGTACTCCACTAAAAACTATATGTTGATTCATTCCCATAGAAAAAAATGATCAAACTCCTCACTTGTATATTCTCCGCTATTTTCATTTCCCAAATACATGAACTTCATTCCATATTCATGTTACATCATCACTTGAATGATTTAATGACATCAAAAACACTCTCTTATTTCGTGATTGGGTACACCCAACATCGACATGAATAATCATCAATGAATGATACAATGTACCATGCTCCTACAATAGATATTACTGTTGCATCCAAAATCTTAGAATCGATCAACTCTACGATCACTTTGCTTCATGTTTTCGATGTCCTGAACATTAACCATTGTTATTTACTCAAAACACAATGCTCACAAAATGGTATGTATACCTTTTTATGCCCAAGAATAAACAACTGATTTGTTAGAATATCCAGGCCTCATTTTGACATATGTCCATGATTCAAATTTCATAATGTAATCAATTCATTAGGCAAGGTATTTGATGCAATAATTATCTCTACCTCCTTATATGTTTCACCCACAATCATGTATTCATCCATCATGATCTTTTATGCCTTCACCACCATAAGAACTCCCTTAAAATTTCCTTCACACCATTATCAGTGTGAGTCCTACATCCGATGTAATCAAATTATCCTAATGGCATCATGTTCTTCTTCATACCCTTTACTGAGAGTACTCTTTGGATGGTTATTATCATTATATCATGCCTCTTTAATTTAATGGTACCAAATCCAATGATCCAAAATGTGTGATCATTATCGATGTACAAAGGTCCTTCTAGGATTGTTTCATACTCGTTAAACCATCCTTGTCAAGACATCATGTGCCATATTTCTCCTGAGACCATTATCCATTCATTTTTGAGAAAATGCCTGCTTCTAGTAGTCTTCATCGCTACACTGACTATTATGCTCCAGTTACAGAAGTACATTCCACATTCCCCCCCCATGTGAGGGTTTTGTTTCCCATTTGAACATTGCATTATCATCACAACTATTGTTATTTCACTAGTTTTTATTCACCAAATACCTTTATGCATCACCTCCGACATCATCATTTCACTGAATGATAATTTTTTCCCCTGTAATTTTTTTATATCAAATGTCACCGCCGTCTAGACAAACCATCTACTCAAAACCACTTCTATTTCATAATAGTGTTTTGAATAATTTTAATAATTTTTTTTTCTAATTTGAAGGATCAACTCGAGTTGAAATCACAAAGGATACTAAAATTTAATAAAAATATTAATTAAGAAAAACATGAAAAGAACTAGTTAGAAAATTTCCTCTGATACCACATGTTGGGACCCTAAATGATAACCCACAATTAAAACAGATAATCAAAAGATAAAATAATTTTAAAATGTGTAAATAAATGGACAACAGATTTAATGTGGAATAACCCCAAAAATGAAAGGGGTAAAAACCATGTGAAAATTAAAGGATCACTATGGGTAAATGTGGAACATCCTCCCTCAATATTAAATATAGGAAACCCTTATAAAAATATATATTGAATATGTGGGGAAAGAACAAAAAAATACCACTCAAAGTGATGATCATTTGGAATAATATGCTCAGGTGAAACTAATGATCAAACCAAGGGATCCCACTATCTTTTATAGAAATTCCTCACCCCCAAATGTATTCCTCTACAAGTGGTTTGGTGTGGCTGGCCACCCACGACATACAATCCATTCCTTCCACCCTTGATAGAATAAGGGGTGTCCACTATTCATCATATGAGATACTTCTGAAATATTATAGATGGTAAAATAGGGTTTCAGGATGATATCATATTGAACGGTAGCTAGGGGAGGTTTAAAGAGGGTTGAAGAGAGTTTAGTGTTAATTTTTTGTAGAAATGCTATATATCAAGAAAATGTTAACACCATATGATGGTATATTGAGTATAAAACGTTATAGGACTGGTTTATGGGTAGTAGTGGATTATATGATGTTATTAAAAGGGGGTGGGGGATAACTATAGTGTGGGATATGAATTTTAACTGTCTTGTAGATTGTATATTGAATGAAAATCTATCAATTCATCATAACAACATTACCAAAAATCAAATAAAATCAAATTTTAATTGAAAATATAAAATAAATTACAAATAAAATCATCCAATTTATTCAATTACAAATTTTATTCTAGAAAATTTTTTTCAATTTAATTCATATAATATATTGTATTTCAAATATCCAAAATGATGTACTTCAACAAATAAAATATTTCAATTAAAATTATTCAATGACACAACATTAAATTCTTAAAAATAAATTCTAGTTTTAATTGAAAATCAAATTTCAAAAAATATTTATTCCCTAAAAATGATTAATGGAATAAAATGAATGAATTAGTTTCATCCAAAATAAGTTCATTTATTAATATTAATTATTATTAATTAAAATAAAAATTAATAATAAAAAATTTAGATAATTATAGTTTTTCCATCAATATATATAAATTTTTTAAATATCTAATGTAAACCGATTTATATATTTAAAATATCAATTAAATCATCATAATCGATGTAGAAAACTGTAATTACACAAGCCACATTAAACTCCCAAACACATAAATATTTTTTCCCCAAAAAAATCATGATCTTCATCTTTGTAAAATAAAATGACTGAATTTTATGACAGCTAATTAAGTGATTGATTTTCAGTGGAACATATTTTTTTATTGGTAAATAAATTTCAAGGAATAGATATAAGTTGTTAGGCATGTATTCAAATTTGTAGTAGGAATCAGTGAAACAAATATCCCTTCATCATTAAAGTGTTCATACCTTATATTCGAATTCAGAAATCACATCACATCAATACCGGTTCTTTTTTTAATTTTAATAGTGAATGTAGGTTAGACTCAAATTGAAAAAAAAACATTAATAAGTGGCACCGTCAATTATCACTCTCCCCGAGGTTCTATAACAAATGATCACTTTCCATCTCTACATTAATACTAATCAAATTATTTTCATATAGTTCAATTTTCATCGTATTTTTTTAACATTCCTCTAAACATAATGAGATCATTTTTTTCAAGGACCTTTTATTTTGGATTTTTCCATCATTTATATCAATTTCCAAGGAACTCATTGATTTCAGATTTTATTTATATATAAAAATAATCATAATTCACTTATATCCACGACTCTCCATGGTATCCCAATTACCCAATTCACCCCATATTAAATGGAATTATATGAAAATTTTTTATTATTCTCAATAATGTGTCTGATTATAAAAAGATGCTTCCACTATGTTCGAGTTCAAATTTCAAATTTTCTTATGTTAAAATAAAAATTTCACAGTCATATATCCTATCAAACTTTATTTCTTGGTTCCCAAATTAATACAACTTGTAAAATTACTCTGAAATCAAAACTATTATCATTTTAAGCATAAATTAATAACTGATAAACTATCATGTTATTATCCTATAGATAAAAAATAATATTTAATAAATTAAAGCGTAAAAACCCTAATTTTTTAATGATTATGAATTTTATTTGAAAAATGCATAAAAAAATTATTGTTAATTTTGATGTTTCTATAGTTTAAAACATATCTAGGAATGAAAAAAATACCCCTCTTACTCAAACATAAAACTCAACATTATTAAAAATGATTACCCCTAATATGGGAGTCATTTTAGTTCACAATAGTTGGGAAACTCAAAAGTTCATGTATTTTTTAAGGGATGATATTAAAGTAAAATACATAAATTCCACAAATCAAATAAGTTTTTAAACAATTTTTTTTTTTCAAAAATAATTATTTTTTATGCCTGTACATAGACAAAATAATTACCAATTCAGTTCAACTAGAAACATAATGAACAATAAGGTGGAATAAAACAACATTATGAGGGATGAAACATGTTAGTGTTGTTACCCAGATTTTCAATGGCATCTAAATAATATTTTCCACTCTCGTGAATTCAAAATTCTAGCACCTAGAAATGAAAATAGATTCATAATTTGTAAAAGAACAAGGGTAAATTCCTCTTTTGTTAATTCACATCATCATGATGAAATATAATTTCAAAAGAAAAAATTTCCGAATTAATAATAAAACACCCTACTATAAAACATTTTTTATTTTATGTTTTATGTGCATGAAACAACCATTTATTGATTTTTGAAAAGTTAATGGAAACTCAATTAACGTGAAAATATTTTATTATAAATTGGAAATGATATTTTTAATTTTAAAATTTAATGACTAATTCAATAATTTTAAATGTTAATATGAGGAATTATAGTAAACGTATGCATGAATCTCATTTTTTTCATTGACTTTTTTCCATGTTGAATCATTGCCTGATTATTTTCCCACACAAATCGAAATGAAAATTATAAAATCATTAATAATATGAAATATTAAAAATAAAAATGATAATCTTTTGATATCTATATTAAGGTTGACTATCTTTACCATCCAAATTTGTACAGTCATTTTGTTAATCCTACTGTAGTGGAAGATGATAATTTTTGTTAAGAACCACCAAATTCTATTACTGTCATATTAATTTATTTTTAATATGTGAATCACCCATTTTACAACATTATTAGATACTATTAATATATTGTTATGCTACTAATGAAGAAGTAGGGGGAATAACAAAATAGAGTGGTACTCCCCTCCTTCATTATAATGAGGGTCACTGTGGTGAGGTTGTGAGTAGTCAACTCATAAAATTTTTTATCCTCTAGTTAAATATAATGATCCTATTCTTCCTAGACGAATAAAATATTTGAATATAGGCCATGGAACCCATGTGGTGTTCCAATAACTCCTCCTTAGCATCAGTTTTGAATCATGAATTCTAATCATAAACTAATTGTTATTGCAGTTCATCAGCTGGTTCATCGTCCATTTATTCTTAACACTCCATGAAATCAGAATAATTAATTCCATCCTCAATACCTATTTGATGGGAAAATGAATTTTGAAATTCTTAAATATAATAAATTTAAAAAAAATGCAGATTATTCAATCAAATTATCAAATCAATGAATCTATAGGGTTTGTATTGCTTCAATATTGATATGTGGTCATAGGAACATATATGGGGAAGGAGTTACATTGTTAACATCCTCCATATTTTCATCAAAATATACCTCCTAATGTTTATTTTATTCCATTTTAAAAATATTATATCTTATTATAGATCAATTTATTCTCTTTTTTAAAATTTTCAAAACCTACTAGCATAGTAAAATGAAGCAAATATATATATATATATATATATATCGTAGATATATAAAAGTAGAACTATTAGAAAACTGAGTTTATATAGTACTAGTATTTTAATAGCGATAGGTAAAAGTGTTCTTAAAAACTCACATTTTAATGCTAGAAAAATGATTTTTAAACGGGTAATAGGAACACTTTTTTAGCACTACAAAATGGGGTATTTTGAGGTGCTAAAAATAACTTCAAAAGGGGTGCCTTCATAAACTCTTGTAAAAAGTGATGATAAAGGCCTCTTATTTATTAGTGCAAGTAAAAAAACACTGATAAAAAGGGTCTTTATAATCACTTCTAAAAAAACTTATAAAGGGTTCAATTAAATAAATCATTAACAATAATATATTAATTTATAAATATATTTATGTTTATACAAATAGAATATATATAAATTAAATATGTTTTAAATAATTCTAAATATGCATTTACACATACTATAAAAGTTATTTAGTGAGAATTGTTTATAGAATAATTTAAAAAATATTTTTAATAAACAATATTATAATTTTAATTTAGTAATAGTCATTTATTAACAACATAATTTATAAAAAATTAAAAAATATAATTATTTATTTAAAATAAGTTTTAAATCTTACTTGAAGGTCAAACAGTAATAACTTTTGACTCGGGTGTCCAGTTCGGCTCTACCATATATCCAATTGAAGCATTCGGCGAGCTCTACACCGAACTATATTTTGTGTTACCCCAAAAAATATTTTTAAAATGCCAAAAATGACCCATAAGGCCTCCAAAATCATGGTTTGGGTCAGGGTACCCAAATTCTTTAACATTCGATGGATTTTCTAATTTTTTAAGGTAGTATTATTTCCCTTTACCAGTGGGGAATATATTTATTCCCAGTTAGTACATTTATATTGTTATTATAGATATGATATTATTTCATTTTTCAAAATTTATATTTATATATTGACAAATATATAAAAATATATACATATTTTTTATATATTCACGCACAAAAATTTAATTTTATAAATAAATAATTAATAAAATGTTAATAAAAAATATATTTTTCAAAATATAATCATTATTTATATATATAAATATTAATATATATATATATATATATATTTAAATATATAAAATCATATATATATATAATGAAATATATATTAATATATAGATCTATCATAAGATTTAAAACTAAAAAATACATGAGAGTAGAAAAGGGTTTGGTGTATAAGATGGAGGTCTCAGGTTCGAATGTCACAGGATGTGGGGGTGTATGCATGATGTTGGGATTATCTAAACCACTAATAAGGGGGTGAGCGCTGATAAGGGGGGATTATAATAAGGGGGGTGGGTCGTAAAAAAAGTATCCCCTTTACCATTGGGGCCTTTATCAGAACTTTGTTAGTACTGTTAATGATATCTGTTAATAGTGATAAAAAGCATTGATAAAGACCCTATTTATCAGAGTTTTCAGTGTTGATAAAGGTGTCCTTTTTTGAATATTTTACAAGAACTGTTGAATTTGTCTCTTTAACATCACTTACAATGTTAATTCTTCTATAAAACTGATAAATCCCTTAAACTAGTGTAAATAAAGGACTGATTTGTAGTAGTGTGGATGACCTCGGGGACTATATCAAAGAAGGTGATTGGAGTTCCATAGTTGTCTTCAATAAATTGTATTTGTGTTTTATATATTTTTTGAAGATATTAATGAATGAATCATGAAAAAATATTTAAAACACAGATGGGTTGTTAGAGAGAAGTGATGAAAGAGTCGAAAAATTGAAAATACAGGGAAGATAAGTGGAAATGAATATAAATGAATGTTAGTGGGAATAAGGCCAAATCTATGTTGATCCACTCTGAAATACCCTTCACATGTATTTTGATTAATTCAATCATCAACTCACATTTCACTCAATTAATGATTGTTACCTTATATAACACACATATCTCACTAAACTAAAAATATTGAAGTTAATCAATGGATGATAGATCCGGTATAATTAATAATTTATCACTCAATATAATTATTTTTATTCTATAAAAAATAGTCTATAATGACAATATTGATGTTTTCAAGACACCCATCCTAAATCAGAAACTAAGTCGAGAAACTGAGAGATAGAGTTGAAACAAAATGTGGAAAAATTATAGAAACCCATTATTGTACATGACTGTGATTCAAATAGCCACAATGCACCATCATAATAATCTATTATGAAGAATATGTTTTGATCAACATGAAACTTAGATATATAAGAAGCACCAAATTTATCTTTATGATTTATTCCATGTGAAATAGTTATTCTATTTTAAGATATTTTAGATCACAACAATGGTAACAAGTAGAATATATGACCATAGAAATTACCAAATAAAAATCAACATATCTGTGTTTAAAATAATAAAAAATGGAAAAAATGAATATAGAAGAATCATAAGAAGTTTGTTTCTCATATCTAGGAATCAGTATGAATTTTCATCTATATGGTTTAAAATTTTAGAGTAAGAGTGATCCTCTTATTAGAAAAACTATGATAAAAAAGTATATTAAAAATAATAATTTCATATGGAGTACCATGTAGATATGATGTTATATGTTTTGAATGGGTTGAAAAATTAAAAGGGAATTTAAATATTTTCATTTTATGGTAGGATATTTTTAAAACCTACTATCAGATATTAATTTTCTAAGATTTGTTACTAAGATGTGTTTTATTTAACAAAATTAAATGAAAAAAATTTAAAATTTAAATAGAAATAAATTAAATAATGATAAATAAGATAAAATATAAAATAAATAAATGTTTTTATAATAATAATAATATTATTATTATTATTATTGGGGTTATTACTATTATTATTATTAATTTATTTTAGGTTTTAAAAAACCCGAAAGGTGGTGTCTCCCCTTACCCTAAGTTGAACCCCCTGGGACGCACAACCTCCCTCTGCGCAAACTCCCGCTACACGACCTCCCTCCTCACGACCTCCCTCATCATGACCTCCTTTAGTCAGCGAAAACCCGTTTTGTATTTTATTCGTTTGGGAAAGGCTCTCTTAGCCCCTTCTCACTCATTTTGACTGCTTTTTGGTCCCTCGTCTCCCTGTTGAATCGACTGAACCATGGGTTTATATTAATCCAAAAACAAATTTTGTTTCATCGATGATTGGTAATGTGGCGGGAGTCTCAAGATGCATTTTTTGTATTCTAGCATTCGCCACTGAAGGAGAAGAATATGGGTCCAATTTGGCTCATCTCAATCGTTTATGGTAAGGTTTTCCATATGTTATTATTGTTTATACTTTCAAAATGATGGTGTTTTCTAATTTATTGCTTCCTAATATTTCTCCATAAGTGTGTTTGTTATGCCGTGTGGTATCAAATCATCATAATCTAGGAAACATTCCTGCATATGAATAGGTTGGTATGTATAGATATATGTAGGTTCGCTAGTTATGTGTATGTTCACCCATTGTAGTGAATATATTTATGGTCCTGGGTGTGCCTTTGCATATATAAACAAAAATTAATACATTGTTATGTAGAGATGAGTGTATGAATATAATCATAAATGTAAGGATATTATTTCACATAATCATGGTCCATGTGAATATGTTCTTGGGGGCTAGATTCCATTATATATATGTGAAGGTGCTTTTCTCAAAGTTGGTAACAATAACGTTTGAGTTCATAATATTTAAGATATGAAGTGTCCACATGGTCTCCATGTGGTAGGGTCTCATTACCTTTCCATTGAATTTTAGAAATGAATAAATTAATTACATATTACACCATTCATAATTTTGGATTAAATACAATATTGTTTTTAGATTAAATGCTTTCTTTAATAAATTTAATGACAAGAATAAAAGTTCTAAATGATTTTTACTGATACTAAAGTTCGGGTTTTATAATTAAACCCCACTAACGGAGGTGTGTTGTCTGTGAAAACACACAATAATAGTTTATTTAATATTGATCTGGAATGATATTGTTTCTATGGATCTTTATTTTGCTTAATTCCTTCTCTTGATAGATATAATTCTTGTACATGGACCCTATGGTTATTTCTAAAGAATTTTTTTACTTTAAAAATAGATATATGAGACAAGGAACCTTTTATGTTTGTGTCCCAACCAATAATTAGAAATTCCATTGTATGGTTTATACCCTCTTCCCCATTACATCATCCCTAATTTCATGTCTCGCTATTGGGCTGTTGACTGAAACCTTACAGTGATGCCTTTTTATCGCATATTAAATTGTTTGGTTTGTTCTATCATGTCTCTTCTGACATTCGCTTATGTAGAAACCCATTCAGGATGTCTTATTGACTATTGTCCACCCCTTTTGTGTACTGTCCTAAATGGCATGAAATGCCCATACCTTAAATGATAAACCACCTATTGAGAGGATCCTTTGATAAAATATTGTACGTTATTAGTTGAATCAAAGATAATGGTTATCTTTGATTGTGACCATTGAGACATACACCTCACATATAAACTCAGGTGAATTCCTTATATAAAATTTTGTAGGATGGATGTTTCACATTGGATTCCTTATTCCTATTTTAAAATTACTATTCAAGTTGGTTGTATACAGTTTTTTCATGCCACATAATGTTTCATACAACTTTCTAAATTCTATGGGCTTATAATAAATTTGATTATTCCTTGTAACCTATTTATATTCTACTTTATGAATTTTTTTATTGTTCTAATGTGGATTGTCTTGGTTGTTTAAACTACATGATAAAACTTGATCCCTTTATACCTTGATATTCCCTTCATGATAAATTCTATAAGGCATGTTAATGTCATGCGACTCTATTTTAATTTAATAGGTAATGCTTATTCCATGTAGCTAGGAATCTTTCTCGAACATTGATTATGTTTACTACTTTTTTCCTATTGAACATATGTAGAGCATTGTGATGCATTTATGCTAAATGCCTTATGGCATGTTGATGACTTGGATTGTTTTACATGATAATTTGATTAACTAGTGGCTCATAGTGTTTTTTCATAGAATGATATATATATATATATATATATATGTTTCATGTGATATTTGTATTGATGTTTTCATTGAAATATACCTTGGTGGTTTTTCCCAATTCATGTAGGTTAGTGTAGAACATGGGTTCCATATTAAGCACTTCTGGATTGTCTCCCATGATCAAGTGGCAAAATCATGAAGTGTTGAGGGTGAGGCTTTGGTTGGCCAAGAGAGGTATTAACGAACAATTTATTATATTATTGAGGGAAATTGATTCCCAAGGGTAGATACCATAGATAGACCCATTGGAAAAATGGTTATTCCATACCTTGGGTGATACACAGTCCTCTAGTGAGATACCTGTTACTGAATCAGAGTCACCATACCATTAATGATTCTTGGGATTTTGAAGTTATTTCCTTTGATGGACATGGTGGTATTAGATTATATTATATGTATCATAGTGATACCTTATATTCTTCTTAGATCTCTTGAGACAAGATCAGAATCCACCATTGGATTTTATGGTTTTATTTATTATTTAGAAGTAATATGAATAATTTTTTATTTATATGAGTTCTCTATACTCCTATGGTCTTCCATTTTCTCTTCATTAGAATAGTTGTATAATGACAAACTAATGAGACCTCCATGATAAAGCACATGCATATGGTAATCTTCAACTGATACCTTGTTTAGATCATCTATATTTAAATTATATAAATAGTATTCCATAGAAAAGTACTTCTTTTATACATCCATCTTTGGTTGAAGATGGTGATATGGGATGGGTGACCATTTAGAAACCCATACCATGTTTTTATTATTTAATTTGTTTATTAACCTTATTTTATTTATTATTTTCTTACTTTCAATTATTATTGCATTGTCTGGATTAGGATAGACATGGTGGGTGTCGACCTAATGTGATTTTTATATCACACCCTACATGAGTACCATTGGTAACTGAGTAGTCCTTATTTTGGTAGGACATAGGTTTATTTTTTGTACCCTTTGTTGGTACTTGTGGATACAGGGCACAGTGCCGAGTTGGAGCTCCGGATCATCTTGGAGTTCACCTTGCTGTTTTTTTTCTATATTATTTATTCATTCATGTGTTGTGCTTTATCCACTACTAGATTAAAAGGATTTCGAGTTAGGGAATTAGGCGACCTCCATCTATGTTTTCTAATACCAAAATAAAATGTGTGGGATACCCACTACTGTCTTACCTAATCACAGGTGCAACTCATGTCGACAACCCCTATTTTTCCATGTCTCTATCGATTATTTCCTTTCTGCCCTTAGTAACCCATATCAACACCCACTGTCATCCCCTGTTTTCCTTTAAACACCCGATGCGGAACCCATTGGCCTCCTGATATTTGAATGCATTCCCAAAACCGGTCAACATCATTCCTTCTCCTCCCTTCAACCGCCATATATCAGCCACAGACTATGGCCACAAATTAGGAATGCATAACCCTATCCGTATATACCACCATGTCCTTTCTCACACCCAGTGCACCACTGATAGAAAAAAATGAAATATATTTTTAGGGCCTCCATTGATGGTCATTGTTGAGCAACACCGACTGACATACTATGACCTCTATAAGCAGTGGCTGGGCAGTATCTAAAGTCCTTTAGCAACCTATTTTGGTAGATGATAAAGCTAATATTTTTAGTAGTTATCATTTCCTATTTGGTGTCTTCTATTTTTGATTATTTATAATCATTGTTACATGAATGTATTATTTGTGTAAACTGACATTTTCGACATTTATTAAATTTTTATTATTTTTGTTCAGGTACTTTGAAATGATTTATTATTTTTTCCCATATTGACTATTATTTATTTTGTTATACCATTTCGAATATCTTATTTGAGGATATAGTTTCTCTAATGAACCTACATTACATACTCCATACATTTTTAAACCTCTGTAATATAGGGGGAAGCGCTTGAGGTCATGTGACCCAGCAATTCAAATATCATTTTAGTGGTAAGTAAGGTCGGGATATTACAGGTGCCCTCATTACCTGATCGATGTAAAATAAATGTATGTACATTCATCCTCTATTAATGACAACACATCCCATCAAATATGTCGTGTCATTCCCACAATAGCCACCCATGATAACCTTTATCATCCCTCATACTAATCATACCCGACTCTACCAAAAATTGAAAAAATGGTCAATAACGCATTTATTAATTGATTTTCCATTTATGTGTTTTAACCAATGGATTGTGTTGAAATTAAATCTAATTGGTCCATTGTAGAATTTAGTTCTCATACCCAAATATATTTTAGGATCAACCATCATTATATGAAGTCCACCAATTTTTTCAATTATATCTAAATATATATTCTTTATTATTATTATTATTAGTAGTATTAAATTTATCATATGTTTTTCATTTTATTATTTATTCTTTTCATCTATTTCTAAATTACGCCCTAATATTTATGGGGTAGGATCAATAACAAGGGTGATATCCTTCCACTCATATGAATGATCAGTTGTCACATACAAAAAGGATCGTCTCTTCTCTGGTTATCCAAGGCATCTACCTCAGTTATCCTCTTCAGTGAGTGACAATCTACTTTCCCACAGATGTCATCCCTAGAAGCAGTAGAATGTATTTTATCTGTATCTATATCCACAGTGACAAATCATCTATGGAAAATTATATATTGTTTCATGAGTCGATAAAGTGTGATATCAAGGGTTTCCCTTAGCGGGGTTGGTTTTAGCGACCGAAAAAATGAATATCATTTCCATTGTGTCATCAACGTTAAACCCATGATATTGGAATAACATTGGTTCATTTTGGGAGTGGTGTGGTAGGTGTCATCATCTTGAAATCCAAGATATTTATAGGAGGGTAAAGACAAGAAGTATTCTCGGAATGGTATGTGTGATTGGAGATGATAGTAGGACAACAAAAATAGCACCACTCTAATATATTATGACCGACCAATAAACAAAATCATACTTTAATGTCATTTTAAAAAAATTGAAATCTTTACAAAATTTTATTCACCAAATTTATTCAATTAATTATTTGACCGATGAAAATAATTAATAAATTCAAATCATAGAATATCAAGGGAATCAAATTTCAAAATTGATTTAATTCAATAAATTAAACATTTGAGTCACATTTCATACATGAAACAACATTAAATTTTAAAAAATAAACTACAATTTCGATTGAATGTAAAATATACAATAAATTATGATTCAAATAAAAATTCATTTGGATAAATTGGAAAAAATTATCAAATTTATGATCATCTAAAAAATATGTTTGTTTCAGAAAATGCTAATCATAATAATAATATTATGTAAAGATTTTTCCAATATCAATTTATAAAAAATTGATATATATCAATTAAAAATACAATTTCATCATAAAAATGCCATTATTTTTTAAAAATATATGTCCCAAAGTTTGTAAACAAATAACACATTAATAGGAAATGTTGATACTTGATATCACATGGTTTATGTATGAGACAAAAATAACTTCTTAGATAATTTAAAATGGTCTATAAAGTCATAAAATAGATTAGGATTACTAAATGATCCAATACATGTAGTCAAGTGAGAGTAAATACATTATCCAATTAATTAATGCTCTATCTAAGAACATACATCATTTATGTAATATAAATCTTAATAGAAGATATAAGTGAACAACCATTATAAGATGAGTGTTATAAATGTGTTCGACAATATGAAATCATTTAAAAATAATAACCTAATTTCCTAGGGAAAGAAAATGTGTTGTATAATTTTGTTTCAGATCATAATGAAAAATAATT
This sequence comes from Viscum album, assembly GCA_963277665.1. NCBI lineage: Eukaryota > Viridiplantae > Streptophyta > Magnoliopsida > Santalales > Viscaceae > Viscum > Viscum album. Next base: position 541,810,365 of record OY728165.1, read on the forward strand.
CATAATGAAGGGATTTGAGAGATTAACAGATGTAATATTGTACTCCATCAATGTAAGGGTTAATAATCTATGTATATATGTGGGTGAAAAAAAATATATGTTTGTGTGTGTGTGTGTGTTTGAAATTACTCTTGTTTTGAGCTATGTTAAAACAAAAAGGGAATGTTTTTTTTGTTATGTGGACAAGTAGTTCCTTGAATCGAGCATCAAAACATTATTCCAAGAATTGGAACCCATCACTGTTTTGTTTTTATCAGTGGTTAAAGTTCTAAATGGTACCTATGGTGGTCCATTGTGTTTCAGGAGAATCAGACTAAGGAAACTAGAAAACAAAGTGGTCTAATAGGGGTGCAAGGTTTTTCAAAAAATGTGCGGTGCAAAAGTGAAAGCCATGCGACATCTACAGGTGAGCAGATGTTCTTCACATGGATTTCACATGGTTTCTCCAAACAATTAGAAAGAAATCATGATTAGTTCATTATAGGCAGTATATTTACATTATTCATCACAAAGTAGGTGCATGGTTATGGAAAACAATGTGTTGCAACTATGTAGGGTCAGTGATACCTGTAGAGGGAGCCACACTAATTGGATAATAGTGTGGCCCAGTGTTGACTATCAAATTAAATTTTTCCATTAATGAGTTTTAAAACCCATTCTAATTTTTTTAACCTCCATCATGCATAACTACCTCTCACATGGGTTCTCCAAATCCTATCATTGGATTTGATAAACAACATTTTTCTATTGTCAATTTTGACCTCCATCTGTTGCTATAGATTCTTCATAATATGATATATGTTCCTTTTTAATCATCCTATACATAGCTAAATATCAACCATGTTATCATGGTTTCCGATCATTTTCTCTCCTATTAGGGAGGATGTATGTTTCTTAGATTTCATCTAAATCGGATTGAATAAAAATATCGATATTGGATGAGTAGAGAATCATATGTATATTGTAGGTTGTCTACGTATTTATCCTATCAATTTTGTAAAATTATATATTTTTCTTGTTAATCAAAATGACAACATTGTCACATGTTTTCAAAAAATTTAGTTATTTTTCATAAATTGGTATTCAAACACTTTATTACTCTCGTTGAGCCCAAATATGTGATTTGAGGATGTCAACCACAATCATGGAAACCACATGTTCATGACATTTTATATCTCCCTAACAAAACTAATAGAATAAATCCCATGAACGCATTCTAAGCATTAATCTTGAAATGATATTGGTATTTACCATTGTACACATTTGTCTAATGGATAATGTAAACTCATAAGTTCCATGTTGAAACTATTTTTTAATTTTTTTAATTTGTAGTTGTTATTCTAAAATGCATCTTTTATTAAATTGAATAATGACTCTTGTATTAGATGCATTAATATGCACAATTAATTTAATAAAAAATAATGTTTTGTTATTTATAATAAAACCCCTCAGAAAATGTATGCTATTTTCTGAATGAAAAATATGTGTTTGGTATTTTATATCATTCACAGTTTTTGGATTTTATTTTTCCCCGTACCATTAGGATAGTTCTTGAAATGGGGATTTTTACTACATTTCCTATTAAATTTTCTTATAGAAATTATCCCTCCTTTTATATAAATTTTTATTGAACTAAAGGACCTTATAATAGCTTGGATCATTATATAATTAAATGAATTTTACCACTCATACCTTAGTAACCAATGAACCAAGATCTTACTAGAGGATTTGATTTCATTGTTAATGGGATTTACAAGGTAGGTATTTTCCAAATTTGACCCTGGTACCTAATAAGTGCCTATTTAAGCCTTGTTAAATTAAATTTCATTTTTTGATAAATAATATACATGTATTAAATGGAATGGGGTGTTCATGATGTGTTTCCTTCCATGAATCAATAAAATATCTCAATTAAAATTGAATTGAATCATGTGGATGGCATGACCCCCTCCCCACATGTTTTATCCCTCGAGGTCAAGATATCGGAGAAAAAAGATACTAACCTCGAGTCGCACCTCTAGTAGGCCATGGGATGGAAACAAAAAATAATAGTATAATAAACACACAGATAATAGGAATTACCCTCTAATTTAACACATTCAAAAGAGAGAGATAATATAGACACCAACTAACTCCTTCTGAGACTCCTATATAAAAGAAAACAGATGTATTCAAATAAAATTTCATGAAACAATTACTACAACTGAAAGGGAAATGTGAAAGTACCAAAAGAAAGTAAGTATGGTAGTGACAATAAATCCTAAACAGCTCTTAACCCCCCTCCCAACATAGTAGAAAGAAGCCTGATCTCTAACCTACTCCAACTAACCTGAAAAACAGATTATATATACTTAGGGTGAGTATAAAAATATTCTCAGTATGATCCTCTCCCGAGCCTCTCATGAAAAAAGTAAAGAAATAATGCTATAGCTCAATGGACAAAAAGTTAAAATAACTCAACACTAAAACAACTATACTAAGTCCTTATACTCTCCATTAATACTCTCACCAAGTATCAAATTCATCTACATATAAAATTAATATCAAGGGTTCCCCAAGACCACATCCCCACTAGTTTTATTCTCTACCCCAGCATCACACATCCCAAGAATCTCTCTAAAAAAAGGCTATCCAACAAACACCTAAGAAATGAACCAAAATAAGCACCTCATGTGACACACAACCACGTCCCTTTAACAATAATTAACCATGTTGTTTCTATGAGCCACCACAACCCACATAATATATACAATCCAGTAAATATTATACCCCAAACCATCACTACTCATTCACTAAGTACGGATCCTCAAGACATCACAACATAAACATGATACATCTGTATTAGTGCTTAAGAAACTATATCTAGAATACATGTTTTTCAAACATACATAATCCATCACAACCCTTTAAAAACATATATGGGGATAACTGACTGTCATGCATACCGACACACAATACTACCAAGAGAAGAGATTACAGCCAAAGGGGGGTAGTCATCCATCTATCCTCCAACAAAAATGTTGGGGAAACCCCCTAGGGCTTCGAATCTAGGAGGTTTTAGTTTCCTTAACTAAAAGGGTGGACTATCATATAAAAACACAAAATGTACATGATATAATATAGCTGACAACCACAATATGAGTAAATCCTATTATTATACCCAATTGTAGATAATGTCTCTTGGATAACCCATGGCCACCGCTAAGACCACATATCCTAGAAGCACACAACATTTTAAGTAGATACATTAAGTTATTTTGACTCTTTTTTATCAATTTCACTTTAGGTTAATTATTTCATTAAAAATTAATTAACAAATATAATTTTCAACATTACATTACAATAGAATCACAGCAAATAGATGTTCCCTTAAGATATAAGCAATCTAATCCAATGAATTCTCAAAATTACAACCTCCACATTGCATTCCATGAAGCTCCAAACCCATTGGTTAAACAATTATTCATTTATTAATATCATTTCATTCCATATTTACATGTATTGTTGGAAAATATTACCTAATATCAAACACAAGGGCCTCAACATGGTGAGTTAATGAACCCTTGGTCGAGTATTTTCCACATATATATGGATCGTATACTCATCCAACTATGGGACTCTAAACAAATAAAGCACGTTCCAGACTACACAGATCTTCTCTTATCAGGGAATAAGAGTAACCAAAACCATTTACCTCAAGATGTTTTGAAATTAAAGATGATAAATAAAAAACTATCAGTCTTCAAGGTCACTGATTCAAATATGTATCCATATTTCACAAAAATGGGTATGTATAGCTTCATACAACTCCACCTTGTCTGGTATCCTCCCCGACACCCATATGGATATCTTGATTCTTCTTGTCACTCATGGTGCTAGCTTCTTCCTGAATAATATTTCCTCCCCGAACCTCATACTACCACAACCCTCTAAGATCAAACATTAATGTCTCACTACATATTTGTGCCTACATACCCCACAAACCACAACAACCCTCACGACCTAGCCATACAAGGATCACAAAACATATAAGGAGAAAACATCAGTCAAGGAAGACTATGACCCATAGAGAAGGGATTATGCCCAGAGATACTAGGGGATAGCTTAGACCCAATCTGGATATACCCCTCATGTAGGGGATAATGTACAGACTCATTGGGGGACACCATAAACCTTATGGATACCCTACTCATAAAGGTTATTCCAATTCTACTACTCAAACAGGGGTGATAAATGATCTCAATATAGTTTCGGGGAGGGATACCATACTATGTCTACGACTTGACCACTAGGGGGATTACAATCTTGTGATGTGGATGTAATGCCACATTTGACCCTCAAGAAACGACCAATGCAATTTTCTCAACAAATAAACATCCATAATAAGACTCAAAATTATTCCCAAAATGATTTTATATATATTAATCACTTAATATCGTAGGATGTTCATCGATTGGATGCTCTGTCTAAGAGTCTTGCTCATTTGAACGAAAAATCCCACATGCAGATCGATTTCTTATGAACCCACCACCACAGTAGGTCCACCTACCACCTTGATCGGTCAATATACCACACATACTTTCACACAGTCAATACATCATTGATTAACTATTGTGGTCTATTTTTGAGTTCGGTGCACCTATGATGGATCATGTTGTCGTGGCCCCATAGTCGACTATCGAGGTTAGCCACCACTAATCATTGAACCAGATTCCCTGGTTACAACACAAGTATGGTCTGAGTCTACTCATCAGACATATCCCCTCAGTGAAACCATGCCCACCGGACCAACCGGGTACACCGGCCTGACCTAGCCCACTGACACTAACTAGCACACCATGTTCACTATGCCCTACATCTACTTTCGCTATAAGTATTCCACCATGACTATCACCACCACTTTCACTGCATCGATGGTCGCCACCACCCACACATGGTCCACCACTGAATGTCCCCGCAGGCCACCACTTCCATGATGGTGGTCTCTTCCACAGACAACTACTCCAAATTTGATGTCTTGAAAACTAAACAGTCATAGATCTAAGAACCTTGGGTCTCAATATTCAAATATCTACCCTTAGTTTTCAAATCGCATGATGTCCATTGGTCCGATCATTTTTTGAACCACCCAAAAACGAGTTGTGAACCGTGGGGTTCCAACATCTATTGACATGAGTAACAGGGTCATTTGGGAAACCCTAAGGAATTAACATTAGTCGCGTTTTCATGTCAGACTCACTTAATTTCTATTTTAATGATTAATGATGTAAAATAAATCATCACTCCTAAAAATACATAAATTTTAAATCTATGAAATGTGAACGTATCAATTATTTTTGGTTTAATTGATTTCCATTCATATAAGAATATGAACTGGATGGAAATCAAAAGAAAAAACATCCTACCTCAATTTGGTTCGATCATTAATGATGAATAATCACAACGTCATGTTAGTTTGTGATATATGTCGAATTTGAAATTGTGTTTATTGATCGATCAATGATCCCATACTATTTTCCTGAGAGGATTCTACAAGTTTTTCTCTAGTGATCCTATAGAATATCCAGGGATGAGCGTTTATCCTGGGGAATTATGCATTATTTTCTAATTAATGACAAATTAGTCAGTACATCATAAATATAATTTTTCAATAAATTATTTTATTCCTTTTATAGCCCGCAACAGGTTATAAAAATGTCCCGTACCGACAAACTTAAAATCACTATTTGGGTAAATCTTATATTCTTAAATCAATGGTACTTTTCAATTTTTGATCTAAACACATTTTTAATAGTTAATACACATCCTTTTGGAAAATAATGTGCACATGCTATTAAATATTTTAATATTTTCTAAACATTAATTCTAGGAATAATGGGCCATAGAATTACATGCTATTTCAATACCTTTTCTTGAAATCAGTGTATATAATATCCATAAATTGTATATAGAAAATTTAAGATGTTACATGGATAACATTATGACGATGTTTTAATATAGATATTGAGATGAATTATAATTTACAAATAATAATATAATGTGATAGGAAAAATGTCTCTGAATGTTTTTATCCACAATAAGATTAATCAATGATTGGTGAAAACAGTCAATTATTTGTTATAATAAACTATAAAAATCAAAAACTTTTTATTTTAAAGGATTTTTTCCATTAAAATGAGGAATTAATTTTTCCATTAATTCCACAAAATATATATATATATTTGTTTTCATAAAATAATGAAAATTAATTTAATTAAATGGTTGTTTGTTTTACGAAATTTCTATTATATTTTATCCTATATGTCAATATTTATTAAAATAAATGATTTTTTACATGCTTTAATCAATAAAATAAACTCATAATAGATTATGATATATATAAGGACCCATGAATTTATCAATGAATTTATATTTTGAATTAAAAATCTTATTACTAATTAATATAGATATATTATACACGTACACTACTTTGGTTATTTTTAATGAATAATAAAATATATTATGTCATATTAAATAGACATCTAATCATCATATCTATTTATTACATTTTTTTAGTATAGTGAATGATATTGTTTTTATATATTTAGTAATATGATTTTTTATTCTATTTATGAATGGAGGTATGTCCTCAACAAGTAGAATTACACAATTAATTCCTATTTTATTAGAGCTTCTATGTGAGATGTATTAAATACACTTTTCCTTCGACCGATACCAAGATTAAATTTTTCAATTGATTCCTGAATAAAAAAATTATGGGAAAATATCAGGATTAATGAGATCACAACCTAAACCATGTTTTCCAAAACTCCCCAAGAATCCCCCCATCAAACACATTAACCTTATGGAATATACTACTATAATAAGGGGATATGCATATAGACCATAGTAATAATAACGTTTATTTCTTACATTTATAAAATAATAATTATATTAATCAATTTTTATAATTTAATATATAAATATTTATATAATATGTAAGATAAAAAAGATTTTGACACAAATAAATCAAAATTATGTTTTTTGAAAATATATAATTTCAACAAAGGCAAGTTTTTTTTAATTCTACTTATTAAAAAATAATTAATAATATAAGAAATTATTTTCTATTATATAATGTTTTATAAATATATAAATGATAATATAATTTAATAAAGTCCAACGAAATTTTTATATGGTTCTGAAGATGTTTCAAATATTAAAAACTAGGGTTTTCCATTAAATATTGATTTTTATATTAATTTCAAAATTTTCATATATATAAAAATTTTCAAATAAAATTTATATTATTTTTTCACATAGTATGTAAAAAATTTCTAATGGTGAATTTGTCAATTTTTTTTGAGAATATCATATTTTTGTGTAAAAATTAAATATTTTGTAAATATAAAATCTGTATTATGATAAAATAATGACCCAAGTATGATTAAATAAATTTCTAAAAAGATTTCATGGCACAAAAATGGAATTACCTTAAAAAATAATATTTTATTAATGTTATTAAATTATTATTATAAACTCTTAATGAATCCTGCAAAACCAATATTAAATTTTAGTGGTTTAATGTGAATTCTACTTAAATACGAGAAAACTATACATCCCTAAGATTTTTATTCTAAAGGTTTTGTTTATTTTAATTATATAAAAGAAAAAAACCCATCATTGGTTAAATATATTTAAAAATTCATGGGATTATTTTTGTCCTTCAATATTTTATCAAAGAGAGTCCAAACCTTATTTATTGAAATTAATAAATAACCCCCCTCCACCACTTTTTCAATAAATATATAACCATAATTCCACTCATCTTCTTTAAAAAATAAGTGAACTTGAAGATACTCTCCTAATACCAATGTAATTATACCCCAAGTTTTTCAAAATATTATATGGTGCTCCATTAATTCTTTTAAAAGAACCTTATAAAGGTAAGGTGAATCTCTACTACCCCCATGGTTCAATAATTTTCTTTGAGTTTTTTCTTTTTAATATAAAATCATTCTTAATTGAATACTTTTGTGTAAATATTTCATATTTTTATTATTGTTTACATGAATTTATTAAAAACATTTTATTCTCATTACACCCTTACATGAATCATTATATACACCCACTATGCTGCCAAAATTATTCTATGATATTCCATGAAAAACATTTGTGTAGTGAATACCCATACCCATTTCTATATAAGGGTTTTCACCTAGATGGAATTATCCTTAATTTATTAGGTTCTTAATTGAATTTAATATAAAATAATTTTTCATGAGACTTATATTAATGAAATATCATTATTATGTTGTATGATATATGTGGAACAATAACGTATGTACCTGATATGAATATGATGGGTGGGATTTAAATTATATCACCCTCTAATGAATTGGGTAATGTTGTTTATTCCATGTGTTTTCAAGATTGTGAATGGGAGTCTATGTTATGAGCATTGTGATATGATATCATGAAATTATTCATTGAATTATACTGATGACGTAATGTTTTATGTTGACAATACATTCCTATGATACCTTGATGATATCAACTTATATAATTCTATAATGATCATGTTTATGATTAAAATCCAATTTTTTCACCTTGAAATCCCTCCTGACTATCTTTTATTTCATTCATAAACATAAAAATTGATTATTCCATTACTGGGAATTATAGATCGCCCTTATCTTTTGTAGATATCTACGTTATCTCATGTAATATTTGAAGATAGAATGAATATAAAAGCAATATTCTAGGTTTTATATTATATTCATGTGCCCCTATTTCATGTTAATATTATATGAATCTAATAACAAATATACACTACAACTCATGATATTATTATATTTTATTATGAGTATATTTTCCTAATGAGGAAAAGTTTTATGTGTTTTAAATACATGTGTTGTTATAGATTGTATTAGAGGAATCTAATTTTATATATTTGTATAGCGATTGAATAAAATTTGTGAATGAAGATAGCATATATCTAACAATAGAAAAGAATCTCTAATATATAGTAAAGTGTAGAGTGAGTGGTTACCATGAAACAAAATCAATGTTAGGATTACAATAAACTAGACCATGTCAACCTGCCACAACACATTGGTAGTCCCTTAACAAGGTTAAGATCAATAATGAAATCAAAGAAACTATCATTTATTACAAGAACAAGGAAAAAAATGGAACATATCATAAGAATGCTTATAAAATCCTTAGACATCCAAATTAACCAAAATGGGATGAAATGAATCAAAATTATATAAACCACTAGACAAGGCACAATGTGAATATCTATCACTACCAAATAGTCCCACAATTAATGTGAAAACATACAATAGAAGCTGACTAAATACATAATGTCCTCACCTTTACATATGAAACAAATAACCACATCTAAAAAAATATAATGGAAAATTTAATATCAGATCATAAATCCCAATACGATTTCACTAGTGAATCTATTAAATGTATAATATAAGGAAAATTTATTGTTGGATCTAAAATAATAAATTTTTATAGGAAAGTTTCAAAAGAAAATAATTTTATAAAAAAATCAATTTTTTTCAAAAATTAAATCATATTCACAAAAAAATATAGTATTTGAAAAGTGCATGAAAAAAAAACATGATACCAAAAGAAAAAATCATTGATGGATACACTATCAGGTAAATAATTTGTAAATCACATATGAATGATATCATTATTTGAAATTTCAATAGTAAATGAAATGGACAAATAAATAAGATTTTATATTATGATAATACATATGTAGGCATAAATATAAAACAATAGTAAGTAATTAAATGAATCAGACTAATAAAAAGTACTATCATCATCTCTTGGTATGAAAAATAATGTGGCATTACACACTTTATATTTATATTTCCATTTCCCATTATTACCAAGGTTATCAATGTGCTTTGTTTTTCAAAAATAATTTTAAAACCAAAATCACTATTTATAAAAACATTAACACTAAATAATTTGATCTTATATTCTTTAAATTAACCTTTTCAAATCATATCCACTACTGATTAATTTCACAAGCACATAGTTTCCCTAAAAAATATAGATATATATATACTACTTTAAAAATATATATTTTCGGAAGGAAATACCATAGTTTATAAAATCATCATTTTTATGAAATAAAAAAAAATATTTTTCATGAAAATCATATAAATCATGTAATATAAAATTTTTTATATTGATAAAAAACTCAATAATAGAGAGAAAACACCATGAATTTATCTCAAAATGCCTAGGGTTAAAAGCCACTAAAAGGGTATTCATTTAAAATATTTTTTTGGTGAATATGGTTAAAATGGGAATTTTGGAATGAAATAAAATTATAAGAAGATTTTTTTATATATTTCTTGATATTAGAAGACCATGATATGACAATTACACTATGTTATGGAACAAATGAAATTGGGCTAGACCATGACATAGTGTAAGAGATCATGCCAAATCCATTCTTGGAAAAGTGAATCCAATATTCCTATTATATAATGATACATATATTTTATATATTAGATGATTGAACTATGGTTAAGAAGAAATAACTACTCCATAGAGCCCCACTATCAATATAGAGGCATTTATGTAGCCTGACTCTCAATGTAAAACTACCTCAAACAATGTAAAATTATCCGAACATACCCCTTAGATTTCTACGGTGAAACAATTCTCATTAATTAAATATCATTGTATCAGCCTATTCTATAACATAGATACAAGGAACAATCATTGAAAAATGGTAGTGCCACAAAAGAACACTTTTTCAACCCCAAGAGGTAAGCCACTTATCAATTCCATAGGTAAGCTCTCCATTCTAGATACACTGCAATTAATGGCAGAGTACCTTGAAAAACATCATTACGAATACAATAAAAACATGAATAAAATATATAAATTGATGATAAAAAGGATTTAATATACCATATTGCTGATGGATAGATGTAAAAATATCCCTAAAATAAATACTTCTCATACCCATAAAATGATAAAGATCCATAACACACAAATTGGGTCATCCAATTCTACCTCATTATAAATTCATAATTCCAATACTATCAACATTTTTGTTGGTCCCACAACCATGAAATAGATTTACTACGAACTACCATAACCAAATGATCCATAATCAAATCCAGTTTTTTAACCATAGTGGTGTCAATATCATGATCAAAATCCTACCATTTGATTACATGGGAGGTGCCTTATTGAAAAATATTTAACATCGAAAAATGTAACACATCATGAATTGAATTATTTGAGACATAGTGTTAAATTAATATGATTTCATTCTAATTAATAGGATGAAAAAATGGTTCAACAAACCACTGTGATAAGATTCCATTCTTACACAATTTAATGGGTCCCTAAGAAAAGTGAAATACGAGAAAGACATGATCATTAAAAAATATATAGATTCTAACTGAAATAGCCCACATAATAATTCCATTTTCTATGTACAATATATAATCTCTTTCAGATGAACTGCCTCATTTTTATTGTATCCCAAATAGGGTTGGGTCTATCCATGGTCCACCCTATCAACTATATATAAAAATAAAATGATCTATATGGATTCATATATAATTATTTTAAGGGAGACACATTAATCTAATACTGGTAAATAATTTTATGTGATTATTTTACTTGAGCAATATATATCTCACAGAAACAACTAAAATCAATCCTGGACACTGAGATAAAATACACATGATCTTATATAACACTCTCTATCTTCCCAACCCACTATGGATGATATTATTTTATTTATTTTTAATATTAATACATATATTATTTCTAACATTTACATATCCCAAATATAAAATATAGGTCCCAAATAGAAATAATCATATAGGTTAACCATAATTTCTCGCAACCTCTTAAACATACAAGTGCACAAAACATTCTATCATTACTATCAATTTGATATCAGGGGAGGGGGAAATATTCATAATTAAATCCATGATCTCCCAAATTAGATCCTTCCTAGTAGGATTATATAGATATATGATGTCTAATCCCATTGATATAACATCCAACATTCATACTAGAATGGGAATGGGTTGGGAGAAACAAGTAATTCTCTAGTGTTCTATCTTAATCATGTTAGAAGTAAGCTACCCAAATACAATGTCTATAATAATTTATCAATACTTATCAAAAATATTGATTAATGATATTAGGATAAATATTTTTTCCCCTCGCTTTATAGGCCATAAACACTGGTAACCATTGCTTATCGATTATCACCTTTGAGATATAGGAACATTCGACAATCAATAGAAACTGAAGCCATCAATGGGGTACCATGAAACCTCGGCCATGGTATCCCCACCATTTTATATTACATGAAAACATTTGAAATCAGTGTTTTTTACCTATTCATGGTAAACCATCTCAAGAATTCAAATGCATGTATTTATCAAGGCTATGAACACATGTCCACTATAATCTTCCACTACCATGATAATCTCAGTGAAAAACACATTAGAGACAATTCCTACAATGATACCATTTTTTCATGATTCATTAATTTAATTCTCAATCGATTGACCACCACATTTCAATTCCTAATAGTTTAATAATGATAAAAATCTAATATCTAAAAACATTGAAAACTGTTTCTAAACAAAAAAATGTTATATCTATGGTTAAAAATGTACTTCAATATCTAATTAATAAACTATACCATCCATAGTTCCCTAATGATATATTTACCCCAATTTATTAGTGTTTTAACAATGTCTACTAACTCAATATCATTGGTTGGGTTTTTCTTCTCATGAGGGTGTAGTTTGTGATAGATATAGGCTAAAACCTACGTCCCTTGCAACATAATATACCACAATCCTATAAATAAATCATCATATTAAACCTTATGACCTTTAATATAATGTTACACAATCCTTTTATACATTTTTTACATGATTTCTAAATATAAATACTAATTATTAAAAAAAACATGGATCAAAATGGACTTGTTTCATTGGATGAAATAGTTTATAATACATCAAAGGGATATTAAAATAAAACATAATTATTTAATTATCCATAATGAATTCAAATATATATTTGATCTCCATATTGTTCTTGGGGAACCATGGGAATATATAAAAAAAGGGGGTGATCTAGGAAATCCAGTAGATGAATAAACATGATCATGAATATTAACATATGAGTGAAAGTTATAACAAGATGTAATACCACGAAAGAATCTATGTTAGTCACCTAGTAGAGTAACATAAGAAACATGGCATCAAAATATTATATAATCATAGGAAATTTGGGGACAATATATCTCATGACACAAACCTAATTCATGTCTATCAACCTATTTAATATCACATATGGGAAAAGACCCTTAATGGATTAGGATTACTAAATATTCTCATACATAAAAACTCGTGACTTATAAACATTACCCAATGCATCAGATCCCTATCTAGGCATACCCATAAAAACATTTTCATTATTTATTTATGAAAAAAATTAAATCCATCAAAACTTATAACATATGAATCATCAATGGATGAAAATGTGATTCATAATATTAACTCATATAATAAAAAATGGAAATTTAATAATGAAGGTACTTGAAAGTTGAAAAGAAGATATATGTTACCCCATAAATGAAAGGGATAAAAATGCAGTTATATATTGTAGATATATATATATATATATATGAATAAATCCATTGCATCAATGGTTTTCTTCACTGATGTAAACGTTTTTGAAAATATTAAATGCAATATTTCATGAAGAAAATACCCTTTTCAATTTGAAAATCATATTTAAAAAAATATATTCTGAATATATTAGGATATAAATATTATTTGAAATGAATCATGGGTATAGGTAGTGAAACCAGTGATGTAATTATTGAACATAATGGTAATTAATTCTATACATATAAAAAAGTTTATAAAATATTCATTTCACTTTCATCAAATAAATTTAAAAAATAACATTGTTTGGATAATGATATGATGATTACATTTAATTTTTTGTAAAAATAGAAGTATGGGTATGAATTAAATGAAACTATCAAATTATAATATAAAAAAATTATGAATTTTTTTTTTCAAAACATTGATATTGACAGGAAATGATTATCAACCAAAGAGAAAAATAAATTTGGATTTTTTTAAAATAATTTTCTCTGTCCATTTATGTACTAATGAAAGTAAAATGGTACTATTAATTAAAAATACTTCGAAAACCCATAAGATAAGAAAATTAAACGGTTTTTAGATAATGATCAAATAATTTCTTACATTGGATATGAAATCATAAACAATCCAAACTGAAATGATATAGAATCATTAAACCTTATCACCTCGGTTTTATTTTAATCAAAGACACTATGAATTACGTAAATTTGTTGTTATATATAATACCATGAAGTTAGAATTATTTTCTAAATAATATTTATAGATGAATTATATACAACACATAAATAATGTTAGGTGCATTAAATAACATGTGTCTCAAAGAATAATGTTTTGAGATAAAAATTGTTGCATCGAGTCCATACCTTTTCATGTATTTATGATCTCTCTATTATAGTAAAAATATAAAAATTATATTATTTGTTAAGGAATGTTTCTATATTTAATCCTTTATAATAATGAAAATTAATTAGTTTATTGTAAATATAAGTTTAATATTTAATCAGTACTAACTATATTTTGTGTTTTTATGATTTTATGTTTATAATTTAAAATCCACATTAGTTTGTTGACAATGGTCAAATCGGTAATTATGCCCTAAAATACATCATAATAAAAATTAAATAAAAAATTGTTTTATAAAAAATATACTTTTTTATATATCTAGGAATTATGTTTATGTAAAATGTACTACATTACATTCAGGAAGACGGAAGAACGTACATATGAATGTGTAACGTTTCAATCCAACCAAAAAGAGTCTGTAACCACAAGTTCAACCTATAAGAAAACACTACCATAAAAAATGACATATAGCCACAAATCAATAGCCATGGTTTTGTGATATGTGGATATATGTCAGTTTATAGCCACAATTTTAATTAAAACTCATGGATAAATGGTTTCTTCACCCACTATGCCTATCTCATCTCCCCTACACCTCACAACCCACCTAACTTGGGCCCTTTTCTCTCACGACGGCCCTATCTTCTCGGCAGTGACTTCTCCTCTCGGCTTCCGTCCTCCACCCTCGTGGAATCTCCTCTTTCGGCGTCATCCCCTCCTCTTGGTAGTAACCCTTTTTCCCTGATGTCCATCATGTCCTATTATTTCCATGGCAGTTAAAATCATGAGTTAACCCTTAGAATCAGACCAGTTTATATTTTTACACTTCATCTATGTTTCAAATCACCTACGGATTCGGTTTTAAGAAAAATCATCCTCCATAAACCATGCTCCGTATAAAATTGTTAGTCTCATTGAATCAAATGCACAATATTTTAATCATAAATCTGGTGTTGATTTGTAATGAAACAGACCGCGCATCACACCTACACCTGCCTATGTTTTAATTTCTTCCAATCCACACAGCCTCCCACACCTATAGTGCCGTTCTTCATTGACTCATAGTGCTCTATTGTTTTGATTTTCTCCTTCAACCAAAAATGCTCTGGAAAACCACAATTCCCTACTTGAGACATCATTCCAGATAAGGATAAACTATCCACCACTACTTTTTGATGATCCACTAAAGCCCTAGCTTCCTCGTATTTGTTGAATATTACCAGTGATGCCTCAATTGAATCTATGATTCCTACTCTCATGGAAGAGAGATTTTAACCCCATCCAAAACCATGTTTCTGCATGCCATACTGAAATAAAATACCGAAGATGGATAAAGGGGAAGAATTGAGTGTTTTTTACTTCGGACGATGGTGCCTCACACACACCACATAACCCTCTACCATGAATCACACAAGGGAGAAGTGAAATTATTGCATGGGATTTCTTATATTCCACCTATCCTTCCCGTTCATCGACCGTTTCATAAACAAATAGTTAGGTATGTTTTTGTGTGAGATAAATTCGGATATTTATTTAATTATTTGGGGGTAATAGAATTTTTTTAATATGTTCTACTGACTGAATATTTTTTACTATTATTATTTTCCTATGAATTGAAGGTAATGTAATTATTTTTTAATACTGATTTGAGTTTTTCTAATTGTTTTTTTCGTGATGTTAATTGGAATTATTGAGATGCTATAAAATAGTAGTAGAAATCAGACTTGCCCTCCTACCCGTTGCTGCCACCGAATGCGGGACACCTCACCTCCCCCTCCCCCCACTGACGCTACTCCAATGTTTCCTCCCCACCTCATTCTATCATGCACCTCCTACTAGCCCACCCCCTCCTAGTGATCGTCATATTCATAATGATTCCAATACATTCATTAATTTCACAATAAATTCTTATAATGATTTTGTGAATATATCCATCTATTTTGACACAATTTGAGACAATTTGATGAATTAATGTTAGGATTTTTTTCATATGTGTTGATACAACAAATGGTGGTAGTTTTCATTTTGATGATTTGGTTCTAAATATGAAATTAATTAGTCATACAGTCACTGCATACATGATGTTATGTTATGATAACACAATATTTTCCTCGAAGTAGTCGCTCAACAATAAACCTCGTATCCCATATCCCTATCATTATGTATTTATTGATTTTTTTTATTTTATTCATAAAACGTTTTTCACTATATTATGTGTCATTTCATATTTCATTTATAGTTTTATTAATTCTAGTGTAATTTTACAACGTAATTTTCATAATTAAATATAATTATAAGATAATTATATATCAATTAATATTATCATAGCATTATTATGATTTCAATTACATAAAATATATAATATCATGGTACAATAAAAAATGTGCAATACCATTATTTTTCAATTTTATCTTCCATTTAGAGTTTAGTTAATCACAATGTCTAGGTAAAAATATATTTCATGATTTGATTCTAATTTTGTTTTATAATTATTTCTAATATTATATATTTTGATGACTATTTTCTATGTCTATTAAAACACACATAAAAATCATTGTTTCTATTATTGAATGATTATCATTTGGAGATATATAATTCTCTGTGTGTTTGATAAGACAATCATAAATGAAATAATTATATTTCTCTTACATACAAACCAGTGAAAGAAGGAAATGAATTTGAACACATTATAAATTTTTATAGCTTAAATAGTAGAAAAAATGTTATTTCACTTAGAAAGAAGTTCATTTATTATGTAACCATAGAAAAGAATATATATTTTACTTTGACTAGAATTTTAAAAATACCATTAAGGGGGTGGGGGTGTCTAAGTGGGAGGGTCGAAGTCTAAGTGGGGGGGTAGAGGTATTCAGGGTGAGAGGGTGTTTAGCAGGATGTCTAGGAGGGAGGGTGTGGTGTCTAAGAGTGAGGGTGGGGGTGTCCATGAGTGAGTTGTGTTTGAGGGGTCTCTTGGGGGGGGGGGTGTCCAGAATGAGGTTCATAGAGGGGTTGTATAGGAGGGATGGGTGTCTATGAGGGGGAGTTTCCGGGATGGGTGACAATGTCCAAGAGGGAGGGGTTATGTCTAAGAGGGGGGTTTCCAGGATGGGGGGTCGAGGTGGGGGTTTCCAAGAGGGGGAGAGGGTTTGTCTAGGGGGTTTCTGATGGGGGTGTCCATCAAATAACTCTATAAAAACATAATAGTTCATTGTTCAAACAACTATGTTTTAATATGGGTGTTGAAAGTACAACAAAATAATCTTTTGTGCTCATAGAGAGATGGATTATAGATCCAAATATTGTCTAGAGGTTTGAAATAATTTTAAATTTTTGGTTAACTGTTAATAAGGTACTCAAAAATAGTCAAATATTCTACTCAATAGGTTGTATCATACTCTGATATTGAAATAATTCTTCAGACTCACTGAAAAATATTTCTATTCATGCGCCCATCAATTCCACTCTTTTGCGGTGTTTCCCTAAATGTCCATTTTTATCGATACCATTGGATATGGTGAATTAGATAAAGTCAACAGGAAAGTAATCTGATTAATTATATGATCTCATTATATTAATCCTCATTCTAGAATGGTTATTGATAATTTTTTCACATGATTTAATGTTTTAAGAAATCACAAAAAAAATTAGTATGCATTTACAAAACATTTTGAGGTATTAATATATTATGGTATTATAATAGGAACCTCCACCATGTGATTTTGTTCTAGAATATCCCTATAAATTAGAATGTATATGCAAATTTTTTTGAGAATTTTTCAATTAATACCTACTAAAACACACCCATAGAGAGTTAAAGAAAATTTATTCTTCATAAAATAAGATATTTATTGGTGTAGTAGTTTCTAAAATCCCATATTTACCAAATTCACATAATTCCATGTGATTTTATACCCCAATCTATTATTCTCTTATAGGGTGATATCATTATTACTCACATACACACATTCTAGTTATTCGAACAGGTCTTCCCATTTAATGCATAGATTCAATTTACTAGGGATCTTATGATTATATTTTTAGAGATCTTACTGATATAACATCATAATAATTAATACCAAAATATATAATATTTTTCTTCATTAACTCCCAAGTAAATATGTTTTCATTATAGGGAATAGACAAAGCTAACAATGAGGAGAATAAAAAACAATGGTCACCTAATTATATAAGAAAAAATCAACCTTAGACCTCACACTTAATATTATACCTTATACTACATCCAAATATACCCTCTCAACTAACTCAAATATTGATTCTATATAGGGAATCATATGAAAAGTGTAGCATAAATCAAGAAACAAGTAATTAGTAAATGAATTCCATGATACAATAAAAACATCAGCGGTATCATAACCATAATAAACAAAAGGGAATGGTAAATAGGTTCCTCATCCTTATGAGTTTTTTTTTTTCAACATCAGAGTTTTATTTTCAGGTGTTGTATACATTTGTAACAAAAATATCTTTATATCATTATACATTGAACTAAACATGGGTTGGTTATTGTTTATTCCACATTTCACCCTGATGTGGTGTTATACACCATGATTAAAAATCAACAACGTTAAGGAATCCTTCATAACACTATGTTATATTTCCATCCTTCTACACACTATGATACATGATATGGTTTATATTTTCAAAATGTCTCTAAATATCAAAAAATAATTGTATAATTAACATCAAAAATCATTTTTAATCCATCCAAACACTTTTGGGAAAGGATTTTTATTATCTCTTAGATTTCATATATACTCTATTTATTATAATCAATACTCATTCATGGATCTTATGTGTTACAATTCATGATTTTTTATAATTTAAAACATTTATGAATTCCCTAAACCATAATAAACGTTTTTGTTTTTATTAAAATTTTATTTATGGTTAATTATTATCTTATGAAAAAATACATATAATTTTAAGACAATTTCTAGATTGTTTATTTAATGTATATTTAGGGGGCCTTTCTAGGGGGACTGTTCGATTTATACTATTGGGGTTTTTGTTGAAAATGTGTGTTTTTGGTAGGGGTGTCTAGAAAGGAGGATATGTGTGAGTGATTTTCCTCCCATGTGGACTTAGTGATGGTGGTACGAAAAATCTTGGTTTGATTTATGTTGTTGGGGTTTTGATTAACTCTAATTTTATTTTCTATTATTGATGATTCATGTGTTTTAATCTATTTAATAAGTATTATCTTCTTATCTTAATATTCCATTAAACATTTCAATTATTTTACATCAAAATGATTTATTTCAAATTACCCTTTTTCCCCATTTCCTTTTCCAACAAAAGTAAAGGTTGTTAAAACTGTAATTTTTTTGGCAGGAAGACTGAGAAAACGTATCACAATTTACATCATATGATTATCCATAGGTATTTTTTTACTATTTGTTTTTTCCATTATTTTTATTCATTTATAGTATTTTATGAATTATATATTTTAGAATATATGTTTTTTATATTTTTATTTACATATAAATCAATTAGATACTAATTTATTTCTTTTTGGATTTTTTATTTCAATTTCCTGCACCTGTTTGTAGTGGTAGGTGCATCATGTTGGCATTATTTTGTTGATCATGAAAATTAAATATGAATGATGTGTCCTAAAAAGGTAATGATTTAGTGTTTTAATTGGATTTAAAATATTAGGTTTCAATATACATTATGATTACTAGGATGCCACACATGAGTGCCTTAATGAATGAAATTTTTTCACCTGTTAAACATGTAATTCATTGTACATTTTAAAACATATGTTTAATTTATTCTAAATTGATGTTGGGTAGTAATTTTTTATATTTTGTTATTTTTAAGGAAACTTCATCCGCATTTAATGAACCTGTACTGTAATAATCAACCATAGTATGATATCAATTAATTCATTAAATTTTATATAGGACTACTCGGATTTTTCTTTTTGTCATTTCATAGAGGAATGTAATATTATGGAACACTGGAGCTAGGCGTGGTGGGATAAATCATATCCCTCAAGCAAGGGGGTGGGTGGGGGTCTGCTGGGGGAGGGGGATGGTGCAGGGGGTTTGGAATGGTAGGGGGAGGGGAAGGGGTAAGGGGGAGTGTGTAGATGGGGTGTAAGGTGGGAGGGTACATGGAAAGGGTGAGGGGGGAGGTGTGCAGGGTGAGGGGGGAGGGGGAGGGGGTGGTGGGGTTGTGGAGGGTGCGAAGGGTGGAGGGTGAGGGGGGTGAAAGGGGAGGGTAAGGGTGCAAGTGGGGATAAGGGTGTGCAAGTTGTGGGGGTGCTGGTGTAGGGTGGGGGTCTGCAGGGGTAGGGGAGGGGGGGTATAGGTGGGGTGCATGGGGGGAGGGTGTAGGGGGTCTGAAGGGGTAGCACGGAGGGGGCATGTGGAGGGTACAGGTGGGGTGCAAGGTGGTAGGGAGAGGGGGCCGGGGGAGGGAAGGGGGAAGAAGCAGGTGGTGGGAGTTTGTTCTGGTGGCATGGGGAGGGGGAATGGGAGGGGCAGGGGGTTACTAGTTTATGTTGGAAGGGGCAGGTGGAGGGTGCAAGGGGCCTGTGTAGGGTGTAAGGGGTGTTCAGGCGGGGTGTATAGGGTTGCATGGGGTGTGGATGGGGTAGTGTTAATCCCACTTATGGGACTATATTTTCATATTTTATTTGATCACAAAGTAAAAAAATCATATTTTTTATAATTGAATACTATTATGAATGGATTCTACACCACATATTTAACAGACATTATATGACATACGATCATCAATGCTATACCACATAACCACAATTTACATATAATTTGGAGTACTTCTTAGGTATTCATTCCCAATGAAAGACCCTTCTAATTCACATGGTAGTATTGAGTAGTTATTCATCAGGTTTCACCTCCTAATCATATATTCTAATCTTTGGCATCTCTAATATGTCCACCAAAACATTCGTAGAGGGTTTCCAGTTCCTCACAATTTCGGTACAATGTATTGTCCCATAGTTTGAGAGTGTTTATAAGATAATCATGTCCCAAATTATCGGTATCATTTCACATTGATTTTCAATGTTTCTAATTAAACCAATGATGCAAACATTAATGTTGTAGAGTATTGTAAATATTCACCAAAGTATACCACATGAAGTATTAAAATACATCTGGTTGTGGTTAGTGTTATCTTGTGATTCATGATACCACTATGTGTTGTATATATTGGATGTTATTGGATATAATTTGAAAAAAAATCATTTATTAATGATCATGTTATTTAGTATTGGGATGTAAATATCAATATGAACCTAAAATAAAACAATAAGGCATGCGTGAAGACATAGGCCAATAAGACTCCCTTCATCTAAGGTCCCCATGTGTTAAACCTGATACCAAGACATCCTAGCATTCCTTATTTAGTGTCATTCCAAAATTCAACCTACAAGGGGTGTGTATGGGGTGGTTCAAGGTATTATGGTAGTGCAAGGGGTTTGCAGGGGGGTGTGCGGGGGTGGGTGAAAGTGTGTGGGGTCTGTCTAAGAGGGGGTGTTCATTAGGGGTGGTGAAAGGTGTGTTCAGTAGGGGTGGCGCAGTGGTGGCATGCAAGGGGGTGCTCAAGGGGATAGGGGTGAAAGGGATGTGTATGGGGGTGCAAGGGGGGCTGTTCAAGAGGGTGTCTATATGGGGGAACTAATGTCCTAGGGGAAGGGGGATTCTGTCCGGGGGGGGGCAGCTATCTAGGGATGTCTATCCATGGGGGGGGGGGCTGTCCATGGGGTAATGGGAGTGTCTAGTAGGGGTGTGTGTAATGGTGGTTTGTGAAAGGTGACATAGAGTGCGAGGGTGCAAGGGGTTGTGTAGGGGTTCTAGCCCAGGGGGCTGCTGCTTGGGGGTTGTCAGTCAAGGGGGATGTCTGTGGGGGGGTCTGTCCATGAGGGGGTGTGCATTTGAGGTGTCTAATAGGGGTGGTGCAGGGGGGGTGTGTGAGGGGATAGGGGGGGGGGGCACGGTGTGAGCGGGGGGGGGGGGGGCATTGTCACTTTTATGGGGTGAGTCTATTTAGGAGGGGGTTTCCTATAGGGGTGGGGCATGGGGTGTCCAGTAGGGGTGGTATAGTGGGGGTGTGTGTGGGTGATTGAAAGGAGATAGGGGGTGTGAAGGGGGGTGCAATGGGTGTGCGAGGGGGGGAGGGGGCTGTGTATGGAGTCTATCTAAGAGGGGGGGTCTATTCAAGAAGGGGGTTCTGTAGTGGGGTTGTCTAGTAGGGGTGGTTCAAGGGGTTTCCATCAGTGGTGGTGCAGTGAGGGTGTGTAAGGATAAATGTTGAGTTCATGGGGTGTGGGGTGGTGCAAGGGTTGTCCAAGGGGGGTGACCAGGGGTGGGGCATGGGGTGTCCAGTTGGGGTGGTATAGTGGGGGTGTGTGTGGGTGATTGAAAGGAGATAGGGGGTGTGAAGGGGGGTGCAATGGGTGTGCGAGGGGGGGGGGAGGGGGCTGTGTATGGAGTCTATCTAAGAGGGGGGTCTATTCAAGAAGGGGGTTCTGTAGTGGGGTTGTCTAGTAAGGGTGGTTCAAGGGGTTTCCAGTAGTGGTGGTGCAGTGAGGGTGTGCAAGGATAAATGGTGAGTTCAAGGGGTGTGGGGTGGTGCAAGGGGTGTCCAAGGGGGGTGACCAGGGGGATGCATGAGTCCTTTCCATCTTTAATCCCCTCTTACACCACATTAATCTTTTCTAAGGATCCTGATTTCTATTATAATTTCCAATATCTTCTTCATTGTGTGATTACCTAACTATTTTAATTATATATTTTCCCTCCCATTAGATATGATAGTATTCTAATTGATTAAACTCTCTTTTATTCATGAATTGGCGTCTTATCAAACATATTATATTAATCTTGAACAATAGTCAAATGAAAATAACGCTATCGAGTTGGCTATGTCTTGCGTACACTGAATATGTTATTATTTATGTAATCTAATTACTTTCGTCGAATTTTTGATAGGGAATGTTCTACTAATGAATGAAAACATGAATTTGAACTCTGAAATTGTGGAGGTGTCACAAGAAAAATTTCTTTCCCTAGTTGCAGAACGCTTAATCGATTCAAATGGTAATGTCAAAGTAATTTCCCTGGTTTTCACATCTTAATAGCTTTTCCGTTTTGATCATTTTTTTATTTTGTTGAATTGCATCACTATGGAGGATAGGGATGCATGCTATGCTGTGAACAAAAAACAAAAAATAATAGATGCAATTGATTTTATTCAATGACTGGTAACCAGGATTTACGTGAATATAAAATTTTGGATGTAATTGTTATTTTATAACATTTTTTCAAGACATTAGTAACTATTTGTTGTGTTTTTTATAATATTTTCATTCTATACACCATTCTTTCATAATTGATGATATAGACATTACTCATGAGTGTGCAACATTTGATCTTTGGGAAGTTTCTTTGCATCATGGTCTGATAGTTGATTCCCAAGTATGACCTTTAAATTCCTGTACCTATATTTTTGTTTAGAAAAATTATTTTATACATTCTCTCATATTAGTGTTTTCCTTTTTCCATTTTATTCTTTAATTTTTCTAATATTCATGTTTAAACATATATTCATGTATGGGGGTGTCCTCGAGGGAGGGAGGTGTGGAAAGTTGGAGTGTTTAGGGGGGGTGTCAAGTGGGGGTGTATGACCAGGGGGTCCAGTTAGGGGTGTCCTAAGATGGGGGGGCAATAGGGTGTCTGAGGGGTGTCTAGAGGGCTGTCTAGGGGGTGTACATGGGGAAGGGGGTGTCCAGGGGGGTGTCTATGGGGTATGCAGGGGGAGGGGGTGTCCAGGGGAATGTCTCGGAGGGCTGGGGATCCAGTTAGGGGGTGTTTGGTGGGGCGTGTAGAGCGGTGTCAAGGGGGAGGGGGTGTACAGGGGGGTTAAGTATGGGGTCCAATGGGGTTCTTAGGGGTGTATAAGGGGGGGGGGTGTCCAAGGGGTGTCTAGGTGTCCATGGGGTGTATAGGGGTAGGGGTGTCCAGAGGTTCAGGGGGTTTTAGGGTTTGTCTATGGGGGTCCAGGGGGTTTTTTGTGGGGGGGTGCCAAGGGGGTGTCTAGGGTGGGAGTGGGTGTCCAGTGTAAGGGGTTTTCCAGTCAGGGGTGTCTAGGTGTCGAGGGGGTGTCTGGGGGTGTTTGGGGAGTTCTATACATGGTGGTAGTTAGGGTATGCAAGGGGTGTGTGTGTTGGGGCATGTGATGGAGAGTGTGGTAGCGGAGGGAGTCTCTCCCAGGGGCCAGGGAGTGGCTTTAGGTGGAGTGGGGAGAGATGTTTTAACCATTCATACCCCAATTCACCCCCTCAAGGTATTAGACGTTGTGGATGTAATATAAGTAAATTTTACTAATAAAAAAATTAAAATGATTCTACCAAACTCAAAATATTACTTTGATCACATCCATGTATATCTTTTTTTCGAAATTCAAATCACAGAAGTGGAAAAATAATGTTTAATGGATAGGTTATAACTATGTCCTGTAACAAATTGTTATTTTGTAGAGACAAATTTTTTCATGTAATATAAGATATCTAATGAATTGAAATTATTCATACAATAAAATATTTGGGTGTTATAATAATGGTCATAATTTAATGAATATTATGTTATTCTATTTGGATCATAAAGTATATGGAAGATGCTTGTTAAGGATGTTGAGATAGATCAAAATGTATTGGTTAAGTTCATTAAAAGTGATATCCCTACAAGAGTATCTAAAATTGAGAAAATATTATATTCAGAAATTTATATTGTATGTGACACCCTAATAATACATGTTAGGTTTCACTTTGAATAATACGATAGCTTGTGAAGTACGGAACACCGAGTTCAAGCGCACCACGACCTATCCAAAAATTCATTTAAAAAGTTGTTATGTATAGTAATAACAACATTTGGAATTTTATATATATCCTATATAATTTAAACAATAATATTTTGTGTTTACTTGACATAATATACGGAAAAATTCAATTTTTCAGATAAAATAAGTATTTTTAAAAAAATGCAATTTCTTCTTTTAATGAGGAACCATTTTTAATCCAATATTTGACACTTTTATATATTATATTTAATGAAATTAATTTTTTTTTATAATAATGGATGAATAATTTAGATTGGAAATTTTTTTTGTGTTTTTTGATATCATTCAAATTTTGAAGAACAATGAAAAAATATTAAATATTAATTGAAATAATGTTTTTTAATAAAAAAATTATACCATAAAACTATAAATTTGAATTTTTTTTATTGTAATTAGATTATATTTTTATAATTTAATCCATTTTTTTATTGGAAATCATTTTACAGTTTAATTAGTCATAAACACATATCAAAGTTTTAATACTTTTTGCTTCTCAAAAACAAGCTTTCTAGTTTTACCAAGGAAAATATTGTTTTAAATTAATTAATAATAATTCGATGTTTTGAATCAGGTTAAATATACATCATTATTAGTATTTGGAATATCCAAATAAGCATTGGGTGAATTTTTATACATTTCTTAAAACTTTCAAATTTTAATGAATAGTGAAAAACACAACATTATTGTTTAAAAGCTACATTTTATTTAAATAATTATTTTTTTATTTTTATTTTTATTCAATATCGACATATAAAACAAATATAAGTTCAATTTAAATCATTGGAGTCATTTTATAATAAAATTAGATGTATAATGTATTATTGAACCTTTTAATGTCTCTTACACACTTTCTTGGCACATTTGTAAATTTGAATAAAATGTTTTTTACCACTTCTCTGAATTGAATTTGAAAACTACAATAGATATGGTTGAAAAAAGTTTGTAAAATATGGTTCAATTGGATTAAAATAATATTTGATGAATAGTAAATTTTTAATTTTATTTACCAAGGTTAAAAGTAAATATGGAAATTAATGGTAACAATGATATTATAATTACCCTAACACATGTCCTAATTCTATTGGATAAGTTTATTTCGACAAAAATAATCCTTAGGAATAAAATATAATCATTTTGATCCACTGGGATTAGATAAATAAATTTATTGTTATTTTTTTTAATGAAGAGTTAAAAGTGTTAAATTCAATGTTTAATTAGTAAACTATTTTTAATATAGGGTCATACATAAAATAAATTCGACTATAAATAATCAATAGTAATATAAAAATATTTCCTACATAATATTATTTTATTTATTATTTTTATAAATTATATAATAAAATTTATTTACGACATAGTGATGATTCAGTAATTACCTTATTAACTAAATATTAGAAAAATTGATATTATAAATATCTAAATAAAAGTTAATTGAGACTTTTGATGCATTAAAATAATTTTCTATGTTAATATGAAAATTTCATATTTGATTAATTTATTTCGATTGAAGTTATCATGTTTTCTTGACTTTCAAAATAATTACATTCTAAATTATGTCAAAATTGACATAAATGAGTTTTTTAAAAAATAATATATTATTAAATGTTATAATATTTCAAAAAATTTATGGATCAGAAAAATGAATCATATAATGATAGATGTGTCATTAATGAACTAGTTGGGGTTCACTTTGATTTTTATAGTATGTTTATTATCCTTTTCTAATAATAATACGTGAACAATTGGTCGAAGTTATACTATATAACTAAGAGTTAATTGTAATAAATAAGGTTAATATGGTGAATAAAACATGTCTAAAACCTATTGGTTGATAGTTTTTTGACCCAACCCCACCATAGCATCAAAATAAATCCTTTTTGATCCATTATTATCTGAATATTATTGTATTATAAATTAATATTTCAAGATTATCTTAAAGTGACCCTCACCTCTCTTATAAATGGGTACTTCCCATTCTCTCCAAATAACACATCCAAAGCCCTTTTAAAATGAAAAAACATTCTCAAATATCATCCCAACTATCCTGGCATCAACTTAGTGTCCTTAATTTGATCAAAAATCAATCATAAGGAGGGCTTTTGATCAAATCCAAAGGAAGCACCCGAAGAAGAGGCAATGATTACATCACCTCGTTCAATGTTCTTTTCATCTTCCACTTCCTCTTTATTTATTATTACCATTAAAAATTTATAACTCCAGTACTATATAATTACTGTGATGTTATTTCAAATATGGTATTCCAATATTCAATATTCTATCAATCGAATGAATGACAATGTCACCGTACGTGCGTGCGTACTGCTTACCGTCTCCACATCGTGTTGTAACTTGTTATTAAATACACCATCATTTTGGATGGTTATAATAATCAATATAATTGATTTAAATAAATTATATAACATTTTAATGATTATTTATAAATGATATACCATACAGTTTATACTATTTCACCACTAATATAATGATATTGTCACTCGCGCGTTCGTACGCCTTAAATCTCCATGACGTGATAAGATTTAATTCCCCTTCATAACCATTCAAGAATTATTTTCATTTTATGATTAAAAATAATATTATTGAACATAATATCATTCTATATAGGAATCAAATAAATCATATCCATAACAAAAATGACATTGTACCAAAACATATAAATGAAAACAAATCAGTTAACACCCAAAACAATGATACTACTGAAATATTATTAACAACAAAATATTATAAGATCATATGTGATAACATATTTTGGTATGAGGTTCTTGTATATCTAAATAAAAATTATTTAATTATTATACAGGAGGTTAATGTACACTCGACTAAGGAAAATTGAAATGTATGAGGTTTCTAATCTCACTTTTAATTCTCTGTGTTTTCCATTGTTCTTAACTTATTTACTGCATGTGGTGTATCATGTACTTCTATTTGATATATATTATCTTAATTATATTTATTCATGGTATTATATGATTCATTTTTTCTTTATTAACTTTTGTTCATAAGACTCGAATAATTACACCGTGGTAATGGATTTTCATCTCACTTATTTATTCATGTGATATTCATGCTATATTGACACTATTTCCTTTTGTGAGGTGTATGCACTTCCCATGAATATATTCATTGTGTAACGTACTTTAATTAATGGGTATTTTCATAATCATTATATTATTATCCTTTCATGGGGTTTATGTTTCGTATGTTACCAAATCGGTATGGGAATTTTTGATTCCGATTTCCACTCATTGAGTTTTACGCATACATCATTGAATACTTTATTCCAAGATTATGAGTGAAATATATATATATATTTATCTTGTAATTTACACTTACATTTGTGCGGATATACATTTGATACAAATAATCACTACATTTATAAATTATCAAGTCATCAATATGAACATGATAAGAGTAATCTTAACCCTATTTTCATTCATTGAGAAAAACATCCATGTAATTAGTGTTGTTTTTACAAGAATATGTGAGAATGTCCTCTGACTGAATTACACATAATATTCAATCATGTTGAGTGTATTTATATTTTTAACACATAATTATGTCATTGATTTATCATTAACCTAATGATATAATATTTATTAGGGACTTCATCTCAATTTACATTCCATTGAGACCTTTTTTATGCACCAAATGATTTCTATATGGTATACATACCATACATTGACATATTATATCATTAATCCCATTATTTTCATTATATTATAATGTTTCTATTACCTCAATTATCTTTATTCAATCGTCTCTCTTTTGGTTAGGAACTCTAACTAAAATATCATTTTAGTTGTTTTAATGATTTGTTATTGTAAATATTTCTCATTAATGTCCATGTTTTAAAAATGGGGCAAAGGATGTATTTATATCGGCATGAATGTTTTAAAATTCAAATTCCTTTAAAAAGATTCAATTTGGTATAGGACACTTTGAATCAAAATTCTATTTTTAAAATCATCTTGATAAATAGTGAGACTTTTAAATGTTTTCATGAAAAGGGGGTATTTTTCTCAAATAGTTTTACTAATTATTTTCATCTTTTTCAATATTCGTAATTATTCTTGATTGAGGTTGATTTATTATAATACAATCATTTATATTATATTTAATGAGTTATGTTTGACTATAGATGTTCTATTTTTATACTATTCATGGTTTGTTGTTAAAATATTGACATTTTGTATGATAGTTTTTAATACAAATTTATATATTATGTTTTAGCATATTCATATGTGGAATGCATTGAACATAGTAAGTGATAGGTGAAGCACTATATAGCTCCTCGATGCATTGATGGGTCTCATGAGACAAATTTGTGTCTTGGCATAAGGTATTGAAAAAATCTTATTTGTAGTCCTGGCACGAGGACTTGAATATGTGGTTATGATGCCCTAAATTATGCATTCTATAATTATGAAATTAGATATTGATATTACATGTGATTATTAAATGAGTATAATATCCATGTGGATATTCAAATTGTATTATTTGATTTTTTTCTATTTCATATTATGCTGATTTTTATGTTTAAAAGTATTGTGTTTTAGTATTTAACAATGCCTTAAATGTTTATACTTATTTATGATAGTCTCCACTATATTATTATCCATATTGAGCATTTTTGCTCATCTCTTTCTATGTTTTATTTTTCACCAGATTTGAAGAAGTGTATTGCAATTAACCTATTAGAATAGGCTAAGGGATATGAGTGTGATTAATGGGGGAAACTTTTTTTGTTATTTTCATTTCTTGATATAATATAAAACTGATGTATGTATCTAGTAATTCCAAAAATACTAAACTAATCGGTTTTTTGAGACTTGATCTCTTCTGATCATTCCAACGTTATGTAATAATACACCAACTCTGGGTAACTAGGGTTGGGTGTTACATTATGTTTCTATTCAAAAGTAAAATCGTGTTCAATTTTCCAAGATTCATGTTGAGATATTTGAACTAATGTTGTCTAGAAGAGCCTCAATTGTATTTTTATCCCTATAGAAGGATACATTCCTTGAATATATTATGGACGATTTTGATTCATTTGTTCATCTCAATAGTTAAGTGTCATCATAGTAATATTCTAAATATCGGTACTCTCAGGAAGATTGTTTTTTACTAGGGTAGTGTAAAATGGATTATTATTCCAGTTGGTGCAGATGAACAATAAAAGATAGGATCAATTTCAAAGGGGGAGAAAAGTGCTATAATAATTTACAGAATTTGAGAATCCAAGACAAAATGTGTTTCTAAATCATCTAATAGAAAATTGAGATTTAATAGTATATAAGAAGCAAAAGAAGAATAATAATTTATAGTGGCGCTGATTATAAAGCCATGAAATAGTGAAGATTCACCAGGTATAGAACTTGTGATAGGTTCAGGGGATGTTACTATTTCAATTCATTTTGAATAAACTTTTCTATAAGACAATAAACTAGACGAAATTTAGAATAGAGATCTTCATGATATTCCTTTGGAACACGATGAGGCTATTCAAGCTAAAGCTATTCACGAAGCGGTTTCCAAAGAAGAATATCAATTTGAATGACCAAAAAGTGCAGTTACATGTCTTGTTACACATCAAGGTATCTCAAACATTAACCAGATGACAAAAAATCTAGTATCTATTTAAATAGATAAAACATAAGTTCTTAATAATTAATCATTCTTTAGTTTAATATTAGTTGAAAACTCAATAGGGATGTCTTTGTATAATCCTTCTGCTATTGTAGTTATTTTCCTGTCAAATAATATATATGAAGGTACATATAATTCATTGACTAACCAAATCAATGATCATATGGTTATGTTAAATAATATATATTATGAAAATTATTATCTTAAACAAGAGTTGGAGGCCTGTAAAAAAAAATATTTTAGTTATTTTTAGAATTCATCAACCATGTGGATGGAGTTTGAGTATCATCATACCCAACATTAGGATATTAAATAAAAATTTGTTTCAGAAAGGTATTTTTATGCTTTAATGAGGGAGGATATATAGCAGATTAGAAAAATTAAGTCTGAATTTGTTTCTGAAATAGCATTTAGGGAATAAATGTTGAATATTGGAATCTAGTTTGGGACCATCAAAGGACGTGTCACTGATGTCAAGACCTCTACATCTCCCCATTCAACCACAACAGATTTATTAAGAAAATTTCAAGTAATCACAACTATTGTGGATGATATGAACAACAGATTCTAGAATCATCAGTGCAGAAATTACACATTGCAATTCTTGCTGGACAATCAAAGATATCTTTTTGCGAAATTGTCTTCCAGTTAACTAGGATTTTGATTTATACTCAAATGTTTATGTCATAATTTGGATTAGTTTATGCACCAGAAAGAAAGCATCAATGACTTTTTGAAAGTCATCATTGTTGAATGCCTTTATGTGATACAGGATTCAAGTGTTCTGATAAGTAAGTTGAGATATAATTTTTCTGAAATATTATAGGTGTAGATGGAAGAATTAAAAGAAGCATTTCAAGCTGCTTGGGTCCCATCAAGAAACTAAACCAGAGCCATCACCTGATGAGTCCCCTCAAGTTGACTAACTTTCTTCGTAAGTTGAACCTAGCTATTACATATTTACAGATGGTATAAATAATCTTTTGTTATTCTTTTTTTCTATGGTTTATTTGTTATTATTTTAAGATTATATGAACTTATAGACTCACATCCTTCATTATTTAAAATAATAATAATTTACTTACTATTTTGTGAAAAATTAATTGTGTTTTAATATATTTTTCAATACATTATTTTTTATATCACAAAAGGGGGATAAATTTGGATAATAAAATCATTTCATTTATTCAAAATAATACAGTAAAATTGAAATAAAATTATAAATATTTTTATTATGTATATTTTAATAATACATTATTGTGTTAATAATTTAATGGGTTTTATGATCATTAAAAATGAGGAGATTGTTGAGAATGTATTATCTCAACAATTAAAAATAATTTCATATGATTTCGATTCCCACAAATACAATTTTAAATTTTACTAATTATTATTCATTATGATTATTTATGGTAATTAATATTTTTTTATATTTATTGTAGAAATATTTTAAATATTTTAAATTGCAAGGAATATTTATAAAATTTTTCGAGACATATTTTCAAGCTTTTTGGAAACAGTGTTCATACATTACATACATAAGTGTATTTTAAGGAATAAACACTACGTTTTATACTGCATCTATGAATCATTATCCCAAATTTTGGGTTAAACTATACACGGAAAGAAGAAAGTTTGATATCTCAACCCTATGTTCAAAATATTAAATATGGTTAATCAACCCTATTTTATAAAAAATGTATGGTGAAATAATCTTTATGCTTGGAAGGAACCTTACATTTGTTAAGCGAGAAAAAAATTGTTAAAGAACCCTACATATTTAATGAACCATATGTTTGAGAGACAAACATAAAGATTAAAAACATTATATTTTTGATCAACCTTATATTTTTAAACGTTATGTTTGGAAGATAAATGATACGTAGTTGATCCCTACATTTCGAAAAAAAATTCTTTGTGAAGGAACCATACATTTGACTTTTCAATATGTCGGATAGTTTTGGGATATTTTAAGAAATTTCAGAAACGGTATTGACATAGTTATTTTCTGTTTTAAATCATGATTTCAACTGATTAAAAGTTCATTATATTTTATTTAAGTAACTATATTCAATGAATATTTTAACACTTATTCTTAAGGGAAGTTATGACTCCACTATTTTAAATAAATTTTAATATCAACATTTCTTCATACATCTTTTGGGGATATGGAATTTAGACATAAGATTTTGTTCTTTATATATTTCAACTATGAATATTTTGGGTATAAATATTTGGCACAAAATCTATACATTCTTTTGTATACTCAATAATAATATAGTAAAAATAACTACAATGTTACATCGATTGAACATATTAGATGTGACTACACATTGGAGATATAAATGTCTATATTGTTCTACTATAAGTTTACAACTGATCTGTTTGTTTTTGTTCTTAAATGAAAGATCTTATGTGAAACTTGGAATGCATCAGACACATTATTTCATGAAGAATAACTTTTTGGAGGAAGAATATCCTTAAACTATCTATTACTATTGTTTCAATTATGATGTTTTTCTAGTTCCTACAAATCATTCTCTTTTGATTTATTTTAGTTTCAACTTCATGTACTCAATTTTGGTGGATTATCATCTTCTCGATCTAATCATTATTTAAATAGTTCACTATTATAGAACAATATGGATTTATTATTAATTGTATTTTCCGTATTTCAACTGCATGCACTTAGTTGTAGATATTGGTCTTTTGATCATAGGATGATTCGCGTGAAATTTACTAAGATTATCGAGACATTACTTGGTGGAGTGGTCTAGGGGATCATTGTGCCACAAACCACTATAAAAATATACATTCTTTCATTTTGATTATCCACTGCATGGTTTCATAAAAAATAAAAATGTTTCATATCCGATTAAAATATATAGGGTTTTGAAAAAAATAATTGTGGACGTCATTGAAATGTCACAATTCTCCCCCTCTTGTTTGTAAATTTATATATTCCATCCTAATAAAAATGTTTTCACATTTTTCATCTAAAGTCAAAAGTAACTCATTCGGTATGATAATATGTTTCCATTGAAAATTTTTATTAAATTTAAACCATGGAAAAATATTAATTTGATATATAATTGGATAGTTAAAATAATATTCATGTAATAAATATATTAAACATAAATATGGAAAAAATAATACATCTGACCAATAGGAAAACTAATGTTTTTGTCCATAAAATCATTCATTTGGTTTCTTAACAACATAATGTGTAGAAAATTAAAGTAATGTTTGTGATATCTTGTAATAACTAGGAGAGATTATAATTGATATTAAATTATATACATATATCATATAATTTCATCAAATAAAAATTAAGCATTAAAAATCACAAATAATTGAGATTATGACCACAAAAATTTATAGCTTTAATAACTATTGATTTTTTTGCAACAATATATAAATAATATAATATAAATCATTAAAAATCATGAAAATAATGAATTTCAATGTAAAAAATATAAATTATGTTATAACGGAACCTAATTAGCATATATAGAGATAGATTATAAAACATGTCTCAAAAAAACAATTTTTTTATGAAGAACACTTATGACATTTGTAATTTTTTGAATCAAATATAATTGGAATTATAAAAGTATATTTTTTTGTAAATACCATGAAGTAAATTATGTTTTATGAGAATATATATTTTCATGCAGTATATATACACCATTTAAATATTAAATTAATTATTCACATTATAATAAGTTTCAATGAATAGAAGTAGTGATGAAATCCATAAAACATTGGGTTATTTTGATTCGTGAAACATATAAAAAAACAAAATAATATTGATATAAAAAACACATAAATTTTACGAATACATAAAATAAAATTATTTATTTAGAATCAAGAAAACAAAAAAAAATTGGAGTGAAATATCAAACTTTTGTCATAAATTTGAAGAGATAAACAAAACCCTTTCATTATGCTTGACATGGTTCATATATAGTCTAATAAAAATATAATAAATTTATATTTATTATAATTATAGAAAACGATAATATTCAAAATTATATTATCATATGTGATCTAACTATAACATTTCAACAGTCATTTATTTGTTATTCCATATTAATCGCATTATTTCAGTTGGTAAATAAATTTTTTTCTTGTATGATTTATTAACGTAGTTATTGACCTTGCACTATGATCATAGTTAATATCTATCCCAAATTTTAATCATGATAAAAATATAATATATATATATATATATATATATAATGACTACATATATTTATATCCATTTGTGTTAAATGGTGGTAAAGGTGAATTACATAGCTTTATTCAGACGATAATACATATGTAACGACATGGGATGATTCAAATTTTTTATGGATTGATAAAATGAAAGGTAAATGATAATAATATTTTCAAAATTCATTATTATATATAAAATATATATTTTTTTGATTATATATATACTTATTACGATATAATTAATGATGAAATGATAAATTAATCACTTCACTTCGTGGAAGTGATTATCAAAACCAATGCACAAGGGACATTACATATTACCAATGGATAATAATTTTAGAAGTAAAAAATTATAATATAAAAATAGGAGAAAAACTATGTTATATGAATCATATATATTCTTATAATCCATCAGTATAACCACCCATTTGGGAAGGTGATGTAAAATGAATTATATCTCCATGTGGAGGTAGATGTTTATATGTATGAAAGGGTGTTATTTAATTGACCAATTCATAGAGGGGGGGGGGGAAGGTCATTAAATCATCATTATAATTTATTTAAATATTTATTATAATTTTTTCAAACAATTTACATATGGATTTTTCTGGAGAAGGGGTTTGAGGAAATAATATTGACAGATATTGGTTATTTTTTTCCTCTTCTTGGAGTGGTCTCCTTTTACATTCACATTAATAATATATAGATTGGTGAAAATAGAAAAACATAATATCTGTGATGATGTGAATAATATTAATAAGTTATTTTAGAATTTATCGAAGAAATAAAAACAAAATAGTGTGAATAATGGAGGGGATGTGTTTTCATTTTATAAGTGAGGGTGGTTCAAACATTAAATTTCTTAGAATATTTCAATGATATATTTTTAAATTATTGGAATCTGGATACAAAGATAAAATTATTAAATTATAGGTTTCTATAATGATATATTTTATTCCAAAAAAAATTATCTATGTTTGGGTTGTAGTCCTTTACATATCTCTTGGTTTAACTTCTCGGTAACCTAGTTCAACCTTAATCGTGGTAAAAAATGTAATTATTATATTATTTATTACTGTAATGAAATTAATTTTAAAAAATAAAATTATATTTCTTATTATGAATCAAAATATTTATTCCCCTAAAAAATATGAAATATTAATAAATTTATGTAGTTAATATTAAATAACATCACAAACAGCAACGTAACTCCATTTTAGACAAGTGAAATTTTAAGAAAAATATATAATTTACATCCATTGTATTCCTTGTTAAAAAATAATATTTAAATATATTATGGAATATTTAATGTATAAGATTTTCAAGCACAATTAATGAATAGATACTATTTTAATATAATGTGACAAAAAAATTTAACACAAAACAATAGTTTTTTAGGAAATATTTATTTGAACCCAAAAAAAATATTATAATAAAATCATATATAATGTTAATTAATATATAAATAAATTTATTATATTTAATTAAATAATTATTATAATATTTTATGAAAATTTTCATAACATAGTGATATTTTTTTATAAAAATAAATGATGTATTAAAAAACATTAATAAAAATTGTTCATTATAAAATTAATCCAATTCGATAATTCCTTGAAATTCACTCTGAGATAATATTTTTAATATAACTGAAAAAATATTTTCATTTATTAAAATAGAATTTGTAATTATGTTATAAATAAATTATTTCTTTCACATGATAAATTTTTTTAGAATATATTCTTAATGAAATTATATTATTGGAATATAAAATGACATTACTGAAAATTAAATACTTATGTATTATAAATTAATCAAAAAAAAATCACTATTTATATATATAATTAATATATTTAATAATGTGGTTATTAATATTTATTGTAAAATATTTAATGATCAAATTATAAATGTTTTCTATATAAATATTAATACTGAATTGGGGTTTCTTGTAAGTAAAGCTATCCAATACGTCATCTGATTTTAATGTATATAACATAAAAATTTATGGGTTTCTATAGTCTTAAAAAATGATTATAATTTATAATTTAAAAAATTCCAGGACATTAACACCATGGTATACAAAAAAATACAATCCTTATATGATATTTGGGACCTGGAAGATTGCAATACATTTGCACCCACTTAGAGGCCTCTGTCAGGATTTCATGAGATGGCCAACATAATCACTACAGATCCAAATGAATGATATACCAACCATATCCAAAATTTGACAGAAATGTATCTCTATATTGTATCATATAACTCCCATTTGGGAGTTTTCTCCACCGAGGCATAATATCTAATGTAATCTCTTCCAACCACACATAAGTGAGTATCTATATATGGTGAATACATCAAATAATAATTTTATCCATACCCTATATGAGTTTCTCTGCAACATCAAGACATCCTATGTCATATAGTATCATAATAATTAGTATAAAATTAAAAAATCATGTGAACATCTCCCCAACTAAATATAAAACCCATGTTTGGATCCCCATATCATAAACAAATTGATCATATATTAGACAAGATTAAACCAATGATCCATGTTCTAATGTGAAACCCCAAATCATCAAAATCCATTCTCAATAACAAATTATCATTTGGTTCATAACTTATACGGTACCTAATATGATCCCCTAATTTTAATTATAACATAGGAACAATTACGTGGGTCCTCAGTCTTAGTCATAGTATCTGGTCATCACCTGACACTTTAGGATTTCACATCACTCATCCTCATAAATTATTTATCATGCACCAGCTACATACATGATGGTGCATAATATTGTTATTAACCAAGAGATAGACGATGAATCATATCACTCCTCATGGCCACACTAAGTTTTTCCTCTAAACCCTCTCAGTATCAGTCTAATCGAGGTATGTCTTCCTTGTCCTTATCAGAATAAAAGAGAGTATATCACTCATCTCTCCATTTTTTCAATTATCATGAATATTTAAAATACCCTAATAGGTCATCAAAGGTCTTATATATCCAAATAACTATAGGTAATTTATTTCCCCTTTATTAGAGGTCCCCCAACCACCTATAATGGAAAAAGGTCTTTGTTGGTTTAATGTCACCTCTCATGAGGTCTTCAGTCCTCTAGTATTTTAAAAAGTCCTACCCCTACCCATCAATATTTGATAAGTTAATCTAGAACCCATGGATTATATGTAACCTTTTTTCTCAATCATTTTAGTTATATATATTATTTTAATTAAATTATTTATTTAAATTAATATTTAACATGAGTTTCACCAATTGAGTAGATCCCGAGAATCCACATAAAATAGAAACTATCATAAATATAATTGTGATATTAAACATGAACACTATCCATTTTTGTTGGGTGTCTTTTTCAGTTTATCTTCTTTGGCTAATAGCCTTTATATGTACGTTCTACTCATATTCTGTCTAATCCATGCTCAAAAAAGATTTCATAATCAACAGAATTTGTTATATCACATAAAATAATAATAATAGATTAACAATTACATTTAAAATTGACTAATTACCTTTTCCATACATGATGTAATGTCGAATAACTCAATGGAATTCCACAATGAAGTAGAGCCATAGCTGATGACTCCCCATCATCCCGTCTCAAATCCCATAATCAATATCCATATAAATATCCATCATCGTTATCTAGTATTATAACAATTTAAATTTAATTTTACCCAATAACTTATTGATATTTTATAATACTTTTTCCCTTTGTCGGACTATCAATCCACCTCATACAAATGATATATCGAGATTTATACCTCCAATGTTGAGTGAATTACACATCACTGTTATCCGATTCAACTCTTATATCATGTGAAATAACAATAAGAACAAAAAGTATTGATCTTAAAAAATTATGATGATGGTATTGAGAGGATAAAAGACTCTATAAAATTGTAATCATATAACAAAATTTTATGTAAATCCACCTATAACATACCCTTTAAGGGGATTATTAAGTATAAAGAAGATGAAGAGGATATATTGTTCTTGGGGGAAGAATATATGAAAAATTAGGATTCCATCTATGATATTTAATTGAGGGATGGTTAATGTTTCGTATTATTATAGGACTCATGTTTTAGACACATATTTTTCCATGCATTGCACCAACTGTGAACCCTCTAATAAAAAAAAGAAACACACCCTACATTGTTTGGAAGAATAGTTTTCCAAACTGTGAAACCACATATTCAACCTTCCACAGTAACCTCTAAAACAACAAAATATTTCTTGTTAAATTTACTCAAACCATGTATGATAACAACTCATGTTATAAAAATTATCGTAATTTTAAATCAATGACATGGATTCCATAAGATTTCCATTAATCCATTTTCCAAATTTGAGATCACTTACATAAATTCGACAAACTCCCAAAAATTAACTTAAATCCTTCATGGCACACCCAAACACCCATGATACATCTCTGGCATCATTAAACATGTTAAAACATCCCCTTTAAGTGTTCTAAATCTCAAAACTCTCTTCTGAGTCTCTTATCAACATTCTAATGGTCCAAAAATTGAAAATTTACAATTCGTAGGAAATATTCAACTAATTTAAACAAAAAATATAACAACATACATAACTTATCAATTGATATTAAAATATAATAGTAGTCTGGGTTTGGAATAGTTGTAAGCACCCTGTAATCCTACATGAAAATGGGTGTTCAAAACCAAATGGGCGCAGGGTATTGTAGATGTACTGTAGCATATTGTAGCATCGACAGGACTATAGCAATGATGGGCACTATAGCGGTACTAGGTTACTCTAGCAGTGGCGAATATTATGCATTAATGTAGCAGGTAGTGTACTGATGCTATATTATTCACAGAATGGGCCTTGGGACAACAAATTGTGCATATGGGCTTTGTAATGGGCTAAATTCCCAATGGGCATTTCGGCTATGTAATGGGTCTCCCTCTACCAAGTTATAATTGGTCTTTAAATTGAATTAAATAATAAATGAAGCTTCAGTCCCAACCTTTTTATATAATAGAAATATAATAAATTCAATTTTGTGCTTTATAATTCCATTCTCAACAGTAAAAAAATGAAAATCATATATATACATGCCACATGAAAAAATAAACTATAAACATATAATATACCTGAAAAAACCAATTAGAAGGTAGTGGGTTTCTTAATTATGATTAAATGAATAACCAAATATAAATCATAAGATTTTTCAAGAAAAAAAATTAATGAATGAATTTATATTTTCATATTCTAAATGAAAACATTTTTCTAGACCATTGTGTTGAAATATAGTTATTTCATGAGAAGGACATAAGATACGAAACTATAATATCATAGCACTTGGTAGAATATTTGTGTAATATGTAATGGATATTTTTAAATTAAGACATGAAATATTAATTTATATAAAACTAATAAATAAGAAATATAATTCTCTATAAAATAATAAGGTTTTTTCTAAGTTATTAATTATTTATAAACATTTTATTATGGTGATATTAGATGCGAGATAAAAAATAAGAATGTTCTCATAATGATGATTTACATACAAATCGAAATTTTGCATGGAACTAAGAAATGTAATTCACCGAAAATGAAATGCTATATTAAAGTAGTTATATATTTCAATTGCATATATTTATAGAATAAGGATGATAAAATATTGAATAAGATAATGGAAAATATAGATAAAGAAAGATATTTTCTATCCAAAAATTCATATGGTAATTTCAGTGGTTCCATTTTTATGATTCAATTTTTTCCCTTAAATCCTACATAATATAAAATCTTTTAATAACATTACCTTTGTTATAATTGAAGGTAAATATTAAATTCACATGTGATGACACATAATTTGTTTTTTAAAAAAATGAGAACATTCCTTGTAAAAGAAAATCATGGAAAAAGTGGAAAGACATTCCATTTAGAGAATGTGAAATGTTCTTAAAATAGTTTAATTTTAATGATGTATTACAATACATAAATAAGAATATGTGAATAAAAAATTATCCCAATACATAAATATGGTATAAAATATGATAGGAATGTGTAAACTCTTAGTATAACATTATAATTGAAGATATAAAATTGAGTTATGAAAGGTCATGATAATTTATAAAAGAACTATTTATATGAAAAACAAATTGGATAGAATAAAAAGATGTAAATATACATTTTTCATTAATTATTTTTGAGATTATAAATTATTAGGTATGTAGTTAGACAATAAAAATTATAAGATGATTATAATACCAATTAATGACTCAATGCATTTTAATAGAGATAAAAACATTTCCTCACGAGATATTATATTAATTTTTTCTACTATGTTATCTGGTATGTAAAATTAAATCGAAACAACATAATAAGAAAGACATAGACTCAACATATTAATGATGAGGTTTTAATTTTTCAAATTCATTTTAGGATTATATGAAAGTGACGTTCCATTAGTAAAACAATATATTAGAATATTAAAAATCCCTTTTTATCACAATATCAAGGATATAATATATTGGGGATGGTAGATGTTGAAAATAAATAAGAATGTGTATTGGAAAATATTACCTCATGCTTTTGATGTTCATTATTCCTCACAAAAATAAGGCACTATGTCATTATCTTTTGAAATGGATTAATAACCTAATATGTGGGAAGAGGGTTTATTGGAGACTAAGGAATAATTTTTTTTAGGACTACAAGGATTTTTAATTTTTAAGAGGTGGATGTTTTGTGTTTTTCTTTACAATTGATGAAAAGTGGGTTTTTTTGTAAATATTAATCTTTAATAAAAATAGTTCTCATATTTCCCATTGAATGGGAATAAAAAAATAATGGACTGTTAGAAGGAATGTGGTAAAAAATTAATTTAACAAACATTTATATACATGATTTAAACAAATTTTTCATAATTTATTTCTATTATTTTACTTTTAAATTTTATGGTTTTTACTGTGATAACAAATTTTAACATATATATTTATTATTTAATGACTAAAAATAAAATAATCCATATTATAAAATTTAATAATAATTTTCCAAAATATAAAAATGATGTGCCTTATTTTTGTATACATTTTCATACATTATATTGAGTCTTTAAGATAATTTTTCACCTAATATAAGTTCTTTTGGTGATAAAATTATGTAATTTTGGGATCATAATGATTTCAAGTATTTCCATGCCAAAGACACAAATCAAGGGATGTTTGTCAAAAATTCCAAACTACACAATATGTAATTTAGGACACATACCATGTAGTAGAACCCCAACATGGATTGGAAAGGCCATTTACATTACCAAGTAACCAAAAACCAATTATATGTCATTTATGTCATATACACGTTGTGTATAACCTTCTATAAGTGGTCGGTGGCTGAGATAAAGTCTACATACCATGTTTCTTATTGATCATTGGACACCATGTACACCCCTCTTCACGTCGTGTATACCCTACTAGAAGAGGCGGATGTCCAATGAATGAGATTTCCAACCATATATGGTGGAGCTACATGTAATGCAGCTTTAACTATTAGGTGGTTCCATCTTCCATGCCAAATATGACGTGTTAAGTCACCCACCAATTGAGAAAATGTTGGAAAAACACCTTTATAGGGGTACATTCCATTAAATTTCATATAATGATAGTTTACTCCTAAAATAAATAAATAGGTGGCAGGCCCTCCATGTTTGGAGTCATTCATTCATTCATATTCCATACAATTCCAAGGAAGAGAACTCTGGAAATGACCAAGATGTGAAGAAGAGATAGAATAAAGGGGAGAAAAGAGAGGAGATAATGTGATTCCATACTACCTTCACAAATAAATTTGATCCAATTCATTCAAGTGGATGTATTCAGGTACTATAAGATCATTATTTACTATCTACAATATGACTAGCTAAATTCCACTTGGTGTTGGGGATGTAGACAATATGTGTTGTCATTTTTCAATTTTAATGTTGTAATTGGGTCATTCATTTTTCATTCTCATAATTCCTTATTAAACCTTTCTAAATATCATTATGAATATCATATATGTCCATGAACTGGATTTCTAGGGATTTTTTAAAGGAATTATGGTTAAAAAAATCTATCACCACTTGGTGGTTAAATCGTCATAATAAGGGTTGAAAATAATAAAATTAAAAGAAATGAATTTCCAGACCAATGAAATTGGATTCAATTGATTTAAATGATACTCACCAGACCAAGAGGTTTCTATTACATAATTAACCCAGAGATGTGAATTATCATCAACAATTTAACCTCATAAGCAATTTGATTTAATAACATCCATTAAAAATCCACATCCCCAACACATTCCTCTTAAAAATTTCATAAAACCACATTCTTGTGTTTTTCTTTATATTTTATATAATTTGTTTTGAAATCAATATCTAATCACCTATACATCAAAACATTTAAAATGACTCTAAATTCAGTACACATCACTAAATCAATTATAGAGTTGATAAACCAGAAAAAAATAAATCCTTCTACCAAAATTGATACAAACATGATTTAAACAAAAACAATTATGTCATTGTTCCCCGATGATGGTGCCAAAATTTGGTTATCATTTTTCTGAAGTGTTATTTTCAACTATCCAAATTTAATTATGATAGTGAGTATAGTCAAAATAATTGGTCGATCCTCAGGGAGAAGGATTTAATTTTTTCTGGTTTATCAACTCTATAATTGATTTAGTGATGTGTACTGAATTTAGAGTCATTTTAAATGTTTTGATGTATAGGTGATTAGATATTGATTTCAAAAAAAATTAAATAAAATATAAAGAAAAACACAAGAATGTGGTTTTATGAAATATTTAAGAGGAATGTGTTGGGGATGTGGATTTTTAATGGATGTTATTAAATCAAATTGCTTATGAGGTTATATTTTTGATGATAATTCACATCTCTGGGTTAATTATGTAATAGAAACCTCTTGGTCTGGTGAGTATCATTTAAATCAATTGAATCCAATTTCATTGGTCTCGAAATTCATTTCTTTTAAATTTATTATTTTCAGGACCTATAACTGCCACCTATATTTGTGATTTGAGCTATATTTTTACAAAATCCAAGGCCAAACCAATACCAATAGTACCAGAACATGACATTTCATGATCACTAGAACATAGTCGGGGGCTCAAAATAGTAGAATCCTCCCACCAAGAGACCACCTAACTACACTCATCCCCAAAATCAGAGCCAGTACTTGAGGCAACAATAACATTAGCAGGGCTCTTAAAACAATCATGGGCATCAAAACCCTCACCTGTAGTAGCCAAGGCAGCCACCGCCTCCAACAACTACACAACAACCACAGCAGTGGAAGACATCAAGGTTAAAAGATCTCATAAACAATTTTATATCTACTTCTGATAAAACATTCCTAAATCAATGGGCTTGTATTCAATGCATCGAAAACCAAACATCTCAGTTGGAATATCAGTCTCAACAATGCATCCCTGTAAAAAACTGGCTATCACTGAGAAGAACTGGAGTGAGGTGGCCCATGCTATCACACTGCAGCGTGGAAAAGAGATTCAACAAGAGGAACCAGAACATCTAGGTGAATCTAAACCCACTACTGAGAAGAATGTACAATTATAGACCCCTCATCATCCAAATTCAAACCAAAAGTGGAAGCACATGGAAAAGGAAAGAATGTTGTTAAAC
Organism: Viscum album; assembly: GCA_963277665.1. Classification (NCBI taxonomy): domain Eukaryota; kingdom Viridiplantae; phylum Streptophyta; class Magnoliopsida; order Santalales; family Viscaceae; genus Viscum; species Viscum album. The sequence goes on from OY728165.1 coordinate 541,855,360, forward strand.
ATATCGAGGTTGCCTTAACCATCTTGGAGATGATGAAGTAGAGAATTCTAGACCACCTATTCAGAATGTTCATGGATGTGTTCAGGATGCTACACCTCAACATTGCATTTGTAGATGAATTGATGTAGATTCCCACATATGTGAAATTCATGAAGGATATTCTATCCAACAAAAGAAACATGGAGGATCTAGGCCCCATTGCACTGACCATGGAGTGATCAGCAGTCATACAACATTTGATTCCTACTAAGCCCGATGATCTAGGTAGCTTTTATATCCCATAAACTATTGGACCATGTGAGTTTGGGAAGGACCACTATGACATAAGGACCAACATATACCTCATTCACTTCTTAGTTTTTAATAAAATGGTGCACAATAACAAAAATCCCACTCATTTAGCCTTTCATTTTGCTGACCGATCCATCAAATATTCGAAGGGGCTACTGAGGGACGTACTGGTAAAGGTGAGAATGCTAATCCTCCAATAAAATTCATCATCGACATGGAGGAAAATGAGGAGGAGCCTTCCATTTTGGGAAGGCCATCCATGGCCACTTGGATGGTATAGATTAATGTTCACCAGGGGGGATGATTTTCAGATTAGGATATGACAGAGTCCACTACAATGTCCTCAAAAGCCATTAATCAAGAATTATTTCCATAACATGAGGGTTGTTATGAAGTGAACACTATGGATGATCACTGGAGAGGAAAAAGATATTATTTGGTATGTTAATTCACCTTAGATGAATAATTATTTCAAGAAATTCCATTTGATGAATCACTAGAGGAACTAAAATTCCTTGAAGGACAGTGTGAAACTATTGGTATCGTACTGTTATTCCTAACATTCTGGAGCGTACATAGGTACAAACAATAGTACCTTTACATCTAAATGCACATACACTATAACTATAGCCTCCACCATCTTCTATGATGTTTGGGTACTTGGGATACCATCTGCCATTTCCTGTTATACATAGTTCAACATAGTCAGAAGTGCAGAAGGATGTATTTCTGTAGATTTTTAAGAGTTGGAAGCTGACTGTTGGGTGGATATTTTCATACTTGAAGGCCATCAGTCATACCATTTTCACCCACAAGGTGCTTCTCTAAGATGAATCAAATCCATATCAATAACCACATTGATGCCAGAACCCCCCCCCCCCATTGAAGGTAGTTTGGAAGAAAGAGGTAATCGAGTTACTGGATGCCGGAATCATATAACCCCATCATTGATAGTCCATTGTGGAGTCCCCTACCAGTGGTACCAAAAATGTTGGGGTATCACTATGATTTCAAATGAAAAGAACAATCTCATACCACACACACTGTCATGAGCTGGGGAGACTATGTGGAATAGATAAAATGGAATGACGCCACAATGAAGGATCATTTCCACTGCCCCTCTTGGATCAGATGCAAGAAATACTACCAGGGAACAAGTTTTACTACTTCCTCAATGGTTAGTATGGCTACAATCCGATTTCCATTACTCTGGAAAATCAAGATGAGAGAACATTTATATTCCCCTATGGTACATTTTCTTACCAATGGTTACCCTTCAGCACGTGAAGCTCTCTTTCCACATTTTGGGGATGAATGATAGATATCTACCATGACATGGAAAAATATATCCTCGAGGTTTTTATGGATGAATTTTCTATTTAATGAAAATCATTCACCACATACTTTTGACACCTAGAGATGGTACTAGAAATATTTGAGAATAGTGTCATGTCTTTGAACTGGAAAACATGTCATTTAACAGTGAAGAGTGTCATATTATATGGCCACATAATCTCGTAATCAGGTATAGAGGTGGACCCAACAAAGAAAGAATTAATTTAAAGACATCCCATTCTGACTTATGTCCGATCCATCCATATCTTCCTAGGACATTAATGTTTTTGTAGTAGGTTTGTTTAGAAAATTCAAAGATAGCTAATCCCTTTACTAACCATTGAACTGAAGATGCAATTTTTTTAGTTTGATGAGGCATGTACCATAGATTTTGTGCACCTGATGCAGCTACAGATGGAAGCTCTAGTGGTGATTTCTCTGAAATGAGTAATGAAATTTGAAGTGATGTGTGATGCCATCGACTATGGAGTGGAAAATATCAAAGGGTAGTGGCCTGAATAATTTTTTTGACCCATCTATTAGGCCCATAAGATGCTCAATGAGGCATTGATGAACTACACTACTACGGAGAAGCAGATACCCATACCGGTGTTCCGTTTTAACAGTTTCCATTAATTTTTTGTGTTATCTAATGTTATTATTTACACTGACCATGTATCACTCAAGTACCCACTCAACAAGAAGTAAGTGAATCCAAGACTAATATAATACGTAATCCTCCTATATGAATTTTATATGGGGATTCGAGACATGAAGGGGACCAAGAAAGTTGTTTCTAATCATCTCTGCTGTAGGGAAGGAGGAAGATAGAGAGATTAAGGAGGATTTACCTGATGAGAACCTTATTTCAGTCAAATAATCAGGTCATCCCTGATAAGATGATTTTGGAAATTATTTGGTTATAGGTGCTATCCACCACCAACCTATCATTCAAAAAGATGAAAATATTTCTATATGATGTCAAGAGGTACTTTTGGGAAGATCTTCTACTATTCTTGATCTTGTGGTGATGGGGTGATCCGATGTTGCATCTCAGAAATTTATGTTCACAGAGTTCTAGAAACTTGTCACTCCTTGATAGTTGGGGGATATAATTGGACAGACCGTATTATAGAAAATATCATGCAGTCTGGTTTTCTCTAGCCCACCATGCATTGAGATGCTCGATCCTTTGTTTCCTATTGTGATCGATGCCAAAGAACAGTTAATGTGGGGCGCAGAGCTGAGATGCCCCCACACCCCATCATGGATTCTAAGATCATCTATGTCTGGGGAATAGACTTCATGGGGTCATTACCATCATATTTCGGGAACATATACAACCTGGTCTGTGTCGACTAAGTCTCCATGTGGTTGGAAGTTCGCTCTGCAACACATGAAATGACCAAGGTGGTCATGACCATTTTAAAGAATCAAATTTTTAGCAGGTTCTTCATTCCATGTGAGCTTATCCATGACAGGGGGACCCACTTCATGAGCCCATTGATTAATGGATTACTGTTGAAGTATGGAGTGAAGAATCATATGGGGATTCCATAACATCCCTCGTCCAGTGGACTTGTGGAACTCTCCAACCATGAGCTCATGATGATTCTTGAGAAAATAGAAAACATTTCCATGAATGTATAGTTCAAGAAGCTAGACGATTCTATGTGCGTGTATTGGAGCACCTTCAATATGCCACTATGGATGTCCCAGTTCCACCACATCTATGGAATTAAATTCCATCTACCGGTTGAATTGGAGCACAAAGTTTACTAGGTTGTTAAGGACTTAAATTTTGATTTGAAGGTAGTTGAAGAGAATCGTATGTTCCAACTATCGGAATATGATGAAATCAGATGGGAGGCGCCTGAGAATGATAAACTATACATGGAGAAGATGATAGAAATCCACAAACATATTATTTAGCAAAAATATTTCATCCTAGCGATCGGGTACTCATTTTTATCTCTTGTCTTAGATTATTCCAACGAATTCTAAAGTCAAGATGGTCAGGACCATTTCGAGTCATATGAGTATTCCACCATGGATTCGTGGAAATTAATGGAGACGATGGTCAACTATTCAAGGTGAATATACATCAGCTAACGACATACCACCACATGGTAGACTAAGTGGGAATGCTCTCCACCATGAATCTCATTTAAGAATATGTAATTTGTTTAATCCAATGACCTATAACAAAAGTACATCCTGGGAGGAAACCCATATGTGACATGCCGTGTACCACTTATACACATGGCATGTACTGATTCCTTTTAGTTTGTATTTTTAATATTATAAAAATATAGATTAACTAACATAATAAATAGGGAGGATGATTGTTCCAATGGTAAGGTCACTACAGTCTATCTAATTCGTCACCAGTTCGAATCCCTCTATACCTTCCTTCAAAACGAGGATCATCCATTTTATACTAATGTTTACTTTCATGGAGTGTGTGGTATTTTCATAATATATATGTTTATTAAAATAAAATAAAACCCATGATGTGGATGGACTTGTTGGTCAGGGTCATATGCTCGTTCAAAAGGACCCAAGTTCTAATCCTGTCAAACATCCCATTTATATCATTTGTCCTTTTTATAAAACAACACGGAATGCACTATGATATAGATCACGTGATCCATGTTTTCATTAACAACTAAAAATATTTTCAAAATGACGGAATACATGTTTGTGATGTTGTCATATTGGCAGTCTCAGGCCATGATCCGAACGACATGGGTTCGAACATATCTAATCATCTTGTTTCACCTATTTTATTCTAATTAAAAACAACTCACTATGCCTTTAATACCTCCCATGTAGTATTATCCTTGGAAATTATATATATATATATATTTCATAAGCATGAGAATTAGTAAAAAACCTTTCCCCTAGTTGTTGAGGTCTTGCATTTGGATCATCCGATTGCCGGTTCGAATCTCACCCCAGGAACTGGACAAAAGGTTGTACTTATCTTTCTTAAATTTTAGAACACACGACGTGTATCTACCGATATATTATGTGTATAGGGATTATTTTTGAAAAATTATATATATATATCATTTTATTTTAATTATTAATATTAATTATTATAAATTTAAATATAGTAATTATATTATATTTTAATGTTTCGTTCTAAAAAACAACTATAACATAGTTGTACATGGTGTGTGGGATTTTTTTAAATACCATGTACAGGGGAAATAAAGCACACACCCTACCTAGCTTGAGCTCGTGTCACGCAACCCCCATTCATTTATGATTCTTATCCTAAATGCCATTTAACTTCCTCATTCTGAATCAATGGATTTCTTGTGTTTTAGCTTCTAATTTCTACTGAATTGTGATCCTCAGTCCATGTACACCCCACTACACCCTTTACATCATGATTTCATATTCTCTTAGGGCGATTTGGGAATCAGCCGGCTATTTAGCTTCCCATGCAGCACACTAGGTGCACGACAAACACACTCTATGTACATATTGTACATGATCAAACATTGCACCATTTCACCATATGACCGATAAATGGCATGTAATATTGGTACACGTCGTGTACCATTCCCCAAGCCTTAATGCCAAGACTGAGTGCAATGGGACACAACCACTTCCCCATGTACTTTTACATGAAATGTATGTTTGGTACACGCCGTTTCTTCCAACTTTCAAAGGAACTCATTTGGATGATGTATATGCCTTGCAGTTTGGTTTAGACACACAATATGTACTCTTATCCACACGGTGTGTGATACCTATTCTCCCATGCCCTCATCGAGCCGTGTCTGGCTACTTACATGGGAATCATCCCATGTTTCCTTGCAATGCATGTACCCCATGTTACACATTGAGTTCTATAATTTTGATGTTATAATCCATCAAAATGTGTCTATCAGGGGTACACAGGTTCATCCACAACTACTACTACATGTCGTATACCCTAGATCTACACGCCGTGTTTTCTTATTATCCCCATTTTTTCAAAATTTATTCTTTTTCATTTTTTTGATCTTTTCTTTTAGGAATGGCGGATCGGGATCCAAATCATGAGAAATGGACTACTTCCACTGCTGAGGGTGAGAGACCTCCTCACCATCAGATTCATCTTCAATAGACTGAGCGACCAACTTTGGATTTTCTATTTTCCCAACCCCCAGTATAGGCTTCTTTACCCCCTCTTATGATGTCTCCTCCCTATGTGACATCTTCTAGTCCAGTGGCTCTTAGGGAATCTTCTTCTACTGAACCTATAACAATAGACTCCTCTCGATATGTTGAGGCCAAAGGCTTCTCTGCCACTCTTCCGTCTTCCATCTCTCTTCCCTTAGAGCTACAATCCACACCCGTAGAGAAAATGACTGATCCATCCATAAAATCATATACTATCCAAACTTATGCGGCTGATCCAATATCCACAACTTCACCTCTTACCCAAACATTAGGACCATCTACTCCAGACCTCATCGTACCACCACCGCATGCACCGTCACCAGCCCACCCTCCACCGCATCCTTGGCAGCTTTTGTGGATGATCATCCTATGGTGGAGCGATTGCGGTGTTTTTATATCCGTACTATCCAACTGAGTGACCACATCCTTTACATTACAGTACCAAATCACTTTGTCATATAGGAGGATGTTGAAGAGCTTATAGTCCATCCTCACTTACTGGACACATTCCAAGCCATCCCTCATACATTTCACAATTTTTTTACAGATCATGGAAACATTCATGTTCTAATAGCCCACCAACTGGTAGACACCCACAGATAAAGCCTGTCTGATTCAATTTAGGCTAGGAATATAACCTTTTTCTTTGACTATGTGGGATTTTAGTCGAGGGTGCTGCTTCTACACCCATCATTTTACCCCACCTTCTGTCTGTACCATGACCCGACCCAAGCACCCCGACCTTATCGTGATGTAGAGGGATCCTGCTGGGACTTACCATAGGTATAAATCCACATCATAGTAGACCATGCTCAAAATTGACCATTTTCTCTACTTTCATCACAAGTTCTTCAAGGCCATCCTCTTTCCATACCACAAGTATATGGCGTCATGATTAGGCGGGACATGGAGCTCCTGACCTATATCATCTAACATGACTACCCTGAACTCCCTTTTACAGAACCCTCTTATTTCCACTATATGTAACATGGCCATTAGGTAAGCCAGAATGACGGTTTCTACACCACCTGTTTCGCACACCATTTGGTAGATTTTGAGACATCTCTCCCTCACAACCACATGGGTTCACATCAGCATATAGACATCCTCATTCTTATCTACATGAGGTTGGTCGATCTTCGGGACGAGAAATTTGTGCTTATGTATGATGCCCCAACTCCTACAGGGGAGAGAGCCTACCCACCTGTTCCTACTGGTGTCACTGCTCAAGATCTACCCCATCCACGTGAAGATGTCCCCTCCCCACATCATCCCTTATTATGGTCTTCCTCCTCCTCCTTCTTCTTATATTAATTCTTTTTTTGTTCTTTCTAGCACTCCACCTCCCCCCAGCACCTTCTGTTGATATCTCCTTCACCCTTTAACGAGCCGAGCTAAAGCATCGCGTAGATACTATGAGATAGACACTTGGGCTGCTCGATCATTTATTTGGGCTTCTTCTTCAACATCATGGTATTCAACTACCACCAACACTAGCTCTTTCCTCGGCTCCTGGACTATTTTAGAAGATCCACAACCGTTTACTACTCTAGATAGTAGTTCTGTTCTATTATCCACCACTGGACCAGTTACTACCACTATTTATGCTTGACCAAATGTCACTGCAGAGCCATCTATTCTGAGTACATCTCTCACTACTCTGGCTATTGTGGTTTCTATTGCCAGTACAGCTTTCAAGCCTCCCGCTTCCACTGCTACTCCACCATTTCCAGTGGCTTTTATACCTAATGATACATCTTATGAGGCCATCCCTTGACTAGTTTTTGACATATTTATTTCATTATATATATCTCTTTTTGCGAAATCATGTTCCTATGTTCTATTATGTTTGCTTCCTAGAATGTCTCTCCACAACCGTCATAGGTACCCTGGAGTGCATCAGGCTACCCTTTTCCACCTCTTCTAGTATTTTTTTTACCTAGATATGAGGGGAGTATTATTTTCCAGGATTTTATACACTTTCTCTATATAGTTTTTCTTCTTCCATTAATTCCCCGCGTCTTGGCCCATTATTGTGTCCCCACATCCCCTTCTCTGACATTCTGTGTAACATAGGGGACCCTATTCCATATTATGTATGGGGTTGTATCTCTACCTACACTATTAATTTTCCCTTGAACTAATCTAGGATATATCATTAATAATTGAAATATTTTATCATGTCGAAAAATTTTAGTTAATAATAAATATAAATACTATAACATAAATGTAGATTTTTAATTTTACATGCTTATTTTTAATTTTGGAAATATTTTTTAAATGATTGCTGATATTTTTTAATATTAGATTGAAATTTTTGGTTATCATCATTAATTAGACTGCTTGTTTTTATTCATCCCATTACATGATTTACCCTTTATCTTTTTCTTCATTCCGGAGAGGTATTCTAATCCTTTTTGAAATATTATTTCTTATTCCGTTTTTTTGAGAACTTCTTGGGATATGCATAACAACCAGATTTTTCTAGTTTTTCACTAAAACATGATGCTTTTATAATATCATTAAAATGATTGAGTCATTTGATTGTTTTTAAGCCCATTGACCTTGATAACTACACTAAATTAGATCGTCGTAAACCCTTAGAAACCATGAACTGCCTTGATAGGAAGCTACATTTCAAGCCTATTTTCCCTTCCATCCCTAATTATTTTATGATTTTACATGATTATTCACTTGAGCTTCTGAGTGGAATTTTTTGATTTTTATGGTAAATTTTTGTGTGCAACCAATAACTTCGGTGTTAGGGTGTCTATAACTTGTTAATTTGGGAAAAGGATTCTATAACCTACTACCCATTGTATTCATGGTGGTACCATACATAAAAAAAACATAACAAAAACAAAAAACTATACAAAAGTTATACCAATTTTCATTTATTATACATAACTAATTTTTTATGGAACCATTTTGGCAAGAGATTATCATAGTGATGGAATCATTTTTGAGAGATCATTCATGGGGATTATTTTTCATTGATCTCTTTTTATAAATTTCATGTATTGTTGTTTAAGAATTTTTCCTCCTTTTTTCAAGGCATTGAGATTATTTTGTTCACAATATTACCTACCAACCATTAGCCTCAGAATCATTTGAACCTTGATGATATCCTCCAAGATATTTTGGATTTGAATTTCTAAAGTAGGGATTGAGAACACATAAAAGCCCATGAATAGAGTGCATATACATATGATTGTGGAAAATTATGATAAAATGATCTTGAGTAATGAGAATATTGTTCCTTGGTGAGGTAAATCATTATGTGGAATGTGTAATTGTGAGATATTTAAGGATGTGCATAAAAGAGAATGAAATTTTTGTAATTAAACTATTAATGAGGAATGATTTGAATACATTTGAAATTGATTTATGATTTTCTACCTTTATAAAATCATTTTCTATGCATATAATATTTAAATTTATAATTATATTAAATTGTTCCCTTTTCGGAATATGGATATTATTGGTTAAATGTTGATATTTTTCTCAATGACAAGAAAATTACAATGTGTTGGGGAGTTTGAGGTGCCAAATTTTTGTATAGATATTCATACATTTTATTGAGTTTTAACACATGTTTTCACAAAAAAAAAGTTATTTTTGAGATTTAATGTTGAAATTTTGTGATCATAATGACTTTCAGTTATTTCCAATCCAAAGACACAAATCGGGGGATGTTTTTCAAAAATTCCAAACTACCCAGCGTGTATTTATGACACAAGCTATGTACTAGAACCCCAACACAGATTTTCCAGGCCAATTACATGCCCAAGTAACTAGAATCGATTTACACACCATTTATTTCATATAAACTTCGTGTATACCCTTCTAGAAGTGGTGGGTGGGTGAGAGAAATACTACACAACGTGTTGTCAACTGACCATTGCACTTATGGTACTCCTGTCTACTCGCTGTGTATTCCCTTCTAAATGTGGATGGTGGTCAACGAATGAGATTACCCACCATGTATGGTGGTGCTACACACTGTTTACATCCACCTAACAGATGGCACCATGTTCTAAGTCAAAGACATCATATTAGGTCACCCACTGGTGGAGAAAATGATGGAAAAACATGTTGACAGGGGTACACACAATGTACATTCTGGTACATGCCATGTACTCATAAAACATATAAATATGTGATATTCCCTCCTAGTTAAGAGTAATTATTTCGTAAAAATTCCATAAAATTCCAAATTATATAGCTCTAGAAATGTCCAAGAATAGTAGAAGAGAGATAAATAAGAGGAGATAAGATCAGAAAAATGTGCTTCAATGCTACCTTCCCAACATCCTTCCCTCCAATGCTTTCAAGAAGATGTATTCAGTTACTGTGTTATATCTAATTACTTTATACTCTAGGAGTAACTAAATTCCCCTATGTGTTGGGGATGTGGACCTTTTGTGTTTTAATTGGCTTTTTATAATATTGTAACTGTTTTGTTCAATTTTTTTCCCATAAATCCTTATTATCCCTTCATAATTGTCACTAGAAATCCACTATCGGATAGAAAAATGAATTTTTTGAGATTCATTAAGGAATTACAGCTAAAAATATCCATGACCATTGGGTGTTTCAATCTTCTTAAAAAGGGATGTAAATAATAAAATTAAGAGAAATTCATTTCCAAACTAAAGAAATTGGTTTCTATTGATTTTAAAAAACTCACCATACCAAGGTGTTCTGTTACATAATCAACCCAATGATATGAATTATCAAGAAGAACACAACCTCATAAGTTATTTTATTTTATAAAAATCTATAAAAATCCACAACCCTAACACATTCTACATCAAATTTTCCTCAAAATAATATTTCTGTGTATTTATTTAACCTTTTAAGTAATATTTTATGAAAAAAAAATCCAATCACCTTTTTCAAAAAAACATAAAAAATTGACTCTATATTCAGTTCACTTTACTAAATCAATTGCAAACTAGATAGAAAAGAAAAAATAACTCCTTATCCCTGTATATCATCCTAAAAAAGGAAATATACACATTAGGGTTATATAATTGGGATTTTCAAAAATAACACTTGGTCAAAAATGATAATTGGATATCATTTTTTTAATAATATTTTTATTTTTGAGAAAATTATTTCCTTCAAAAATATCATGTACTGTGTAAAAAAATAAGGAAAATTTAATTCTTTTGAATAATATTTTGATTTAGGACAATTTTATAAATGATAATGAATATATTAAAATTGAAATTTATATTATTTTTGAGGTAATATATAATTATTATTAACATAAGTGAAAAACCTAACTACACCAGGTGAATATTTTATTAATATAAATAGATGAAAAAAATGATTTTGTTAAAATAAAATATCATTTTCCTAAAATGACATGAATGAGTTTAATATATATTATTTTAAAATAAAAATATTTTACATTTGAAATATAATTTACCATTATAATTAACTTAAACCCCATTATAGGCATTCATGTATAATAAATTCATTAAATTTATGATATATAAAAATTCATTATTTTTTATTATTCACATAATTATTAGTGACCTCATAATTGTTTAAAAAAAATATCACTCGGAAATTTATATATACATAATTAAAAATATTGTTTTAGATAAAAATGAAATCTTTAATATCATTAAATTTAGTTTTGATAATTTATTTCTATTAATAAAGAAAAACATAGATTTGAAATAATCACATTTTAAAACATTAAGGGTTCGTAATATTATTTCATATGAAAATATAATTTAAAATATGTTAAGATATTAGTTAATAATTATTAAGAATATAAAATTATTTAATTTAATTTATTTTGATTAATTAAAAAATACTAATGAATTATCTTTATTTAAAAAAATGAAATATTACATGGATGATAAATAAAAAATAACAAATAGTTTTAATCATTTATAAATATTCTAATACTAAATTTTACAATTAAATAAATATTACGATTTCTATTTTAATTTTATGTATTCTATGTATCAAATTTTAATAATATTTTTTTTATTTATATGTAAAAAATTTATATATACATATATAATATTCTTATATCATTTTTTAATTTGATTATTAGAATTATTTATAAAAATTACAACTTAACAACCAAAAAAATCCTTATAACTACTAGATATATGACCAAAACTATATTTATAATGATCATGCTTGAATTTGACATAATATCAATAATCCTGTTTACAATTACCATAATTCAAATTAAAATATTTCATTAGTATATATATAGTTTCACTAAACCATCTGTTCATTCTAATCTAACATAAAAAGTTCCCATTTAAAATTATATTTTTTCTAAATTATTTATCCTTTCATTTTCATATTTCTGGTTATATAATTTGCATCTCAATCAATGGTATTCAAGGATGAATCTAACCTAAGAGATTTCATGTTCCTGATGATTTTATATATTCAATTAGCTACCCCTATTATCTTATTAAATTTCAATAGATGTAATTGATCATTGATAAGTAAAAAATACAATATGTCCAATACATAGTTTTTCATTATTCTTTAATGATCCACTTATGAATGTGAAAATTATATGTAGTTTGGTACATATATTATAGGGAACATTTATAATCATGTCTCAAACATAATGAATGAATATAGAAATACTATTTGAAATTGTAAACATAAATAATAATAGAAATAAGAATAAAAAATAAAAATATTAATACTAATTTGAATAATAAAAATGGATCCTAAATCCAATTTCATCACATTCTTCCCACCTATTTTAATTGTGCCTTCACGATTTTATAGTATTCCTTACTTATAGTGTTATCTAATAGAATCTATATTGTCAGCCATATTTTGATTATCTATATAGAATTGACATTATGAACTATTTTTTCTAAAAGATTATAGTTAGAGTATTATTGTAAAACTATCACAATTTGGTTAGAGGTATGATATGTGATTCCATATACTAATACTAGACACAGTACACAAAAAATTCTCTCACCACCCATGGGTTTTCAACAAGGTCATGCATCTATGTTGTTGGGGATTAATGATGTAGAAGATAAAAAATTATCTTAATAATCATAAATATCTTTGTGATCTATGTTTAGAACCCTATTAACACTTACATGACAAATCTCCTCCAACGAAACAGTTTATAATCACCCCATATTATCCTCAATGTATGTTGATTTCCCTAATATATGACCACCCACATTGTCAAAAACTTCTTGTACTAGTAAATACATTTCCTTCATATAGTTTAGACCTTCAATGTGAAAAGAAAATGGCACAATGTTTTGATTTTATTGAACAAGATAAAGATGGTAAGGAAGAAAAGGTGGATAATGAGAAAGAAAAATATATGGAGCTCACTCTCCACTGTGATGATTGAATCTTAGAAAGAGTCGTCCTATTTAATTCTCTATATTATGATGTTAATGAAATATATGAGAATCAGTTAAATAAACAATATATCATTTGGGATGTTCTTTTTAACAAAATTAAGATCAATTTATAAGAATAAATATAGACTTGGTACAATAAGACCAATTATGTTAAATATCCAATCAAGGATGATATGGATACAAAGTTCAACACTCATGAGAACAAATTATATTATGATATATTTTCCAATAATATATATGTCATCTTTAACAGTATTGAAAAAAAATTTATGTTCAATGAACTTTTGGTTTGGACTTGTGATATATTAAACATTATCCTCAAAAGTGATTTCAAAATAAAAATTTAAATTTTAGAACAATGGTGGGTGAGTTATACATGTCCAATCAAATCCTCCCCAGGTGTCTCTTCATGTTCTATAAATAGTCCACCCCAGACATGAATTTATTCTTAAACATGATATGTCACACTCATTATCCGGGGTGTTGAAACTAATTTTAAATATTTGAAAAATATCAATGTCAAAACAAAACCACCAACATTTTACCTAAAATCAATTTCTTATTTCACATATAGTGGAAATAGAGACCACTAGTCTATATACACTATTAATAACATGCATTCATATTCTCTAGAAACATCTTATACTACATGTAATGGAGATGTGTTTATGGATGATGTTGAGGATGATATATTGTTGTTTTATGCAATTGTAGTTACATTATAATCTATCAATTAACTTTTTGTTATTATCATTAATATATAATGTGTTCATATAGGAATAATTTTAAAGGGAGTCTATAGTTATATATTAAATCCATTAGTATAGTTACATAAAATTCATATAAAATACCTAATATTTGATTTCTATTCCCTAAAAACATAATTCTTGAAATAAATCCATCATATGGATAGATATTACATTTCATAAATGGTAAAACATGGGGGAACAAATAGAAAATATTATAAAAAATATAGAGTGGTTATAATATCTATCAAATATTAACAATTCTGATGTTGAGGATTTAGTTTTCAAAATCAACCTTATCTATAATCATTAAATCAGCTCCACCTAATTCTAATTTTAATAGTGGGTGTCTACACCATCCATTCATATTATCCATGTATTTGTGGAAATATATTGTATAATCATCATGTTTTATACAAATAACACATTTGATTGATATTGGTTTATTTTTATGGAAGCTTTCCAATCCCATCAGGCCAACTATAATTTTAATATTACTATGACAATATTATTTCTAATAACCCCCTATTTCAACAGTAAATCATTTCATAGTCTCATTTAGAATATTTAATTGGTACTTAATTCATTATTTTTATCCAATAGGTTGTTGAATATCCATTCTATAATAGTATTCATTTCAAAAAAATTTATAAACATCTTTTATTATTTTCATTCACACACTCAAAACAATAATTAGGGTTTTATTGTAATCCTTTATTTTAGTTGTTAGTTTAGATTATTCCATATACTATTCATTACATTTACATTTATATTGGGTTTTCCATTGACGTAATCATCACAGTTTCTCTCAAACCCAAGTTTAACAGAGTTACACTTAGTTATTATCATTAAAAAATCATAAATTTATAACATGAGTGACAATTAAAAAAAATCATAGGAGAAATATAATAATCTATAAAATAAAATGTATCAAACCATAAACCATAATATCATTTTACACCATAATATTATAACATAATTCATTAAGGTCAACCTTTATCAATATTATTTTGTCCTATGCTACATTACAGTCGGTTAAGATGTAATTCTTTACATATTCCGTCATATTAAATTGAATATAAACACCTCAATGTTTTTTGAAATGTTTATATGATTAATAATATATTATTCCCATAATTTTTATAAATAAGTGTGTAGATAGGAATATTTTTCATACACTAGGACATTGATCGATTAACACATAACACACTTTCTTCTGGACTAACAGCTAATGGTAATTTGTTATGGATCATGTATCCACATATTGGTATCTAATGAGGGATATAATTTCATTAAAATCCACACTTTATCTACTATGAAAAAATTTTATGTTGTTATGTTACACACGGACAAATACATTTTATTATTTCTATATTTATAAAAATTTATAAATCATCATAATATTAAAAAATAACTAAAACATAATATGAAATCAATGATATAGATATAATCCTTGAATAGACTAATTTTCAAAATTTATAAAATAATTTCACAATAAATAATATCTTATGATCTAGAGTTTAGATAAATTTTAGTATTATACTGACAAATACATCATCTTGATCATAAAAAAATTATTTTTAAAAATTACATATATTTATCATAAATCTCATAGAACATAAAAAATTACATTTGATATTACGGTGGAAAATATAGTGACCCGGTATTTTCATAAACTGATATTACATTAATTTTTATTAATATTTATTACATTACATAAATACCTGATTCAAAACCATAATAGATTAGTGCATTTAGAATATGGGGAACATAAAAACATTTCATAATTGAGAAACACCTTATCCAACAATTTTCTACCCAACTCCAACCCTTCTTATACATTTCATACATAATAAATATCTTCATAATCTCTGGAAATGAATGCTATGAAAGATATATATCATATTCATAGTAAGGGTGTACATGGGAGATACATAATCATAACATTCACATTAGGGTATGATATCATGAGAATAAAATATGAAAACCACACCCAACATATCAAAGATCATAATCATGTGTCATGGAATAATGTAAGGTTGTTCAAAATACATGATTCTTAAGGGAATCAAATAATATGATCTATTATAACATAGGACATGGAATTTTTGGAATACACATAAGCATCAAAAAGCATTTAAATGTTAGTCAAGGGTATGTACTAAGACCAACATAGCAGAAAAAGTCATTTACTGAACATGATTCACTCCCTCTTCCATTCTCATATTATTGAACGATGTTTAGTTCCCATTCCAATTCTAATCCGGTATTATTTATCGTTTCTGAAATCCCATTCAATCCATGTTGGATTCATGTTATTTAAATATTTAACCAATTCATTAGAGGTTCATATAGGTCCCACCAGAATTATAATTAAATCCTACATATATGTTTCATAAGATTATAAATATTCATCATAGGATAACCCATGAAGTGAAATAAGTATCATAAAAATGTCATCCAATCTTAAACTATTTAAAAAAAAATTATTCAACATTATTTCATTAAATAATAACTAAGGAATAATGTGGGTTTCAAAATCATTATATTTTGGTATAAACAATGTGAGAGAAAAGGTTTTCATAAGCATCATTATTTTGAAACATCATACATTCAACGAAATAATATGAATAGTTACATTGGATTATATTACATTTAATTCATTTAATACCCTAATGGATACCATAATATATTGAACATAATTTATAATGTTCACCTAAAACATTAATTCAGAAAAATTTCCATTTCATATTGAAAAATCAATTCAAAACATAAAATATTTTGAAAATATTTTTACTTTTAAAATAACTTTTAAAATTTATCAATGAATAATTGAAAATAAATAAATTACCTTTTCAAAAAATATAACATTTTGAATATAATTTTCCAACAAAACGTTCTTAAAATATCATTGAATTTTTTTTAAAAAAAATTAGAAAACTTTTTTTGTAATGAATATATTTTTTTTGACCAAAGTAAGAAATCATGTAATATTTTCTGAAGTTTTTTATTAATTATATAAAGTAAAAAAGGGTGGAAAATGGCTCTATTTAATGATGAAATTATCAATTAATAGATTAATGAAATTTAAAAATAATTCTTGATTTTTAGACAATGATATTTCAACACTGGAGATGTAATCATGAACAATATTGATAAATAATGAGACTATACCATGAAATCATTAACAAATTATTAACATTGAATAATATTTTCCAGGAATTAATAACATAAATTGAAACATTAAATAATATGAAGATGAATAAATTAATTATAATAAATTTCAATGGGGTCTTAGATAAACGTCCTGCAAGAATATAATGTAGGACCTCTGAACACCCTGATAGGGGATGGGTGAATCACGATTTCAATATTTTATTATAAAGTGAAAAATATAGTTTCCATATTGGTAGAAATGTGATATACTATTCTGAAGGTTATTATTAGTAAATAAAAAAATGACATGTTGAGAGACAATTCAAAAAAATGACCTGGTTCAACAATAATGGTCTATTTAAAGGAGCATACGCAGAAAGTGTTTTTGTCTTACCAAAATCCACTAATCTTTACTATTTTTTAAATGAAAAGGTTTATCCACATTTCCTATGTGTTAGGAACTCTGTATTTACAATATTCTTGGGATAATACACCGCATCCCTTAGAACTTTTACATTAAATCCCCCAAACTCACAACACGATGTGATGTCTAACTCAGCTTATCAATAAGAGGATGACGCTAGTAGATCATATTTAGAGCCTTTGTCCCAAACTAGAACAAGTATCTGGTTCTATTGAATACCTTAGATGAGTCACTTTGAAAGAAATACTGAATTAAAAATCATATTCAGAATAACTATCTGGGGTGATCATTCATAAATCTCACAAACATCATGTAGAAACCATCCTTCATAATGTTGTCTATGTAAATAAAAACACTCAGTCGTTAGGAAGTACCAATTACTCAAAATCATTAGAATTTTTAAATACATAAACTTTTCCCAAAACCAAATATTACATTTAATGTTATACTCACAGATCTCCCTACCTTCACAATATGAGAGTGATTTCATATTTTTTATGATTTTTTGTGTAATAACATGGGGGTAGAAAAAAAATATAATCTCGACAATTCAAAAATCACCATCTCTTCTGGGAAATATTTTAGATCATTCAAAAACATCTTTCTAATGCTCCATCGATCACGAATCCCTTGTGATATTTGACATTTAAATAGATTAAAATCAAAACACATTGATTTTATGATGCTCCATTTATCATATTCATAGAAGACACTATACAACCATTACAAAATTAAGAATCTAACATTTTTGAAACGTAGTCTTTGAGAAATACATTCCATTCAAATATTTATGATGCAACCATCAACAATGTTTTCAACCATTACTATAAGATCACATGTCATGAAAACTCTTAGATCAACCTAATTTAGATTGATAAAAATACAATAAAAACTACATTTATCACAGATCAAACATTAGGTTCTAATATATAGGTTCATAACATAACATACATCTTGAAGAGAGAAAATTAGGAAAATAATTTATACATTTTTGGAAACTCTATAATCATATAACCCATGAAAGATTGATCCTAGAATTGATATTTAAATTAAATAAAGATATTTTGAATAATAAAATGAAATATTCGGGGTAATTATATACTCCAAATAAAATAAATAGGTTTGAAGCAGGGCATGTATCTCCTGGATGTAAAACGTTAGATGAAAATACATTACCTTAAGACATTACTTCACACATACTCATTCGACATAGCTTTTAAAAAAAAATTAGAAATATTTTATAGTATAATATACATATATATCACACCATATATGATCTAATTAAGAGATTTTATTACCAATTTATTAATATTTCCATGATAATGTTACGTTTAGGGTAAAAAAAATTCGTATATATTTATATTTCATATAATTTTTGTCCGTATAATTTAATAATGATTTGAAAATCTAAATAATGATAATAATGATATAAATTCAATATGTATTTATAATAATATATAACTTTAAAAAATATGAAATAAAATACACTGATAATGGAGATGGTTGGTCGTACGTATTAATGAAGGTTGTTTAAAATTTATTATTTGAAATATTATAATTGAAGTATAATATTTATTTCATATATACAAGGAATATGTTTCTTATAATAACCCTTAATACATTCCTTTAAAATTGTGAACTTATCACATTTCCTCTTAAGGTGGTAGTCTACTGTACTCACAAACGACATTATCATATTCATAGAAAATGGAATGAATGCTAGTATATGTTATATTATAACTCATGAATCATAATAAAATCATAAAAATAATAAATATCAAATATATACAATAAAACTTTAATTAATCCCAACCATGAAAAGTGTTATTGTTAAAATGAATGTCATCGGTTCGCATGTTGATAGTTTGTAGTACAGACGAATAATAATTTCTTAACCAACGTGATCAAAGAGTTGGAGTTTAGAGATTATTCACATAAATTAACAAATTTTTAGTATTTTTAATATAATAAGGATCTTATATAGTCATTTCATAATAATAATTTAATTGGTGGAGGATGAAATAAAAAAAACGCTCATTGATCAATGTTTCATCTTTTTCGGGTATTCTCTATCAGTTTCTAAAAAATAATTCTTGTTTAGATTTATGTCTAATATACGACATATAGGATGAGTTTTAGTGAATTCGGGAAGTTATTTTGTCTGTTATTAGACAATAGTAATGGAATTATAGGTTTTAAAAATGTAGGAGATTGGGTGTCATTTTATAGTTGGGGAAGACTTTGTTTCTTAAAAATACCCAAAAGTATTCAATATAAAGAGTTAAATATTACTTAAAGTGGACCAAAATAAGATAATTAATGGGTTTTATGCATTATATGGTCCATACAAAACATAAACACCCTATTAAATAAATTTATTAAACATTTAATTCCTTAAATTCTATGAATCCTTTTATTACCATGTTGGGTTTTCACTACGGTGATTAGTTTTCTAACATAGGTTATTTATCTATTAAAAATAAAATAAATTGAACATTAATATATAATTTAGTCCAAACGATTATAAATTTGATATCTAATTTAAAAAAAACTGAATCCTATGTGTTTTGTAAATTAAAATTAATATAATATGATGAAACATGAGAATACACTGCATTAACCATAACTATGATATCAATGATTATACGATTTTACAGTCAATATATTGTTATAGTAGAAAAATATGTCAATAAATGGACCATATATGAAATTTAAGAAAAAATTAAAAAAAAATAAGTATAGAGTAGATTTTTTAAAATATAAAATCAGTTATTAAAATATAATTTATATTAAAATATCATTAATGGAAATCATGACATTATTCATTTATTTTCAACATTAAAAAATAACAATTAAATTATTATATATTAAAATATTATTGTAAAAATTATGTATCATGAAATATTAAGAAATAATTGGACCATAATAATTCATCCATTTTACATCACATTTAATATTATTATTATCATTTATTTTATATTATTTTTGACAAAATAATTAATGTGTTGATGTTTCTTAAGAATATTAAATAATTATTTCATTTTCATAAATAAAAATGAATTATCATAATAAAATAAAAATCAATTATATTTCAAAATTATTTATATAAATCAATTTATTTTGTTTTTTCCCATATCCCATGTCTTTATAGATATTAAATGAAAGAAAATTATCTATTTTTCCTTTTCATATTTTTATCGTATTATATGGGTCATTTTCAAATAAAAGTGATTCAAAATTCCCATATTTCAATGAATAATATTTCTAAAAACTAAAAAAATTAATTCAATAATATTTGGAAAATAATTAAGGTTATTTTCACACTTATCACTATATTATTCACCCAAAACCCTATTTTTTACATTAATTGTAATAGTTAATTTGTACCACATTTGATATTACTTTTTTTCAAAAATTACCTATATAATATTTCAAATTATAAATTTTAATGATTCTAAATATATAATAAACTTTCCAAATTCAATTAACATAAATAGAACAAACTAAATTATTATTAATCTAATAGACATGATGAGAAAGTGGGGATTTTAAAATTAAAATGTTCAAATTTTTCAAATGATTTTATATCCAAATTAAATATTAAATTGATTAAAAACTCCTAAATTAGATTAATAGATAAAAAATTTTAGTAATGTAAACTTAAAATCATTTTATATATAGTTTAAATTTATAAATAAATTAAATGGAAATTTAATTTCCCAATAGAATACTATATTTTTATCTATTATCCAAAAAAAAGAAACTTTTTAGAAAATAAAAAAAACAAACTAATATATTGCTTATAATTTGATTAATTGTTTTTATATAAAAATTAATTTTCTAAAATTTCAAAAAAATTACAAATAAAATAATTTCTAAAAATGAAAAGGATAGATTTTCTTGTTGAAAAATATAGTTTTTAATAATGGATTTTGATTTATTCTTATCACTTGTCTAGATCATAGTTAATTTGAATGTTAAAAATTAAATTGAATATATAATATATAAAATTAATTAAAATAATTAGGTAAAAGTTATTTTGTTAATTTCCTTTTAAAAAACATGTTTGAATGTATAAAAATTGTTTTTTTAAAATATTTATTTTATATTGGAAATCTTTTATTTTCAATTAAAATTAATTGGTCCCTAATGAATTATATGTACTTATTTAAATCATATTTTTATAATTTATTTAATCTTAATCATAAAAAAAATTATAATGGATAGTATATTACTATCAAATTATGTATTAATATTTAAACAGTTTTTAATGCTTGTCCTAAACACAGTTTTACGTGTAATAAATGCTAAACATTGAATTCTTTGTAAGAAAACAAAAAAATAGTATTGTTTGTAACACAAGATAAACATAGTGTGTTATGTAATTTAAAAATTCAAATTGATTAAATATTTTTTACAGAATATACTTCATAAAATCTTGGAGTGTTATTAAAATAATAAATAAATGGGTCCACTAGATATCCCCCTAAGGGAAAAAAGAAATAATGAATTTATTGAGAGTAAAGAGGAATAACATGATATCATAATGTAGATGATCATAAACAAAGAAAAATTTTATATTTAAATCTCTAATAAGTTCGTAAATTAATGGATACATCATAAAACATGATATCATAATCACATTTCTAGGTTCAGTCTTTATATCATCATCTATTTATGAACAATGCCAAATAGTGGATTACGTTCACCCTCTAAACCCTTATAAGGTGTCTCTTGAGTCACATTTCAATAAAAAATGATGTTTAGGGATATATTATTCTTGTCCCAACCATCACATAAATAAAGATAACTCATATTCATTCAACATGAGTATAAAAACAATAAATTAATCATAAACATGATCAAATCCATGTGAATGAATTGTGTTTCGTAATTATATTTCAAGAAATAACTAAAGGATAATTTTTTTGGATTAAAATTATAATATATAATTGAATAATTTAAATGATTATAAATTTAAATTAAACATATCACATGATCATCAAGTTTAATTATTGATATTTAATGATAAATATATATTAGACAAAAATTAAATGAGATATCATTTGAAGGAATTAATATACTATATTCCAAATAATAATAATTGTAAAATTTTGGTTTAATATAAAATAAATAGGTTTTATAGAAAATATTCATTATTTAAAAACATTTTATTTGGGTGGTATGATTTGTGAGATACAAAATGGGAACGATACATTAATCTAGGTTTTCATAAAATCAGGAATTTCATAGGGAAGATTAAATTTATTCAACCATTTTTTTTAAATTATAATATTTATATTTATTATGATAATAAATATATATAATTTTGATAATATGTCTATGGATATGATAAATGAAACTTTTGAAAAATAAATAGAATTTGTAACTAAAAGATAATAAGAGTGCATTGATGATATGTTTTAATGTTTCAAAAAACCGTTTTTCAAATACTATAACAAAATAAAAAATAAGTCTTCAAAGTTGAGATGGTAAATATGTGTTTCACATGAGATAACACTTAATTGGGTTTCCAATTAAAAAGGGGGACCTTTGAGGGAAGGAATATTTTGGATAACGAGGGGAAACCATCATTTAAGAGTATATATATTATTTTTTACAAGCATATATTAAAATAAATAAATTAAACACATAATTTACTTATATTAGAATGAAAATTAAATTACCATAATTAATTATTTTATAGAAAAAATATATATAATGAATCGTAAAGGGAAATATTATATCCTAATACATAAAATTTGTTTATGAAAAATTCTTATCTTTTTGGGATGATATTAATAATATACCACAACTCGAATTATCATAAATTAAAGGGAATATTTTTTGCTAAAAAATAACATATGAAATTTCAAATTAATGCTGTAAAAATAAATAATAATAAAAATAGATTTGTATAATACCTAATAATGCCTTAATTAATAGTGGTTGAGATATAAATACATGCCTCATGTACGAATATGAACTAAAAATTAACATAACATTATAAATGTAAAAAATCTGATAAATAAAATCATTCCTAATAAACTATTAAATTTGTAGTTCATTTTATATGGTATATTTATCCTGATGTATCAATAATTTATTTCTTATTCTCTACTTATATCGGTTCCTTGACATTCTTTAATAAAATTCTGATAATATATATTTGAATGTTTGAAAGGGTAAAAATGATGTAAATAGTATAATATTATCAATAATTATATATTAATATATCATTTATTACTCTATTGGAATATAAATTATACTACTAAATTGGTTTTCTATGAACATACTAAAAATATTAAAGGCACTTGTATATGTCCATTTTTTTTATAAAATTATCTTTAACTATTTATCATTAGTAAAATAAATGGAATTAATAATATTATCATTATATATTGACTATTATTTAATGACATAAAATTTTATATATTAAATACATTCATTATTAAAACCATTGTAGGCAGGGAATAAAATTAATGACAAACATGAAAATGTGGAGCTAGTAGTCCACACATACTCATTACAACATTTTCATTTTTAAATGGTTTTTGTATGATGGTATAAAATGGATATTTCATTTATATACTGAAATGAAATATTATTAATACTACTAAATGTATCATAATATATAAGATAGAAGTGGCTTTTTGTGGTAGAGGTTGAGTAGAAGTACTAAATTTGTGGTGCAAAACATTACCCCTCTCATTGGATGTTCTTATTTTGCCATGACCTTAAAGAACTGTATATTTTTATTATGGAATGATAAAGGATAATATGATGTGATTAAATGGTTTTGGAGATACTGTGGAATAATTTTGGTTGATACTAAGGGAATTTTTATTTTTGGATAGGTGGAGGGAGTGGTGGTTCCTTTTATAATTAAAGAGATTGATATTTTTTGCATATATAACTACTTAATAAAAATAATTCACATGATTCAAATGGAATGAGTGGTAAAATATGAAAATAGTAGATATTTGGGAGGATTAATGTTGGTAATTATTAAACCGCATTTTTATAAATTGGTTTTAAATTAATTTATATCATTTACTCATCTATTTGTTTCTTTTTCACTTTTTTCTTTTCATCGTGGTAAATAATTTTTAACTATGATATTTAATATTAATTAAATATAAATTAATTAGGCATACTATCTAAATTTATCTTAATATTAATAAAATTTATATAACGTTTATCAAATAAAATTTCTATGGGTAACCCAAAATATTTATAATTATGGCGCTTGTACCACTTAAAATCCAATTTTATTAAAAAAATTACTTTTAAATTATAATAAATGTTAATGTGAAAATTATGAATTAAATTACAAATGTATAATTTAAATTCGTCATCATTATTAAATTATTAAACAATAATAGAAAATGTCTTCAGAAATAATTTACCATTATGTGAAAATTTTATTAAAAAACATTTGAGAAAAACATTTTTGTTAAAATGTTACAATAATTTTCTAAAATATTATATGTTGGTTCTATAAATAATAATTTAAATTATGTCATAAAAATAATAATAAAAATTTTCTATTGTAAATATATTTTTAAAAACATTCATTCATGTCTTGAATAATAATTTATAAAAAGTGACAGTATTATTAAAATAAACATTTTTAAATATCCACCTTTGATTCAATTATTTTTAAAAAAATCAAAAAAAAATTACATTAAAAAAATATTTGAGGGTTTTATTTAAAAATGTATGTTAATTTTATGAAATTTATACTGTAGAATTAATTAATTTATAATTAAATAAATATTTATAAAAAAAGATTATTTTCATTGTAAAAATGATATTTTAAAACATTAACTATAATTAATATTAATCATATTAATTTTTAAATTAAAATATTTAAATATATTATTACATATATAATAATAAATTAAATATTTTATATTAATTTAATTATGAAAATTTATAATATACAGAAATATTTATTTATTTATAATATACCACTTTTCTACTAATGACACTTTCACGTATACCATTGAAATTTAATTATTTATTTTCTAAATTTTTTTTACTATTAAAATTATATTAATATTTTAATTTTTTATATATAAAAATAGTGACATTTTAAATAAAAATATTAGTATCTATATGTAACACAAAATTTTATATATACATATTTTATATTTTACTATCATATTATTGTATCATTGGGAATTATATTATTTTAAATTCAATACATAATAATAAAATACATCTATATACCTATCATTCATATGACTGTTGCACATATTTAGAATGACCTCATTTATAGAAATCATAACTATAATGACTATATTATCAAAGACCATACAAACAATGACCAGATTAAATTACAACATCTGTAGACTTATAAAATAATTTTTTCATTCTTCTATCACATTATAATTAATTGTTCATATTTTATATGATTCATTTTTTTAATACATTATCCATTCATATTAATATTCATCAATAATGGCTTTTTCTAGGTATTTATGATCTTCATCGATTATGATGTTCTAGGAAATTTTATAAACATTAACAGAATTTTCATATCACTATATTCTACCATATTTATTTAATCACTTTTAATGGGTGTACATCATCCATTATGAATAATAATTCCGGGTTTAATGTACAGAATTTTGATTACATTTGTTGTAATTTTTATCTTATGAATGTATAATTTGTATTTAGATTGGTTAATATCTTAAAGGGTACATTTACAAAATGTTTTTCAATCTATTTTAATGAATAGGGAAATGTTATTTGAAATTATCATCATTTATAATAATAATAATAATGATGGATCCTAAATAAAAGGGTAGTGCACCAGGATTATAGGACTCCCAGAATAACTAAATTAAATAGATATTTACCACACCCATATGTTTTATTTTTATCCATATTATATGATAAAACCCCATTAACAAAGAAGAAGATGGATGTTTCCTAATTAATCATTTCTTTTTAAATATCCTTTTAATGTACAAAGACATAATTTAATATTTAAATAATTTTCATACCAACATCATGGGAAAATATAATATCATCAGCATAAAAACGACAATTAAGTGTCACATTAAATATTTCAATCTAAATGGCCTAAACATATAGCTAGTTATTATTTAATGAATTCATTAATAAATATATTATTCTAATATTTTAAATAAAATAACTAATCTAGGGTTATATTTTTTTAAATCACATAAATAATAGAATTGTACAACTACTGAAACATTTGATATATTATAGATGTTAACTATTTCAAAAAGTTCCATCACAAAAAAATGAATATATCATGGGATAAAAATTGTATAATAATAGAAAAAATAATGTTTCAATACATTATTTCTATTGAAATACAATTATCAATTTTCTTATAAACTCATCCCAGAAGTCATATTTCATAGAATATTCAAAATATTTAATGAATTAATATTAAAATAAATAATATTTATCCAATTGATAAAACCAATATAATGAAGGGAAAATTATATTGGTTACAAAATCATGGTTATTATCCATCAATTTAAAAATTATATTTTGAATAAAATTTTGAGGAACAGTAGGTCTCAACTAATAATGATAATTAGAATTTCATAGAGTAGATATAAATGTATTATAATGATAACTACTACAATAGGGTAGGGTTCCCATTTTTAGAAATAAACTTAATACATTTCATATCGTAATGAATAACATTATAATATTCCAAAATTGTACAACTGGTGAAGGAATTATGACCTAGTGAATTTTCTAAATTAAGGAAAAATATAGATTTCTAAATTTATAAATACTCATAAAATCTGATAAAAAACTCCTTATCATATTCTATGATAAATATTGGAAGTACATCATCATTATTTTGAATGTCCATTTTAGTAAACTCTTCATGTTGTTATTTCATTATTCATATGGAAAAAATAGTACAAATAAAAAGATTACAAAGAAACAAGAGAAGGGTTCATATTGAGGGGGCATGAAATAATAGACCTTCAGGGAATCCCCTCTTCCATGGTACTACCCCTAATGACTCAAGTAGTTTTCTCTTGGGAAAAAAATGATACACATATCCTAGAAAGACATATATGTAAGGTGGTCTGTCCCCTAATTCCCCTCACACATTGTATGGAGAACATAGATATTGTTGTTAATCCAGATTGTGGACATTATGGTAATATAATATAATTACCAAGGGGTGGTATATATATCATATATTGAATTTTGATAATATAATGTATTATGATTCCACTATAGTTAGATAAATATTCTATGATGACATAAAATTAAATAGGTGGGCATTGACATAGCCTCAGCCAGAAGAGATTTACTGTATCTGAGGTGAGGTGACAATTATGAAATAGTAGAGTCACTTGGATCATGAATGACCCATCCACCCCTCATGATTAATTAGTGATAGAAATCATCCTTATTAAGATTGAGGCCAATTTGGTGAGGACACCAACAGACACAAAATCCTTGGGGTGGGTTGTGAATAACTTGAGCGAGTGGGAAGTTGATTTGTTTTGGTCTGAGGGTAGGGGTTTCATTCCAGTTTTTCACTATTATAACATTGAAAATTAGTATGATGTTACTATAGATAATAAGGTAATTACTCTAATACAAAACCTATTCATGGTAGTCCATGTTTATATATTTCTAGATGCACTAGAAGTCAGAACTATGAGTGATCGTCAGAGCCTTCTACTCTAGGCCTTCATTGCGAGTGCCAGGGAACCACTGATCTGAGAAGGGATAACCTAATAAGAGAAGGCTATGAGATCACCAAAGTAGCTACATTTATCTCGTTCCCAGTCACCCTATAAATGTTCATAACACTATCCCCCAACCTCGTCCTACATCTGACTCACATAGAGATAGTTTGGTTAACTAGTCTTTTAAAACTATATTTCAAAATGACTTCTTAGTTTATGGTTATCTAGTTATTAATGTTGTATTTTTGGGGGATTTAGTTACTCAAAATCAGTTCATTCCATCTGTTAGGGGGTCCCGATATAAAGTTTCAGTTTTAATATCTTGTATAAATAAAGAACATTAAAAAGAGGCCGTAAAAATAAATTTTTAGGTTTTGATATAATATCAATGGGGACAAAAGCTTCTTACAAAGGTTTAACCAAGACCATTATTCTAATCCATTGGTACTTAATGGCTACCTAAAGATGATACTTGGTTCCAGATAACCTAAGAAGTAATGTGATGAGCCTTCCTAATTATGGTGTGAAAAGAGAATATCATGATTCACCATTATCTGACCGGAAAGAGTCTAAAGGGTAGCGATCTGAGTTGAGACCTCTTACCATCGAGGGGACTATTCCCCATTCTTCATTTCCATGATTCTATTGCATATAGTAGAAATGATCTTTCCAAAAAGGGTGATTTCTTTGATGGAATCCCTCAACATCATAGTATTTAAGTGAAGAGTAACTAAATCATTCATCACATTCATTACCCCTCTTTTATGGGCCTATCCATCCATGACCAGGAGACCCAATTAATTTTACTCCTTGAAAGATAACCCAATATAAACCCTACTAGGACACTTTAAATTGTAAAAATAACACCCTTACAGAATTTCACAACTTCTAAAAATATATGGATTGGATTCAATATATTAAAGATATCCTCCAATTTATTAGATTTTGTGAGATCAAAATATGAATTTTTTTATTATAATTAATTTTACTAACATTACATTCTAAATATGTACATCTAAAATCAATATATACAAGGAATTATTTATTATAATATTTTGACATCTAATTAATGATATATATATTTATAACATCATATATGTCAGTACCATAATAAACAAAACCCTATTATTTATTATAATATAAATTAATATATGGATTCATTATAATGTAATACTTAATGAGAAGAATTACTGAAATCATAGAATAATTATTTGGATCACTAGCATGAATTTATCAGAAGTAAAAAACCGAAATTCTAATTAGTAATACTACTAAATTATTCGTAGAAATACAACATAAAATCAATGATATATTCAATATATTATTCTCATTCAATATATTTATTTACATTATTCATATGAAAAGCATATTTTCTCACCTTCAATGTTTACATATAGAAAAATTTTATTTTCCCAAAATATAAAAAAAATCAAAATATACATTTGAATAATAGTAAAACATGTTTTCCCATTTATAATAATCACAATATAAAACTCAATGAGGGTTCCTAATTGATTTAACACTAAAACACAGAACCTAAAGTGTTTAGCTAATTATATATTAATTCATGATTTCTATTGTAATTATTTATAATTTATTGACAAATTTCCTCCCAAAAATCTACATTTCATCGATGATATATTGGATTCTATTGAGAAAAAATACAGTAAACATAGAAATTTGATTTATGAAAACATATTTTCCACCATTGTATAAATGTATTTGTTATGATATATATATATATATAATATCCCTCCTTCAAATATAATGGTGTATATTGACACATTGGTTCAAAATTAACATTGAATTATGGAATTATACTACGATAATTTCTAGAGTACTATAAATATTTTAGTATTTTCAAGAACATGAAAATTATAGAATATGAATATTATTTCAAACTATATTTTTCATTTCAATATTGTTCCTTCATAATTCTCTCATTTATAAGATAATTTATAAAATCATGTATTACATTAAAATATGTATCATTCTTTTATATATATAATAATATTCTTAATAAAGTAAAATTTTATTCATTATTATTATTTTTATAATTATATATGACTACAATGTAAATGTTTTTATTTGGTATCAAAAAAAAGGATCATGAATATTAGTGAGACATAAATATATGTTAATTATTAACTCCTTCAAAAAAACATTATACACGAATCTTATCATAAGAAGATGAGTATTGAGATAAATGGGAGGAAATAAATAAGATGAAGATAAGATGATGGAGAATCCCATGGGAAATTGCTCACAAATTCATGAGGCCTAACGCTCCATAATCAAGATTCCTCTTAAGACCAATTTGATAATCCCACACCCAATCCTCCCAAATCATAATTTTATATATGGTGGTATATTTCATATAAAATTAATCATATTATAGAGAATCAATAGTTGTAATCACTATACAATGCTAGCAATAAAATTTTTTACAAACACATTGAAAATCATCAAGAACAATCCATTATATTTAACAATTCTTCAACTCATATATTATTATTTCATCATATAGAGAATACTCTTATACCAAAGTCTTATAAATTTTATAATATTAACAATCACATTGTCCTCAAGGTGGGTTATAATGTGAAATTTCTAGAAACCATGTTCAAACATGTCCACAAAATACATCTTCATGATGGAGTCTCTAAAAAAGGCCATTATAACTCAGTATCTTCTAAGACCCTCAATTTTATATATGACCATTTGTAACATGATATTACCACATAATTCATTGATATTATTGATTATATTTTCCCCCCTCAAGGGTATAAACTTTTAAAAATCCATTAAGAAACAATTAGTTTCTCTCATGTGATGCCTTGTCCTAAAAATATTTCTTCTTTTAATATTCCCCAACTTCTATAGTTCTTGATTTATACTATTATATAATCTAAAAGTTTTTCTATAGTCAATGAATATTCTATAAATTCCATTCAAGTTGAAACATTATTAAATTTCATCACTTTTCAATGTGGCATATATATATTCTCTCCTAGATATCGTGTGCTCCCATCTTGCTCTTTAGCTATTGGCATTTCTACCATCATGATAAAATATCAGTCTTTATACTATTCTGTATTAATATAATTCCTTCAGATAAATCATTTTACTGGATCCTTATATACATCATTATTTTCTAAGGATTTCATAATTGAATAATAGACAAGTGAGATCAAACATGACGTGCTTTAACTATTTGGTCTAATATTATATATTTTGTTCAATGATATTTTTCAATATGTCACATTGATCTGAAAAAATATAATTTATATGGGGAAATATGTTTTTTCTTTAAAACTCAAAGGCATTGGTTACTGTTTATAAAATGTTAGCATCTCTAATGGTTTATTCAAAACATAACATGCCTCCAAATGTTTGTAGAACAATCCATGTTCCTTTTTTTTCTCAAAAAATATAAATTATATGGGGAAATATGTTTTAACATTAAAAATCACAAACATTGGATCTGATTTACAAAATTTTTGCATATCTGATGGTTTGGAAAACTCATGACATACCTCCCACATTTTGTTGAACATTCCATGACCATTTTCATACTATCCCATTCAACATCCATTTACCTACATTTATATTTAATGAATGTTTCCCATTCCTTGATAATATATACTTTAATTGCTTCGTTTTAATCAAAAAAAATTCCAATTATCGTGGAACCATCATAGAAACCATCATCATCACCTCCTATATCTATGTCTCCAACCACTGAAGTGTTGGATCATACCATTATAATATAATGTCATGTTGCCAAATTATATAATTTATATTTATAACTAATCACTCAATTATCATTACAAAAATATCAATGAAAGAACTGATGGATTGGATATTGGATGAGAGAGGGAAATTTGAATAATATATTAATTATTTTTAACTAAATTACATCAGATCCGCAAAATATTGAGATGAATACATATAAAAGGAGAATAATTAAAAAAAATAGACTATGAAAGCGTTTCCCTTGGGATACCACTCCCTGAAAACATATGCACATCCTTATAAAATCTTATTTCTAGGGAATACCAATCTAAAAATAAAATTTCATTTCAACCCCATCCAATATATAATATAGGATAAAATTTTCTAATGAAACCTCCTCTCATAATGTATAATTAACATATGGAAAAAGTATAATATCCTATCAATTCATGCAAACAAACTTCCTATAAGTACCTAATAACTACATATTAAATTTTACAATAGTACCACTATCAACATTCAAAAAAAATATTAAATAGAAAACCCCAAATCCATAGTCCTATAAATAAAAAATAGAGTTAATTGAGCCTCTTCACCAACCCCATCTATTGTAGTGTCCTTAATAGCAATTTTTTTTATTCCCTTGAAACAAAAAATTTAACTCTTAATGAAGCAGCATCATGCCACATTTTTCTGGATAATGTATCCATTGAATCCCATTAATCCAATAAATCATTATGTCCATATCTAATTACAATATTATTATTTATATATTCAGGATCCTCCTCATTATTTGTATGGATTCATAACATCATAATATATTTGATGATTTAAATAATTTTTTTTAAAATATTCCTTCAACTAATTTTCAATATTAATGTTAAATGATTCTTGGTGATATAATAATTTCATTATAAACATTAGTCAATCCATCCCCCTTTTTAGATTAATTCAAATTTACTTTTTATGATGCATCTACATTCACAAAATGAACCCATTTATTCTTTAAAATTCACACTATAAATCAATTTTTTTGGAATTCATATGATAATTAATACTAGGTATAACCAGAATATTAACAACCATGTAGTAAGATATTGAATGTATAACTTGTTTTTATTGATTACTAAACTATGTAGTAAAATATAATATAAAAAAAACTTAATCATTGATATCCTTGTATTTATAGAAACATAATTAAGTTATCCATGTCTTATATTATCGTCTAAAATAGTTCTTGTATAATACTCAATCTGTCGCGAAACTTATATTCATCCAACATAAATGGGATATCCACATAAGAAAAAATCTCATTCAATATTTACATATGATAAAATTGGAAAAGTAAATCATGGACACTAAACAATATTTTATTATTTTTTTTCATTCATATTAAATTTATGCAAAATCACATTCCACTCTTATATAAATAAAAATATATTTTTGAGATTTATATTCCCATTTTTATAAATCATATGTAATTTATTATTAGAAATAAATATCACATGAAAATAATCATTTCAAATAGAAATCCATCAAAAAATTTGAGCACAAATTTTTTTTTAATTATCTTCATCATGCCATTTGAACGAATAAATTATTTGTAATTAGTATAAAAAGTTTGAAAAATTAATCTATTTTTAATAGATATAATATTTGATTCAATGAATTAGTATTTTTAAGGTAAAAAAATCATCACATTAAAATTTATTAATCATTGATCAATTGTTTTAATATATATTTACAATCAATTATATTTATTATTATCCTATTTAAGTAATCATTAAATTTTATCCCATCACATATAATAATTGTAATGTTTCATCATGACTAACATCATATCATGGTTACCCATTTCCAAAACCTTACTAGATACAATACCTGATTAATCATTCATAGAATATAATTTAACATAGATCATCATCAATTATTTTAGGTAACCTTATAATATAACCAATTTCATGGACATATCAAATCTATTAGATTATATAAATTATTAAATTTACCAACAGGGATCAAACACTATAACTCCATAATTAATGAATAATAGTTATGATGATTGTTATAATAATATTTAAAAAATATTTAAAATATATCTAACATTGATATATCATTGAATATAGAAGGTAAAATATGAGGATAGGGTTAGGTAGGACAATACCTCCCTTATTAAAATAAATCCAAAATATCCAATGCAAATCAAATGCAATCATAATATCCAAAATAAAAAATATATATACATAATAAAAATAATCATAATTATGGGAATAATAAAAAATGGCCCCTCATATAAAGTTCAAAATTGTTTATTGAAGGTGATAATAGTATTTAAATTCACGTTATTTAAAAGGATAAATATTTTAGAATCAACACCCACATGGTAAGAATATTTTGGTTTTTCTAAAAATCCTTTAATGTTGTATTTCCTAGAGGTTGTTCATACTCATCAATGTATTCCTAAATACCATTAATTTCATTTAGTTTAATTATATTATTTATTGCATCTATAAAATTGAGATTTACCTTTTTTCTTGTCCACATGAGTCATTTTATGATTAGCCTAACAGGAAATGTTTTTAGATGTTATAATATAGTAAGACATTTTTTTATTGAATTTAATAAAATGTTGTCCAGTCTTGTGGGTTAAAATAACCCACTACCATATATATATCTATTATTATATAGTTTTCAAATCCACATCCCCCATAGAATCTACACTATCACATTGGGATGGATTTTACAACCCATGACTCTATAGGTATTATATCCACTATATCAATACATCAGTTCTTCATTTTTTATAATTAATCCACTCACACACATGTTCATGTTATCATTACATATCCATTGAAACTGTATTAGGATTAAAATAAATCCTCCATGATCATTGATCATTATGATTCTTATTCCAATTACATAAAACTAATATATACTGTTCAACCACTTCCACACTATAATCATTCGCCAAAACTATATGATGACCATCATGTTGATCAATCTCATATTAGAAATACAGAACATGAATCTACCCGTTCAAATCATATAACTGAGTAGGAATGATATATTTTAAACTATTCCTTTTCTATTTCATATCATAGTTCTTATAATCACATTACTTTAAAATGTAAAATTTTAATAAATTTTACCAGTAAAAGTTATCCTTTCAGATTTGAATTATTTTTAAGGCTTCACAAAATTTACGGAGATGATTATATTGAACCAAGATATTTATATCCACGTTGAAATTATAAATAAACAATATTATGATAAATGGTGAACAAAAATACGCCTCTACATGAATTATTATATACTAATAAAATAATACAACCTCTGTAGCCTAAATTTTTTTATGGGAAATAAAACATAAAATTTTAAAAAATTTGGTTTTACTATGATATAAAATCTAATTTTGAAATTTAATATTATTCTATATCATGATTTAATGGTGTATAAAGGTAAATATATTGAATTTAATTTCAAATTCATGAATTTTTTGCATACCAATATGGATTTATACTGTTCCATTATCCCAATAATAACACACCTATTACAGAAAAAGTAAAAAATATATGGAACTATCTAAATTTAATGTGTATGAATTTCATGTCAAACAAAAAAGGAAAAAATTTAATATCATGTAATTTATTAAAAACATCATTACGCTATATTATAGGACCATACATATATTGATTTATTTCATACATATATTAACTCCCTATTGAGTGGCTAGATGATTTGGATGTAAATAATATATAGTACCTTTTCTAAATGCTCTAATCTTGACTATGAACCTTAAATGAAGAAAAATAAATTTTATTGGAACTATATCTATCTTTTCCCACTAATATATGGAATGAATCCATTCCTATTATAATATAATGGATCATTATAGCAAATCAATATAGGCCACATGACCCATCCATAAGATAACAAGAGTAATTATATTGATACAATCCATTTTCTCATATAATTCCAATTATTCATCATAGTCTCCTAAGAGTTCTCAAGTACGAATATAAGGCCCCAGCCTTAAACCATACTTAATCTTGAGTTATTACAAGATTACACATTGAGTATCTTTTCGGGTTTAGAGTTTTAGAGAATTAGATCATAAAAATTGCATTACATTACACATATAAACAAAGTGGTTACATAAGGATAGTATTCTTCTTTCCCATCAATGGAAACATATTTAAAATAAAACATGGATTCTTTCTTGACACTTCCTTAACACTATCATCATATCATGTACCTTTCCCTGGACCTGTGAAAAACATTTCAAAAAAACATGGGATGAGCATAAAATGCTCAGTAAGAGATATAAAAATATATGGAAATGAAACATGGGTACGTATATACATAAGAATGAAATCATACTTTACACATAAAACATAAGCACTTTAACATACCTCATCAAATCATGAATAAATCATAGAAATCATAAGACATAAAGGTAACATGTGGCAGTCATAACATTCTTAGGTAGGGAGTAACCCTCTTGGTTACGTTTGGAATACCCATCATAGTTTATTCCCCAAATATCTTTGGAGAAACCTTAACGTCACACTCCTTCGCGTTACCCAATGCATTGGAGAGCTATAACGTGCTCCCCCGCCCTTAGTCTATCACAGAACCACCCATCTTCATAATAATTCCCAAGAACCTCAACATAATCGTATCACATAAAACAAGCATAAAGGAAACATAACATTTCCACCTTTCAATCAAAATATATCAATACAACACATTGATATAAAAACATTATGAAAACAATTTTCAATACCAAAATAAAAGAAAAGTAAAACAGGTAATTTAGTTTTCTTTTTTTAAAAAAGTATGGCTTGTAGAGGAAGACGAAACTCAAATAACGGTCACGGAAGCGGAGAAGTCGTTGTCGCCACATAAGTACGACAAAAACATTCCCTTTTGTCGTTTAGTAAAATGCTTCGTATAAAAACGATTCCTTTTGGATTAACGTAAATGTCAAAGGGGTTTATACACCGTATAAAATAAGGTTGTGTATAAAACAAAATATGCCTCAATGAAAGGAGATTGAGACGAAGTCCCATACCTCGAGTCCGACTTGACTCGATCGTTCATTAATGTCCTGAATAATAAACATGAGTAAATTTATAATTCTTTATGAACCTTTTTCAAGTTCATTATTCCTTTTATATCACTTATTTCCATGTCATGAACACTATGTAATTATTTATGTTAATAACGGTCGTTTTAACGATCATTGGTACTTGAGTCAAAAATAATCCCTTTATAATTACATGTTGTTCATGTATCCATTATATCAAGAATTATAATCATTATTTATATATCATATATATCCAGTTTATACATGCATTTATAATATTACATAATCATTTAGAGTTAGGAAATGAAATGCACCGTTCATGGAGACGGTAAGCCGTACGTACGCATGAACGCTACTTTCATTTCTATTTCATATTTTATAGAATGAAATCATAATGATATAAAGGAATATTATAATTCCATTATAATATAATATATAATATCATAGTTCCATCCTTTATACGTCCCACATATGGTATTTAACGAATCAAATCACTTTGATGGGGCGGTAGTTCGCACTTCCTCAAATGAAGATATCGCGTTTACCCATAATGGAAACCATAAAGGTGTGACCAAAAAGAAAAAATAGAAGCTTAAGGAAAACATAAAAATATTATATATCATATATAAATATAGTGAAATATTAATCGCCACCTTTTAAGGTTTTAAAAGAATGTTGAACAATCATAGTTTCGGGAGGCATAAATTCACCACCCACGGAAACAGTATGTTCGTTAACCATTAGATGTAGGTGTGTGTAAGTGTATCTCAAATCAATATTATAACAACATCCTAGTATATTTAGGATACTGGATTTGTTACAAAAGAAATGAATAAAAAGATTTTAGGGGGTTGGAGAAGCAAAATAAAACAAAAGGACTCAAAAGAAGACATTACCTTAAAATCAGGTAACTCCCATTGGTTTGAGCTCAAAGGCTTCCTTGGGAAGACTTCTGCCCAAAGTGAGGCTTCAAAAAGTACTATAGGGAAGTGTAGAGACAAAATGGGTAGGGTTTGGCCGAGCCCAAGGCTTTGGGAGTGTGGGTAAGGAGGTAGAGGTGGGGGCCTTTTATAAGATGAGAGGAGGGGCACTCTTGGAAAGTAAAGATAAGTTACTTTATTTTAAAATGAGTTTCGGATTCAAAAGGACCCACATTGATATAATTCGAGTTTAAGGTGATAAGGGTTCGAAATACACTCATACAATTGGTTTTGGAAATGTGTACGTGTTAGATTTTACATTATCATTCCATTTAATTTAAATCGTTAAATAATGAGGTCATCACTGCATCATCATGATGACATAAATAATTTAATTTATTGAAAGTCTAAAAATTATAAAAAAATTACTATGATGTAGGAAAGCGTTTTATCATGCTAATTAATATTTATAGCCAAAAATTGGACATGTATAACCCCATATAAAAATTGTTTTAGTAACATAACTCGTGTTTGTGTCATTTTTACTTTAACATTAAATAAAAAGTTATTTATGTCATTTCCCAACCAAAGTGGCTCCATGGGATCCTCAAGTTGACCCATGGCTTTTCATGGTCGTCCATGACACATCCACTGAGGGTAGGACATGTGTCAATATTATCTCATACTATTAAAACATTATTTTTACCTTAAACTACACTAATTACCACTAATTGCGATTAAGAACTTAATAAGTTACTATTAACCAAAAAAAAATTATTTTAATCCCATTGAACCACATTTTACTTCTTAATGACAACCATGTATGTTGGAGTTTTGAAATTTAAAACACAATGATGGCAAAATTTCTTTTAAATGGAAAAATCAGTTTTTATAAGTACCACTTTGTGGTTTCACTATTCATCAAAATTTGAAATTTTCAGAATATTACCAAAAATTCACCCTAATCTATATTTGATATTCCGAATTCAAAAATGAAGTATATTTTACAAA
Organism: Viscum album; assembly: GCA_963277665.1. Lineage (NCBI taxonomy): Eukaryota > Viridiplantae > Streptophyta > Magnoliopsida > Santalales > Viscaceae > Viscum > Viscum album. The sequence goes on from OY728165.1 coordinate 541,894,343, forward strand.
ATTCAAAACATATAAGTTACATTAATTAATTTAATAATTAATTCCCGCTGTCATGACAAATAGCGTGTTTTTATGAAACAATAAGTATCAAAAGATTGACACCAGTTTAGGTCCAATTTCAAAGTGAAATTGATTCAAACGACAACCATGGGATTAAATGGTAAAATTATATTCATATTAAACATTAAAAACAATTAAAAATATAATCTATCCATATAATTAAATTAAATGAAAAAACAGTTTTGATGTAAAATTCAGTATTTTTCACTTTTCATTAAAAAAATGAACATTGTCCGAAAAATAACAAAAATTTATCCAATGTAAAATTAAATGTCCCAATCATAATGAATATGTTTATTTTGACAAATATAGATTATAAAATTGTCAAAATATTGATTTAAAAAGGGTTTTCCATCAAAAGGCAGTAAAACAATCTTTTAAGAATATTAGTGTATTCCATGCTTAAGATTGGATTTATTTTCATTTTAAGCCTCTAAAACACTATATAATTCATTAATAAACATAGATAAAAATATCTATTATTCATTAATTACTTTTGATGTTACATCCTTCCCCCTTTAGAAAATTTCATCCCCACCATTTATTTACTTATCAAATAAATGGGGATACGTTTCCCTCATTTCATTTTCAGATTCCCATGTTGTCTCTTCCATCATGTGGTTTTTTCACAAAACCCTTACCTGATTAATCAACTTATTCTGTAATACTTGCTCCATGTGGTCAAGAATTTGGACCGGTTATTCCTCATAAGATAGGTTCTCTTCCAGCCGAACTACCTCTGCACTCAAAACATGAGATGGATCTGGCATATACTTTCTCAACATCGAAACGTGAAAAACATTGCATACCTAAGATAAACTCGGAGGTAAAGCCACTCGATATGAAACTTATCCAACTCTCTCCAGAATTTCATATGGTCCAATGAACCTTGGACTCAGCTTTCCTTTCTTACCAAATCTCATCACACTTTTCCAAGGAGAAACCTTGAGAAAAACATGATCACCTACCTCGAAAGATAAATCCTTCCTCCAGTTATACTCATAACTCTTCTGCCTGCTCCGAGCTGTTCTCATATGTTTCTGAATCAGATGAACTTTTTCTGCCATCTCTTCTACCAATTCTGGTACCATCAACTTCCTTTCACCCACTTTATCCCAGAAATCTGGAGTTTGACACCGCTTCAATATAATGCCTGAAATGGTTCCAGCTATATACTGGAATGAAAACTGTTATTATATGAAAATTCAACCAAAGAAAGAAGTTGGTCCTAACATCCCTGATAATCCATAGAGAAAGAATGTAGCATATCCTCCAATGTCTGAATTGTTCATTCTGACTGCCCATCTGATTGAGGATGAAAAGCAGTACTAAAATTTAATTCAGTACCCAACGACTTCTGAAGGCCGTTCCAAAAGTTAGAAGTGAACCTGGGATCACGATCAGATACAATGGAGAGAGGAACTCCATGTAACCTGACTATCTCTTTAAGATACAAACGGGAAATTTGATCTAGGGAAAAAGTATCTCGTATAGCAAAGAAATGAGAAGATTTGGTCAAGCGATCAATAATAACCCAGATTTCATTATTACCTCGAGATGTCTTCGGTAATCCCACAACAATGTCCATGGATATATTCTCCCATTTCCACTCTGGAACTAGTAAAGGCTGAATCATCCCTTTCGGTAACTGCTGCTCTTCTTTAACCTACTGACAAGTCAAACACTTCACAGTAAAATCAGCAATATCTCCTTTCATTCCATCCCACCAGTAATACTCCTGCAGATCTCTTTACATCTTAGTACTATCAGGATGAACTAAAAACGGGGAACTATGAGCCTCACAAAACAACTCATTCTTCAACAGTGAATCACAAGGCCCACATAATCTCTTCCCAAACCTCAAAACACAATCATTATCAATGTTGAATTCAGGCAACTTACCCTTCTGAACCAGATCAACCTTTTTCTGCAACTCACTGTTTTGCTTCTGTGCTTTCTTGATTCTATCTGATAGGGATGATCTCACTGATACCTGAAACAAAATAGAGGAACTTCCAGCACCCACAACTTCTATGACAAAGTTCATCAAATCAAAAAACAAAGGATCTCGTTCCAAACGTAGCATGGTTAATGAAGCATTAATTTTTCAACTCAAAGCATCGACAACTTTATTTGCTTTTCCCAGATGTTAGTGAATTGTAAAATCATAATCCTTGATAAATTCCAGCCATCTCTTTTGTCTCATGTTCAATTATTTCTGAGTGAATATATACTTTAATCTTTTGTGATCTGTATATATTTCACACTTTACTCCATACAAATGATGCCTCAAATTTTTAAAGCAAAAACAACAACAGCTAATTATAAATCATGTGTAGGGTAATTTACCTCATGAGTTTTCAACTGACGTGAAGCATAAGCAATTACCTGATCATTCTGCATAAGGACACAACCATGTCCCTTAAACGAAGCATCACTGTATATAACAAACTCACCATTCCTGGAAGGTAGTGCCAAAATTGGAGCATTGACCAATCTTCTTTTCAACTCCTGAAAACAATCATCGCATTCTTTTGTCCAGATAAACATAACACCCTTCTGAGTTAGCCTAGTCATTGGACTAGATAACTGTGAAAATTTTTTAACAAACCTTTGGTAATAGCCTGCCAAACCAAGGAAGCTACGAATCTCAGTTACATTTTTTGGTCTTGTCCAGTCTTCCACAACTTTTGTTTTTGCTGGATCAACAGTTATCCCATCTTTAGAAACAATGTGATCAAGGAAATAAATTTGTTGTAACCAAAACTCACACTTGCTGAATTTTCTATATAGTTTCTTTTCTTTTAAGGTTTGCAAGATAACCCTTAAATTTCTTTCATGCTCTTCTTTACTTTTTGAAAACACCAAAATATCATCAATAAAATGATCAAACATTTTTCACCTGAGTCAACTGATCCATCACTGCAACAAGCTGTTTAGTTCTGATTCTGACCATCTCAGGATACTGATTTGAAAGTTCATTTCCCTCTGTATCCCTTCCTAGAAAAGATGCTCTTTTTCCTCTATGTAAAACAATTCTTATCATAGTAATACCTTAGGTGAAGCAACATGGTAATCTTTAAATGCTATATCATTTCAATTTGACCTTACAAAAAATATTTTTGGATAATCATTTAATAAAATTCTAACTCCTAAAGTTATCTAAACCGACGTTTGATACCAACTATAAGGCCCCAGACTTAAACCTTACTTAATCTTGAGTTACTACAAGAGTACAAATTGAGGATCTTTTCGGGTTTAGAGTTTTAGAGAATTATATCACAAAACATGCATTACATTCCACATATAAACAAAGTGGTTACATAAATATAGTAACTTTCTTTCTCATCAATGGAAACATATTTAAAATAAAACATGGATTCTTTCTTGACACTTCCTTGACACTATCATCATATCATGTACCTTTCCCTTGACCTGTGAAAAACATTTCAAAAAAACATGGGATGAGCCTAAAAAGCTCAGTAAGGGATATAAAAATATATGAAAAGGAAACATGGCTACATATATACATAAGAATGAAATCACACTTTACCCATAAAACAGAAGAACATTAACATACCTCATCAAATCATGAATAAATCATAGAAATAATAAGACATAAAGGTAACTTGAGGCATTCATAACATTCTTACGTAGTGAGTAACCCTCTTGGTTACGTTTGTAATACCCATCACAGTATATTCCCTAAATCTCTTCGGAGAAACCTTAACATTACAATCCTTCGCATTACTCAATGCATCAGAGAGCTATATCGGTCTCACCCGCCCTTAGTCTATCACGGAACCACCCGTCTTCAAAATAATGCCCAAGAACCTCAACATAATTGTATCACATAAAACATGCATAAAGGAAACATAACATTTCCATCTTTCAGTCACAATACATCTATACAACACATTGATATAAAAACATTATGAAAACAATTTTCAATACCAAAATAAAAGAAAATTAAAACATGGTATTTATTTTTCTTTTTTAAAAAAAGTATGGATTGTAGAGGAAGCCGAAACTCAAATAACGGTCACGGCGGAAGAGAAGTCGTTATCGCCTCATACGTATGACAAAAACATTCCCTTTTGTCGTTTAGTAAAACGCTTCCTATAAAAATGTTTCCTTTTGGATAAATGTAAAAGTCAAAGGGTTTTATACAACGTATAAAAGAAGGTTGTGTATAAAACAAAATATGCCTCAATGAAAGGAGATTGAGACGAAGTCGCATACCTGAGGTCCGACTTGACTCGATCGTTCTTTAATGTCCTGAATAATAAACTTGAGTTAATTTATACTTCTTTAAGAACATTTTTCAAGTTCATTATTCCCTTTATATCACATATTTCCATGTTATGAACACTATGTAATTATTTAAGTTAATAACGTTCGTTTTAACGATCATTGGTACTTGAGTCAAAAATAAACCCTTTATAATTACATGTTGTTCATGTATCAATTAAATCCAGAATTATAATCATTATGAATATATCATATATATCCAGTATATACATGCATTTATAATATTACATAATCATTTATAGGTAAGAAATGAAATGCACTGTTCATGGAGACGGTAAGCCTTACGTACGCATGAACACTACTTTCATTTCTATTTCATATTTTCTAGAATGGAATCATAATTATATAAAGGTATATTATAATTCTAGTATAATATCATATATAATATCATAGTTCCATCCTTTATATGTCCCACATATGGTATTTAACGAATCAAATCACATTGAGGGGGAGGTATTCCACACTTCCTTAAATGAAGATATCGCATTTACCCATAATGGAAATCATAAAGGTATGACCAAAAAGAAAAAACAGAAGCTTAAGGAAAACATAAACATATTATATATCACATATAAATATATTGACATCATAATGGCCACCTTTTAAGGTGTTAATAGAATGTTGAACTATCATCGTTTCGGGAGGCATAAATTTACCACCCACGGAAATAGTATGTTAATTAACCATTAGATGTAGGTTTGTGTAAGTGTAGCTCGAATCCATATTATAACCTCATCCTAGTATATTGAGGATACTGTAGTTGTTACAAAAGAAAAGAATAAAAAGAGTTTAGGGGGTTGAATAAGCAAAATAAAACAAAAGGACTCAAAAGAAGACATTACCTTAAAATCGGGTAACTCCCTTTTGTTTGAGCACAAAGGCTTCCTTGGGAAGACTTCTGCCCAAAGTGAGGCTTCGAGGAGTATGGGAGGGACGTTTAGAGACAAAATGGGTAGGGGTTGGCCGAGACAAAGGCTTTGGGAGTGTGGGTAAGGAGGTAGAGGTGGGGGCCTTTTATAAGAGAAGAGGAGGGGCACTCTTGGAAAGTAAAGATAAGTTACTTTATTTTAAAATGAGTTTCAGATTAAAAAGGTCCCACTTTGATATAATTCGAGGGTAAGGTGATAACGGTTCTAAATCCACTCATAAAATTGGTTTTGGCCATGTTTAGGTCTTAGATTTTACATTATCATTCCATTTTATTTAAATCATTAAATAATGAGGTCATCGCTGAATCATCATGATGTCATATATAATTTAATTTATTTAAAGTCTAAAAATTATAAAAAAAAACTATTATGTAGGAAATAGTTTTATAGTTATAATTAATATTTATAGTCAAAAATATGACTTTTATAACCCCATATTAATATTGTTTTAGTAACATAACTCATGTTTGTGTCATTTTTACTTTAACATTAAATAAAAAGGTATTTATGTAATTTCCCAAACAAAGTGCCTCCATGGGGTCCCCAAGTTGACCCATGGATTTTCATGGTTGTCCATGACACATCCAGTGAGGGTAGGACATGGTTCAAGCTCATCTCATACTATTAAAACACTATTTTTACCTTAAACTATACTAATTACCACTAATCGCGATTAAAAACTTAATATGTTACTATTCACTGAAAAATTATTTTAATCCCATTGAACCACATTTTACTTCTTAATGAAAACCATGTATGTCGGATTTTTGAAATTAAAAACACAATTATGGCAAAATTTCATTTAAACGGAATAATCAGTTTTTATAAGTACCACTTAGTGGTTTCACTATTCATCAAAAATTTAAGTTTTTCAGAAAATTACCAAAAATTAACCCTAAGCTATATTTGATATTCCAAATTCAAAAATGAAGTAAATTTTAAAAAATTCAAAACATATATGTCACATTATTAATTTAATAATTAATTCCCGCTGTCATGACAAATAGTGTGTTTTTATGAAACAATAAGTATCAAAAGATTGACACCAGTTTAAGTCCAATTTCAAAGTGAAATTGATTCCAACGACCAAAATTGGATTAAATGGTAAAATTATATTCAGATTACACTTTAATACCAATTAAAAATATAATATAACCATATAATTAAATTAAATGAAAAAGCAGTTTTGATGTAAAATGCAGTATTTTTCACTATTCATTAAAAAAATGAACATTGTCAGAAAAATACCAAAAATTTATCCATTGTTAAATTAAATGTCCAAATCATAATAAATATGTTTATTTTGACAAATATAAATTATAAAATTGTCAAAATATTCATTTAAAAAGGGTTTTCCATCAAAAGGCAGTAAAACAATCTTTTAAGAATATTAGTGTATTTCATGCTTAAGATTGGATTTATTTTCATTTAATGCCTCTAAAACACTATATAATTCATTAATATACATTGATAAAAATATCTATTATTCATCACTTACTTGGGATGTTACAATGAATCCAACAAATAATTATAGGGAAAATAATAATAATAACAAAAATATTATTAACCATTACTAAAAAAACAATAAAAATAATAACACCATCTGAAAGAATCTTTTTTTTAATTATTAAGAATAATAGACAATTTCCAGATTTATATTCATATATATATTATATTTTTTACCAATTGTATTTTTTTCTAACCTTAATTATTTCATTTAATTTTGATTATATGTGGTATACTCATAGGGAACTATGCTTATCTGGCCAGATTGCATACTGAAAACCATGTTGTGCAGATATCTCATGTGTAGATACAATATGGAAAGTTGGAAATAATTTTTATATCCAAATTATTATTTATTGTATATCTAATAATGTATATGTATCCATGAATATTTTAGATTGATAACATGTAAAATTATTATCACCTATTCATGTGTAGAATGTGATTCAATCTATTATGATTATCAAAATCTATAATATACAACATCATGTTTGGGGAATGATAATTCACATCATAATTACACATTATATCATAATTGGCAATTAATATATTTTGTGGGTGATGGGTTTAGAAATCGACTCATGCCCATGAAAATTCATATCTTTATTCTTATTAATTATCATAATATCCCATAAAATCATTAAAAAAAGAAAATATCATTACTATATTAAGAACATTAAAAATCCTTATTTTAATAACCATCCACGATCCTTCCTCAACATTATTTATTACCATGAATGAAACAAAACATCAACAATCACTTTCAATATTTGTGATTAGTTATAAAATAATAATAATAATTATAAATTAATAAAATTTATCAAATTTATTGATGAAACAATTATGTATCATAATATTTAAATATTTTCCATCTGATTGGATATTATATTATATACCATTGGATTCCATTGAAAGTAGTATACCACTACAACACATAGTTAATTAGGTCTTGAAGACAATGGTCAACAAGTGACTTGAAACTAAATACTGTGTAGAGCACATCTATATAATAGTTATGTTTTGACCATATGCCAGATCTTCAAAGAGAAATCTACACTTTTAGCATTGTATTTACACCATAAATACATATAATATTCTTTATATATTTAAATAAAATAGTAAATTATTTATTATTTATAATAATTATCATAATATTAATCGCATTATAAAGATGACTCCCATCCTTGAGATACATAATTGGGGATATTCAATAACAAGTTTTCAAAAAATACCTCCCCCCTTAATCCCCCAAATGAATATTAAAATAAAATTACAATAAATTGAATCCTTTTATATATAAAAAATCAAAAAATAAACAACTCTCAGAACCATTTATATTGTTCATTGATGTCCCAAAACACTAATATAATTCATAATCTATGAAATCCTATAATAATGAATAATTTTATTCTTATTTTATGTCACATTATAATAACTTCTTTAAAAAATTCTTACTAGATTGAAGTATTCAATTCTTTATTTCGGTATTATACTTGAATCACAATGTTATATTTTGAATTACTCAAATCCCATACACATATCCTATAATATGTTTAAAGAATATATCTCCCTTGACTACCCTAAAGGCCAAAAAACATCTCCCAATTTTATTTTATCAAAAACATATTAATTATCATGTTCCTAACTATTTAACGGTCCTTATCTCTTTCCACAAGTACTTTTAAATATGAAATAGTCTAACTTAGGGTTCTTGTGTGGAGATTTCTTATATATAACCCCTAACTGAATATATAATTCACCAATTGTTATTATTCCCATAAAGATTCTAAAAATAAACATTGAATATATTTTATTTCTCAAGATATTCTTCCATAGAGCATTTTACTTAGAAAGGTGGAAAATCATTTCCATGATGTGTCACAATTTAATTCATGAATAATTCCACTAAAATGGTTCCCATGATATACATCACATTCATTGACCTTTTTTATATTCAAATCACTCAAACATTCCCTAATGAAAATCCAATATATCTTTAATTGTTCTAAATGAACACATTTCACCATTGTATTTTTACAGTCTCATCGAACATAATATTTCCCCAAATATCATTTCTTAAACTATAAGAAATCATGAATTCATATAATCAAATGAATTAATATATTTGAAAAATTATAATATAACATGTATTCATAGCCTATATGAAACATTCCCCCATCATATGGAATATATTTTTTCAATAAATAGTTGGTTAATGAATTAAATTAATTTTGTAATTATATGACTTTCCCGTGTGCATAATAGACCAACACTATTGACTATACATCCCTGTGATTCCAAATAACAAATAGATGTAGAAATTATATTTTAAAATACCAACCTTACATAAACATAATTTTTTCCCTTCTCACATATAAAATTCACATTCATAATCAATATATTCATATTCAAACTAATACATATCCGCAGCCAGAACCATATCATAACACTACCAATAATGATATCATCTTACCTATAACTCCAATCAACGAATAAATTCTGTGATAAATACATATCTCATTATAATGATTCTATTAACCAAAATTTACATGATAAGTCAATTCCTTACAAATTACAATCAAATATTCTATAGAACAATTCATATTCTTTCAATCTTGTTATGGGTGTTCTGTTTTGTGCCTTATTTTTTTACACCCCAATGTAGACTCAAAATTTTTAATCCACATCTATTAAATAATATTTTATATCCAGAACCAATTTTTAATAACTAAATCAAAATTGTTATATGTAATGCAAGACTAATCTGAAAATCCAAAATTGAATAAAAGTATTATTTGTTTTGTAAATTTTTTTATTTCTTTTAATAAAATTTCAATGTGAATATTGATAATATTTGGGCATCTGTCACTGAATCAATATAATGAATTTTTATGTTGGTAATAATTTTTTTTATCTAAAATGTTTCTTCTAATGAAACAATATAAAATGTGATCATTGTATTGTAGGTATTTATGTTGAAAAAGACACGCGTCCTTGGTCAAATTTGGTTTAAAATTGATTATAACTATTATTTGAATAATAAATTGAGGATACCAAGAAAAATGATTTATTTATCATGAATGGGTTTTAATGTTGATTTATGTTTGATTATGTTGGAGGTGGATTTGGTATTATTGAATATTTATTGATTGATATTCTATGAGAATGTTGAAAAAAGTTTTATATTGTTCTTACATAATAAATTAGGATCACCAGTTAATAATCGGAACAAACATCACAAGGGTAGCTGAACTCAACTCGAAGTCGACTAGTTTGAGTCCATCACTAAGGTAGTTAATGTTTGTTTCAACTTGAGGTAGAGCAGCGACAGAGTTCGAACTGTGCGGAGCGACCTGATAGTGGTCGTGAGCCTATAAATGGGCCATCAGAACTAGTATGGGTTAGTATCAGAGAAGGGAGAGATGATTTATAAGACATTGTTGTTTAATCTTGTAATAAAAGGATGTTTCTAAGCACTATACATTTCAATGTTGGATTGATTTAATGTAGTGCTGGAATAACTACATCTGTCTGATTTCTTGATCAATTCATTATGGCCATTGTATTGTCTCGATGATGTAATCGATCGTCTGATAAATCATATATTTTTTTTCTAATCCATCAGATTTACATAGGACATCATCTTATAACTAAGACAACATGATATCACCTTTTCACTATGTCCTCCATGTGACATTGAATGAATCCTGATAAGAGATATATGATCTAATTTGGAGTGTTCTAATAATTCATTGATTATTCAAATATGACCCCATTTCCTTTGCATCATTAATCATAGATCAATCTATCAATAAACAGTGAGTTGGGAAAATTATTTTTACAATGACGGCTGTTTCATCAATTGTGATGTAAGGGGGTATTTGAGGGGATGATGAATATAGTCATTTATGTTATTTTAGAAGGTTCTATGCTATGATCCATTGCCTATAAATATGGGATGCTGATCTTTTTTTATCTAGTCATTTTATCACACATCTGAGAATAGTTTTTGAGAGAAAAACAATGTTATCTTATCATCTGGTTCAAAAATGGTTCTACACTACCACTATTTTCCCAAAGAATACTAGAACCCACAAGCATTTTACTTGTGTTTTTGGCACACAAATAGCTTCAGGAAGAACATGTAACGACCCAATGTTTTATAAATGGAAATTTCTTTTCTTATAAATAATTTATATAATCTCATGAAATAGAAACATAATGAACTACTAAATTATTTGTGACCTTTAAATATAATTTTGTCACTTTTTTGTAGGGAATTTTGAAAAGCTGACATACGCTGTTGCGATCTATAAGTTATTTGGAGTCTAATAAGAAAAACATATTTTTTGTTGAATAGTAACATACCCTTATGAATAAAAAATACCCGTATGAATATTTATATACCCTAATGAATATTAACATTAGATATTATTGTATAAAAATAATATTCAAGTGAAAAAATGATGTACCTATATTTTTGTATATGTAAATTAAGTTTTTAAAACTTTTTTTTTCATAATAAATTATAAATTTAATTAAATATTAATTAACCATACTTAAACAGTTGTTTTTAAAAAATTGAATTAATTTTTAGATTCTACACATAAACAAATGTCTAGGGTGAATTTTTGAGATTTTTCTAAAATACATGAATTTTTTATGAATATTAAAATACAAAAATTTACGATAAATGCTAAATAATGGATTTATATTTTCATTTATGATGATGTGATAATGTAACACAAATTTTATTGAAATCACGTGAATTTATTACTGTTCTTGTTCATGGAAAAATCTATATTTCTTTTCTAGTGATGAAATAATAAATTAATGATTATAATATTTTGAAAACCCCTCTCCCTCCACTATAAATACCCCCATTATTACCTCCTCCCTTCAGTCATCTCAATCCATGTTCCTTACCAATATTCGGCCCAAATATCTCCCCAAACTCCTCCCCCATGTTCAAGAGCCCCTAGTCTCTTCAAAAATCCAAAACCAACCCCCTTAAAAGCTTATCAAAGGTGGTAGACTCAATAGGTTATTCATAATAAGCAGAGAACACCACTGATCATAACGGAATGGGTCCCCTCTATTTCACAGTTAAATCAAGATTGTCCTTTATGATATGCCTTTTTATGTGTAATCCATAAAGAAGTTGTGTGATTACACACCTCCCCCATGCTTCCCTCATTATTTAAATGTAATGATAACCACAATTTCTCTCACTTCAAGCCCTATTAGGTACACCCGTCACCATGCCGTTAAACCGTAACAAATTCTAGCTGAACCATCAATGTTTTTTCGGGTTTCCCTATAATTCAATATATTAAAATTGAGATATCTTATCTAATTTTATAGATATTCTAAATTATATTTTTTAAAAAAATTTCTTTTATGAAGACCCTTTCATCACACTCTTTTGGGGATATATATGTTTTTAAAATATTCTCTCCTTTGAACATTCTGATATGCAAAACCGTTTTATGGGATCAACTGGAATTTTTAGAAAATATTATTTGAACTCAATCCTATATTTTAATCCCCCATTATCTTTATAAAATAAATTTTTTATTAAGATAACATTCTTTTTTGAGTTCTGATTTTATATAAAATATTGTCTTCTTTCCTATTTTAAAGCTTTAGAGTATTTTCCTTAAAACCAAACAAAATTGTTTTAATGCTAATGTTTCTAAAATACATTTCATATATGTTGTCACTTATATTTGACATAACATACCATGTTATATGATTATTTTTCCCTATGAACATCCATGTATGTTCTAATCCCTTTCTTTCATGGACACATTCATGATACGACCATTAGTAATGCTTTATGTCATGATTGTGGTACCCAATTATTTCCATGGGTACCCTTATGTTTATGTATGGTTAATTACATATTATTATTTATGAGGAATGAATATTCATTTAAATGTTGATATGGGTGTGACTAGATAGATCTCCAATGCATTGGTTAATGTTAAATCTCATGAGATACGATGGGAAACGGGATTGGTGGTTAGCCATGACCTCTAATAAAATGTGTAACAGGATTGAAGGTTATCATTGAACGATGCTAAATTGGGAATCTAGATTGGAGGATATTATTTACCCGTAGTAAATAAATTTTTTATGATTGTGCCACATTTATATGATTCTATGACTATATGATTCCATGCTTATATGATACGATTTTATATGTTCCATGCATTGGATATAATTATTCCATGCATTCCAACTCATGTGCTTAAGATTTATCCTTATTTTCATTCCCTTATTGAAGTTTGTAGCTCATCCCTTTGTTCATGTGTTCCCTAGGGTGCCATATGATGATGAAAGGGCTCAAAGGAAGCTAGGAGCTCTTTATGGAGAATAAATAAAGATGCCTTTTAGCACCATGTTTTATGTTCTATGTGACCAGTCTTCCAAGACACTAGACATAATGACCATTTTCAGTTACTATGATGTATAAATATACTTAAAATCTTGTAATGTACTGTGTAAAATGTTTGGGTGGCTATAGTTGGTATCAGAGGATTGTCTTGTTATTTTTTGAGATTAGGAAGAGAGCACCTTAGTGATAACGTTATGGATGAGATTACGTATAAGAAAACATTACTAAATTTTTGTGAGTATTGAATAAGTTGTTTATCAATAAAATACACCCATTTCTAGATATGATCAGGTAGAGGACACACTGGAATAGGTGTATTTAAGGGAAAATCCTGAAAACATCATTTTGTGATAGACTCGAATGGGATCTTGTGAACGAAAACAGTACAAGATGCAATCTTCATTACAACACTCTCATGGGATATTATTTGGATGATTCATGAACTTAGGAAAACCCATTATAATTGGAAGAATTCCCATATGAATATACATTATAAATAGATCAAGGATAACTATGATTTAAACCTAAGGAATCACATGTTAGGATATATTTGTTCTTTAAAATTTTATCATTTATACATAATGTTTCTTTTTTAAGATCAACAGATACGTATTCAAGCCCTATAATTATACATATTTATTCTCAGTTAATGGCTGTAAATAGAAGAACACATCCAACATAAAACATTAAAGGCTATGTGAATATTCTGCTAATGATATGCCTGATATAATGGGAGCGGGTGCTCAAAACAACGTGACGGTACTTGCTCAGGTGGCTCATGTTATGAATAATAACTTGAATCATCCATAATTCCCTCCTATTATAAGGGAAGAGCGATTTTCCATATAATCGTTCATACAGAAAAGGCCTCCCATGTTTAGCGGATCATTTGATCCCCTCATCTGGGAAATGTGGATTATATCCATTGAAAAGTTATTCCCAGTCCTCCAGCGCTCTGAAGAAGAGAAAGTTGTACTGGAAGTCTATTTTTTTATGTTGTAGGTATCAATGGTGGAAACTGATCATGAATACAATTTCCCAAGATGAAATTGATTCCCTAGATTGGGAATAATTTTAGAACATGTTTTCAACAAATATTTTCCCCAAACCCACCATCTTAAGATTGAAAGATTGTTCCTTAGGCTCAAGAATAAGGAATATAATTCCATTGGGGTGTATGAAGAAAACATTAGAAATCTTGAAAGGTACACCTCGGGCATTGTCAAGAACACTAAAAGAATGGTGGATCGCTTCATTAGCATACTGGATCTGGTTCTATGAAAGTTTTTGGCGATTCACAACTTAGACTATTCTGAATATATTGTATGGTGTGCCCTAAATGTTCACATATAGATTGGAGAATCTCATTTGTCTCATGGGACCAAAGAAAAGAAGCAAAAAATGGACAACAACATAGGTGGTTCATCAATGAATTCCCATGATAGAAAGAAACATAAATTTTCTCCTTATAAAAGATATGAGAATAAGCATCCTAGGAACTGTCAGAAGGGAACCCAGAATTGTTTCAAATGTGTAATGTTTGGTTATGTGGCCAAGAACAGCCAAAGATATAAGAAAATGTTGGTAATGTTGTAGAAGAATGGAAGTTTCAGATCAACACTCTTCATATAATGCAGTGTTGAAACTGCAAGAATCATGGGAATTATGCAATCAATTGCCCTATGCCAAGGTTTATCAAAGGCAATCAACAACAACCTACAAGGAAATAAATTATACATGCACTACCTCTGAGGTGGATTTAGACAATTATGTGGTGACATGTATGCTAGATATTCATTAATAAATAAAAGACGTACTATTTGATTCTGGATCTACGCATTCATTCATATTTTTTTATGTTTAGTTGAACTATTCAAACACCACCACAATATTTCAAGGAAAGGTTATCTAATGTAACAACGAATGGGGAAATCGTTGTGTTCACAATTTATAACTCCTCACTGGTTAATGTTTTGGGAATAATCCTCCCAGAAATGCTCGTTTTACATTATTTAGTAGAGTTAGATGCTATCTTCAGAATGGATTGGCTATCATTATACAACGGAAAAATCAACTTTCAAGAATGGGAGATAAGTCTTAAAATCCTAAAGCATTGTATGATTTTTTATATGTGTAAGGAAGAAGACGAGTCTTCTTTAGAATCATCGGCTCATGTGTGGATATAGAATCCTTATGAGAAAGTATATCTAGTTCAAATTATTGAGACAATGGGTATAATCATGCTAGAAGACATGCACATCCTGTGGGATTACACATATGTATTCCCTGATGAGTTTCATGGTCTTCTTCTTGAAAAAGATATTGGGTTCTAAATTGAACTTATTCTGGGATCTCTACCTATATAGACAACACCTTATAGAATGGACACCAAAGATATGGAAGAGCTCATGAAGATATTACAAGAGAATCTGGAGAGAGGTGTCAAACACTGAAGTGCATCCCATTCGGGTGATCCAGTCCTCTTTGTTAAGATAAAGGATAGATCAATAATCCTCTACATTGATTATCGTGAGCTCAATAAAATAATGATTATGAACATGTATCCCCTTTCTCAGATAGATTACTTGTTAGATCTACATTGTGGGGAAAATTAACTCTATAAGGTTGACCTTCAGTTGGGATAGCACTAACTAAAGGTGAGGAGGAAGATATTCACAAGACAACAATTTTTTATGAGGTATGGTAACTATGAGTTCCTAGTGATGCCCTTATGACTTACTAATGCTCCAGATATTTTATTGGATTTAATGAATACATTATTTAGAGATTACCTCGACAAATTTGTGGTGGTATTTTTTGATGATATTTTTATTTACTCAAAGAGAAAAAAGAATCATGAGGAAAATTTGAATACTGTCTTAATTTATTTGCGATGAGAGAAGTTGTATTAAAATAAAATTAATTGTGAGTTCTGGAAGAAGATGTATAGTTCATGGGAAACATTATCTCATAAAAATTTATTAATGTGGACACTTTTAAGACAAAGGCAATTGAAGAGTGTACCAGACTAACATCTGTAATGGTGATCGACATCTTTTTTGGTTTATCTTGGAATTATCGACGATTTATGAAGATATTTTCATGATTGTCAATCCCAATGACCATGATAACATGGAAGGGAGTAATTTTTTTCTAGACTCATGAATTTTAATATTGATTTAAGGAGTTCAAAAAGAGTCTTATCACTACGCCAATACTCATACTCCAAACAAGTGGATAAATATTTTGGCGAATGGTGATGCTTACATGAATGGATTAGGATGTGTGATGATGAATAATGATAATGTGATATCATATGCCTCATGGGAGATGAAAATACATGAGAAAAACTATCTCACAAATGATCTTGAGTCGGCATCTATGATCTTTGAGTTGAACATCTAGCAGCACTGTCTCTATGGGGGGAAGTGTGAGATATATACTGACCACAAGAGTCTCAATTATTTATTCACATACAAAGAGAATAATATGATCCATCGAAGATGGATAGATCTCATCAAGTATTATGTTTGTTCAATCCAATACCATCCCGGTAAGGACAATATTGTGGAAAATGATCTTAGTAGAAAGGATCTTGCATCATTATTAATGATGAGAATTTAAAAGGATCCAATCTTCATAGATTTGGAAAGTATGTACAAGGGAATAATTATCATAGGAACATCATAAATCCTTTTCAATTGATTCCTCAACCAACTATCTTGATCAATATAAAGGATACTCAATGAAAGGATGTGAAAATTCTAAAAAGGGTGGGATCTGTTAAAAATGGGAAATACTATATTTTCAAAATTGGTGAGGAATGAGTTGTAAGATTTGGATCATGATTATGTGTACCATTTGATCTAGAGATGAAGAAACAACTTCTGAATGACACATACATGTCAACCTTATCTATTCCCCTAGGGATCACAATGATGTATCATGATCACTGAGGGAACATTTGGTTAGACAATATGAAAAGGGAGATTGTTGAATATATATCAAAGTGCATCATATGTCAGTAAGTGAAGGATGGGAGGAAAAAATATAAGGGGATAATGAAACCACTACTCATACAAATGTGGAAGTGGTAGAATAGTACCATGGACATTATTTCCAGAATTCCAAGGACATATAGAGTAAAAATTGCTATATGGGTTATTGCAGATCATCTTACAAAAACAGCTCACATTATTGCGATTCGAGAGGACTTCTCATTGGATCAACATGAACTGATATATATCATATAAGTGTTAAGGCTGCATGGAGTACCATAATCTATTCTATCAGATCATGATCCAAGATACACCTTGATGTGCCAAAAAAGTTACCAAAATTATCTATTCATTGAACTGAACTTCAGTATGGACTATCGTTGTCAAAATGATTTCCAATCTGAGAAAAATAGTCAGACACAAGAAGATATGTTGAGAGCATGTTCTATAGACTTCAAAGGAGTATGGGACCAACATCATCTACCAGTTGAATTATCATACACAAATAGTTTCCACTTAGGGATTTGAATGGTACCATATGAATCCCTTTATGGGAAAAGGTGCATAACACCGACGCGTTGGGATGAATTCATTGAGAGTAATCTACTAGGACATTAAATGGATGATGAAATGGTGGGAAAGGTGAAAACCCTTTACCAGGATATCAAGGCAACCCAAATTCAAGAGAAAAGTTATATATAAAATTGTTGACAAGACATCATGTTCAATTTTGGAGACATGATATTTCTCTACATATCACCATGGAAGAAGGTAATGAGATTTTGAATGAATGGGATGTTAAGTACTAGGTACATTGGCCACTTTGAGATCCGTGATTGAGTTAGAGAAGTGTCCTATTGACTTAAACATCCACCTACAATGTTGAATGTGCATGATGTCTTTAAAGTATCCCTCATAAGAAGGTACAAACTAGACCCTTCACATGTACTCTCTTCAGAGGTGGTACAATTGGAGGATGATATATTCTATGAGGAGCTTCCAGTGATGATCTTGGATTGTAGAGATAAATTCTACATAACATGACTACTCACTAGGTAAAGGAAATATGGGGAGTCCATAAATACAAAGATGAAATATGTGAACTAGAGTGCAATAATAAAGGAAAACTACCCTAACCTTTTTATGAATTTGAATGTAACAGAAAATTTTATGGGAAAATTTTCATATGTGTGGATAAATGTAAATAACTAATGTTTTAAAAATGGAAATTATATTCTTATAAATATTTCATATAATCAAATGAATTCAGAACATAATGAACTACTATGTGTTACTTGACCTTTAAAACTAATTTTGTCACTTTTGTGTTTGGAATATTGAAAATCAGACATTTATTGTTGAGATCAGTAAGTTATTTGGATTTTGATAAGAAACGCATAATTTTTACAGAATTGTAACATACCCTTATGAATATTAACACACACTTATTAATAGTTATATACCCTAATAAATAATAACATTTCCTTTGATAGAATAAACATAATATTCAAGTTAAATTATGATATACCTATATTTTAGAATAAGTAAATGAATATTCTAAAACTTGGTTTTTAATAATAAATTATTATTTTAATTAAATGTTAAATTAATCATATTCAGAAAATAATTTTTGAAAAATGGACCTCATTTTTGGATTCTATTCTTCAACAAATGGTCAAGGATAATTTTTTAGATTTTTCTAAAATACTTGGATTTTTTATGAATAGTATAATACGAAAATTTATGATAAATGATATATAATGGATTTATTTAGTCATTGGTGATGATGTGTTGATATATGCACAACTGGTTCAAAATCAAATAAATTTATTAGAGTTCATGGTCATTTAATAATTAGTATTTCTTGACTTGTGAAGAAATAAAAAATATATGATCATAATATTATGAAAAACCCTCTCCCCTACACTATATTAACCCATTATTACCTCTTCTCTTCACTCATCTCAATCCTTTTCCCATGCCCATATTCTACTCATATCTTTCTCCATGATCATCCATCACATCCAACAGCCCCTAGTCTCATGAAAAAAACAAAACCTCTCACTTTATGAGGTTCTCAAAGGTGGTAGACTCAAGAGATCATTAATAACAAGTGAATAACAACACCAATCTTAAAGTAAGGGATCATCTCCATTTCACTCTAAAATCCAGATTGTCCTATATAATATTCCTTTTTAGGTAATCCCTAATGATATTCTATGATTATGAACCTCCCTCGTACTTCCCCCATGATGTATATGTAATGAAAAACCCTTTTTCTCTCTCATCAATACCTTTTGATACACCTGACACAATACTGATAAATTGTTACAAATTCTACGTGAACCAACATTATTATTTCGAGTATTCACTATCATTATTTACATCAAAATGTAGTTATCTTATCTATAGTTGGACATATTATAAATTCTGTTTTGTTTTACAAAATTCATTTATGTATACCTTTCCATCACTATCATTTTTGGATATACATGTTTTTAAATGATTCCCTCTTTATAACATTCCGATAAGCAATCATTTTTAAAGGAAACATCCAAATTTGTTTACCCAATTTTAAGTGCACTCTATCCTCTATTTGAATCATAAATTGTATTTATCAAATTAGGCTTTTTGATTATGAATAACTACTTGGTTCAATTATTATTTTATATAAAATATCTTCCACTTTTGTTTTTAAAAGCACCATTGTATTTTCCTTCAAACTGCAAAAAATATTTTAATGATAATTTTTCTAAAATAAATTTCTAAAAATGTTTTCACTTCAATATGAAATCACTTACCATCTTATATTCCTATTTAAACCTATATACGTCCATTTATGTTCTAATCCCTTTCTCTCATGGACACAGTCATGATACGCCAATAGTATATGCTTTATGTCATGATTGTGTTACCTAATTCCTTTCATGGGTAACCTTAGGTTTATGTATGGTTGATTATGTATGATTATTTATGTCGAATGAATATTGATGAAAATGATGAGATGTGTGTGCTCATATAGTTCTCTAAGGAATTGGGTAAAGTTATGTTATCTGATATGCGATGGGAAACAGGATTGGTGGTTATCCTTGACCCGCACTAAAATGGAAAACGATATTGGTTGTTAGCCTTGAACTGTAAGAAAATGGGAAACAAGATTGAAGGTTAGACTTGACCCATACTAAAGAAATGTTTCCTAATCCTATCACATTTATATGATTCCTTGTTTATATAAATTCATGCATATATGTTATGATTTTACATATTCCAGGATTTGGATATAATTATTCCATGACTCTTAACTCATGTGCTTAAGATGTATCCCTATATTCTTTCCATACAAGGATTTCTAGCTCACACCTTTGTTCAATTATTCCCCAGGGTACCCTATGCATATTTAAGGGCTCAAAGGAAGTAAGGAGCTCTTTATGGAGATTAAATAATGTAATTTTTTGGCACAAGGTTTTACGTTTTATGTTCCTAGTCTTCCAAGACACTAGACATAAAGATCCTTTTCATGTACCCTGATGTATAATTGTACTCTAAATCATATAATGTTTTGTGTAATAGGTTTGGGTCGCAATAGAACTAGTTCTGCAAAGCACACAAGAATGTATAAATAATTCCAAAAATATAATTTCGAATACATAGTTGATGTGTGAATTAAAATATTTCCTCACTGATTGTGTTAAGGCATTAAGATAGACTAAATATTTTCCCACACCATTACGTGAATAATAAAACATATGTTTGTATATAGTGGTAAAGGAATAATAATAATTTTTTGAGTTGAATGCAGATACTATATAATCAAGAATCATTGTGGTGTCACATGCCTGAAATAATAAACACAATGACCATTTAGGTTTTTTTTTCAAATATGTTATGTGAATGAAGAATAATAAAGGTATAGTTGATAATCACATGATGGATACACTTTCATGGTAAACACATATTTTTTTTATATTTTTTTTGAGTTAAAAATTGTTTGAGAAGGTATTGCAATGTATATTCTAAAATTTAATACATAATATAGTATGTGTGTATTAAACAAATTAAAACATGAACATGAAATTTCAGCGACATAAGTTAGTTTGCATGGAAATGAAATAATGCATTAATAATATATGAAATCCATGAATATTTTATCATGCATGAAATTTTTATATGTTCCCATGAAATATATGTTTCATAATATGTGTTCCGAGTTTTGATATTGTATTTGGGATAGATTTACTATCATTGATTGAAAAGATTTTTGTATATACATTTTTATTGTTTAGAGTGGTCGAATCTTAAATATAAGAAGGAATTTCCCAAGAAGTGTTTTATTTTGATATATGATCATTAATAACTGATCAATTTTATGGGATCAAGTTCAATCATTACTCAAAAGATTTTAAAAAAGATGACATTAAATAGAACAAGGCCAAAAATTTCTAAATCGGAATACACTGGTAGTAGAAGAGTTGTTCATAAAAATTGTTCATTTAATAACTGGAGGGATGAAAATGTAAATAACATTAGTTTTTTAAAGGATAGACCAATAAGGTCAGTTAGTATAAAGAACAATGGGGGGATTCCATTCTGAAGATCCTATTGAGAGGCAATACATAGGAATCAGTTGTAATCAGACATTATAAGAGTTTTTCTATGAAATATTTCTTCATATTGTTTGTATTTGTATGCTTATTACCAGGGGAAATTATGAGTCTAATATTACCCCAAAAACATCAAGGATGGTTTCACCCATATAGGGGGTGGACCTTATAAAGATAATATGTGTTGTGATTAATTTACTTTCTATCTTTTATATTGTATAATTGTGTATTAAAATAGTAAATATTTATACACTATAACATGTGATGAAGTTCGAATTAAAAAGGTGTAAGAGAGCACATGATCCTCAACCCAGTTAATGAGGACTCCTTATGTGCATCAAAGTGACTCGGGATCAAATCGAAGTGGGGGATAATATCCGGGTTGTTTTAGCAGTACTGTATCAGTCACTGTAGTAGGAACTGTGCAGAACTGTACCAGGTACTGTATAAGGAAATTTAGCAGGCACTGTTTGGAACTGTACCAGCTAGGGATATTCCCCCATTTGGGCCTTCGGGCCACCGATTTGGTCCCCGAGTCCTTTAAGGCCTTCGGGCCACCCAGGCCATTGGGTCAGTAAGGCCTTCGGGCAACCTCAAGGCCTTCGGGCCACCTTAAAGTGCAGAAGCATTCCAGACAACCTACAAGGAACAAGTTTCAGAAGGAGGAGGAGTAAGGAGCTTTCACCATAGGAGAATCCAAACAGATTGCAATAATGAGAGGGTATGGAACCTTCTATCGGGACAAGCATGTTCATGCACGGAAAAGCCTAGCCGAACAACCATGCAATGGTGGAGAGATGATTTCACGATGATGATGCTGGGGAGGTGCAGTTCCAAGTAGTTAGTATTGGTTGTATGTATTGTTTGAAGCCTACGAGAAATGAATTCCACTAAGGCCTATGGGACATGTAATTCTTACACCTACGGGCCATGTAATGGTTCCACCTCACCCCTTGAAAGGTGGATTATCAAAAATCAATAAAAAATGAAGGCCTTCAGGCCATTGTAGGAAAATGTGTAAGGGAAACTGAATGAAAGTTCTTAAAAACTTGTGTACATTGATTCACACCCCCCTTTCAGTGTACATGAATGATCCACTAGGCACTTCAATTGGTATGAGATTATAGGATACACCACTAATAGGATCTATCTCATTGTCCTAGTTTTTTTTATCAATGATATATGAAGTATATATTTGAATTTAAAAAATAATAGAGTTGTCTCATATGACTAATAATGTTTTAATATCTATAAATACCAACAATGATGCCTCTATAAAAACCCAAAATAATATATAGAAGAAAGAGAAATTAAATATGAGAATGAATTTGAAGAAGAAAAAGGATACTTGAAAAACTACATAAGGAAAAACACTCTACAAATAGTTTTTGTTAAATAGGCTGATAAAGTTCATTTTGATGATTATTTTACTTGATGTGATAAATATAGATTTTTTGAATCACTTATTAATTTTTATTCAAAAAACAAAAAGGATCTGATGAATGTTTCTACCAAATTTGTTGCTTAGATATTTTATTTTATCAAGGGGATATTTGATGAAAATTCACTACTTGAAAAGGAAGATGAGGATATAGAGTTGGATTTTTTAAAAAAGTATCAATGATATAAACATAAATCAAAAATTATGTATGGAAATGATGAATGATGGTATGGATGTCATTCCATTGAATAGATGATTCTATTGTGGAAGAAAATGTCTTATTGTGGACTATTACACACCGGTCATAGAAACCAATACAAGTGGAAGAAAGATGAATAAAAAAAGAAATTAAACTCACAATCAAATGAAATGGTACATTTAATAAATAAAATACATGATGAAAATAATTAATTTCATGAGAGGTTATCTAAAATGGATAACATTGAAAATGTTGAATATTGATGTGGATGGTGAAAATTTTATGGGAATATTGCGGATAAATGCATAACCTGGTTTCCTAAAAAATAGTGTTGAACCCTCTGGGAGAATTAATTGAAAACATATTTTTATAATCCCAATTATGCTCAATTATAGTTTGATAGTGCCTATATTAATTATTGATAAATTACTTAATTTAGTATTTCTATACACCATGCACATATTTATATATTACAATATTTATGTTATCTTTAATGAATTTTGTCACTGAATGAATAAATATTCAAACTTAACCCCTTATGCCAATAGAATGCTTAAACAGACAAGTCACCGATACATCAAGCCTACCGACACATCATGTCCACTGGTATAACAAGTCTACCGATACTTGAATGTCACCGATATAGAAAAGTCACTGTTATGGAAGCCTACCGATATGTGAAGGTCACTGATACAGACAAGTAACAGTTATGCAAGTCTACCGATACGTGAAGGTAACCATTACAGAAAAGTTACCAAAGGAAGTCTACTGATACACCAAGGAAGCTACCGGTACAACAAGGATACTGTTACATGAAAGGTCACTGGTACACTAAGTCTACCGCTACCGATCAAGTCTACCGACAGACATGAATTCTTCCAATAGAAAGTCTACCGTTATACAAGAGGTTACTGAGACAAGATGTTACTGATACACAAGGCTACCGATATCCAATTCTTATGTTCCAGAAGAATCGAACGCATCAAAAATTTCATTAACCTTATTTAATCTAACCAACGGTCATATCAGGTATATTTTAATGCATTGTCATTTATTTAATAAAGGTTGTTGGATGTTAGGAAACCGTACCTCGTACCTGCAAAAAGAAATCATTTCTTTTGCCAGAGCAGAAGTCCATGTTGTGGAAAAGGAGACATACATGTGAAAGAAACGAGGAATATACAAGCGCAATATGAAAGTGACCCACAAGTGAAATACACAAGAAGAGCTCATTCATGTTCAACCAAGAACACGACCACGAAGACACAGAAGCTCATACACACTCATGTCTTCTCAATAAGAGTTCGTTACATTCAGAAGGACATTGAATAACTTCATCGACTACATTTTCACTATATCTGAACCTAGATTTCAAGAAGACGACACTATGTTTTTCATAAAAATAAAGAGAAGAGGACTCAGAACCATTTCAGATCAAATTCAATGAATTCCAGTGCTACAATGAAATCACTAGAGCCATTCTAAACTCTATATCATATTCAGTGATTTATTATTTACATTACATGAATTGTGTATCATCTGTTTTAATTTACACACACACTGTCTCCGGAACCTTAATTTTAGGAACTTTAAATCCTCAGTCAAACAACTTACATTTTATATTTTTTCCACTGTGGATAATGGTAGAGGTAGAGTGTGACCTGCACAGCTATATTTGCTGTTGATTTTGTTTCCCACGTAGAGCTGTGGCTTAGGTCTTTGAACTGGACTATTGTAAGTGGTTGTTAACCCCGATCCAGGGTGTGGATCCAATTTTTATAAATTGTTGAGAGGACTATGTCTCAGCATGAGACTGAACTTATTGGTTATATCTACTGTGCTTTGTTTAGTTTTATATAAAACCATTTATTCCGCTGCCAAGTGCTTTAAAACCTAAATAGTTTTTCAAGATACACTGATAATTGAATTAGCAAGTGTTTACATTATTTTTAAATCAGTAATTTAGTTTTAAAATCTAATCTAATCCTCTGATTAGATTAACCAGGAATTAATAAATCCCTTGAGAATCTAGCTGAATGTTTGCTTTAGTTCAAATTCACTACAATTCAATTAGTATATTAAATTGGGGGAATTTGGAAAAGGATTTTGAAATAGGAATTTTCATTGGTACTCAATTAACCCCCCCCCCCCCCCCCCCGCCCCTTGAGTATCCACTCCGACCAACATTTGGTATCAGAGGTTTAAAATATTTTCTGAAGTACTCTGTTTTTCAACTGTGATTTTAGTTGTATTTTAATGTTCTTAAAATTTCAGATATTTATCTCTTTAAATTTTTTTTCTCAACCTAGTTATCATGGATAACAGACTTGAAGGTTTTTCAACAAATAGACCACCATTTTTCAGGGGAAACAACTATTCTCAGTGGATGATTAAGATGAAAATCCATTTAGAAAGCATGGGTTTTGATATTTGGACTGCCATAGAATCAGAATATAAAATTCCTACTACTCTTAGATCTACCTGGAATAAAGCTACTAAGACAACATACAACAATAATGGAAAAGATATGAATTCTTTGTATTGTGCTTTAGGAGATGAGAAATTTAATAGAATATCTGCTTGTAAGACTGCACATGAAATTTGGGATACTTTAAGTGTTTCTCATGAAGGAACAACTAAAGTTAAGGAAATGATATTGAACACCTATAATATTAAATATGATAATTTTAAGATGAATCCTGATGAACACATTTCTTATATGTATCTCAGGTTTAACGAAATTGTCAACATAATGATCTCACTGGGAAAACGATGTTCCATCAAAGGAGCATATCATGCGAATTTTGAGATGCCTACTTGAATGATGGAGGGGCACTTCTATTTCAATCAGATAATCTTGTGATATTGGTGAAATGTCAGTCAAGGAACGTATTGGTATGTTGATTATGTATGAAGAAGAACTTAAGGTAAACATAGAAGAATAAGATGAACCAAAACGGAAGTCAGTTGCGTTCAAGAAATCTACTTCAAAGAACAAGGATAAGGAGAAAATTCAAACTGTAAGTGATAGCTCCAGCTGTGAAGAATGTGAAAGTGCATTTGACTGTGATGCATAAATGGCTCACATAGCCAGAAGATTTATGATTTTTTTATAGAAAAACGATGTTTTTCAGAAAATCAATTTGCAATGGTAAGTTTGACAACAAGGGACAATAGAAAATGAACTGGAAGAAATCTGACAAATCTGATTAAGTTGTATGCTATGAATGAAAATGAAAAGGACATATGAAAGAAGAATGTCCAAAGCTGAAATACAAGAAGAAGTATGAGTATAAGGACAATAAGTATAGGAAAGCCATGAAGGCTACTTGGAGTGCTTCTGAGGATATCTCCCGTGAATCTAAAGCATTTGAAACTGAAAACAGAAATTAGGAAAACATGTGCATTATGAAAAACACCTCTGAGGTAACATCTGAAACTCCTACTTTAAATTCTTATTATATTAGAGATGATTCTGATTCTTAAAATATGTCAAAATCTGAACTATTTGTATACTGTGATATGTTGGAAGAAACCTGTAATGAGCTGAAAGACAAATTCAAAGGTTTAAAGAAACAATATGCTTTAACAATTAAACTTAAATTTTATCTGGACATAGAAATGGAAAAGAATGATCAGTTACTTAAAGATAACACTGAACTGAAATTGTCAAATGGGAAACTTAGGAAGGATTTTTAAATGTTCACATAGGGAAAAGATACTCTTACTCAAATTCTAGGTAAGAATATTACACCTAGATATACTACTGGTATAGGATACTAACCTGGACAAAGGAAAATTACCAAAAATAATTTTATTCCTAAATCTGGACAGAATGTAGACAGTTATAATTCTGGAAGTTCAAATGCTTCAACCAGTTATATTCATAGTTATGGATCTAATAAGGTTTATCTATCTAATTCTATTAAATCTGCAAATCTTATGAGACCCATAAGACAAATTTGGGTACCTAATGTTTTATTGGCTAACCTGTCTGGACCCAAGAAAATCTGGGTACCAAAATCATTTCATATATAAATCTGTGTTGTAGGAAACCTGCTTAAAGAGATCTTGTAGAAAGACCTGGTACTTGGATAGTGGATTTTCAAGACATATTTTAGGATACTTTTCATGCTTTAAAAGCATATTAAGAATTGATGGAGGTGTTTTCACATTGGGTGATAACTCTATAGGGAAAATTATCGGCATAGGCCAGATTGGTAACACTGACTCAATATTAATTTCTAATGTTCTATTTGTTCATGGACTTAAATATAATTTATTAAGTATTTCTCAGTTATGTGATGATGTTTTAAGGTTAAATTTGAAAATGATTCAGGCAATGTTTTTAATTCTAAAAATTCTTTAGTATTTTCTGCCTTGCGAAATGAAAATGTCAATGCTGTTGATTTAAATTCATTAGCTATGAAAAATACTACTTATTTTAATTCTTTTCAATAATGAGTCATGGATTTGGCACAAAATATTAGGACACTACAATGAACATTAACTAAGAAAACTTACTAGGAAGAACTTAGTTAGAGACCTACCAAAACATGAATTCCCAACAGATAAATTTTGTAATCCCATTCAAAAGAGAAAGAAACATAAATTTTCCATTAAATCAAAGAAAGAAGTGTCAACTTCTCAACCTCTCAGGTTGGTTCACATGGATTTTTTTGGACCTTCTAGATTCTTTATTTTAAATGGGAAACACTATGTCTATGTTCTAACAGATGACTATTCTAGGTATACATGGGTATATTTTCTAGCTCAAAAAAGTGAAGGATTGTTCTTACTTTGTTAAATATTCCATGTCAGTAGAGAACCTTAGTGGACGTATGATTAAAAACTTGAGAAGTGATCATGGTCGTGAGTTTGAAAATCATGAGTTTGAATCCTACTACTCACATAATGGCTATAGTCACAATTTCTCTGCCCCTAGGACACATCAGAAAAATGGTGTAGTAGAAAGGAAGAGTAAAACCATTCATGAAATTGCCAGAACCATGCTCAATGAGTATGACCTACCTATTTATTTTTGGGATGAAGCTGTCAATACAGCTTGTAATATTATCAATAGAGTCTTGATCAGTCCTATTTTTAAGAATACCCCTTATGAGTTGTGGAACCATAGGAAACCTAAGGTTAACTACTTCAGAGATTTTGGTTGCAATGTTTTTATTCTTAATACTAAAGATAATCTTGAAACGTTTGAATCCAAGAGTGATAAAGGAATTTTCTTAGGTTTCTCTTTTTCTGGTAAATCCTATAGAGTTTTCAATAATAGAACCAAATGTGTGGAGGAATATGTTCACATCAAATTTGATGAAACTGATCCACATGAACTTAAGACCTCTCTTGAAAATCATGAAGATGATCTCTCTGTTTTGGAACTTAATGATAAAGACAATGAACCTAGAGTTAAAACATCTAGTTCTAGAAATTTTCCAGAACCTGCTTCTGTTGACTCAAAACCTGTTGATGAACCTGAAATCTCTAGCCCTACCTTTTTGATACCAACAAGGACTTTGAAGAACCATCTGTTAGATGCTGTTGTAGGTAATCTAGGTAGAGGAACACATTCTAGAGCTTCTCTAAGAAATCAGGTTGAACATCAAGCTTTTCTTTCACAGTTAGAACCTAAAAATATCAATGATGTTATCAATGATGAATTTTGGGTAATAGCTATGAAAGAAGAACTAAATCAATTTGAAAGAAATAAATTCTGGGAATCAGTAGAATGACCTAAGGACACTTTAACCATAGGCACAAAGTGGGTGTTTAGAAACAATGTTGATAAACGTGGAAATATCATTAGAAAAAATGCTAGACTAGTTGCACAAGGCTACAATCAAGAAGAAGGAATTGATAATGAGGAAACCATTGCAACTGTAGCTAGATTAGATGCAATTATGATCTTACATGACTTTGCATCACATATGAATTTCATCTTATATCAAATGGTTGTGAAAAGTTCTTTCCTAAATAGTTTTATTGTTGATGATTTTTTTTAGAACAACCACCTGGTTTTTCAAATCCCCACTTTCAATATCATGTTTTTAAAATTTCAAAAGCTTTATATAGTTTAAAACAAGCTCCAAGAGCATGGTATGAATGACTTACAAATTTTATTACATAAAATGGATTTAAAAAATGAAGTGTTGATCCCACTCTTTTTATAAAAAGAATTTCAAAAGATGTTTTAACAGTAAAAATCTATGTTGATGTTATTATTTTTGGATCCTATAAAAATTCCTTATGTACTGATTTTTCAAAGGTAATGAAAAATGAGTTTGAAATGGGCTTAATGGGAGAGCTTAAGTACTTTATTGTATTTCAATTCTATCAATGTAATGATGGTATTATTTTTAATCAAATTAAATATACTAAGGATTTATTAAAACGTTTTGGTTTGGATAGTATTAAGGGAAGTGATACACCTATGAGTACCACCTGTAAATAGGATATTGATGAAACTGGTAAAACAGTAGATCAAAATAATTATAGAGGTATGATTGGGAGTTTTCTTTATCTTACAACTAGTTGACCTGATATTATGTTTAGTGTATATATGTTTGCTAGATTTAAAGCTAACCCTAAAGAGTCACACTTACTTGCTGTTAAAAGAATTTTCAAATATCTTAAATATACTACCAATTTGGGACTATTTTACCCAAAAGAAAAATCATTTGATTTAATAAGTTATTTAGATGCTGACATTGCTGGATGCAAGTTAGCTAGAAAGAGCACATCTGGAACATGTCATTTACTTGGAAAGTCCTTAGTATCATGGTGTAGTAAGAAACAGAACTCAGTTGCATTATCTACTACTGAAGCAGTGTATATAGCTTCTGGTAGTTGCTGTGCATAGATTCTGTGGATGAAACAAACTTTATTGTAATATGGATAAGATTTTAAACATGTTTCAATTAACTTTGATAACAATTGTGCGATCAACATCTCAAAGAACCCTGTGTCTCACTCTAGAACCAAACATATTGATGTTCGACACCACTTTCTAAGAGATCATTATAAAAGAGGTGATATAACTCTTGAATTTATAGGCATTATACTCCAATTAGTTGATATTATCACTAAGCCATTATGTTCAAAAATATTATCTTTCATTAGACACGAATTAGGAATGATAACTTACTCATAAAACCGTTAGGATGAACCTCAACGTTAGGATGAACCTCACCGTTAGGATGAACCTCTCCGTTAGGATGAACCTCACCATTAGGATGAACCTCACCATTAGGATGAACCTCACCATTAGATAAACCTCACCGATAGGATGAACCTCACCATTAGATAACCCTCATTGTTAGATAGACCTCACCGTTAGGCTAAACCTCACCATCAGACCTCACTGTTTGGACACCTCACAGGTACATCTCTCGCGCTGTTTTAAATTTTCGTATTAAGGCTGAGGCTTTGAATTTCTTTTTAATATAAAATTTATTTTCTATGTGAATCCCATATAATATTTAACCCGACTCTAGACATCACTCAATCACCGAGAACCCGTCTGTATGAATCCCACCTACCTAAACCTACCAATCTTTCAAAACCATAAGCCTAAGAATCTGAAATGTCCCTTGTGAAGCGACCCTCAGTGGATGAAGGGAATGATGCGCCGCAAACTAAGAAGCAGAAAGTAACCAATGATGGTGCTAGTGAAATCATTAGAGGAGAGGTTCGAAGGAATCCTGTGATCTGCATTTATCAAAGGGAGAAATTTTAGTGGAATAGGAAGTATGTGCGGCATGGCTGCTCGAAAGTAAGTCCTTGATTCTGAAGGTTTTACAAGAACAAGGATGGCTCAAATGCATCATAAACAATAATGGACCGTATTATCCAACACTGGTAAATGCGTTTTTTGAGTTTGTCTGTTTTGAGACATCAGAGGAGGAGAATAGGATGTTTTCCATTGTGAATGGTCAAACGTTTTCATTTTCATCAGTTGAATGGGCTGAGAACCTTAAAGTTCCTCATAGTGGTGATTATGGATTTTATTCAAAATCCATACCTAATTCTAGTGACTTTTTCGAATATGATGATGCCTTGTTAGAATTGATAGGAAATGGAACTCCTATAAAGGTCATTGCTGCAGATATGGAAGGGGAGGATAAAATACATTTCAAGTTCATTCAGCGTGTGATTAGTCCAAGGAGAGGAGATTTTGCTACCCTCAGATTTGAGGATATTTATTTGTTGTATCTGTTAAAGCATGGAGTAAAGGTGAATTTATGCAGACTGCTAATGATTCAAATTGAGGAGATGTCTATACCGAAGTCTAAGTCCAATACACTTTTTCTAAGTTGATTTCTATTATGTTGATGGCAAATGAGGTAGCTGGACCTCAAGATGAAACTGTTGTAGTTAATGATAACTTTTGCCTCACCAGGACTATCTGTAATTTTATGAAAGTCAGCTGGAACCCCTGGATGAAATAATGGGTTATTTATGATGGAAAAATCAATGACAAATACACTCCTCTGGACCATCCTTCTAGACCAAAGGATGTGAGGGATCCTGGTCTTGGACAAGATGAGCCAGAACCGGTATACAGTGATAATGAAGCTGAAGCTGAGGAGGAAGAGACTTCAGTTGAGGAAGGAGGAGACCCAAATTTACCTCCTAGTCCTATGCCCCAAAACATTTCATATAGACCAGCTAGCCCTCCAAAATAACTACCAAGGAGAGAAACTATTCTGAAAGACAATGACACTGAGACTATAGAAGAAGAGGAAGTATATCAGTTTGTTGTCAAAGACACCTCTAAAGAGGATGAGGAAACCGAGTGAGATAAGATTGCTCATGAAGAGTAGGAGGCTTCTGGTGAAGAAGATGATTAGGAAAATGAAGAAGAAGAGCTCAGTTTGAGCCCTATGATAGACAGTATAGTCAAGATTGTGCATGTTCAGGAAGTAGAAGTAGCATCTGTTGATGAGAGAGTCTTTGGACCATCAGAGCAAATGGCTATTGAATCTACTGCAGTTGTAGAGGAAGTTATAGAATTACCTCGAGCAGAACAGTTTGAGGAGATTCCTCAGGTGAATTATCTAAGGTAGGGGGAGCATCTTGGTTCAGTATCAGTGTTGTATGACATTGAAGGTTGGATATCAGACCCATGATATATGTTTATTGGACTTAATTATGAATATTCTTATGAGGAAGACCATCCCCAAAGAGAATCAGTTATCCTACCTGATGTGGCTAAAAATTTGGCAACCAAGGCGGACCTTGAGTCCTTAAAGGCTGAAATGAAAGAAAAACTGAGAGAATCTGTGGCTGATTTTAAGAAAAACCTAATTTGTGAAATGAGAAGTTTGGGGCAATCCATGGAGATATCTTTGGGATTTTCTGTTTCTTGTCCAGTGAAAGGAATGATGGATGAATTTAAAGTATGCCATACTCAAATTGAGAGTTGGACAGGTGATGTGGTGGCTCTAAGACAATCTATTTCTTGATTGACTGCCATGAACAGTTCTCAAACCCAAGTGAATAATGATATCGGATATACCAAAGAAGTAGTCAAGTAGTTTGTGGTAGTTTTTGAGGATTTTAAGACATCAGTAAAAGAACATTTTAACAGTCAATATTAACATTTTCATATGGTGGTTAGTAATCTAATACAACCTTTCAAGGAGACGGTATCTTTCTTAGTTAAACCCCTTCCACATCCAACTCCAATATATATCTTGACCAGATTAGAACTGTTATCCAGGAAGTGTTGGCTAAGGCCATTACCAGTGGCTCTCAGATACTCAGATCCTTGCTAACACTAGGGAAGTCAGTAGCTTTGCTCATGATCAGCTACGTGCAGCTACTGCTTCACAAGTTGAAATTAAGAATAAGGTGGATGCTTGTTTTGAGAAGGTATATACCAAGCATCAAATGACCAACCATTTCAAGCTCTTGATGGAAAATATGAATTTTCCTCCAATGACTTAATATTTCAGAGAACAGGTTAGTAAGATCAGGGACCTCACTCATGCCTTGGATAAATTCATTGAAAATTGAGATGATTTTTTGTCAGTATTGGAGAGGGGAGGCAGTATTATTATGGATTTCAGGAAACTGTTGTTACCATTCATGCATGTGGATGCCAGACCTGTGATTGTACCTCCTGCTCATCATGCCTCTACCTCTGGGAGTTCACCTCCGTTGACTCCAGTCCAGGATATTCGAAACTTGACACCTATGATCTCACAGAAGAGAACAGATTTTAGAGCCGGTACAGTTTCAGCGGCTAACCCTCCAGATGTTCTTTCAGTTATTCCTAATCCATCTCCTCAATCTGCACCTACACCCTCTTTTGATCCTAAGGGAAATACTCCTGTTTAAGAGGATGATTGAGTGATTCTGGATGTTTTTGATATGATTCACTTGTATTTGTTTTGTAATCCTAACTTTATTAGTTTGTAACTTTTGTACCTTAATGGAAATTTCCTCTTAAATTCTCCACTATACTGTGTTTATGTTTCCTTGCAATATGTTCTCCTTTTGTCTGTACGTTTCTCTCTGATTCTACCCTTCTTTTTGTTAATCACAAAGGGGGAGATAAAATGAAACATATTATAACTAGAAGGGAAATTGAAAGGGGGAGAAAAATGAAAACTTTGTTTTACAAGTTTTTCTTAAAAAAATTATTCCTCTGTCACAATTTTAAATTTCTTAATACCTTGGCATAAGTTGTTATTATAAAAAAGAGGGATATTGTTGAACCCTCTAGGAGAATTAGTAGAAATATTATTTTGATAATCCCAATTATGCTCAATTATATTTTGATAGTTCCTATATTAATTAATGATAAATTACATAATTCATTATTTCTGTACACCATGCACATATCCATATATTACAATATTTATATTATCTTCAGAGAATTTGGTTACTGAATTAATATATATTCTATCTTAACCCCTTCTGGCAATAGAATGATTAAACAGACAAGTCACCGATACATCAAGCCTACTGATACATCATGTCCACTGGTACAACACGTCTACCAATACGTGAAGGTCACCGATACAGACAAATCATTATTATGCAAGCCTACCAATACGTGAAGGTCACCGATACAGACAAGTCACCGTTATGCAAGTCTACCAATATGTGAAGGTTACCGTTACAGACAAGTTACCAAAGGAAATCTACCGATACACCAGGGAAGCTATCGGTACAACAAGGCTACCATTACATGAAAGGTCACCGGTACACTAAGTCATCCGGTACCGATCAAGTCTACCGATAGACATGAAGTCTACCGATAGAAAGGATACTGTTATACAAGAGGTTACCGATACAAGAGGTTACTGATACACAAGGCTACCGATATCCAAAACTACTGTTCCAGAAGAATCCAACGCTGCATTAATTTCATTATCATTATTTAATCTAACCAACAGTCATATCATGTATATTTTAATTCTATGTCATTTATTTAATAAAGGTTGATGGATGTCAGGAAACCGTACCTCATATCTCCAAAAATAAATCATTTCTTCAGTTGGAGTAGAAGTCCCTGTTGTTGAAAAGGAGACATTCATGTGAAAGACACGAAGAATAAACAAGCACAATATGGAAGTGACCCACAGGTGAAATACACAAGAAGAGCTCATTCATGCATGACCAAGAACACAACCAAGAAGACACAGAAGCTCACACACACTCATTTTTACTCAACAAGAGTTCGTTACATTCACATGGACATTGGAGAACTTCATCGACTACATTTTCACAATCTCTGAACTTGGATGTCAAGCAGACGACACTCTGTTTTTTAAACAAAAACCAGAAGAGGACTCAGAACCATTTCAGATCAAATTCGAACAA
This sequence comes from Viscum album, assembly GCA_963277665.1. NCBI lineage: Eukaryota > Viridiplantae > Streptophyta > Magnoliopsida > Santalales > Viscaceae > Viscum > Viscum album. Next base: position 541,929,635 of record OY728165.1, read on the forward strand.
TTACCGAGCTACACTACAATCACTAGAGACATTCTAAACTCTATATCTTACTCCGTGATTTTTTATTTTCATTGCGAGTAGTGCGTATCATCTGTTTTAATTTACACACACACTGTCTCCTGAACCTTAACTAGAGTATCTTTAAATCCTCAGTCTATCTCCTTACATTTTCTATTTTTCCCACTATGGATAGTGGTAGAGGTCGCATGTGACCTGGAAAACTATATTTTCTATTGTTTTTGTTTCCCACATAGAACTGTGGTAGAGGTCTTTGACCTAGACAGTTGTAAGTTATTGTGAACCCCGATCCAGGGTGTGGATCCAATTTTTATAAATTGTTTAGAGGACTAAGTCTCGGCATGAGATTGAACTTCTTGGTTATATCTGATGTGCTTTGTGTAGTTTTATCTAAAACCTTTTATTCTGATTCCAAGTGCTTTAAAACCTAAACTGTTTTTCATGTTACTCTGATAATTGAATTATCAAGTGTTTGCATTATTTGTAAATCAGTAAGTTAGTTTCAGAAGCTAATATAATCCTCTGATTAGATTAACTGGGAATTAATCAATCCCATGATAACCTAGCTGAAAGTTTTCTTTAGTTCAAATTCACTACAATTCAATTATTATATTAAATTGGTGTAATTTGGTTAAGGATCTTAAAACAGAAATTTTAAATGGTACTCAATTCCCCCCCCTCTTGAGTATCCACTCCGAACAACAAACTGATATAATGAACACCAATGAAAAATCACTAGTTTCTTCTTATGTTAAAGATACTTCAATGAATAAGGTGTGTACACAGAAGAATAAATTTGAGCATATTCGAAAATAATGTTTATCCATACTACCTGAACTACTAGAATTAGCTAACATTTTTGTGTGGAAATACATGAATTAAGGAGCACTACCTTCCAATGAGAAAAATCATATTACATCAAAGATGATATATAATAGTATCAACAATTCCATGATTTCCTTAAATGATAAAATTTGGAATGTTAAAGAACGACCAATCATGATGACTATTCATGAATCTAGAACAGAATTGATAAGAGTTTTTGTATTAAAGGAAAAATCACATCCTAGATGATCTAACTAAAATTCATTGAATAAAATCCTTATTTACATATATATTTAGTTTTTGATTCATTTATAAATTGAATTTAAGCTGAAAAATATATTCAGTGGTATTTCTGAAGATATGAGTACTGTGAAAATAATATATAATTTTATGGAGTCTCTCAATCATGGAGTTATTTATTTCAATTATAGATAATTTTTCTGATGATCATTATTGATGAATGATTATCAAGACAAATAAAACAAATGAAGCTCATACCTATAGTGGAATAAATCTAGAATACTATCAAATTAGAATATTACAATTTGTATAAAATGAATATTTTATGTTCAGTTATGAAACTAATTTGATTATTTCAAATTCTGGAAAGTGAATCTTGTCATTAAAGAGGTATGTTCTTCTATATTATTTATCAAAACAATTATAAAAAATAATAATATAAACTGATAATATGTAATGTACCAACCCGGTTGCTACACAACCGTGCCCCGAGATTCTTTTTTCACATGACGTCAAGCATGCCTCCCCATATGCTAGATGCTACTGACTAGTATAAATTTCATGGTATGACTGTCATAGGGAGACTATAACATAATTTATCAAGGTAAATCACTAAGGGAAATAAATAAGAAATTAGAGAAGCATATATAACCAGAATAATTATGATGTCATGAGATAAGAAAAATATATAATTCAGTACTTAACTGAAAGGGAAAACATGCTATACCAATATATGTGTCAAGTGTTTATAGTAAAATTTAATGTAAAGACACTACGACTCCCCAAGCACATCGCAAACCATATCCAGTTACCTCCCCCATGATCCATCCCCAATTTTCCACCTATCCTAAGGCATATACCTTTCTCCAGCCCTATAAAAATCTAATCTATTTGAGTACCAATTATGTAGCCTGAATAGGGCATGGGGACAACTCATTAGGCCACCAACAACGATTTCTAGAAAATGTGAAGTCAGAAGATTGTGTATTCAGTTCTATATGAAATAAGGGCAATTCATAAAAAACCAGTTATTACATTATCATTTATCCAAATCTAACTACATTATCTCTAGGATTTTAAAGGATACCCATACCATAATACTGAATTCGTCTTATACCAGAGCATAATGTTTTTCTTAGGTAGAATAATATCTTAATACCTGATTCTCACTGATGCTCAAAGTATTCAGGGTGCTAGGATATCTTATTTCAAGATTAGACTCATGTAAAGTTCAAACATTCATGTGTGTGGCTATAACTCAGAGTCCCTTTATTTCCATTCTTTAATTTCACATTTTCATGCAACATTTCCAATGTTTCCAATATCACAAATTTATGTAAGATGAGGATGTTACCATGCTTACTCCATAATAGAGTGACCATGTTCCCATTCTCTATAATCATAATTATAATGACCTCGTCACCATTTATAATTCTCAATTTAGAATTTCCATGTTCTCATTCCCTTTACTAATAAGTGTGATGACGATGATACCATTTGTACATCTCAATATAGAATGACATTTTTCTCATTCATTATCACATAATTAATTTGTCAATTAATTATCCACCCCAATATCATTACAAATTCCAAAATTGGTTAAACACACCCATTACATTAGTTTTATCTACAATTAACTATGTTATTAAATCTATTAAATAATTCATCAATTAATTTATCAAAATCAAAATTCATTTCTTTTAATTAATTTTACAATATTAATTAACTCATTATAAGATAAACATTCCACAATTAATCCAATAATTATTTATTTACATCATATTTTCAATGGCACAAAATTAATCCACTTTTAATTATCTCAACATTATTGCTTCGATATATCCTAATAAATCCCATCATTAATTATCTAGATTACAACCCTCACCTCCTATAATAAATTTCCCCAGATTAATTATCTAATTGGGAATCCCCATATACATACAATTAATTACCAAATTAATCACTTATTTCAAAAAATCTTTGATAAAACAATTGGCTAATCTAATAAACCCAGTTCACGAAAACAAAATGTTAAAGGATATTAAAAATTATAAATGTTTTCATATAAACATAAAACACCATTGTATTTGAATTATATTTAGACCACCTACCTATATTCATTGTTGGATGTTCTCCCAATATAAATCCCTAAAATCTAAGCTACACAATGACTTTGTTAATAGTTCTAGATCACAATCCCTAAACCCAAATCAAGGTCAAAGATATCAAGAGCTTGTAAATCTATATCTAGATCCACAATCCTATATCAAGATATCACAAAAAAGGATTATATTAATGGAAATAGAGGATAATTTCTATTAAAATATCAAGTAATTATATATGAAATAAAAATAGAAGCATTGTGGTGAAATCCAATTACTGTGAGAGGTGTGTATCTTCAATCTGGGTTTTTGATATTGATAAAAGAAGTATGTAAGGGCTTGGATCCTATTAGGTTGATTGTTGAACATTTAATTACCATTAGTAAAGTGAAATTTGGAGTCTGGTCCACCTAATAGATGAATCATGTCATTAAATGTTGAAAACTAATGATAACACCTATTTTAGGATCTCACTGTCAGCCCACACATGGTTTAGTTGCATGGTAATACATACCGTATGTTAACCACGTGTTTTCCACTATATCAAAGGGTAAATCACATGGATACCTCACACAAACACTCAAATAGTGATTTATATATGACGAGACACTACTTCAAAAGACTAGAGAGAGCACAATTTCTCCATGGCAGCCATACTATTTTTACAAATTGTGTGCCAACTGTGCACACCCCCTTTTCTCCATATTTTTTAGACATCACCAAAATACACAAAAACCCAGATATCCCATAAATTTTATATAAATAATTATTAAAATTCCCAGAATTTAATCCCATAAAACTCTATAAATGGTTGGGATCTTATAATCTCCCCTCTTATAATACCACGTTCATGAGATGCACTCCAGAACATCTCTAAGATTCCTTGCCAAAAAGATCATGACATTTATACCTCACATCTGATTTTCATCCACATGTATTATCATATACACGTCTATGTTTTCATAACACCCAAAATATTTGAATTATATTTCCCCAAAACACTTTCTCACTGCGATCCAATAGACATATCAGATTCTCCTTAAATGAAATATATATATCAAGGTCAACCTCATCAACGCCGATCACATGGGAAGGATTAGGGTGATACGGCTAATGTTTTTATACATGCAAACATCATGTATAGAATTGTATCTATATGTAAGTGCCAATCGATATGTCAGCAATATGATTTTCTCCACTATTTTAATGGTCCAACAAACAAGGGCCCCAACTTGTCCTATCACTATATCCTACGATGACTCGACCTAGGAAAACACCCAAATGACTACATGATAACCATCTGTATACTCTAGGGGTTGTCTTCATCTTTCTTAATATGAATTCTATCTACTCTGAGTTGTATCCTTAATTTTTTGAATCAACTACACCTACTCAAATGTCTCCTTCACGAGACTCAATCATAATATCTCTAACTCAGTTGCCTTTATCTATCATAGTCATGATCTACATGGCCTACCATATTGTTCCTCATATGGTTCCATATATATAGTATCTTGATATCTGTTTCCATATGAAAAATCCAATAATGCCAAGTGATTTTCCCATTATCCACCAAAGTTAATCACACATGCTCGTAGAATATCCTAATGCACCTATACAGTGTATTCCAATTTCACATATTTTTGTTGGTGGAAAGACATAATCAATTACACCAGTATTCCATGTGCTTTCAGAAATCCCTTCTAGAAGTGTGAAATAATTTTTCAATCGCTATTTGAAACTATAGTCTGTGGAACTCCATGTAGGTGGACTATCATTAGAACATATAGTTTTCCCAACATTTATATATTAATGCTTTCTCTCATAGGGAAGAAATGTGCTACATTTTTTTTTCACAATAACCCAAATAGTGTCATTCTTCCGGAGCTCATATGGGAGACCTACAACAAAATACGTATCCATGTTATCCCACTTCCATTCCGAAATATTCAATTACTTTAGAAACCCATGAGGCCATTGATGATCTATATTAACCTCCTGGTAGCTAAAGCATCTTGTCACAAAACCTACTATCTCCATTTTCATTAATTGAAAGAAAAACTATCCTTGTAGGTCATACTTTATTTTGGTCACTTTTAGATGCACAACACATTGTGATGCATGAAATTATTGGTTGATATCCTCTCACATTCTCGTAGGTACCACAACTCGATTCCTCAAATAGATGATCTCGTTCTAATCTGTAAACCATTTCATAGATGTCTTACCACTTTCAAAGATTTACCTCAAATCCATGAACACTAGATTCTCATATTATCTATTCTTGAACTGTCATAAATGTGTACACTCCACTATAACTGAAACCAGAGTCATCCTCTCCCGACACTCATAAACCACCACATGCATTTTATCCAATAATGTCATTATCGTCCACTCTACACTTGACTCCCAAACAATCTGAGTATGAGTTTTCTTTCTCAAGGAATCAACTATAGTATTTCTGTTCTCATCCACATATTCTAGTTAAAAATAAACAAACTACATATACTCAACACATCTCTGCTACCAAAGATTCAAATCACATTGTGAAAAGATACACATTGAGATGTAGTGATATCTATAGATTGTAATCTTTTCTTCTAAAAGATAGTGTTTCCAACACACATGAACATAGAAAAATTATTCAAACTCGAGGACTTCCATAATGAAATTTTTTTCATGAGGCCTCAACTACCAAGACCCATACATTACAACTCAATCTACCTATATCATCACATATCCATGTCTGATCCCAAAAGCGTCACAATAATCTATACACTCATCGTCTGACATAGATATGAACAAAATTGGTGATAACGTTAATAGATTCTTAAACTACTGAAAAACCCTCTCACAAGACCCTAAACATTAAAAATTTAATACCTATTTGGTAAATCTCATATGTGAAGAATCAAAATAGGAAATTTGTTGGATGAATCTCTGATAATATATATCTAATCATAGAAAGATTTGGATATCAAAAATATTCTTTGGATGCTTCTATTAAACCATTTCCTATACAATATCTAGTTCTACTAACATACTTTCATCCGAGATTCTGTTCCCCATGAAGTTTAATTGATCAATACAAAACTGAAACATAGATAATTTGGGGTATAAATGATGCACTGTCTATGTAATCTGGATGTTGTCAAGATGTTGGGTAGGATCATCATGGGTCTTGGAGTACACCATGATGTCGTCCAAAAACAACACCACTAACTGATCCATATATGTATGAAATATCCTATTCATCAAATCCATAAACACTACTCGAGATTTTTTCAAACCAAAACAATTATGTCAATCTCATAAAGATCATAACTATACTTAAATATAGTCCCCAACTTGTCTAAAGTATTTAATATCAACTGATGATACCCTGGTCTAAAATTGATCTTTTAGAACATATAAGGTCACTTCAATTGATCAAATAGATCATCAATAAGAATAATATGATATTCATTATTTAGATTCATTTTTTTTATCTTCATGTAATCAACATACAAACATAAAATACTAATAGCATCCTTTTCCAAAAAAAGGTGATCTCCGCGGAATATTAATTTTATAGATAAATCACTTATCCTCTTACTCCTCTAACTGAGTCCAATGATCCTAAATCATAGTCAATGACATTTTATATAGTTAAATGGACACTAGATCAACTAGTAAAATGATCTCAATAGTCAATTACACATCTCTCTCTTGTGGTATCCCTAAGAATTCTTCAGGAAACACATCATGAAATAGTTCTACAAATGGTATAAGGATATCATTCCTTACACCCTATTCATCCAACAAAAGACTAGAAACATGGGATGTGCACTCTCCCAGTAGCTGAGTAATTGGCCCTGCTCGGCCTTCCTAGATATCCAAGATTTCTTAATGAACATTATGGTCCACCGTAGGGGATGTAAACGTAAATCTCATATGGTAACAAGTGATATGGGATCAATATTTGACTAGTCAATCTATTCCAATAATCAAGTCTATGTTTTCCATGTAATGAACATAAATATCCCTTAGGAAATGATATTCCTTGATATCTATTGAAAATCCTCTTCAAAAATAGATTTCCCTGGACAGTACTCTAAATGGTGTATCTATAGTCATAACCCCACTCACAAACTCCACCAAAAGGGTCAAACCATTAACATTATTTGTAGATATAAAGGAATGAGAGGCATAAGTGTCAAACAAGGAACCAGATAAATTAAAATCTACTAGAAATGCACCTCTAACCATCGATGATATGTCCTTTCAATCCAAAAGTGTTTTCTATACTACATGGAACTCTAGTTCCCCTCTTCCATGTGATATTGAATGACTCCCTTGAGTTGCACCACTCGGCTTATGTGTGCACTCTTACCTAGAAAAACAAAATCCCTTACATCTACTACATTGGCTAGTAAATCACTAAATGTCATCCCAATATGGAGTAAAAGTCCCCCTTCCCACACTCTGACTCTATCAAGATTCTCCTTCAGTACCAATTAAACACTTCAACCTGCATAACTTCTCTATATTTCCTTTATTTATGCAAGATCAACACTCTACTGGTGGTTGGGACAAGTGTCAGAGATAGTGTCTCATCAGTCTATCCAGTTCACACCTAAATTTCCCACCAAAAATTCATTAATCCCCATTATATATATGTGGATAGATTGGCCCTTATTTTAGTTGGAGTCTCCAAATGATCATGAATTTTCTCTATGGACTCAACCCAAAATTCATCCCCCACGGTTCCACCCTCTATAGTAAAATTCTGAGGGTGCATATAACTAAAACCCCCTTTTCAACTCATACATACAATTCAAAACTCTCCACGTGTCACATTACATAAATTACATGAAATGAGAAATGTTATCCTAAAACTACAACCCATTATCTTTAGCTGGCACAATCGATGCTTCATATTCCATAACAAGAAAATAAGTCCTTAGCATGCCCCTCAGTTGTCCGCTAAACAAGATTCATAGATATATAATCTCAAAAAATCCTAAAACACATCTTAGGATGTGTAACACAACAATAAAAAATTTATTTAATAAGAAATAAACAAAACATTCCTTTTCTTTCACCTCACCACACTGTCAAAATCGAGGTTGAATCATTACCCATAACCATACCACACATAGGATTTGGTTATCGATTGTAAAAACACTATCATAAACATTATTATAATTTAGACACCAAATTACATTCATTTTTCATCATTTTACAATCATTCTCAATTCAGGTTATGAATGATTTTTTTCATTATAATCTCATAACAAGGAAAAAATTTATGTTCAACAACATACCCATGACCCAGTTTCCAATGCATGCCTAAAATGATGCATGTCACAATAACACTGTGTGCCTAGAATGATGCTTCAAGACTCAAATATCAATCCATTTTCAGCTACAAATCAATACTCATGAATTATCAGAAACAATAATCAAATCACACCACAAGTGCATCACCTATGTTGAAATATTAATAAACTATTACAAAAAACAACAATACAACGATCCCAAACTAAGTACTTGTTTTTTCTGTTGTACATGGGTTTGTAACTCCCATGAACAATCACATTACCAATCCTTGAATCTTCCTTGTATCCGGTCTACCTTTCCCAAAATAGTAAGTCAAAATAATATTAAAAAATATTTGACCTATGATACCACCTTGTAACATCCCGAACTAGGTGCCCCACAATAGTTCTCTTATTTTTTATACAAATAATCTCAAGCGCACCTACCCATACGCTAGAGGCTATTGACTTGAAACAAGTGTATGGTAAGTCAGTCATGGGGACACTATACATTCATTAATCAGAGTAAAACTCTATTTGATATAAATAATCAAATGTGGAAAAATATATAACCAGAACAATTCTCATGTCACGAGATAACCAAAATAAAAAATACAATACTAAACTAAATAAAAAACATTTTTTAAAAAGTATAAGTGTTATGTGTCTATAATTAAATTAAATGTAAAGATACAATGAATCCCCAAGTAGGTCCAAATAATGTATGGTTCCCTCCTCAAGGATCAATCCATAATCAGCTACCTATCTCATGTCCTTTTCCCTTTTTCAGTCCTATAATAATATAATCTATTTGTGTACCAATTAGGCTACCAAAATAGTGTCTAGGTACAACTCAGTAGACCACCACCAATAGTGTCTAAAACCAGTTTTGTTAAAAGATAGTGTATGTTGTTCTATATGAAATAAGTACAATTCATAAATAACCTATTTTTACATTATCATTTCTGCTTATCTATCTATAATAACTCCAGGGTTCTCATGGATAACCGTACCTCAATAATAACTTCATATTGTACTTGCGGCTAAAGTGATCCTGATATAATATCATATCTAAATACCTACTTATCAGAAAATCTCAAAGTATTAAACATTCTATGATTTATCAGTACATGATTGACTTGTTCTAGATTATGAATATTCTTTTGTGAGGCCATAACTCAGAGTCCCATTACATCAATTATTTAGTTTCACATTTTATCCCACATTTCCAAATTTACCTATATCTAAAACATAATTAAGTGTACCATTTTAGCATTCATACACCTCATTAAAATGGCCATGTTCCCATTATCTTTAATCATATGTATAATAACCATTTTACCATGTATACTTCTTAATTTTGAATGGCCTTGTTCCAATTATATTAACTTATAATTGTTATAATCATGTTACCGTTTATTCTTATCTATTTAGAATGACCGTCTTCCCATTTTATATCAAATAATTAACTTATCAACTGATTATCCACCTCATTAATGTTAATAATTCAATAATTAGTTAAACACAACAAATCCATTAGTTATCTCAATAATTAACTATATTCTTCAATAGGTTAATTAATTTAGCAATTGATTAATTAATATCACAATTCATGTTTGATAAATTATTTTCCAGAATTAATTATATCATTTTAATCTCAATTTTCCATAATCAGTCCTCGAATTTATTATCTAGATCATATTATCAATGGCACATAATAAATCCAAAAATAATTATATCAACATAGCCATTTCTTAATCTTATAATTAATCCCCTAATTAAATATCTATAATACAACCCTTACAATTTATAATCAATTTTCCTAAATTAATAAAAGCTATATTCGAGCATTATGAGCTAGTTTTGAGTGTTCTAAAAATTCATCATTGATTGAAATATGATGAAATTTCATTTTCATCATTACTGAATGATAAATATATTCATAAAAAATGAGGTGATAAAATTACTTTTACAGAAAATGTATTTTCATCTATTGGGATGAAAGCCAGTGTTATAGAAGATGATGTGTTGATTCGTGCTCATTATTTTATATGGTTATGTGAAGTGATTAAATGAATAAAAATTCATGATGTAAAGATAATTTTCTACATGTGTTTTATCACACATAAGAATATAATTCTTTAGGGAGAAATGGATTTTAGTGAATGACTAGTTCACCAAGGATTCCACACTACTACTCTTTCGGAAAATAAGACTAGAGTCTGGATGCATTCAACATGTGCAGTTTTTACTCTAATAGCTTTGAGATGAAATGGTTCCTTGAAGAACATGGGATATGATGATTTTCTTTCCTGTATAACATTATAAATACTTGCTGGATGCTTGACTTAATTTATCTCCTCAATAATTACGTGAAGGAATTAAGATAGATTGATGGTTTTATAACACTTTTTCATGTAGGAGATAACATATATTAGTATATAATTGTGTGATGAATAATAATAATTTTTTGGAGTTGAATGCGAAAACTATAAAATAACGAATCAGTTTGATGTTTCTTGTGTCATGAACCAGCCTAGGTACCCTGGTAACCAGTTAATTGAGATGGCCCTAACAAATCCTAAAGGGCGTTTCCGATCCCCACGGGTCAGTTACTAGAACATGGCATCGTACAACATTCAAGTGGGAATTATTATTTCCACAAGAATGTGGAAGAAAACTAACGATAGTATGCATAAAAAAAAGAAACTCCACTAGGAGTAATGTACCAGAAAACAAAGAGGTATAAAAATCCAAAAGTACTACAACCCACGTACCAAAAAGGGGAAAACAGTCCCAAAGACCCTAAGGACACAACATACTAAGAGAAGATCACGAGCTGGATCCTCATCCATGATATTCCTTATATTTTCTCGATCCTGGTAGAAGGAAATCTACAAACACCCAAATGCAAAAGTAGGGTGTGAGCCTAAGCACCGTAGGATACCACCAAAGATTCCGTAACAGATGAAAAATATAGAATATCCAAGGAAAAGCATTAAATTTTCAAATAAACAGGTTTGAAAACTCAAAATCATGTTTTAGAAAAACAAGTTATACATTTTCAAATGATGGAAAAATTACTTTAAGCAAAGGCTTTACAATGATTGAATATTTTTAATACAGTGGCTTAAGAAAAAAAATTATATAAAGCAGTTTATATAAATTCATCAGGCATGTAATACAGTTCAAAAGCATTGGCATACATTTATATATCAAATATAAATAAACTAGTGAGAAACATGGTCATATGCCAAAAGGTACGATAGTATAAATTTGTTATAAGATTACACAATCTCTATGTTAACATAGAAAAATTTGTATACAAACGTCCCTATGACACTAGCCAAAGGAGACTCGTCACTAACCCATCGAGGATGTGACCCGCCGCAGGTATGTTTTAGAACGTTGTCGTAGCATATAGTGTATCCAAATAACTCACTAACTGCTAAAGGCTTGCATGCGCTCTTACATTATGGTTTATCTTTTGAAATGTTATATCATTATTAAGTAGATATGTATCTATAACTCTCATGAAATATATAATATCATGAACATCATGAATATTTTTCATTTATTTGTAATAATCCATTTTTACAACCTTACTGTTTTCATACCGAATACACATCTTTTTAGAAACAACATAGGGGAACAAATTTTATTTTCAATCCATCGTACACTATTATGCATATTCTTGGTTTCAAAAGATTTTTCCTAATATTAATTAAATTATACATTAAATTTAAACATGTACTATTTGAGTAATCATATATATTATAAAAAAATTTTCATAATTATTGTTACCTTATTCAAAATTCATTTGATGGGTTTCTGTATTAATAAAATCATGTAACTCAGAAAAACAAATTTGTATCATTGTATTTTATATCACTTGTGAAATTTAATGAAAATAATTACTGATTTAAAAACTATCTATGTTTAATGATGAATTTAATTTAAATTTATATGAGTAAAAATGATATTTAAACCTTTTAAGTAGAAATTATTTTAATAAGAAACAACAAAACATATTCTATCCTCATAATCAATCATGTCCTTATCACTCATTCAACATGCATCTAAATCATATGATTCAATGAATTATTATGATCATTCAACTTTTTTTATATGATCACTAGATGAAAATCCTAAATTTCAATGACACCTCTATGGATTGATTTTAACACACGATTCACCTTATAAAAAGCATCCATGATCCCATATTTTTTTACAAACTCATTCAATACTCTCCCTCAATGAGGGGAAACATTTCATTGTAATGCGATAATTACCAATCCATAGATTCAATGAGCATTGTAAGGGTTTCAAATAAGTTTAACTATTCATCCAATAATGTATTCCTCTCATAGAGGTCCATTTCATCAATTTCCTCAATGTATCAATCCCAAATAAACTCATTTATATAATTTATGATATTTTATAGAAAATTATTTATATAACTATTAAAAATAATATAGATCATTCCAAAATATTTTATATAATAATTTAAAATATATTATTTATATCTTAAGATTGAATTTTCTAAATAATCATTATAAAATGGGGTAATTGTTGACAATTTTACACATTTATTATGATAAAATAGTAGTGTTTCATTCTCACACTTCTTTTGATAAAATTTATTTTATAAATTTTCTACGTATCATTTCATCATATTTATAAGAGTATTAATTGAGGTAGGAATCAATAATAATAAATTATGTTATTTTTTAATGACTAATCATGAATTCATTCAAAATTATTCATTTCAAAATGTTTTTTATAGCAATCCAAGAGAAATAATATAGATCAAATAAAAAGATGAATGAATTAAAATAATAATTATCAATCCTAGTGAAGAATGTTATCATACTATGTGTAGAAAGATCAATATAGAATATTTTTTCCGAAACCATTTAGAATAAACATCTACACCCTTTTGATTATTCACATCTCAAAATAAATTATGATATTTTTACATATAAAATAGTTCCCAACAAACAACAAAAAAACATAAAACAACATATTTAAAGTAGAGAAAAACATAATATATATTTTCATTGTTTGACCAATGTTTGGGAATTTACATTTTTCTCTACTTATTTCCCAATAAAACTAAGATATTTCACTTTTATCATATGTGATAATAATGGTTCATTTATAATCCTAATCAGTATGTAGAGTAATTATCCTAACAAAAAAATCTCTCCAAATAGGTTCTTCTAATTTATTCATTGAAGTTGTAATAAACAATAATTGTTGCTATTAGATGATTATGGTAGGCTCCATTCATCTGTTTTCCTCCTCAATAAACTACCAAGCACAGTCTCACATATACTTGGGACATAATTTATAAAAACTATATATGTTCTTCCACAATTTTTTTAAATCAATTGAATAATAATATCCAATTATATCCATGTTGAATATAGAAGCATTTGAATATCTAGAAGATTTAAATTTCGAAAAAACAACATTTAATCTTGTTTCATTACTTTTGGACCTCATGCAACATTAAAATTTTCTTTCTTCTTCAGAAACATCATTTTTGAAAATTAATAAAAATCACATCCAATTGAACCAGAACATAACATTTTAGATCTTTTATTAACAATGACTATATTTTTCATAAATTTATTCTGGTCATATACTCCATCTCTAATATAATAACCCTCTATATAGCATCGACATTATGCTATGAAAGAATAAACTATAAATATTACCAACCATACATTGATAATACCATCCAATAAAATCAATATATTCATCTTTCAAAAAATTATCATCCATCTTAAATGTATTAAACTTTTTTGTAATTTTAATTCAACACAAACTCTAAAAAGATCAACATTTTCCATAAATAAGGCATGTATATATCTGATAATTAATCATGCCTTAAAGATTATTATTTTTATGAAATTTACTTCAAACTCATCAAAATCACATTAAAATTGAGTGAAAATGAGTCATAGTTTAAATATATTGGAATTATATTATTTTCGTAAAATTAAATGAATTTACACTACTTCAAAATTCTGATAATAATTTCCCTGATAATATATATTTCATAATCATGCATTATATCAGTCTACATACTCCAATATCTCACCCAATATTATAATATTATACATCCATTTCTATAATGCACAGTTCAAACTACAACATCACTCATATAAACTTTATGTTCATTTCATGATTACTATAACGTCTAATAGAATCATATTAATCTAATATATAATACAAAACATAATTAATTTTGTGAATTGGACATTTATTATATTGAATAAACTTTCGGTTTAAAATCATTATCATCTATATTACATAATTCTACATATATCAGTTGTAATCAAGAACATATTATTTAATGATTTTTGTATCCCATTATTATCAACCCCGACAAACATTAATTGAATTTTATTATATTCTACATATATCATCCATACACCTCCAACACCATCTATCAATTTATTCTTATTTTATAAATTTATCATATATTGAATTACTGATGACACATAAGACACAATGATGTATAGTTTTTCGAATGAAAAATTTGTCATCACAAGGAATGGTTTCTAGACTATATTATAGAAAACCATTAAGATATAATTTAAATGTAATATGAATAATTTTATATTTCATTTTGTTTATAATTAATTAGAAAATATTACACATATATATTCTAGTGTGTCTTTATTATTTGTTATTTTCTTGTGATATGAATTTTATGGTAGGAATATTTTTTTTTTATATAGAATTCACAAATTTTATTTTCAAATAATTAATGATTCCAACAAAAATTACTTCATATACATTCAACCATTTATGTCCCAATGTAGGATTCTATAAATTATTATTTGTATCATATTATTTTCGGATAATCTAGATTTGGGATACACAATATCATCCATATGTTACTCTTATATTAATATAATAAAATCATAACATCTGAATATGAATATTTATTTTTCTCATGTAAATTTATTTTTATTTATCTCATCATCTTATAATCAATATGTAACTTTTTAATTCTCATTATTCTCATATAAAATTCATATTTCATTAATATAATTGTATAGAAACTTATCATCTAATAATTATTTATTTTGAGTACATCAACCATATATACATCAACATTCCATTAAAAAATAAACTCATTCAATATGGATAATCATCATCCTCCTACATCATATGTGTGAAGATAGACTAGTGGACCTTGAACATCTATAAATAGGATAAAGAAAATACTAAAATTAAGGATCTTGATTTACTCTTTCACATCATGTATGAAATAGATTAAATTTTGTTAGTGTGAATCTTGTTTTTATTTTTTATAAATAGGGTAGTAAACCAGATTCATAGTAAGATTCAATATAAAAAAATCATATAATATTGAAATAAGATATTATTCTTGAAAAAAGTTATCCATTAATAATTCTAGACTATTACTTTTATATAGATATGTGTGTTTCCATTGTTCCTACCCACATCCACACATAAAAATCATACCTAATAGTTATGCAACTACTGAATTTTTTACATAAGGAATAGTGGTTTGTTAAAGAGGATAGTAAGTATCCAAAAATATAGTTAGAAACTATTATTTTTTCATTAATGTATTATTTTTAGTGTATAGAGTAATGTTTATGAATCATTCATTTCCTAATGATTAAGTGGGAATAATTTATTTATTTGACATTTCCATCGAAGAGAGTGGGCATTATTTGCTATGGAAGGATACATATTTGTTGATAATTTCACTCATTTTGGACATAATATTGAGTGCATATAATTATTAGATAGACCTCTATATCAAGGTAATCAATAATAAAATTGAAATAAATATGGAATATAGTTTGGTCCATAGATAAGTGATTATGTTTTTTGAGAAAACTGTGAACATAGGAGATGTTCATTAGTGAATTACTCAATGATCCCCTTATACCATCACCATCCTTTGACATTCAATTATTAGATCAATTAAGTGATATATCTAAACATGGTTAAATAATAACTACAGAGATGTACTACCAAGTAACTACAACCATGATATATGGGAAAATATATACATATTCAACAATGGACTTCATACTTGTAGATATTTTCATGATCAATTCCATTTTTTGTCTTCCAATTTCATGAACAGGATATTATAATATGGACCATAGACATACATATATTGCTAGCGACATCTAATAAATGTCATTGGATGATCAACTACAATATCTGAGGATTTTACACTACTCACTATGGACATTGGTATTTTTGGTAAATCATAGTAGTTGGGATTAATCCTAAGGATTTTATCCTTGTCTCAGTCTAATACTATTTAGTATATTCTTGGATAATTATCTAAATAAAAAAAGATGGGTTCAATCAGGGAGATGGATGATTTTTTTAGGGAGTGGGGATATTAATTAAGATATGTGGGGCCTTGATGCATCCAATTTGTGAATACATTTTAACATACTTTATTGAAAATATGAACAAGTTTTCAGCAATAACATACATCTTAGGGAACACATACTTTGATTTTATTGATATTGTTCTTTTTCAGGATATTTGTGTCCAAATACACAAAATGGGGAAGACTGATAAAAATTTACAAACTATATGGGTGTTTACCTACAAACACATCGTGTACATCCAGACTCGGACATGGACTGGCCAGTACAGGTGCATGCCCGTGCTTTCAGAATCTGGTACACGATGTGTGCACACTTTCCACACCATGCACACCCATCTACAAGGAGTTGGAGGATGAGAATAATTCTAAATTCCCATGTGTCCTGTGGAAGGGGACACATTATGATTAACATATAAATGCCATGTATATAATTCTAGAAGTGGTTGGTGGCCAAAAGATGAGAATACAAACCACGTATGGTGGTGCTACACGCAGTGTATAGCTACCTACAAGGCATTGTTGTGTTCCAAGTCCATGACAGAGTGTTTGGACTCCTACCCATGAAAAAACAAAGGCAAAAGAACGTTGAAAAAAGTACACACCGTTTAATTTTTCCACACATTGTTTAGTTATTTTTTCTATAAAAGGAGTCCTTGGACTCCAGTTTAAGGGGGTTGTGTGTGGAGAGAATGTGTGTATAAAAGGTTGAAGGTCCGAAAGAGATAAGCCCTTCCGCAATAATACCGCCATTCTCTCATCTACCCGAGAATAATTCCATCATCAAAGTTCCAATCATAATCAAATCAGTTATCAAGAGCTTTGTGATTATAATTTTCAATATGTGTAACTAAATACCCAATGTGTGGGGTTGTGGAAGTTGATGAGTTTTAATTACAATTAATGATATGATTGTTGTAATGACCCGCCAATTCTCATTGGATTGAGAGTAAAACAAGTCATTACAAGCCTTAAGCGACATCCCCAAGGTTCCAAAGGCTGGCAATAAATGTCGAAGGGTTTTGATGTGAGTGGGGGACGATTTACCATTTAGGAAATAAACCATCCAAAACATCACTAACAACAACTATATGATGCATGTCAATGATTCAACCAACTCATGCATTAACTAAAGAGAACTAAACTATTACACAAACCAATGCAACCAACACAATATCAGAGTACAAAGTAGAAGACTAACAAAAGAACCAAATAGACCAAAACACGCTCCTCGGCTCCACACTGACCTCCATACTCCATGCACCACCACATCACCCAAGAGTCACCATGAACAACTAGTAATTAGATGTATTACCATTACATGGTTTTGGAATATGACATCTGCAAAATCACAAAAGTGACAAAGCAGGGGTGAGTATAAAACACAGTAGTTTTTCCCCCAATGACTTCCCTACTCATGCCACTAGGATAGAAGAGTTAGCAACAATTATATAAAAACATTTTATATAATTTTTTTTTCAAATGTTGTTTATATCTAAATATAATCAAATTTAAAAAACCATTCATAACAAAATTAATCCATGAGCAATTGAAACTAGTTTTCTAAAAAGTTTTTTTTTCTAGAAAAATAATCAATCCTGATTTAGAACCATTTCACAAAATCCCTTTTTGGAATATCCAACCATTTCACAAACCTATGAAATCAACCATGCATGCTTAATTATGACAGATCCATACTCATGAGCGGTTTCTCGTCGATCTACCAAGTCATCACAAGGTAATTATTTTACCTTGTTCCATTACAACATTGGCACCGATCACAATGTCATATTTCAACCAATCCTCGAACTTAAAAGTCCCATGTGCCATTAAACGATTGGCACCAAGCACAAGGTAATATTTCAACCAAGACTGGTATATATAACATGAACACACACCACACATTCACAACAACCATTCCAAATACAGCCTTCCAGTAAATATTTTTTATTGAAAACCAATTCCATCAAAACCATGTGTGTTCATCCAATTCAAACCATTTCAATAAAACCATACTTTTATTAAAAACCAAAGAATGAACCAATTTCATCAAGACATTTCAATACCAAACCATTTCAATAAACCAACCATTTTTATTGAAACCCCATCTTTCATGAAAACATTTACCATTATAGAAAATACATAATTTAAAATCAACATTTTAAATTCAAGAATCCAAATCATTTTTCACAACAATTCACCAAGATTTCACAATTTCATGAAAACCATAAATCATCAGTAAAGAATATTTAATCCATACTGTGCACAATAAATTTCATTCAACACCCTATTTTTAAACCAATCCAATCAATTAAAACAATATTAGTCGAGAGAAAATCCTCATACCTAAACGGTTTTGACGAAAATACTAACAAATGGAGAACACACAAGAAGACTGGGTTGCTTCTTCATGAAACCACCTTAGATCTATCCTACTAACAAAAAAAAGACCTAATCTATTCATATTTGGCATCCACACACATAGATATACCACGAACGAGCATATATCCACAAAATTGAGAGATGATGAGAAGTAGATCTAAGTTGATCATAGAAACCAAACACGAGCGATCACATACCTCAAGAATGTGGCTTAGATTCACCAATAGAAGCCTTTGGATCACCTCTAGAATGATGGGAGACCCCTCCATGACCTTGGGAGAACCAAAATACTGAGGTAGGGCTACTTAGGAGAAAAAACGAACTACATGGAGGCAAAAACGAGTGAGATCCACCTTTATAGGATCTCGTTTAAGTGACCGCACAGTTAGTTCGCACAGTTTGGAAAACGGTGCGCAAACCGTGTGTTAGATACCTCATCGACCACCCTTCTCACATGGTATGGCTACACTGTTAGAAAAATTGTGCGCCGACCATGCGGATACTACGTCCACCAAGGCCCACTGCGCACGGTTTGGCCGCACAGTTTAGAAAATTGTGCACCGCCCGTGCAACATCCCCTTTGCCTCAAGACATCATACCAAGTTATCCTGAATCTCCCATTAATCACCCATAACATTACATCCACTAAAATAATCAAGAAAGGGTTACATAACAGAAACTAGGTGTACTAAATCCTCCCAACCATTGGACTTTCCGTCCTGAGAAATTAAAATCCTTCACCCAGCTGAAAGAGTTATGGACATTGCTCTTTCATTTCCACTTCACGTTCCCAAGTCTCTCCCTGAATCTGAACTTGCTGCCATAAATCCCGCACTAGACTGATGATTTTTCCACGCAAGAAATTCTCTTGCCTATCCAGAATCTGTAATACGATATGTATCAACGAAGCATCGGGTTCTAGGTCAACATGATCCCATCTGATCACATGGTCAGGATCAGGCTAATGCTTTTTCAACAGAGATACATGAAACACATTATGCACCAAAATGAACCATGGTTGTAGAGCCAACCGATATTCTACCTCTCCAACCCATTCCAATATCTCAAAAGGGCTAATGTATCTAGTAGAAAACATGCCATGCTTTAATAAACGACGATGTCCAATCCTTAGAGTGATCCTCAAGAAGACATGATCACCCATAACGAATGACCACGGTCTTAGACATTGATCTTCATAAGATTTCTGACAACTCTGAGCCATCCCCATCCTCTTTCTAACCAACTGTATATTCTCTGTTGTCTCTTGGTCAAGGCTTGTCCCGAATAGTAACGTTTCACCCGTTACCACCCAGCATAGTGGAGAATGACAAGGGAACCCATACAATGCTTCAAACGGAGCCATGCTTATCATTTCTTGATAGTTGTTATTGTATGAGAACTCCAGCAAGGGTATATGATCCTCCCATGAGACACCAAAATCCATTACACAAGCCCACAACTTTTCTTCCAACATTTTTATCATCCGTTAAAATTTTCCATCCGTCTAGGGATGATACGCCGTTCTCATAGTCAACTAAGTCCCAAGGCCTTGTTGTAATGATTTCAAAAAACGAGATGTGCACCTAGAATATATATCTGAGACTATAGGCACTGGTACATCATTCCTCTTTACCACTTCTCAGATATAGATTTTTGTGTGATCTTTCACTGTATGGGTTTCATGAATTGGGATGAAATGGGACGACTTTGTTAGATGATCCACTATCACCCAAATGGAATCATGTTTCCGGACCATTCTTGAAAGACCTATAAAAAATCCATTTCTACCTGATCCCATTTCCACACCGTGATAGGTAAATATTGTAACACACCGGTTGGTCTTTGATTCTCTGCTTTAACCTGTTGACAAGTTAATCATCATGAGACAAACTCTGCTACCTTCTTTTTCATGCTACTCCACCAAAACGGAGCCTTCAATGCCTTATACATCTTCTATGTAACTGGGTGTACATCCCATCTTGAATGGTGTTAAGCATGAAGGAGTTGTTCTTGAAAACCCTTATGTACATCCATATGATCTCTGAAACACAAAACTGACTCCCCATCAAGTTTCCAGCCATCAATGGTCTCCCCACCATTCAGTTTTGAACATACAACTAGATATTTTCCATCAGATGTTTGTGCTTCTTTGATCATCTTTACTAAATCAGGATCACGTGTAGCTGAAAGGAAAACAGAAAAATTACCTCCATCTTCACATTCTACATGCATGTCGGTTAATACTGACATCAACTGCCATTCATCTAAATCTTCATTTACTAACTGCATATATGAATTTTTCCTAAATGCATCCTTCACCGAATTAACTTTTCCTCGTGTGTACATAAAGTCAAAGTCAAATATCTGGAGGTACTCCATCCACTTCCTTTGCCTCATATTCAAATCTCGCTGTGGTAAAATGGGTGTCAAGCTTTTGTGATCTGTAAACAAAGAAATTTTCTCACCAAAGAGATAATGTATCCATGTTTTCAATGCATGGATGACTACAGCCAAATCCAAATCATGTGTTGGGTAATTTGTTTCATGCACCCTCAACTACCTTTAGCCATAATCAACCACATGGTATCCTTGCTTGAGAACACAACCCATACCTGATCCTAAAGCAACACAATACACAACATTCCCCTATCCTGATTCTGGAAAGATCAAGATAGGTACCGATCTAAGCCGAACATTGAGTTCCTGAAAGGATTTCTGACCTTCTTCCGTCCATTGGAAGAGAGCATTCTTCTTAGTTTGAGCTATCATTCGCGAGGCTAGTCATGAGAAATAACGCACAACGCTTATCTCGAACACATTCTTAGGTGGTTGCCAGAGATAACATCTTCTATCTTTTCAGGATGAAGAGAAAATCCTTTCTCAAAAATTACATGGCCAAGGAAATGTATTTCATGTATACAAAAATCACACTTTTGTAATTTGGGATACAAATGATGATCTCTCAAGATTTGTAACACTGTTTCCAGGTGCACCTCCTGATCAACACTTGTCTTTGAATACACCATGATATCATCCACAAACACCACAATAATAGAATCCAGATATCATTGAAATATCTGATTCATCAAAGCCTTGAAGACTACTGGTGCATTCGTTATACTGAAAGGAATGAATACATATTCGTAGTGACCATATCTACTTCTGAAAGCTGTCTTTGGAATATCCACCTTCAGAACTCGCAATTGGTCATATCCTGATTGCAAGTCAATCTTCGAGAACCTCTGAGCTCCCTTTAATTGATTGAATAAATATTCAATTCGTGGAAGTGGATATCTATTCTTTATCATAACATGGTTAGGCTTACGATAATCAAAACACAGTTGAAGAGTTTCATCTCCCTTCATCACAAACAACACTGGTGCTATCCATGGAGATGTACATGGCCGAATGAAACATTTTCATTCCAGATCATCTAACTACTCTTTCAATTCTCATAACTCTGTTGGTTCCATCCTATAAGACGGAAGGGATATAAGACAGGTCCCCGGAAAGAGAGCAATTGTAAACTCCACTTCTTTTAGAGGTGGTAACATTAAGAAGTTATTAGGAAAGACATATGGGAATTGATCTACAGCAGCTGGAAAACTATTTTCTTCGATCTCTTCCATTGATGCCTAAGTCAAAGCTTCCAATTGGTAATAGATTGTTCCCACCATTGGTTCCAACAAGTTATTTTCACTTATCTTTTCCTTCAACTCTTATATGAAGAGATGGTTGATGCCTTCCTCAGTCATGAAACTATATGTTCTTCTATAACGATCGATGTGAGACTTAAACATTTTCAACCAATCCATACCCAGGATAACATCATAGACATCCATGTCCAACATCGATAATTCCCTTTTTAACTCAGAATCATCAACAGTTACAGCACACACTGCATACAAAGGCCTGACATTCTCTTTCACTAAGAGGATTTTTTAGTTTCAAAATAGAAGGCATCATTTCCAGTTTTAAACATAGCAAGTAAAGAACAAGTGAATCAATGAAGGATTGCGATGCACCAATATTTACGAGCACCTGAAAAAGGGTAGAATTCAAAAGAATTGTACCTCTCACCGTGGATGGTCCAGCCTGATCATTGACTATCATCTTCTCAGCACCATACAATTGCTTCGTCGCTGCACTATTCTCTTTGTTGCCTTACTGTGATTGCCCTGCTTGAGGAATCATGGTATTTTGAGAATCACGTTGGCTTGATCTATTATGCTTACGAGACTGATTCTGTATTACTTGTTATGTCGAAGCATACGATTCGTGCGAGGCCTGAGAAGTGTCACGAGCACACGACCTAAGAGCATTCCTATAATAGCGTTGTAGATGCCCCATCATGTTGGAATTGTAGCATGATCTCGGTGGTGCATTACATTCTCATTTCATGTGATCAATCGAGCCACATTGAAAAAACACAACATTCATCATGGGTTGTGGATGAAGATTCACTGATCCAGTAATCTAATTCGGATTTTCACCCCCACCTTGGAGGTAGGTGTCCATCTTCCACTTGTTCACATCATTAGAGTTCCCACCCATTCTCGTGGGTATCAATCTAATTCCTCCTCACATAACAACGGAGATGTCTCTTTTATCTATTGTTTCACTTTTTACCATCTCCCTATAATTCATAATACAGAGCAAAACTATATTCAAGCAAATCTCCTTTCGCAACCCGGATTCAAAGATACGTGCCTTCAACGACGCACTTGAAGCATCTTCCGGTGCAAAGCACACTAAATTCATGAATTTAGCTGCATACTCCATGATAGTGAGATTCTCATGCTTCAGGATAAAAAATTCCATCATCCTCTAAATATTGAATGTGTGAGGATAGAATTTTTTATTAAAAAATTCCTCAAATTTCTCCCAGCCCAGGACTGGATCCACTATAGCCTACAACACTAGCTCCCACCACTGTCGTGAATGATCCTATAGAATATACGTCTCCAAATTTACTTTTCGTTCTGCAGATGATCCGATGAATTCGAAGATATGATTCTTCCTACTCAGCCACACCTGCACCCTTTCAGGTTTAGCATCACCTCGAATGATTGATGGATTCTGATTCATGAACTTGATGGTATGATCCACATGCCTTGGTTCATTCCTCCAGTTCCCCATATCCACAGCTTGAAAATCATGGACAATAATCTAAACTAGCTCTTGGTTTACCAACGGTTTCGGTGCAACCACATTCTCTGCAGCTTCGTCGGGTTGGTTTTGACGGTGCCTACCTGGTGCCATTTACTATACCAACAACAAACTCCATGAATGTCACTCTATAGCAACTGATGGCTTGGAATTAAAAGTCTATCACATCATCAATCACAACATTGATTTTCCAAAAACATCTGTTTTCCATGTTCATCCATTTTTGAAAACATTTATCATGCCTTTTGAAAATCAACCCATTTTCAAGATACACTAAATACCCTGTTTTCAAAATCTTTACTTGAAAACAATTTTGGAATTTCTAAAAAATTAGCACCTTGAAAAAAATCATTACTCATTCCTCACAGTGAGATATGCAATACTAGTGGGATGTAATTCCTCTATAATGCATGGCATGCTCATCTCATTAGCTAAACCCATGACAATGATATTTCCTACATTCTAGAAGTGTATCCAAAATACTTATGTAACCAACACCCTGGTAACTTGAAGTTCGTCATAAATGGGTTAGCTATGTCATTTTATGAGATACATTTCATTTTCCGACAATCCTACTCATGTCTAAGATTTCCACCCAAGGAATAGACAAGAATGAATTTCAACTCCAAGACCATGAACATCGATCACTACTTATTAGGAAAGGACCGAACAAGTTGATACCATTTGTAATGACCCATCACTTATCATTGTCTTTAGAGTACTAAGAGTAATTACTAGGCCTTACGTTACATCCCCAAAGCCGTAATGGATGAAAATAAAAGCTGAAGGGTTTCAATGCAAGTGGGAGATGATATACCTTTTGAAAAATAAACCAACCAAAACATCACTAACAACCACAATATGATGCATGTTAATGAAACGACTAACTCATGCATTACCAAAATAGATCTACACTATTCCTCAAACCAAGACAACCAACACAGTATCAGAGTACCAAGCAGAAGACTGACAAAAGACCAAAATAGACCAAGACACGCTCCACGACTCCACACCGAGCTCCATGCTCCAACCACCACCACATCTCCCAATCGTCACCACGAACTACTAGTAATGAGATGTATTATCATTACCTGTGTCTCAGGATACAACATCTAAAAAACCACCAATGTTCTAATGTAGGGTTGAGTATAAAACTCAGTAGGTGTTCCCCAAATGACTTCCCTACTCATGGCACTATGATCAATGAGTTAGCAACAATTATATAAAAACATTTTATATAAAAAAATTTCTCAAAAGAAGTTTATAACTAAATTTAAACAAATTTCTAATACCATTCATAACCAAAAGCATCCAAGAGCAATTGTAACCGGTTTTCCAACAATTTATTTTTACAGAAAAATAACCAATCCAACTTTAGAACCATTTCACAAAATCCTTTTTTGGTATATCCAACCATTCAAAAATCCTGTGAAATCAACCATGGATGCTTCGTTATGATAGTTCCATACTCATGAGTAGTTTCCCATCAATCTAATAAGTCATCACAATGTAATTGTTTTTCCATGTTCATTACACCTTTTCACCAAGAACAATGAAATATTTCATCCAAGCCGTATACATAAAAGTCCATTGTTCCCTTAAATGTTTGTCACCGAGCACAAGGTCCTATTTCAACCAAGCCTCATATATGCAACATGAAAACAGACCACAAATTTACCAAAACCATGCCAAAACCATCCTTTCAATAAAAAAACTTTTATTGAAGACCATTTCCATCAAAACCAAGTGTGTTCATTCAATTCCATCCTTTTCAATAGAAATGTACTCATATTGAAAACAAAAGAATGAACCAATTTCATCAAGCCATTTCAATACCAGTCCATTTCAACAAACCAACCCTCTTTACTGAAAACCCATATTTCATCAAACCATTTACCATTCCAGCAAATCCATAATTTAAAATAAAAATTCTAAAATCAATAAGCCAAATCACTTTGCACAACAATTCACCAAGATTTCACAATTTCATCAAAACCATAAATCATCATTAAAGAAGATTTAATCCATGCTTTGAAAAATAAATATCATTTAATAAACCAATTTGAAACCAATACAATTAATTCTAACAAGAGGAGTCAAGAGTGAATCCTCCTACCTCAATGGTTTTGGCAAAAACCCTAACAAACGGTGATCACCCTAGAAGACCGAGTTGCCTTTTCAAGAACCCACCTTAGATCTCTTTTCCTAACACAAACAAGACCAAATCTCGTCATATTTGGCATCCACACACATAGATATACCCCAAATGGGCGTAAATCAACGAAATCGAGAGAAGATGAGTAGTAGATCTATGTAGATTGACGAAACCAGACAGGAGCGACCACATACATCAAGAATTTGTCTTTGATTCACCAAGAGAAGCTTTCAGATCACCTCCAGAACGATGGGAGAACCCTCCTTGACCTTGGGAGAACCAAAATCCCGAGTTTGGGCTGCTTAGGTGGGAAAACGAGCTACATAGAGGCAAAAACATGTGAGATCCACCTTTATAGGATCTCGTTTAAGTGGTCGCACTGTTAGTTCACATAGTTTGACAAACCATGCGCTAATCGTGTGTTAACTACTGCCTCGACCACCCTTCTCATATAGTTTGGCCGCACTGTTAGACAAACCGTATGCCGACCGTGTGGAATCTACTACCTCCAAGACCCACTGCACACAGTTTGGCAGCACTGTTTAGACAAACCGTCTGTCGCCCGTGCGACTTCCCCTTTGCCTCAAAACATCATACCAAGTACCCCTGACTCTCCCATTCGTCACCCATAACATTAAACCCACTAAAATCATCAATAATGGGTTATATACCAGAAACCCGGGGTACTACAAATGTGTTCATTATTTTTAACCGATTCTTATTCTTCTAAAATAACATCATTTTATCACTTAAAATTATGTACCTGAACAAGGGTAGAATTTTTTGGGATTTAAAAGATGAATAACAACGGACAATTTCATGACCATTGGAAGTATTCTTTCACTCCAAATGGTCTAATCCAAATAATGAATATTGAAACATTGACTACCATACCATGGAGTTAGTTTTTTTATCCCTTAATATAAATTTATAGGACCAAAGATTATTTATTAAAAATTGAAACATACAGTGTTGCGTTATTATGAAAAACACAACCTTATAAGAAATTGGGTTTACTAAACAACTTCTCATTAAGCCATAACCCCAGATAGGCATCTCTTTTTTTCTATATCAAAATCAATTTTCCCATATTTACTTGAATTCTGTTAAGTAATTTTTTAGAAGAAACATAAAAACAATCAGTCTTTTTATCCAAAGAAAAAAAATCTACTTCAAATTCCGCAAACTTCATTATAACAAAATTACAAACTATGTTAAACAAGATAAAAATAAATTCATTTTCCCTTATGGATCGACCCATTAATGGTGTTATACAAGTTAGGGTAAAAATGTTTTAGGACACCGATAATATACCTTTGGTGAAATCACTCTTTAAATTTTGTCATTATTGCTGGGGACATAAAGAAAAGTTAATTTTTTTCTTGTTTTTATTTAGGTTGTAACTAATTTATTAAAAATAAAATTCATAAATTCCCAAAAAATCTCTTTTCTCATCTCATTTTCTTTCTTTTTCCTCGTCTATGCTTGGTTTTTTTCATCTCATGCGGGTCTTTGTGTGTATAACCGGCAACTTCACACGTTCCATGAATGCCGAGTTGTCAGGGTTTTTCTAGATTGGCCCAGATATTGAACGAACACTATTGAGGCACCAACAAGCACTTATGACCGAGCATAACTAAAACACTCCACTGGAGCAGAATGAGGAAGTAAATTCACCTATTTCTTAAGGGGATAGATATCAATTATGTCTAGATGAAATCAGGAACCAGTAATCTCCACATACATTAGGGTATGTCCCACTAAAGCTCTAACAAATCCAGCAGGAGAAGATTCCATTTTCAACAAAGTTCAGGGCCGTACTACGCCCCTCAAGTACAAAAATACATTCTGGATCCACTCCCTCAACAACCACCTCCATGTCATACTCTTATAGAGTATGACCTGCCATCTATCCACGGAGCTGTCACGTGCATGGTTTGTCCACTGGTGCATTCCCAACACTTTGAGATCAAGCCTGCAATCATGCAGCTGATCCAGAACACCATTTAATTCGGCGGTCTGCCCAGTGAGGATCACAATTCCCATCTCTCCATTTTTATGGAGGTTTGTGACACGTTCCGCTACCACTGAGTTTCTATAGACGGTTTTTTCCTTCGCCCCTTCCCCTTATCTATAAGGGATATGGCGAATGACTAGATTAAAGGTTTCCCACAATGATCTATCCTCATCTGGGAGGATTTGTCCCATGCATTCCTATATTAATACTTCCCACCCTCAAAGACGGTGACTTTATAGAACTAAATCCATATCTTCTAGAAATATGGCATTGAGTCAATATAAATATCATGAGAGTGCTTCAAGGGTATTTTTCTCAAATGACCACAACATGGACTCCCACTATGGATGCATGTCCAAACCACCTACAGAGGGTTGAAAATGAATACAATATCCATGGTGGACACTACTGTCAGAGGTATGGTAATGAAGAAATTCACCAAAGAGCTTTTTGATCTACTTGAAGTCATGTATGCCAATATCATCGAGTGGCATTCCGAGTGGGGAACCCAGAAACGAGGTATGTGTAACATTGATGCAATTACATTTCTTTCTCTATAGTTAGACGTTGTGTCCAAAAAGATCAATTTGCTCAATCCGAATGGCACATCTCAAGTACATGCAGAAAAACATCATGCATGTTGCGAATGTGGTGATAACAACAATCTCGAATAATTCCTAGGTTCTACTATAGGCCCTACCACAAGCAAGGAATGTAATGTTGCCTAAAACCAGGGGCCAAACCAGTACCAGTAGTACCAGAACCAGGCATGGTGTGATCAATAGAACACTAGTTGGGGCAACAACAACCGAATATTCCACCCCAATAACCGCCCGACTACAACCACCCTCCATATCAGAAACAGTACCATAGGTAGCAAAATCCCCAACATGGATCATATCAATAGAATGGAAATCAGAACCCTCACTCGCAACATCCGTGATAGCCCCTACCTCCACCAGCTCAACAACCACCTCAGTAGGATAACACCTCATGGTTAGAGGATCTAATGGAAAAATTTATATGTACTGCTGAGACCATGTTCCAAAATCACGAGGAATCAATTTGAAGCCTGGAAAAACAAATAGGCTAGTTGTAAAACCAACTCTCATGAAGGCAACCGAGTACACTACAGGGTAACACTGAGAAGAACCCGATGGAGGAGGCTTATGATGTTACACTACAGAGTGGAACAAAGCTCCAATAGCACCAATAAGCACATCCATGTTAATCCACACCCATATAGATAAATAAGGTACAAATATAGGACCCTCCTCCTCCAAAATCCCACAGAAAGAGGATTCACAGAATCAAAGAAAAGTGGTTGTCAAACCCTTTGAGCCTGCCTTACCCTTCCCAGGGAGATTGATGTAGGGAATGTTGGACCACTAGTTCAGCAAATTCATGGACATTTTTATGAAGATGTACATAAATATACCTTTTGAAGAGGCACTGATTCATATGTCAACTTATTCCAAATTCATGAAGGAAATACTCTCCAACAGAAGAAAGATGAATCATCTGGACACCATTTCCCTAACCAAGGAGTGTTATACAGTCATAAAGTATTTGATTCCTCCCAATCTATAGGATCCCATTAGCCTTAGTATTCCATCTAATATTGAACCATGGAAGTTTGAGAAAGTCATATGTGATTTAGGGGCCAGTGTGAACCTCTTTCCCCTTAGTGTTTTCAAAAATCTAGGGCTCAAGGATTTGAATCCTACTCGAGTAGCCCTTCAAATTGCCGACTGATCCATCAAATATCCAAAGGGGCTACTAGATGATTTTTTGGTCAAGGTGGGAAGGCTAATACACCGAACATATTTAATCATCCTTGACAAGCATGACGACCCTGAGACACCTCTCATCATGGGAAGGCCCTTCATG
Organism: Viscum album; assembly: GCA_963277665.1. Classification (NCBI taxonomy): domain Eukaryota; kingdom Viridiplantae; phylum Streptophyta; class Magnoliopsida; order Santalales; family Viscaceae; genus Viscum; species Viscum album. The sequence continues at coordinate 541,960,134 of OY728165.1, forward strand.
GAAACTATGAAGGTACTGATCAACGTGCACCAAGGGTAGCTAATTTTCCAGGTAGGAGATGAGAGTGTCTCCGACAATGTTCTCAAAGCCGTCAAGAATGCATTATTGTCAGATCATGAGGGATGTTGTGAAGTAATCATCATTAATGATCACTTAATCATATCGGAGGATGATATGGTATGTTATTTTTTCTCACATAACGTTATCATTCTAGACATTCCATTTGATGAAGAGTTAGAATACCTGCAATTCCAAGAAGGCCAGGGTGGCCACTACTGGAAACCTTCAATTTTTCATGATAGTATAGAATGGGACAAGGTGAAACCACTTGTGCCTTCAATTTTGAAGGCTCCTGAATTAGAACTGAAGCCTCTTTTATCTTCACTAAAGTATATTTATTTTGGAGTCCATCAAACATTGCATTTCATACATAATGCAGAACTGTCACAGGACTATGAAGATGCACATCTGAAGGATTAGAAATAGGTGAAAATGTTATTGGTTGTATAGTTTCTTATTTTAAGGGAATATGTCCTACCATTTCCACCCACAAATTTCTACATGAAGAAGGCTCCAAGAAATCTCACCAACCCCAACGGTTCCTAAATCTCGACATGAAGAAAGTGGTAAATAAATAGGTGATCAAATTGTTGGATGCATGAATCATCTATCACATATCGGATTGTCTATGGGTGAGTCCCTTATATGTGGTACCAAAAAAGGGGGATCAATGTGGTATCAAATGATAGAAACAAGCTCATCCCCACTCACACTGTCACGGGCTGGAGAGTCTGTGTTGACTACTAGAAGTTGAATGATGCCATGAGGAAAGATCATTTACCCTACCATTCATGGATGAAATTCTATAAAGACTAGTAGGTAACAACTTATATTGCTTCCTTGATGGCTATTCTAGCTATAATAATATTTCCATTGCTCTAGAGGATCTGAAGAAGAGAACATTCCATTGTCCTTGTGGTATGATGGCTTATCGAAGGATGTCTTGTGGAATGTGAAATGCCCCCCCACATTCCAGTTCTGTATTCTGGATATCTTCCATGAAATGGAGGAATAGATCCTGGAGGTATTCATTAATGATTTTTCCATTTATGGAAAATCATTCACCACATGTTGGTGGCACCTCCTGCAAGTTTTTGAAAGCTCTGAGAACACTAACCTAGTTTTGAACAAGGAAATATGTCATTTTATGGTGCAATGTGGCATCTTCCTTGGCCATAGAATCTCACCAAAGGGGATATAGGTGGATCCGACGATGATAGAAGTCAATTCACAACTACTTATTCTGACATCTATTAGTGCCATCTGCAGTTTCATGGTCCGTGCCAGTTTCTACAGGCGGGTTTTCCGTGCCATCTCAAAAATATCCTTGCCCCTCACCAATATTCTAACAAAGGATTCCATATTTGAGTTCGATGAGACATGCACCATATATTATTAACACCAAAAGCATCTCCTTCTGGAAGCTTTAGTGATGATATCTCCCAACCGGGAGGAAAAATTTGAGGTGATGTGTGATGCCAGCGACTACGCAGTGGGAGCAGTCTTGGGATAGTGGCTTGACCAGATTTTCTGTCCTATATATTATTCCAGTAGGATGATCAACGTGGAATATATCAACTACACCACCACAGAGAAGGAGATGTTGACAGTGGTTTTCATGTTTCACAGGTTCCATACATACTTTGTGTTGTCTAAAGTTATTTTTCATACTAACCATGGAGCACTAAATTACCTACTGAACAAGAATGATGTGATGCCCTGATTTATTTGTTAGGTACTCCTCATACAATGATTTGATATGGATATTTGAGATAAGGAAGGGAGTGAGAACGTTGTTGCCGACCATCTCTCCCGCCATGAGCTGCCTCATTTAGAAAAGGAGGAATATCAGGAGATTATGGAGGAATTCCCTAATGAGGACCTATTTTAATTCAAGAAAACACCTAGAACATGGTATGCCGATATTGCAAATTTTCTGGTTACAGGTTTCATTCACACCGACTTCTTCTTCCAGAAAAGTGAGAGATTTTTCTCTGATGTGAAGAGGTACTTCTGGGATAATCCTCTGCTATTCTGATCATGTGGCGATGGGGTGATCCGCCATTGCATCCTGGGGAACGTTGTTCATAGTCTCTAGGAGTTCTGTCACACCTCAATAGTTGGGGGACATCATGGCCCTGACCGTATGATAGCAATGATCTAGCAATCTATGTTTTTCTTTCCCACCTTGCACAAAGACCCCCGAACCATTGTTTCCTGTTGTGATTGATGCCATAAGACTGATAACATGGGACATATAGATGAGATGCACCAGCACCCCATACAAGAGTTCAAGATCTTCCACGTCTGGGGTATAGATTTCATGGGTCCCTTTCTCCCATCTGTCAGAAAAACATATATCCTGGTCTACGACGATTATGTCTCCAAGTGGGTCGAATCCACTGCTATAGGACATGACACGTCCAAGGTAGTACTGAGGTTTTTAAAGATACATATTTTTAGTATGTTTTGTGTTCCCCGAGTATTGATTTGTTATAGAGGGACCCACATCGACAACACACTGATTAGATGACTAGTGTTGATGTATAGTGTAAAGAATCAGATGGTGACACCATATCATCCCCACTCCAATGGACAATTGGAGCTCTCCAAATATGAGCTCAAGCAGATCCTAGTGAAAACGGTGATCAATTCGTGGAATGACAAGTCCATGAAGTTAGATGATGCTCTGTGGGCATACCAAACTATTTCCAAAACATTACTAAGAATGTCCCCATTCTTCTTCATTTATGGAAGGCCATAATATCTGCTAGTATAGTTGGGATAGAAATCCTAATGGGATATCAAGACCCTGAATTATGATCTGAATGCAGCTGAAGAGAAGAAAAAGTTACAACTATCATAACTTGATGAAATCATATTTGAGGCATATGATAATGTCAAGCTGTACAAGGAGAGGACATGAGTAATTCACAACCAGATTATCTCATGAAAATCTTTCCAACATGGTGATCAGGTACTTGTCTTTAAATATCATCTTAGATTATTCCTAGGGAATTTAACGTCATGATGGTCGGAACCATTCCATGTTATACATGTATTCCATCATGGAGCGTTGGAAATTTCTAGAGAATATGGTAAACCATTAAAGGTGAATGGGAAGTGGTTAGAGGATTACCATAACATTGATGATATTGTGGGAACGTTGTCCACCATACAGATCAGGTAAGATAACCTAAGTCGGTCGAGCCAACGACCTAAAACAAATGCGCTTCCTTGGAGGAAACCCAGCGGATACAAGCCGTGTACCACCTATATACAAGGCATCAACGTTTTCCCTTTCATTAATTTTATAACTATTATAAATATATAATATAACTAATAAATAAGTAGGGATGATTTTGGTGCTGATGGTAAGTTCACTGGAGTTTATTTAAGTCATCACCAGTTTGAATCCTCCTTACGTATCTTCTGCCCGAGGTTCCTCCATTCTCTATTCGTATTTTCATACAGGATATGTGAAGTATTTTTCATATATATATGAATATATATATATATATATATTAATATATGAAAAACCATGATAGGGATATATCGGTTGGCGAAGATTGTAACCCAGCTCAAAGAGACCTGGGTTCGAATCCTCACAACCACCCTATATCCATCATTTGTCCTTTTAATAAAACTACATGATGTGCCATTTGATATATGTCGTGTGCACCATGTTTTCCTTTTATAATTGAAATTTTTGGCGCATGATGAAATTCATGTGGGTGAAGTGTGCAGATTGGCAGAGCCTCGGCCCTGGATCCAAATAACACAGGTTCAAACTCAACTAATCTCTCTGCTTATACCCTTGTTGTACAATTAAAAACAACATGCCATGCAGTTCCGTCTTCCCATGTAGTATCGTCCGTATATATTAAATATTAATAAATAATAAATAATAGTAGCATTACAACTTTTTATCCACTAGATGGGGGATTCCATTTAGAAAGGTTGATCACCGGTTCGAACCTCACCCCAAGCACTAGACCAAAGGTTGTACTTCTTTTATTCCAATTTTAAAACACTCTATGTTTATTTCCTAATACATTACATGTATAGTTTTATTTTGAAATTATGTACATAAATATGTGTATATATATTTATATATCTCTCTATTTTTCTTATTTTAATTATTACTATTAATTATTATATAGTTTACTATAATAATTATATATATATATATAGTTTTATTTATTCTTAAAAAAAATGTGATACTGGGCATGTCGTCTATTGTACATGCTATATACTGTGACTATAAAAGCCACGCGCCACCCAACATCATGTCATGTCATGCGGCCCCCTCTCGCTCCCTGTTTGTTTCCCCATACGAGACCCGAATCCTCACTCCCAATACTGCTAATTTAAGGGCATTTTTTCTTTTTATTTCTCCTAAATTGTGATCCTTAGTCTAGTTATGTCCTTATACACCATCTATTTCAAGTTATTACAATCGTTTAGGGAGATTTGGGGATCAGACGACCGTTTAGAAGATGCTGTAGACATACACGCTTTGAAAAACACATTCCAAGTACATTTGTACACGCCCACACATAGAATGCTTCACGATTTGAAAATACACGGTGTGTATGTTCAATACACAACGTGTACCATTCCCAATCATTCCCAAGTAATATTTTCATATAGCCTCCCACACCATGATCACACACATGACCTGTATATTCAGTACATGCCGTGTATACCATTTCTTTCGGTCATCCTTTGTCTAACACTCTACACGACCATGTTACTTCTTCTCTTGCAGGCGCCCTATTGGACTTGTACACGGTGTGTCCTATATTATTAGAACTACTTAACTGGTGGTCATGTCCTTGTAAATATATGACTAGGACCACATCACATGTACATAACATTTATTTTTGGAACATACCGTGTCACCTATCCCTGTTTATTCTTTGCTTACTCGGCATTTCTATCCAGAGAACACGGGATGCTAACCGGCTTTTATTACATTCCATGTACCCTAGAAATACACGCCGGGTAATTTTTAATATTCCATTTTCTAAAGTTTTATTATTTTTGTTTTTTTGGATTCTCTATTCTATTTCATTTTAGGACAAAAAGAGATACTTCCCATGGGAAGCATCCCACCTCTACCACTGAGGGCGAGAGGTCCATTTATCATCTGATCTGAATCTAGCATGTGACACTACTAGATAAAGACTTTCTTGTCGATCTACTCCCTCAATTGGCCATCCTTCGACACCATAATCCCTTAGCCAAGGCTGGCCCTAGTAGAGTTGCACCTCCACCATCTCACACAGAGCCTCCAAGAACCATCATTCCTTCCCCAGTAGCTGCCACTCCACCTAAGCTCTCCTCATTCGTAGCTGGCGCTTATATCGCCGCCCCATCTAGTGAACCTCCATCTACTCCAGCTGATCCACCACCAGAGCCAGCTCCTGTTGTAGTAACTCTACATGTGCTAGGACTTGTAGGTGATCCCTACCCTTACACGGTGTTCTCGATCACCGATTTTGAACACGCCAGGATCGGGAGCTTCTCTCGCCGCCTGATTCTATTGAGCAGATGCTATCAAGATTGTAGTGTCCCACAATAGATAGGTATCTTGGGGGAGTTGGATGATATTCTCGGAAAACTCCCTTACTCTCAATCATCCGTGTGAGTAATGCTATTTTTTGGGATTTATTTTTGGTGTCTGCTACTTTATTCGAGTTCAACGAGGCCAAGTACCACGAGATGTCCAGTGATGCAGTACTAGTGGTCCTGTTCCAACTAGGTGGTCATCAATTTTCCTTTACCATGACAATGTTTGGATGAGGGTGTAATTTCTATCCTCATCCTATAACCCCACCCCATTCTTCCTCCATGAACCGACCCAAGCACTCTGACCACATTGACATGTGGATGTAGATTTCTGGGCCTGAACACCATTATACCCCTACCTCCCAAAATAGTACCCTTATAGATTACCTCAACCTTTACTTCACCCAATGGTGCTTCAATACCATTCTTTTTCCCCGCCATGTGGATATGGGTGTTGTGACCAATCGTGAAATGGATCTTTTTATTTGTGTCATCTAGAAAGACTACTCAGAACTCCCTTACCTTGCCACCTCCTATTTCCACCCTAGGTTTATTGGCCATCCGGGAAACCTGAATAATGGGATTTACCCCACCCAACTTCCTGACCATCTGAAGGATATTGTGCCTTCTCTTCACCCAATGGTGCTTTAGTTCCATTCTTTTTCTTTCTGTTTTTCCTTCTTTCCTTACTTCCCCTCATTCTGGTCAACTATTGTGCCCTCACATTCCCTTCATCACTTTCACACACCTGGTGGACCAAGTGTGGTATTATTTATGGGGGAGCATCCCTCGACCACCCTATTCTTTTCCCTTATCATCATTCTAGGAGAAATAATTATTTGAAGATATATTTTAAAATTTGAATACATTTTGGTTAACCATATTATTAAATAATTTTGGTGAAAGAGGGAAATTTTTCAAAGTTGCATTCTTATTTTGGTTCTTAACTATTTTAAAATGATTGCTGATATAGTTTAACATACAACATGTAATACATTGATAATTACATCAATTAGACAAATCAATTATAATCAATTCACGGCTTAATAGTCTCTTTATTTTTTCCCACTCTTAAGTTATATTCTAAACCCTTTGTCATATTCTTCCTAATAGCCTATTTTTTTGAGAGATTATTAGGATATACATAACTACCAAAATTTTCACATTTTCTTTTTGAAACATGAGGAATTCTTGAATTATATTAAAATTATTGAGACATTATATTGATTTAACCCATTTATCTTGAGACCTACCCTGGATCATATCTTCGTGAAGCCCCTAAAATCCATGAATAACATTTATAGGAATCCATATTACAAGCCATTTTCCCTTCTTACACTAATTCTTTTATGATTTTTCATGATTATTCATTTGATCTCAAAATAATGTATTGGAAACACATGGTATAATTTAAATGTTTCATGCTTATTTTGGTTCTCAAGTATTTTAAAATTAATGCAGATATACTTTAACTTTCAACTTGTAATCCTTGGATAATTACTTAGATTGGACTAGTAAATTATATGAAAGTCAAATACTGATTGTCTCTTTATTTGTTTTCCTACACCTAAGAGGTATTCAAAACTGTTGGTTATATTCTTCCTAATACCCTCTTTATTGATAGATTATTAGGATATACATAACTACCAGAATTTTCACGTTTTCTTTTCTAAACATGCGGAATGTTTTAATTACATTAAAATGATTTATGCATTAGATTATTTTAACCCCTTTATCATGAGATCTACCCTACATATTACCTTTGTGATGCCCCTAGAAACCATTAATATCTTTTATATGAAGCCATATTAGAAGCCTATTTCTATTCCTACCATAAAATTTTTATGATTTTCCTTGATTATTTATTTGAGCTCAAAACAATGGATTGTCAACACATGACATAATTTCATAAATTTTCATGAAATTAAGTATGGGGGAGAGCCTCTTGATCATTTAGGAAAAAAGGGTTCCAAACCATTATTTTTGCAAATTCTGTAAGGTTCCCTTAGTCCTTAAAAAACAAATAAAAAATGATATAAACAAAGGGACCTTATACTCACACGTTGGATTGTAAACCCTACGTACCCAACTAAATGAGATGGTGCTGATGAAATTATTTGATAAATCTTGTTGAAGATTCTTTTACATTGTGCATAACATTGAATATCATGCACTATTACTTATAGAATTTAGCCTCTTTTTTCAATAAATAGAGTTATTTTTTACATCTTTACCTACCAACCATTAGCCATTGAAACATCTGATCCTTATTGAAAAGCCCTCATGATTTCTATAAATCAATTTTCTAAAGTTGATAACTATATTTAATGAAAACCTATGGATACGTTGTATACATTTTTTATTGAGAAAAACAACTATTTAAAATTTCTTGACATTTGAAAATATTATTGGGGAGTAAGAACATCATGTGGGTTGCCTGTTTTTGAAGGGTTGAAACATGTGTTAAAATAGGATGAATGTAGTTAATTTAATTATATACAAGGCATGATTATAATATCATTTTAATTGAAACAATTTTGTATCTTTTTGGATTTTTCTCCTATAACATATTATTTACATTTATGATTAACTAAAGTTATTTCTTTTAAAATATAGAATATGTTAATTAGATGTTGGGATTTTTTGACGGAAAGCAAATGACTAAGAATGGGGGAGTATGATGCTCTCGATTTCTGTATAAATTTTCACATACTTTATCGAAAATAAGTAAAAAATTTCAGCAATTACCTACTACATAGGGAAAAAATACTTTGATTTTGGTGAACTTATTAATTTTCAAGAGATTTATGGACAAAGACACAAAATGGGGGAGATTGAGAAAAATTTACAAACTACACGGTGTGTACCTATATACATGTGAGGTACATCTAGATTCAAACACAGACTAATTAGGACTAGTACATGACCATGTAATCAGAATATGAGACACACCATCTGCACAATTTACTTGTCATGTACACCCTTCTTGATGCATTTGGAAGATGAGATGAATTCTACACACCCATATAGCCAGCTCAAGGGAACATGATTTGTTTAACATATACACGCTATTTACATCATTCTAGATGATGTTGGTGGATGAAAGATGAGACTGCATGCTGTGTATGGTATCTCTACATGCCGTGTGTAGCTACCTAGTAGGCGGCTCCATGATCCATGTCAAAGATGACGTGTAAGGTCGCCATACTGGAAGAGAATTAGATGGAAAAAATGTGTTGACAAAAGTACACGTTGTGTACTTTCTCCACATGCCGTGTAGTTATTTTTTATATAAAAGGTGGTCGTGGACTCGGGTTTGAGGGGGTGGTGGGTGGAGAGAATGTGTGGAGAAAAGGATGAAGGTCCTAATGAGAGAAGATCTACCACTATACTACCATTATTATACTATCTACCTGATAATCATTCTCTCCACAATGTTCCAAATAATCACATCATGTATCAAGAGATTTTTTGTTTATCATTTTCTATATGTGTAACTAAATACCCATTATGTTGGGGTTGTAGAAGATGATGATTTGTAATTTAAATTAGTTGATATGAATGTGTTCGTTCTTTTTAACTTCTTCTTATACTTCTTAAATCACTTCATTTTATCACTAAAACTTTTGTACCAGACCAAGGGCAAGAATTTTCAGGGATTCAAAAGAAGAATAACAATGAACAATTTCAGGACAATTGTAATTATTCGACAACTCAAAATGGACTAAACCAAATAAAGAACTTTGAAACATTGACTACCACATTAAGGAGTTAATTTTTCACCTCTAAATATATGTTTACCAGACCAAGGAAACTTCATTACATACTGAAACCCACAGTGTTGGGTCATTAAGAACAAGAGAGTGTCATTATCAATTTGATTTACTAAAAAACTACTCATTTATCCATAACCCCAAATGGACATCTCCCTTTATCTATATCAAAATCAATTTTCATGTATTTAAATGTATTTTGTTATGTAATTTGTTAAAAGAAACATAAAACCATTATTATTTTTATCCAAAAAAACATCTTTAAATTCTGAAAATATCGTTAAAAAAATACAAACTAAGTTAAACAAGATAAAAATAACTTCTTTTTTCCATGTGGATCGACTCTTTACTGGTTCTATACATGTTAGGGTAAAAATAATTTGGGACAAAGATAATATATATTTAATGAAATGACTCTCCAGGACACTACATGGAATTTTTTAGATGATAATCAATTATTTTTAAGGTATGCATATATGAAATATCATCACATTTAAATGAATTTTTTTTATAATTATGCGAGACTATATGGACATTTTTTCCATGATGAACCATGATTTCACTCAAATAGGGATTTTAACATCCACAATGCCCAACATAGTACAAAGACTCTGATATAATCAATAGATTATAAAATAATCATAGGTAATCTAAAGGATCAAAAGGGAGAGTTTGGTAACCTTGTTTTGAAAATTTTCATAATAAACATTTTTTTTCTTCATGTTAGATTATATGTTGTTCACCAAGAAGGATGACTTGATATTGAGGAATTGTATTGAATACCACTACCTAAAATTAGCAGCAGTCTAAAAAATAACTTCTTTCAAGGATATATGAAGAAAATGGAAATTAAAATTATTGATCATGATGAATGTTATTAGTACCAATAATCAATATATTCATCTATAAGATAATTATATAAGGAAAATAATCTTTATGTTTTGTGATGAATATTATGTGTCTCATGTGATGACATTCAAAAAAATTAATTCTATAGTCGTGTTATTCAACGTCAAAAATATAATCATTCATCCATTCCAAAACTAGTTCATGGTTTTTATGAATTATTTCATCATTTAATATTCATTTATTTATGATGAACACACAGAGTATCTGTGTATTTATATAGACTATCATGGAGGGAACCAAATAAATTACAAGATCATGTAGTGTACATTTTTTTCTTTAGAGATCCGCATTGTAGGATATTTCATCATAAATAGTGGAGTACCTATTATCCAAATGAATATTGAAAAAATTCATTATTTTTTTCCTATGATGTTATTTTTTAATATTATAGTTTCATTCGGTTTGAAAATATGAAAAATAGGTTTTTTTGTAATTATCAATGATTTCAACTCCAATAAATTACCATACATGAAATATTTATACATTCATTATTTTTAACAATCATTACAATGTGATATCAAGGTACTATATATGATATTTATTTGTATATTTGTTCTATGGTTTTATACTATGGGAATGTGTTTTTAGGGGTTTGACGATTCCTTTATAGTTAGTATTGGTTATATTCTTTTGCAAAGGCATTATGTGAATATTATTGGTCCTCATTATTTGACACATCATGAAAATAACTGCATGAAACTCCTTTTGAATCTTGTAGTGGTTGTTTGTCTATTCTGTACATCTATATATTATCTAATCTATGGGATGTTAATTGTATAATAAGATATGAATTTTCAATTAAACATATTCATCTATAAAGATTATAATACATTGAGGAGACATAAATTTTAGATCCAATAATTCTATGAAAATAATATATTCTATACTAAAGGGAATGGTAATATGTTGGATAATATCTTTAGTAGGATATACATTTCTCGCCTGTTAGAGAATACATCTTTGTAGTTTATATCAGCTCAATTTTTGTCAGTATATTTGGGTTAGGATTATATTTAACTGATTATATATTTTCATCAATATATTACATTCATGATGGAGGTCCATTTGAAAGACATTGATTCTTTGGTCCTATATAACCCCAAATAATTATTTGATTCCTCAAATGAATTAAATTAATGTGGTGATAATGGATTCCTATTTTGAAGGTTTGTAGTGGTTTCGAAAATATTTCATGATATGGTTTTTATAAATTTCCACACATGATCATTAGTGATATTCCCATGGTTGATGAAGAAAAACAACTACCTTAAGATTCAATTTCAATTTCTAGGTATGAAGAGTATTCATTATAAGTAAATATCATGTCCTTCACAAATCCACCTGACATTTTAGACCACTAGGTTATATCTATATTGGCCTAATCCCTTGATGTTCTATATTATAAGGGTGAAGGATTATTGATGACAATTTTAATGGGACATCATTGATTATTGAGATTCCAAAATACAAAATTAGTTATTATAAATTAACTAAACACACCACCCCTATGTATTATTTTTCTTGTATAGGGTTCAATTTGATATTGGGTAATGTGTTAATTGTTCATATTTTTCTGTTTTAGAATATATCTTACAATTTATTCAAACTGAGACTCTTGATTCCTATTCTTGTTATTGAATAACATATTTGGGGACTTGCAGATTAAATTTTGGATGAGTAAAATTTTCATTCAATATATTGATGGAAATACCAAGTGAATTATTTTAGTTTTAAGGGATATAATATGGTAATATTTGTGAATTTTTGTCTGATTATGGGAGTATCACCTACCATTAATTTCTTTTTCCTAATAAAATATGTACCACTCAAAAATTGGAATAGAACACTTTGACACCCTGTATGGAAGTACCTAAAATTCATCATATTATTACATAGATTTTTGAAATATATTATTAAAGGGATTGTTTTTGTTAAGCTCAATGTTTTAGAAGATTTTTGGGATCTAGGAATTTATTAATATATAATAGATCCACATGAATTATAATATGGACTAACAAAAAAGTAAGTTTGAGTGTGAGTGGAATGTTCATGTTTTCTTAAATTTATCAAAATGGTATGATTTATAATTGTTTAGATAAGGGATATTTTCACCTCTGAGGTTCCTCTGACACTTTTGAGATCATATGTAGGAAATGAGAAGATTCTTATCACTAAGAGTCAAACTAACAACTTGATTATGTGAATAACTATTTTATTTTGATAGTGTATTGGTGTGTGTATGAAACATTTTATGTTATAAACTAGTTATAATAACACATAAAATAGAAATTAACCATTATAAATTATATTATAGAGATTTAGGATCATTGGGACATAAACATTGAGGGGCAAAAATTTTTTTGGGGAGTGATATGTTCTAGAATGGGATCATTTTGGGGATATAATATGAACATGAGGCTCGGTTATTAGATTAGTATCCATACATTTTCAATAAATTTTATATATTTAGGATAAAAATACTTGATGATGGATGAATTTAGGGAACATTATTTTTTTCAATGAATTAAATTTTTTTGAGTACACTATAATTTATAACATAGTTAATTAGTCTCTGAGGTGATATTATATAGTATCAAGGAATTTATATGTTTTTAAAGGTGTGTTTGTTTTAAAAATTTTAATGTTATTAAAGATGTTTAGTATTGTGATACTAAGACTATATCATGGTTATTGAATAAATGGATTAATTATGTATGAGGATCAGACACTATTTTAAATAGTTTTATGTAATGTATCATAACATCATGTGGTTCACCATAAACTTTTGGAATCATGTAATGATAATTTTAGTCAGTTGATATTAAAATATATTTATGATTTTATTTATTTCCAAAATATTCTTGAATATTTAAATAATATATGGCTATTATGGATTGATGTTTTTTATTCCATGATTTTTCCTACATTTGAAATTTTTTTATAATGAATTATACGACACCACAATTATAATATCAAAAAACATCATTAAAAATGTCAATAAACCCCTATGTACCCTATAAAACATCATTTTCTAAGATTATTTTCATTACATTGATGATTTATTTAAGATACCTATGAAACCTAGTAATCGCTTTAACCATGAATATGTGTTGATCTCCCAATGCATTTAGTGTGTTTTTTTAAAATATAGATGGGAAAATTATTGGAATGGGTTTCTTATCTTTTATTAGTTTTTTTGGATATCATCCTCATTCTTGATGGATCTATATGATTCACTATTCAATATATATGATTATATTTCACCTATTATTAATCTTATATGATAGTTAATAAATACTAAATTCCTTAAAATGAACCATAGTTATTCTTTTTTCACCATATGATATGATGTTTCAGAATTTTCCTCTAAAATCCCTTATTCCATAAATTTAATTTATTGATTGAAATCCAATAAAACAAATACTTGTGCTAATATTTGATGATTTATATAATCCTATGCATGATATGGTGATGACAATATTAGGCTTTGATTATGAAAATATTAATATTCCATTATACAATCATGTTCCACTGTGACAAGTCATGTCACACGACAAATTATTTTCTATTGTGTTTTCACAAATATATTGATATGGAGTATCAAATAGAAAGGCAGTTGGATATTTGGTGATCACTACAACCAAATGAAATATTTAATTATTTTTAAATGTTCATGATATATAGAATGATATGCAATGCGAACGTTGTACCAGATGAATGTGATGTGTGTGTGGGATGCAACATGATGAATATAACAATAGAATGGATTTCTATAATGAATAATTTTATAAATATGTAATCTCTGGTAATTTCCATGTAATTATTTTATATATGGATTTATATTGAGATCCCAAAATTCAACGAAACGTGATTTTCAGGCCCAGAGTGTCTGTAATGATCTTCATAAAAATGATAATCTTTAATTTGAATGTGTGGGTGGTTTTCATGACAAATAGTAATAAAACTTAAATAGGTTCCTAGATAAAAAATATGAGTGAATTGTTGCATTCATTAGGGTGTTATTACCATAGGTGCGACTTATGTTTATTCAGTTCATGCCTCCAGTAAGAAAACCCAAAAATGGCATAACCATAAATAAAAATATTTTATTTTTAAAATTATTATTACTAACCAACAGTTACTCAGAATTAAAATCTGACATTACCACAAAACTTGTCAGGGTAATTTTTCCTTAGGTAGACCCTAACAATTCTTCGTGTGGGCGAATAGTAGAAGTTAGTTTTTGTATGTGAATAAAATAAATAAGTAACAATAATTTTATTTTCTGATCCTTATAACACATAAATGGTAACTCAAATTAATAATCTGATATTATTGAAGAACTCATGGAGGAATGTCTCCTTATGAAGATCTTATCCTCGACTGAAGCAGTTTGAGGGGGAAAGATTATTTTTATGATCTTTTATTAACATACATTTAGTAAATGTGTGAGTGGGATTTTTTGTCTTTGGAACTAGAGCTAGGATTAAATATATTATGGAATAGTGGAATTTAAAATGCCAAGATTCACTTAGAATTGACTTATCATCAGCTATCGAGGGATGAGAATTTTTTTTATCTTTCATACATTTTAAAAATAATAATAAAATATATAAAATAATTATTTTATTTCTTTTCTCACCTTTGGATTATGGACGACGATGACATTTTATAGCGATAAGGAGGTGATGATGCACATTAATAAGGCTCATTAATTGCTCATTAAATTTTAGTGTAATGAAACATTAATGAAACCTAACAACGACATTTTTTCTTAAATAAAATAGCATAATGATGAGACATCTCATCATAATTGAGACATTGCGACATGAACATTTCTATAGTTTGGTGTTCTGGGGAAATAAGGATTAAAAATTTGTAGGAATATTTAGTGTACACCTGAAGGACTTCCACCCCATATAAGAGGGACAAAAGTTAACAGAACGTCATCATATTTGATGCCTTTCGAAGAACAGAGTGGGGAAGAGACGTCAATGGCTTAATCCCGCAAGGATAAATGTCACGACATTAGACGTCATAAAAAATAGGGGTTATTTGATTTTTAAACATTTCTACGTATATTGTTAAAAATGAATAATGCAGATTGACCAATTAATAGGTTAATATACAGACCGTTCATTCTTGATGGAGTGTGACTTCTTTGAGGTTTCTTTATCAAGGAATGAATTATCATTATTGTTTGATTTAAAACTCCTAAACCTCTTTTTTTGTTGTAAAATATTAATGTGGTGAGAGCGAGCCAACAAAAACATAGCCTAAGCACATCCTTCGTTGGTGTTATTTGGAAAAAAACTCTTGAATCAATGGAAAAACATATTTGAGTCCTTCTTAGTGGAGAGTTCATTCCCTGGAGAACACAAAAAAAGCATAAAAATGGACCACCAGTGCAGACCCGGTGGTTCACGGAATAATCCTCTAGTGCGTCAGCATTAGTGGTGGAGCTAATGACTACCTGCAGAGGCCCGTGTTGGAAGAGGTGTGTGGGATTCATCATTCCATGACAACGTGACAGAGGAAGGTATGTGACCTAGTAGAAGAAGCCACAGTCTGGGCCAACATCTAAATGTGATGGACATGGTCGCTAGATCGCATCGGAGGGCCGAAAAGGTGGAACCGAGCCATGTCCCACCCTACGGGCCGTAGTCACTCGACCGTAGTAGAGTAAGAACCCCATGTCCACCCATGTGGAGAAGGAGGAGGATGAACACAACATCCATCCACATCTAGTGAGGCAGACTGGTCCACCTCTTATGAATCGAGAATGGTTCGAACCACCCAGCGGGACAAACCCACTGCTCAGCACATCAGAACCGCACAAGCATTCCAGACCCACACCCAGTGGGCCGAACCCACACCCAACAAGTTGGACCTACACTAGAAGGTCAGATCTGCACCCTTTTCATGTTGGCCTAGACTAGACCAGGGTGTTGGGAGACTCGGTAGGCTAGACCCTAGGCCATCTAGGCCAGATCCAATGAGGCTTATTGGTCCAACCCCATCAGCTAGGTAGGACCAGAATGACCCCGACCTGCACCAGGTTGGATTGAGTCAGTCTAAATGAACCAGGGTATGTGGGACCCTTGGATCGGGTTGTTTAGGTTGGTCTGACAATGTCAGACCCGCCCCACTGCAACTTTCCCTCGTGGTTACTTAAACACCTATATCATATAATCTATGTGTCTGATTGATGACATTTTTGTGGTGGTGAAACCCTCTAGATCAAGCCGATCTTTATGCATGATATATGGTGACTTTCATGGAAGATGATATGTGAAAAAATGTCTGGAGGACCGTTTCCCCCAAGTACACTATGTACATAACCCAGCTACTGGCTAAGACATTATGATTGCAGACTTTTGTCCCAGTGAGAAGCTCCTCTCTCTAACATGGGAGGCACATGGTAGGAAGCACCTCTATGTGACTTTTTAGGCCCATGTTAGATGATTAGGATTAATACCTCAGTTATTCCTGACTAGTGGGAAGCACCTCTCTATGACATTTCAAGCCCATGGTATTTGATGGGGGATGAGTACCTAAGTAGTACAAGGTTTGTTGAAAACACCACTCCATGACGTGGAATTCCCACGTTACTTTCTAGAGAAGGATGTATCCACCAACCAAAGAGTTTTCTGATGTGATTGATGATTCTACTATTACTATCATAAAATATACTTAGTGTGAATTGTTTTGTGGTTAATTCTTTACCTTGAGTAATTTTTGTGTGTTATTTCTATTTTTGTTTTGGTCTATTAACTGAGTACTGTGTTACTCACCCTGCATGAGTGTCTCTCACACATGTTTTTTCTAGTGAAGATGACTGACGTTTCAAGAGAGGCACTCATGGTGATGGTACTAACGTATGCAATGAAGGTGGACTTGGTGGTCCCGGACAAGGAGAGGTCCAGTAGGATAGAGATGAAAAGACATACAACATCAGATTCTAGTATATTCACTACTCCCATGATTAGGTGGGGTTTTCGATGGATGGACATCAATGTTTCCTTTTATGATATGATGTTTTTAGTTCATTTTTGTGTTTTTTCTCTGGCACACTTACTTTCAAATTTACTGTCACTCGCGTTTGTTTTAGTTGTTTCCTTTTTCCCCCTTTCAGTGTGTTGGGCTGTGGATGGGTGTGTGTGTACATATAGGTATTCATAAAACTGCCTCCCACTTGTAGGTTGATTCCTTCAGCAGTATTTTACAACCCCTGGCCCTCGATAGGGGGGCTTGTGGTAATCACAACATGGGCCCCGGGGTATGGGTCATAACAAATTGGTATCATAGGGTGGTCGGCCATACCACAACAACTGAGATACTATTTTTTTAATTGAGGGGAAACAATGGTATGTGTTGCGAGTTTATCTTTCTGAATCGGCAGGTCTAGTGTTGGTGTAGTGCCCAACTTATACATACACAAGGGCCATGAATTCTGATTTTCAGATCTATACCCAAAAGAACAGTTTTCATAAGCATCTCCTTATATTTTTTTTAATAATAGTCATCTCATTATGTATATCCTTCAAATCATGGTACATATTGATCTATCTCAGGATGAATCCAATTGGATGACAATCCTGGAACCTGATTCAAGGTCGTGAGGATAGTTCACCAAGCGATGTGGCATCTGTTTATGGACCATTTCTAGAGATGGCCCTAGTGGGTGGTATACTAGTGTTACCACGACCAGTTTATTAGAAAGAATGCCCACATCTTGTGGTTTAGGTGGATGTATATTTCTAGACCAGGTCAGGTATACATCTTTTGGCACTATTCGTTGTGGAACAAGTTTGAATGTTTGTCACAGGCATTCGAAGAAATGATCACCTGAGATGACGGGTTATCATGACCTATGGATTAATGTTGCGCTATGTAAGACATAGAACAGAGGGTTCGAAGGAGGTATCATGCTAGTTCCCTGTAGGGCATATTTTTATATTCTTTATGTAAAAAGGAACATCTCATGTGAGATTGTCCCACTATTCAAGCTACAGGGCTGTAGAGGAGGCAAGTACAGACTATCGAGGCTTATGACCCCAAGACACCCTAGATGGATTAGGGTTTGATGAGTGTCTTTCTACATTTGGTGCATTATTTATAGACACATGTACAAGTGATTTCCCTTTACCAACACTTATTATTTTTTGATACATAGAGGTTCCATTTAATTCCATTTAATTGATACTCATGTTTAGAAACTCCTACTAGGGGAGACCCAATGACCACACACTAATGCTGATAGTGTGAAATGACACTTGGAGGTGAGATTATCCGTTGGGATCTATTGTTAGTGGCTTCATGTATTTATGATGTCATTCATTTTGTGTACTAGTACCGTTCATTCCATGATTGAATGTATTCAGAAAATGATGTGGTTTATCCAAAAAAATGGAACCAGATATCCCATTATCTGCAGGGGAATCCTTTCTACTCTTGATGGACTTAAATATAAGAGGGTATAGCCAAATCCTTTTAAGTTGGCTAGTTCGACCCTCATTTTAGTGAATGTAATGAGTCTTCAAGTTCCATTGTTACTGCAGAGTATAAGGAAATCACCCTTGATTATTTTCCATGATTACCTTTCCATTGAAAGTTAAACTCATACCTAGAACTCTAACTTGGGACAACACTGATATCCACAATGGCATATTGAATGACTCCCACAGAGTGTTGTGGATTGAGGGTAGAACAGGAGGACATGGGAAGGGAGTATATTCACGTGGTTAAGGAGTATTTCCCACGATATCTAAGAATGATTTCAGGTATGGTCCCTATCTACTACTGACATCCATTTTAATTAACATAGGTGTTGATCATTATTTATTGTCACAGATCTTGTTCAAGACCTAGTGTTCCCAGTTAAACCATTAACATGATCCTGAAATTAAGAGATTACTATGGGAGGAGACTTGATAATCACAATTATGCTGATAGTGTGATTTTAACCATGAGGTTAGAGTTTTTGTTGGAAACACATTGTGGTAGTGCCAAGGCTTTGTCATATTTGTTTGGGTATTGACTGGTCATCCCCATTTCATCCTCATATGTACTATTTTAGGAAAAAATATTGTTTTATATCCGTAGGGTAGGAATGAGCTTTTCTATGGATGGGAAAAAATGTAAACTCAGGCAGTATGGAATAATCTCATGCATAAGAGGGTGCAGCTGATCACCCTTGTGTTGGGATGTCATACACTC
Organism: Viscum album; assembly: GCA_963277665.1. Lineage (NCBI taxonomy): Eukaryota > Viridiplantae > Streptophyta > Magnoliopsida > Santalales > Viscaceae > Viscum > Viscum album. The sequence goes on from OY728165.1 coordinate 541,979,669, forward strand.
ATGGAAGAATATGTTATTAATTTGATGTTCCCAAAATAAGAGGTGGAGTGTCAGAATGTCCCTTCAAAAGTTGTTTCCAAGGTTACATCCCCCCAAGTGGATGGACTTCACTATCATTCTACTCCCTGATATGACACTAATATCAGCATCAGTGTATCAAAGGGATTTCATAGAGGTTCACATGAAAGGGGTGTAGGTGGGGGAATTTTAGAAGAAGGGCTTAGAAAAACCTAGTGATCAAGGTTATCTGAGGATTAACATCACTTTAATAAAGTGGATGTAGAGACCAATCAACCACTACCAAGGGGTTGATTGGAATATATTTCAATTAAAAGGGGTAGCCTATCACATAGATAGAATGGTTCATATAGGCTTCTCAAAAGTTGTGACAACAGTGATGGATTGAGTTACATTAGGAAAATGACATTGGGATAGTCAATACTTATGGGAAAGAGAACGTGGTGGTAGACATGCTCAGCATGAAGTCTGGTTTACAACTACATAGTGAGATAATAGAGCAGCTAGCCGTGATGCAGATATCCTTCATGGATGATGATGGAGTAGAATACCTTCATTCAATGACTGTCACTCCCCCACTCTTTTAGCAAGTCAGGGAGGCACAATTTGTGGATTTTGAAAATGAGGCCTAAGATGATCGGTTATCCACATAACATGCTCTTGATGGAATTTTGATGGGTGGGGAGCATGTCATCCTTTTATGTAGACACACCGTTATACCAGTGACATTACGAGAGGAGGTGTTAAGGGAATTCCATGCATCCCCTTTGGTGGAACATAACAGTGTTATGAAGAAATACCAGGTCCTTTGTCGTTTTTACTAGTTCCCAATAGACAGATACCCTAGGTGTTTAGGGTTGGTGCCCATGTTTTCTTTTGGGTCTCAGCCCGATGGAGATTGAGGTGATTTTTCATGGGTGGAATGATATCTCTAAGGTTCATAGGGTCTTCCCAAGTATTGATTAGAGTTAGAGAGGAGGCATGCCACCTAGATCATCCCCCATAAATTCAAAAGGTACATTATTTTTTTCACGGGTTGTAGATATGGATGTACATGCATCATTCACCACACTTCTTCAATTAGGAAGATCTAGACATTAACAAAGGGAATAAATTTTTGCAGTTCCTGGCCGGGATAGAAGATTGACATGAGCAAGACTGGGGGGAGGTGGTCAATTCCTAGTGTGCATGTTTTGTGGCACCACGAAAATCTCTAGGAGAGAACATTGGAGAGGGAGGCTCAAATTCTTTCTCAGTACCCCCATCTATTTGAATAGTTTTGTTTTGTATTTCAAGGATGTAATGACCTAATATGGAGATCGTGTAACGTCTTGGTATTTCCATGTAATATTTTTATATATGTAATTTTTTTAAGATCATGAAATTCAACATCACAGGATTCTGGGGTTGGTAGTTCCTTGAATGATCAACCAAAAAATGTTATTCTTTAAATAGAATGCATGGGTAGTTTTCTTGAAAAATTGTAATAACGCTTATACAGGTTCTCATATCAGAAATCTGAAGGCACCGTTTCATTTAGGATGGAAGGCTTACTATAGGCATGACATTATTTTAGTCGTAGCTGGCCTCCAGTAAGAAAACCGCAAAAAGTAATAACCATTAATAAAATAATTAAACAAAATTATTTTATTTTTAAAATGATTATCACTCACAAATGGTGAGTCAGATTAAAAAATATAGAATATCACTGAACTCATGAGGGTATGATTTTCATAGGTTGATCCTCACATTTTCTGGCATAGGAAAATAGTGGAAATGAGTTTTTTGGCCATGAATACAATAATTAAGTAATGCTTATTTTATTTTCAAATCCTAATGACACCAAAATTGTTACCCATACAAAAAATTCAAGGGTACTGTTGATCTCATGGGGGCATGTTCCCCATAGGTGGATCTTACCCTCAACCAGCGTTGTATGAGGGTGAATATTAATTTTTTTGAACTTTTATTAAGGTGCATTCAGTAAATGTGCGAGTGAGTTTTTTCTATCTTTTGAATCGATGCTCAGATTAAAAATATAAGGGTACCGTAGAATTATTGTCACCAAGATTCTCCTAGAAATAACTTATCTATGGAAAAATAGGGATGATATATAAAGTTATTTTTCGATATTTTCAAGAGAAATAATAAAATTATTCAAATGTATAATTCTATATCTTTTCACACCAATGAGTTTCAGATGGAGACGCTAAAGGGCAGTGTGGAGGCGGTGACAATTCACATTAATGGGGCTCATTAATATATCATTATCCCTCATCATAATGGAGTTTTAATGATGTGTAATGGAAATAATGCCTCATAAACAAAACAGTGTAATGATGTGACAACACGTCATAATGGAGACGTTGTGACATGCTCTTATTTATTGTTTGACGTGTTGGGGAAATAAGGTTTCAAAATTTGGAGGATTATCTAGAGAACCTATGACAGACATACACCCAAGAAATGAATGAAGTACACTGGAAGAACATCATCAGCATCGATACCTTTTGAAGAACGGAGGTGGGAAGCGACGTCGACATCTTAATCCCCCGATAACGAAATTTGTGGCATCATACGTCATAAGAAGTAGTGGTAATTTGATTTTTATGTTTTCCTAGACCTTATTTCAAAATAAAGAATGTAGATTAACCCATGAAAAGGTTAATCTATGGACCGTGTATTCTCTCAGGAGGTTGAAATCATTGGGGATTCATTATCAAGAATTTAATTATCATTTTTTTTCTAATAAAAATCCCCAGACCACCATTGTGTTCTAAAAGTCCATCACGTTGGGAGCGTTCAAACACAAACAAGGACCAGTCCCCTCCGATGTGGGTTTTCTTCATAGGAAAATAGTTGAATCAATGACAAGATATATTTGAGACCTTCGTGGTGGAGAGGACATTCCCCAGAGAATGTAGGCCCAGGTAGAATTAGCAAAGAACAACCGGTGTGGACTTAGTGGTTCATGGAAGAATATTCTAGTGCCCCGTCATCGACGGTGGAGCTGGATACTAACATCGATGGCGTACATAAGTGGAATTAGGTAGGAGTCACTTCACCCTGACGAACTTCCAGAGGAAGTCCGATGGCTCACCGGGCTCTGACACTATGGAAGCATCTTCTGGCTGGGCCATCGGTAGGATGCAGCGGACGCAGTCGCATGAATTAGACGGAGGGGCGCATACATGGAACCGAGCCACATCCAGTGTGATGGGAAGTAGTCACCTGACCATGGTTGAGGAGGCACCCTGTGGTGACCTGCATGGTGATGACGGCAGCTAGATGCAACATTTGGCCACGTCTAGCAAGGCGGACAGGTCCACCTCTTACTGACTGGCCGGGGTGCGAACCGCCCAGTGGGCTGGACCCACGACCACCTAGTTAGACCTACACTAAAGGGATAGACCCACACCTAGTGGTATGGACCCACACTAGTAGGCCAGGCCCACTTCCTCTTCAGCCCATGCCAGACTAGACCAGGTCACCGAGAAACTCGGCGTGCTGGATCGTCGACCAACCGAGACAGATCCCGCGAGGTCTATTGGGCCTAGCCCACTAGACAGGCCGGAAAAGACCAACTATGACCCACACCATGTTGGGTCTAGTCTGTCTAAATGAATCAGGGTATGTGGGACCCCATGCTAGGTTTTTCAGGTCAGTCTGACCAAGTCGGACCAAGCCCCGCCACAACTGGTCCCATTTGGTTACTAAAACACAATTATCATTCAAATCACGCGTCTTATTAATGATCCGTTTATGGAATTGGGACCATCTCAATGAGGAAGATCTTTTGGAATTATCTACAGTGACTTTCGTGGATGTCAAGATGTGATGAATGGCTTGAGAAGTGGTTCCCCTAAGCACACTATTTAATGAAACCTGTGACTGACTGAGACCTGATGACTACTGGATTTTGGCTTAGTGGGAAGCACCTCACTATGACATGGCATGACCATGGCGGGAATCACCACTCTGTGACTTTGTAGGCCTATGGTACTTCATTAGGATGAGTACCTCAGTTGGCCATTACTAGTGGTATGAAACTCTCAGGGAATTTTTAGGCCCATTGTATGCAATGGGGGAGGACTATCTAAGCAGTCCCAGGATTGTGGGAATAACCTCTTCGTGAGTTGGTAGGCCCACTATACTCCCTATAGGAGGAGTTCTCCGGCATCCGAGGAGTTTTGCGATGTGACTAATGATGCTATTGTTACTACCCTAGAATATACTGGTGTGAGTTGTCTTGTGTTTTATAGTTTAACATGAAGAATTGTTGTGTTTTATTTCCATTTTGTTTTTTATTACTATGGCGTAGTATGTTACTATCTCCTACACAGGATTTTCCTACATGTGTTGTGTATGTTGTTGACGACCGATGTTTTCACAGAGGTGCTCAGGTATATGGGATTGACAGATTCTATGACAGTGGACTTGGTGGCCCATGACCAGGCAGGGCCCTGTTGGACTTGGCAGACATGACACATTACTTCAGCTTCTAGTTTCTTCAATAGTCTCATGATCAGGTGGGTTTTTTTATAGATTTCCATCGTAGTTCCCTTTTTTTTTGCTGTTTTTAGTTCTTTTTTAAAATATATTCTTTCCAACATAATTTCATATGTACTTACACATAGAATTGTTTTAGTGGCTAGTTTTCAATATTTTTGTGTGTTGGGATGTGTTTGGGCATGTGTGTGCAAACATGTATTAAACAATGCCTCCCACATTCAGGTTGATGACCTTAGTGCTAGTCTCCAGCCCATGGCCTTCATGAGGAAGGCAGGCTTGGGGTAGTCATGACACATGCACAGGGGGAGAGGTCGTGAAAAATATGGTTTTATTTACTAATTCCTTAGGGTTATTTGTTGAAAATTTAATTTTTACTATATGTTATACAATATAATATCAATGATTACTAAAGAGGAATAAACTAATATAATCACATCTATGGTGTTCAATCATCTATTTTTCCATTTGATAGTGTTTAAAAAATGTATATCCTATCTTGATAAATTTTTATATTGAATGTTCTAGTACATCCTTTATTCATTAAAAAATATATAAATGAGTCAACTGGGGATGTTTTTAATTCATTGATTTACAGGGTTGAATATTTTGATAGGGTGTAACAATATTATTGCACATTGGGTTAGTAGCATAGCTGGTAGTAAACTACAGATATGGATTGGAAAAATGAAATCACCAAAGATGTAATGTTACACAATGAGATTTTATAAAATATTTTATCCTAAATTAATAATTTTGTTCTATAGAATACAACAAATGAAACTATGAAAGAAATTATTTTTATAATGTAATATAATCATTTAAATGTATTTTTTTTATGGTTATAAACATATAACTGTATAGTAATTATGAAATAATTATTAAGATAAAAATAATGGACTTTTTAATATTAATTCATTGATAATTTTCAATTATTATAGATTAATAAAATATATAATCATAGAATGATTATAAATACAATTTTCTTAAAATTTCATATTGATGCAATATGATGAATATTATGTTACACTTAAATAATGGATAAATTTGAATATATATATATATAATAGAATAAGTTATCACCCCATTGATAGTTATCACTAGAAATGTAATAAATTTATGTTATAATTAGAAGATACAAGTTCTTTTAAATTGTTTATCTTTGTTATGAACAGATATAATAAAATATATTATTATCAACAATAAAATATGAATTGAATAAAGTAATTTTAATTCCTATTATAAAATTTTTAAAATTATTTATTCAATTTAATAATTTTTTATGCTAGTCAATTATTTCATTATTTTTATTATTATTTATCAAGGAAAAATAATTATTTTTCATTGAATATTTTTGTAAAATATTTCAAATATAAATTAAATTGAAATAAATTAATATAATTACTATTATATTATATTTAATTATATAAATTTACACTCATATAGTTGATAATTATTTTTTTAAATTATTTTTAACACCTAAAAATTAAACCATATTTTCACAAAAAATTAACACATTATTTGTTTTAATTTTAAATGTAATTTTTACATATTGTATAGTTTAATTATATTAAATAGAGTCTGTATTCTAAATCATAATTTCTATATTTGGTAGCAATAACAATCATATATTTTTAGTGAATGTTTATAATAATTATTTATATTTTATAGTGATTAACATGTATTGGAATAGTTTGGAAAATGTGGGTAATATTTCAAATAATTAATTTGACACAAAAAACATCTACAATATAATTTTTATGTTTTTAATTCCTATCAATATTAATCACATATATTTCCCAACCGAATTCACATAACTCACAAAAACCACATATCCAAAATATGATACAATTATTACCCCTAATATAACATTATTTTTAATTAAGAACCCCCTCATTTAACATATAAAAAGAGATAATTACCAACCATTACCACATCCCACAGTCCAATAAATACATTTGTCCGGAATTTTTAATCATTATACTACCCAAAATCCAACCCAATCACTATATATGGATCTATTGATTCCTCTTAATCTTAAAGAAGCAACTATACAGGGAAGGGTTATCCTCCTCCTATTTTTTCAATTACTTATTTAATGGTACTCCCTTTTATTTTCAATTGATTATTAATACATTTTTTTTAAAGATAATCATACACTATCTAAAATATTACCTATTATACCCATAACATAATTAACCCAATTACATATTCTTTCATATAACTGTTATATTTTTGAAATAATTCATTTATTCTCCATTCAATTACATATTGTTTTGAATAACCTATTTTATAAGAATTCATACTACATTTTTATAAAGAAACTAGAAAAATGAAATAATAAAATTTTATTATATTTATGGTATCACCATTATAAATGACCTTCTAATTATTTGAAAAAATGAAAATGTTCCACATGTGCATTTTCATCCAAATTCCTCCAATAATTATTCATGTTTTTCCCCAACATCCATATATGGTTATTGAAATCATTTTAGTAAAATAATATCTAATTAATTCCGTGAAGTATAATTTATATATTAAATATATAGTATATATAGAAAATTAAATAGTCTATAATTTTAATGTTAACAAACTAACATGATAATACAATGAGTAAACATTATTTAATTATAAGTGAAAATGTCATTTTCATTTAAATGACATTGAATTATCATCCAAATTATGAAATGTTATTATATTATTTTATAAATAAAGTCATTTTTAGTTTATTGCAATGATATTAGAAATAAAAAATATATTATTTAAATATACTAAAAAAACTTATTTTTCAGATTTATTATTGTGTTAGTTTGACAATCGATATGAATAGTTCTATAAATCTATATAAAGGATGGATATTAAAAAATTATTAGATATTATTATGTAAATATTTATTCAATGAATATTTATATTAATATAAAACAAAACATTTTTACAACCCCATCTATTTTTATTAATTACTAATATTATATCGTCCTTAATTTCATCATCTTGAATAATAAATAAATATACAATGGAAGATAAATTATAACAAATTAAAAATGTATAAGAAATCAACTATTGTACCTTTTATGATCTTGTGTTGATGAACTATAGGTTAATAATGATAAAAAAATAGAATAAAATTTATCTAGATTTCTCAAAAAATAGATTTAAAGTAGTTAATAACTAATTAATATTGATAAAAATAATGATTATGAATTATTATTATAAATGGTAAGAGTTTATAATAGGGATATGAAATATGTGACTAAGATAGTTTTGTTTTTTAATATGATGTTAGAGAATGAATAAGGAAAAAAATATAAATAGTAATGGGTTCTCTCTTTATGACTATTCCTTGTGTTATTTTAGGATATTACGTTTTAATATTAATTTTTATTGTTTTAGTACATCCCACGGTCTAGTAATATATTAAATTATTATGGATATTTGAAGCATTACATCCATTCCTGTTCAAAATTTCTATTTACTATATTTATAACGTCCCAAATATAAAATATTTCTTTATAATAAAATCTTAATTTATGAGTTATAACATCTCTCTTTATGATACATAATTTATTGTATATGGTATTCCCTATTTATCACTGCTTTATTTTTAGCATGTGTAAGGAGTATCATTTATCAGTGCTTTATTTTTAACACAAATAAAGGGTTTCATTTATATGCACAATATTTTTAGTATTGATAAATATTTCATTCCTCAGTGATTTCTTAGAGAAAATAATATTCTGAATAAATAGAATGTAATAATTAAATAATGAAAAAATAAAATATGAGTTTATTAAAAAAATTAAAATATTTTTTAATTAAATAATGACTGATAAAATGTAATAAATTGATTATAAATTTCCTAAATGTTAAATATTTTATTAATTAGATGACTTTGATAATTAATGATATTAAATTGTATATATAAAATATATTAATGTATATTAATGTATATAAATATGATTTTTATATTTAAAAATATTTATGCACTTTAAAATACATAGTCATATATTTAGTGAATAATGGTTTATAAGTAAAAATTAATATGAATTAAAAATGTTGACTACTTTCATAGTACTAGACACATAATTGAATGTAGTTTGATTTTTGAATTTATCATAGATCAAATCTATTTTATATTAATTTAACATATACATAACTAATGAATATTTATATAAAATTCAATCACATAAAACATAACATTTGTTTCAATATTGTTAATTTGTACTTATTCTAAATTTATTCAATTGCACACATTTTTAACATATATACATGAAATTAAAATTAGATATTCATTAATAATGTAAAAAAATTTTAATAGTACATATAAATTAATATATTAATTTATAAATTTACATATAAAATATTTATACAAATATATATTTAAAATTATATATAAATAAATATATTTTTTAATAGTTTTTTTTTAATTTTAAATATATAATTATATATATTTAAATAAATTTTAAATTCATAATAACTTTATATAAATAAAGAATATATTTACTATATTTATATATATTTATTATATATAAATATGTATAATTGTATAAATATATATAATGATATAAATATTTTTTATAACAATTTCTATATTTATAAATATATCAATATAAAATTATAATAAATATATTTAAAAAGAAATATATTTACTATATTTATATTTATATATTCCTTATATATATATATAAATATTTTGAATTTTTATTCATATTTATAATTATACACCCTTTATCATCGTTTAAGTAATTAGGGATGAAAAAATCATCTTTATCAGCACTTTTGCATGATGATAAATATGAGACTTTATTAGTGCTAAAAAAAGTGCAGATAAAATTATCCTTTATCAGTGGTATAATTTTAGCACTAATAATGATTGATTTTGTCAGCACCTTTTTAGATCTGATAATGACCTACCTTTACCAGCAGAAAAAAAATCCCTCTTAAAGAGTCCATTTATTTGTGCTTAATTAATAATCAATGATAAAAAAAATCTTTATCAGTGCTTATTTGTAAGCATCAACAAAGGTGGACCAATATAATTTAATAACCCCAAACATTTGTGATATATTGGAAATATTAAGATGTTTATGCATAAGAAAACTACTTTTAGAACTCCTCCTTAGTGAATCAAACCATGAATCATAGCACTCAACTACCTCTTGGATATCTCATCTAACATCTGGTGTTCAATTGAAGTTAGTGTTAGCGAAGAGGGTTTTATATTTTCTTTAACATATTGAGCTATGCCTTCTACTATTCTTTGTATGTATTTGGTTTTTTTATTTCTTCTTTGGCGATGTGAGTAATTTTTTTCTGGTTATTGTATACTAGCGAGGGAAGCCTTCGGATTTTATGAGTTCTTAATTTTGATTCATCTTTTAATCACCCAATGAGAGTTTATTGTTTTTGGAATTTATTGTGACACATAGTGTTTATTTAGTTGTTTTATTTTTGTTTACATTTTCCAAATTGATCTCATAAATCCATCACACCAATTTTTCATTCATTATTTTATCAATGGTGTTCTATACATATAAAATTTTAGAAATTAAAATTGGTCTTTTTTGTCAGGGAGTTAAAGGTAGGTTAAGGTATATATTTTTATATTATTCAGATTTATATCTTATTTTTTTACCTATATAGGTTGGTGTGTAAATCCAATGTATGGATGCATCATCGATGTTTCTATTTAAATTTATTTTCTACTAGTTTGATTTATTTTTTTGGTTGAAATAATTCCCATTGTGTTGTGTTTCTTGCCCTGGTGCCTGTTTCTAGCTCGATGGGGGTCGAGAATGTCCCTTAGACACTATCATGGGCCAACTTGAGTGTTTAATATATGGTTGTCTTGGGTTTGTTTTCGAAACTATATATATTTTTAAATGTGTCATAAATGTTCACAATAATCAAAATTCTTATGTCTGGACAATTGTAAAAAATACATATATTTTTACCCCTCATTAGATTATTCGAAAATAATTTATAAATACTTTTAATAACAATACATGAAATATTATACCATGATGTGATGGAATATTTTACAACTACTTTATAATTTTTCATCATTATCTTTCTCCCCATATCTCAACAATTTAAATAATATATCATTTTGATATTACCCCTTTATAGATATACCATTTTTTATACCAATATACCACTAAAAGAAAGTATAATTTCTGTTGGATCGATAATATGATAGATGTGATACTGGTTGTAGTGTCAAATTGTGATGCATATACTCAATATACAAATGTGGGGGTGAATTGTATATTTTAAAAATCCTTATGGAAATTTTGCATAAACAAAATTCACAAAACCTCTAAATTCTAATAACATGCTTGATTCAGTAAAAGCGATTTCGGAAATGAAACATAACAATATTTTATAACAACTATGATTCTACCTTAAAGTGTATAGAATCTTATATCATCAAATTACATGTTTAATGAAGTATAAAAAAGATATACATTCCTTAACAATCAACATTATATTGGAAAACAAAACTAAAACACTACAGGTAACATGTAGTAACTCTTTTTACCCAAAGAGGAGGGTATCCAACCACCCTAGATAAATGTCCCTTGATTTATACTTTCAAGAAAGTCTGTCTTACCCAAACCCAGGTAAGCCCTCAATCTGAATATCGATATCTATCTTTCTTTCGCCGCAAGCCCAAGATTTTTAATGAAACCAGCACCTCTGACTTCACAACCCGAAGTCTCAGATATCAAGGAAATCGCACCTCTGCACAAAGAAAATATGAACGAAGAAAAGTTTGAACAAGTTGTTCAAAATTTCTACACGAAGCCTGATAGTTCATAAGATACTCTCTCTCTAGATATCACATCAGATCTATAGTTGTGCAAAACTTTTCCAATGGTTCAATTGTTGAAGTCTTGAGCTCATTCAAATGAGCTCCTATTTATAGGTACAACTCCAAAGGTCGGCTGCCTCCTCTAACAGTCATATTTTCCCATTAATTTTGGAGGGACATGTACACATGTCACTCAAAAAACAGTTAGTTAGTAACTGAATGCACGACATTATTTTATAACAAAAACAAGTTTAAGAAAAAATATAGTTACATAACCAAATTCCAATTTTCATAATGTAAGAAAATAAAAGATTATAGTCTATGAAAAAAAGAATTCGGAGTTTATAATAAATGGATATTAAGATTCTGTTTTGTATGGAATTAGGAAACTGAACTCTATTGAATTCCAGAGTCTGAATTTTAAAGAAATTCAGAATATGGATTCACAAGAATTCAGCTCCTATAATTAAAATGTTTGGATTCTGAATTCATTAGAATTAAGAGTAATAACTCAATGGAATTTGTAACCTAAATTCGATGTCATAAATCAGAGGAATTTGTAACGAGAATTTAGATTCAGTATTCATAAGATTTCATAATTATAATTCATATTCATAATTTAGAGTAATAACATAGAAAAGTTTGTAACCATAATTCCAAGAATTCATATTTAGAACTCATAAGAGTGTGTAACCAGAATTTCTATTAAGAATTCAGAGTCAGAACACAGAAGAGTTCATAACGAGAATTCTGAGAATTTGGATCCAAAAACAGTATTCTCCATATTTACGTGATTATATGATTCTGAGGTTTTGGTTATGAACTGAAGTTTACACTTAGGAAAAATTATGATATGAACAATGAAAACATGTTAAGGATAAATTTCATTTTGGAAGGAATATTTTCTTTATAGAAGTAAAACACAGCGTAAAATGTGATTTTCCTTGAGATAAGTTGTTTGTGATTTTCAATAAAACAAAGAATGGTAAAGTAATAAGAAAACATTATTGACATAACAATCTTCCTCATGTATGAAGGAAGGGAAAATTCATAAGGAAAACCTTATTGACTCGACAATCTCCCCCTTTTAGGAAATCACAAACATCCTTACAAAAAAGAATAAAAGGACATAGAAAATATTTTTCTAGAGTTTTCAAATAAAACTTATCTCCCTCTACAAATGGATAATGATTAATATGACTAACTCCCTCATAGTCCTTGAAACACTAAGGATCGTATTCTAGATTTACAGAATAAGATTTTCCATTATCTTGAGTACGGAAATCTTCATAATGAAAACTCCCCCTTACATAGGTATATTTCGTCTTTTTATTAGTATTTCTTTTCCTTTCACCCCCTTTGTGATTTTGAAAATGAATTTGTGGGAATATGAAATATATTATAGTACTGAAATATTAGTACAAATCATGCAAACAAATACAATTCACTAAAATTTCATTAAGATTGGATGAATTTTTACAAGGAATGAAAATACAACAGATGATCAGAATATGTTTATTTTCCTTCATTTTCCTTGGATATCAATTTCTTCAATATGATTTTAGGCTTCTTTAGATCCATGTGATCATCCTCTGCATGCTTCTCTAATGATTTGATTCTATCATCCTGAGACTTGAGAACTTCTACCTGAGCCTTTTGCAGATCATCTTTCTTGACTAGCTTCTCTTCAATCTCGATCCGAAGATCCCTTTCCCTATCCCAACATTGGGAAACAGAATACAACTTCCAATTCAGATCCTTGACCTCCTGAATATGAGAAATCTTCTCAAGAAATAGCCTTTCCTCAAAGATATTTGTGATATCTTTGAATTTACAATCTTCAGTATCAAAAGTTACTATAACATCATCTTGAAACTCATCAAGCTCTCTCAAATCCTCAACTATATTCATTGACCGGCTATCTATTTTCTCTATCAATCTTTTGAGGGATTCATAGTTGATAAGGAAATATTTGATGTCTTTCTCCAGCTTGACACACTTTTCCATCACCATGGACACTGAATCTGATTTTTGGTTCAAAGAATGTTTAATCATCTGGCATCTGGAATCTATGCTTGGGAAAATCGGAACTGTACCAACAATATTCATCAAGGATTGAATGACGAAATCATGTCCTTGAGAAGATGATTTTAAATCAGTTACTTTTCTTGGAGATGGTTCTTCCTCTATCTCGAAAAGAATTCTCTTAGAAGATCCACTAGCTTTCTTCTTCCATAAGATTTATTTTGTTGGTGTATTCACAACAACATGTTTTTCTTTATCAGTTCTCAGTACAACTTCTTCATTTGTAGACTCATCTTCACTGTCAGACAACTGAACAACTCTATCTTCATCTATATTCTCTTTCTCATCTCTTGACTCAACATATCGAGGATGCATGAAATGTTGATTAAAACATTCTTCCTCATATAACATGTTCATTTCCTCTTCATCCTTCTCATCTAATCCAGTAGTAGAAAGCTTTGAGGATCCATCTTGTGATGTTCGGATTGACAACATTTCAGATGGGGTTTCCTTCTCATTTAATTCCTCCACTTGCTTAATCAAATATTCCATTTCCCCACTGCTTTCATCTTCTTAATCTAGTCCTTTAACAACATATTTTTCAACATCCTTCTCTTGTTTTTTTTCCGTAGTCATGAACTTCTTCTCTGGAGCCTCAGGTAAGGGATATACCAGAAAGGAATTCGGTTAGAGGATATTCTCGGATGCTATTTCAGTGTCCTTCAAAAGGGATTGGACAGTTATAGCCCCAAAAATTTTCTTCTTCTTATTCTTTTTTTGGCTTGCTTCTCATGCTCATCAGCTGCCTTCTCGTTCAAAGCTTTGGCCTCTACAGGATCCAAGAAAAAAAATGTGGTTCTCCATTATTCTGATTATTTTTGTCTTCCATCCACATATCTAAAATTTCAACTATATAATAATTAATTTTCATGGGATTTGGATGTGTGGATTGGGATTCCATAGCTTTAGGGATTTTCTCTTCTTCTTCCACTTCCTTGAAATTCCACTTCTTTCCTCCTTTCTTTGATGGTTCAGGAACATCTTGTTCCTTCATAACAGCTTCAGCTTCCTCCTATGGTAGGTCATAGAATTCTTCTGACTCCTTAGAAAAACCAACTCTCATCCTCTTGAGAGTATCATCACTGATCAGAATGTCTTTACAAATCATCGGTTTGGAACTACAAGGGATTTTGAAAGACTTCAAGCACCGAACAATAAGCCTGGAAAGGATGGTCGGGTACATGATAATTTGTTCCTTCAAATCCCTATTATTAATATTCTCTATTGGAATGAGAATATTCTTCATTAAGATTATCTTCCGTAGATTCACCAGGATATCTAGGACGATCATGTCACACTTCATAAGGGTGTCCTTATGTCCTTTTCTAGGAATGATAAAACCCGGAAACCACAAATCAAGGATCTGATTATTTCTTGTCAAATAAAAAATCGTTATAGTCTTGATATCTGAAATTATAATAAATTCCATACCTTTCACATTTAAAGAAAATCCTTGAACATCTGGAAGCTTGAAAGAACATAATTCGCCTTCCCCTTCAAAAGGAACTCCAACCAAACTGGTTGCCTTTGTATAAGATATGGCATAGGTCTTACCATAGTTTTTAAAGGAACACTTCTCTTCTTCTATCTTCCTTAAAAAACAAAATCGATTCATATAAGTCAATAATATGATCCTGATACATAATTTCTTGAGCACCTGGATTTGATATGTAGACACTCTCCGAACCATTCAACCTGATTTTATTGGAGATTATAGAATCAAACATTTTGAAGAAATTGGGATGCACCAACATCTCATTGTAAATCTTCCACTCTGAAATGGACATGAATGTTGAAATTTCTGGAGAAGGAACTTCACCAGTCATTTTGGTTTGAGCAATGTTTGAGATGTTCGGAACAAGATTTTGAATGAGGGGAAGAGCTTTGGCAAACAAAGGCTTGAAAATCAACGTGGGATCACCTTTCAGGGGTACTTTATATAGGTTTTTGATATGATAGCTTATCTTCCCATCTCAATCTAATGGCTGAATGTCCTTTTGATTATATATGATGGTTGAAATGATAGCGGCATGGAAAATTTGGTAGGATCCGATCTTCTGAGGGTTTTAAAGTAAAATAAACGGATTTAAGGAAACTAGAATCCAAAAAATTTAAAACACAAAAAGAAAATACCATCAAGGAAATGATGAATATGAATACTTAAGAAAGATATCATACCTTTTAGATTACCCAGAAGATTATTCATAATTGGTTATATTCTTCTTGAAGAACATTAGAAAAAAACAACTACGAAAACCTCCATTATGAAAATTTCTATTATGAAATTTTTAAGTACGAAAATCATCATTACGAAAAACACAAAAAACATTATTACTAAAAACATGAAAAACATCAATACCAAAAACATGAAAAAAATCATTCTGAAAAACTTGAAAAACTTCATTACGAATTTTTTTGAAAAACATCATTACAACAAACATAAAAAACATCGTTATAAAAAACAATAAAAACTCCATTATGAAAAACATGAAAAACTTCATTACGTATTTGTTTGAAAAACATCATTATGAAAAACATGAACAATATCCGTACGATTTTTTTTGAAAAACTGACTATGAAAAAATTTCATTAACAAGCTAATGTACCCCATTAGAAAATGAGTTTATTAATGTATAGAGATTGGTTTAATAGAAGTTAACAATGAAGATTACCATATAGTTATCATTCCTAAATTATGTTTAATGTATTCAAATCTATCGGAGGGTAAATATTTTGTGAAAATATCAGCATGTTGATGTTGCATTCCAATAAATTGAAGAATGCTATCTCATTTTTTGGTGTGATCCCTAAGAAAGTGATGCCTAATATTTATGTGTTTTTCACGAGAATGATGTGGAGGGTTTTTACTTAATGAAATGGAACTTATATTGTCAGACAAATTTTTTTTTGTAGAACTAATAACATAGACTGTGAGTGTGTGTTGCATCCACAACACTTGAGCACAACAACATCCAGCTGCTATATATTCAACATCAGTAGTGGAAAGTACTACTGAGTGTTGCTTCTTTCATGACCAAGAAACTAATGAATCTCCTAGGAAATTAAAAGTTCTAGATGTACTTTTTCTATCTATTCTACATCCACCAATGTTAGCATCTGAAAAAAATTTAGAATAAAATCATTTCTAGATGTGTAAAAGAGTCCAAAATCCATGGTTCCCATTAAGTAGCAAAAAATGTTTTTCACTTCCTTTAAATTGGATTCTTTAGGATTGGATTGATATCTATCACATAATAATACTTAAAACATTAAGTCTGGATGACTGGCTATCATGTAAAGTGATCTTCTTATCATACATCTAAATGATATTTTATATAGTGGTTTCCCACCTTCATCAAGATCAACAGTGTTTGAGGTACCAATAGGAATACAAATACTCTTAGGGTTTTCATATCAATAATTTTTAAGGATATAATTAAAATACTGATGTTGGGATATATAGATTCCTTCTAGTTTTTGAGAGATTTAAAAAAGAAGGAAAAATGATAACTCACCCATAATACACACTTCAAACTCAGATTTCATTAGATCTGCGAAGGTATCAGTTAAGGATTGCTGAGTATAACCAAATATATTGTCATCAACATAAATTACAACAATTAAAACATTTTCCTTATCTTTTTCTATAAAAAGTGTTGTATCTGCATTTCCCATAACATAATTATTTTAAAGAAAACAATATGTAAGTCTGTCATACCAGGATCGAGGGGCATGCTTAAATCCATACAAAGATTTTCAATGTCTAAAAACAAGATCAGGATGTTTTGTATCTTCAAAACCAACAGATTTGTTCAACAATAACATCCTTTTGAACATAACCATAATGAAAATCACATTTTACATCCATTTGAAATGTTTTGAAATTGAAGAATGCTGCAACGGAAAGTAAAATACGAATAGATTCAAGTATAACTACTGGAGTATAGGTTTTTTCATATTCAATTTCCTCTTGTTGATTGAAGCCCTTATCAGCCAATCTACCTTTATTTCTTACTATGATTCCATTTTCATAACACTTATTTCTGAAATCCCATTGTACTCGAATTACAGAAGATTCCATAGGTCTTCCAACAAAGGTCCATACGTCATTGATTTCAAATTCATTTATTTCATCATACATAGCTTTTATCCAATCATCACCACCTAAAACCTCATCTGTGCTTTTTGGTTCCAATTGGGAATGAAATGGTAAATGTTTTACTTCATTTATTATGGAACTTCTAGTCCTTACAGGTTTATTCACATCACCAATGATACTATCACTGGGATGATTCTTTAGAAGAAACTGATCTGGGTTTTGTAAAACCTGTTCAACCACATAGGGTAGGAAATATTCAGGGGTAAATGATTCAGAATTATCTTCTTAGACATTTTCTTTATCAGAATGATCTTCTAAAAAAGGTTAATAATCAGTTATTGAAAACACATCTGATGATGTTGGTTGGGGTTGTTTAAAAACAAATGGATTAGTTTCATCAAATTTAACATGCACTGTCTCTTCAATAGTAAAACTGTTTTTGTTGATAACTCTATAAGGATTATAAGTTGTGTAGTAACCTAAGAATATTCCTTCATCAAATTTTGGTGCGATTTTATGTAGATTATCTTTAGTATTCATGATGAATACCTTTCAACCAAAAACCATGAAGTATGAGAGTATAGGATTTCTACCACTCTATAACTCATAAGGACTTTTTTTAAGAAAATGTCTAACAAAAACTAGATTTATAGTATAATAATAAGTACTTACAGCATCTGCCCAAAAATGTTTGGCTATAGAATACTCACTCAACATGGTCCCTGTTATCTCTTGAATAATTATATTTATTCTTTCAACGACACCATTTGGTTGAGGTGTTCTATATGCTGAGAAGTTATGTGTAATGCCTTTTCAACTACAGAAAGATTCAAAATCAGAATTTTGAAATTCTCCTCCATGATCACTATGAATAGTGATCAAAGGATGATTATTCACATTTTTGGATTGGGCTCTATAAATTTTGAAATACGAAAAAGCATCATATTTCTTTGCTAAAAAATAGTCCCATGTAAATATAGTGTAATCATCAACTATGACAAATTCATAATATTTTCCTCCAATGATTCCAATTTGTGTGGGACCAAAAATATCCGTATACACTAACTATAATGCATGAGAAGTTGAGACTTCACCGACTGATTTAAAATACGATTTATGTTTCTTTCCATTCTGACAAGGATCACAAACTTTTGAAAAATCAAATATAGGCTCTGGTCCTTAAATAGTCTTTTCTTACAGATTTCGCAAAGGATACTAAGGTTAAAGTGACCTAACATTCCATTCCATAACCATGAATGATCTTCCATTTCACTAAGTCAAGTTATGTCTTGGATCCTAATGTCTTCTATGTTTAGAGTGTAAAAATTTTCTTGCCTATTGGAAGAAACAATAAACTCTTCCTTGGAATTGTGTAATAAGCACTTGTCATTCCTAAAATTCACAAGGTAGCCTTCATCACAAAATTTTCTTATGCTCTTGAGTTTGTGATTAAGAACATTAACAAATAAAACATTTGAAATCAATGTTTTTCCAAGAAGAACGATGTTACCTATACCAACAATTTCCCCCTTAGCATTATATCTGAAAGTTACTTTTCCTCCTTTCATCTTGATAATCTTTCCAATGATGTTTTTGTTACCAGACATATGCCAGGAACATCCACTATTCATGTACGAAGTATTGTTGTTGGTACCTTCTTTATTTTCCCGAAAATAAGAAAGTTAGAATTTAGGAATCCAATCTTCCTTGGATCTGGAATTGATAGATAACAAAATTTTGGGTATCCACATTTGTTTAGAGAAATAAGCTCTATCTAACCCAAGAGACTGAACATTATTTAAAGATCAATTTTTCTTCCAATGCCCACCACATAGATATTTAGCACAAAAAGGGGCTCTGGAAGGAATAAAATAGTTGTTTTTGAAAACAAGTTTTCGGTGAGTATTACCTACTCCAGTAGTATTTCCTTGATGTTTTATTTGAGAATACATCTTGTCATACTTTTCTATACTAGAATTAAAGATTGAAGAAGTTTCTTAAGGGATTATATTTCGGATTTTATTCTGATGACTAAATTTATATCCTCAAGAATAATATCCTTAGAGTTTGATTTTTCCTCTAAAACATTTAATTTAGAAATATAATTCTTAATATCTTTCAAAAGTTTTTCTTTTTCAGAAATTACTTCCTTAAGGTCTTTAGAATGTTTTTCTAAAAGATCATCCTTATATTAATGATCTCTAGAAAGAACTGAAATCTCTTCTGTACAAACATCATCTCTAGTATATTCTTTATCCAATTTCATAGAAATATTACAATTTCTTTCTTCTAACAACTTGGAAAATCTATATACTTCTTCATAAAAAGCTATTTGTTCATTATATGGAGATTAAGAATCATCATTAGAAGTAATATCTCCACAATAGTAATTCTTATTAACAGATAAATTTGTTAAATCCATTGCAGATGGTACCTTGGCCATAATACATATATTTCGAAATGAGATATTAGACATGAATCCAATTCTTTTTTTCTGATGATTTATATTTAGAATATTAAATTTCTAATGAGTATCCATTTCTAGCAATCCATGTATCATTTTCATTAAGATTTTTCTTGTGATTTGAGTGATATAACATCATCTTGTTTCATTCTGAATTCCATTGCTTCTTTTCTTTCTTTTTCAATAAAGGGCAATCAGGTTTGATATGACATGTTCTTTTACACTTATAAAATGTAACTTCCCTATATTTCTTCTCTTTGTAGTCTCTCTTATTTAATTTATTCTGATAGTTCTTCTAAGCTAATATCTTGGTCATTTTCCAAGAAAGATTTGCTAATTCTTTCTCAAACTTCTCTGTATCACTAGATTCTGACTGAATAGTAACTTTCTTAGACTTACATCTAGTAACTCTTTCTGGAGTCTTCGATTTAATGTGATTAGAAGTGGTTGTGAAATCAACTCCACTATTCCCATTCTTCTTTTTATCATTATCCTCATCTATCTTCATTCTAGTATCATGCTGATGAAGAGTTCCAAAAAATTCATCTATGGAAATCTGGGTAAAATTCCTATTCTCGTCATTTGTTGTCCTCTTGGAATCCCACTCATTTGGCATGATATCTATGATTTTATCTAAAAGTTCATCATCATCCAAACCTTTTTCTCACATGGACTGTAATATATTGTTGATAGTGATAAACCTTTGATGAAATTTTCTTATAGGTTCTCCATATGGATAGTTAAAGAAATGGTATTCAGCTCTCAACATTGCCCTTCTTGTCTCTATAACATTATAAGTACCAAAATGTGTAACTTCAAGTTTCTTACAGATACTGTTTGCAGCTTCACATGAAGATATTTGACTATATATTTTCCTAGTCTTAGAACATAACAAAGTATTTCTAACACTGAAATTTTCTTGATATTCTGATTTCCCCTGATTAGTAAAAGTTCTCAATTCCTTACCAGGAATTTTATAGTCTCTTGTCAGCATCTATTAGTTATCAACTCCAGTGTTAATAATGAAATTTTGCATCCTATCTCTTTAGTACTCATAATAATTTTCATAAAAAACAAGAGGTCTGGTAGGATTTATATTGTCTATAGAACAAACATTTAAACCTGCCATCTTATGGAAAATATTCGCGCACAAAGATGTTAGTAAAATAATTTTGTAAAAAAGGAAAATATATCCTAAGAAAGTAATAATATAGAACTAGACTATCTCTATGAAAAACTGAATCCGAACGTATGAATCTAAAAATGTGAATCTGATAAACTGATTCAGGAAAAAATGAAGAAGAAGATTTTTCTCTTGAATCTAATCGTGAGATTATTTCAGAAAAACTTATGTAAAGGAAACATATATGTGAATATAAGTATTTCAGAAACCTTCTCTGATACCAATTTATGGATCGATAATATGATAGGTATGATACTGATTGAGTATCAAATTGTGATGCAGCCACTCAATATACAAGAGGGGGTGAATTGTATATTTTAAATAAACTTACGGATTTTTGCATAAACAAAATTCACAACACCTCTAAATTATAATAACTATCTTTATTCCGTAAAAGTGATTCCAGAAAAAAAACATAACAAAAGCTTACAACAACTAAGATTATACCTTAAATTTTATTGAATCCTATATCATTAACATAAAACATTAATGAAGTATACGGAAGCTATACTTTCCCTAACAATCAAAATTATAGTAGAAAACAAAACTAAAACACTTAAAGTAACAAGTAGTAATTCTTTTAACCCATAGTGGAGGGTATCCAACTACCCTAGATAAAGGTCACTTGATTTATTCTTCAAAGAAAGTCTGTCTTACCAAAATCCATGTAAGCTGTAAATATGATGATCGATATATGTCTTGCTATCCCCGAAAGGCCACGATTTGTAAGGAAATCAACACCAATTACTTCACAACCCAATGTAAATGATTTCAAGGAAATCACACCTATGCACAAAGAAAATCTGCATGAAGCAATGTTTGAACAAACTATTCGAACATTCTACACGAAGCCTGAGAGTTTATAAGAGCCTCCCTCTATATAAATCACTTCAGATCAATAGTTTTCCAAATTTTGTCCAAACATTCAATTGTTGATGTCTTGAGCTCATTAAAATGAGCTCCTTTTTATAGGTACATCTCCAACGGTCAGCTCCCTGCTCCAATGGTCATATTTTTCCTTGAATTTTGGACGGACCTATACACATGTCACTCAAAAAATGCTTAGTTAGTAACTAAATGAACCACATTGTTTTATAACCAAAAAAAGTTTAAGAAAAAATATGTTTACATAAAAAATACAATATTCAAAATATATGGAAATAAATGTTTGTAGTCAAAAAAATGAATTCGGAGACTATAATATAAGGATATTTGGATTCTATTTTCGATGAAATTCGGAACCTGAACACTATATTTTTCCGGAGTCTGAATTTAATTGAAACTCAGAATCAGTATTCACAAGAATTCAGAAACTTTACTTACAATATTTAGAGTCTGAATTCATTAGAATTCGCAGTCAGAACTCATAGGAATTTTTAACCAAAATTCGGTGTTAGAACTCAGAGGAATTCGTCACAAGAATTCAGAGTCTTGATTCATAAGAGTTCGTAATTATGATTCATATTCAGAATTCAGAGTCAGATCCTAGAAGAGTTTATAACCATAATTCTGAGAATTCAGATTCAGAACTGGGAAGAGTTCGTAACCAAAATTTGTATTCAAAATTTTGAGTCAGAACTCAAAAGTGTTCATAACCGGAATTTTGAGAATTCAAATCTAAAAACATAATGCTTCATATGTAGGTGATTAATGGATTCCAAGGTTTTTGATACAAACTGAATTTTACACTTCGGAAAAATTATTATATGAACAATGAAAACATGGTAAGGATAAATTTCCTTGGGGAAGGATGTTTTTCCTTATAGAAGTAAAACATAGTGTAAGAAGAGATTTTCTTTGAGATAATGTGTTTGTCATTTTCAAAACAATAAGGAATGGTGAAGTCATAAGGAAACCATATTTACTTAATAATCTCCCCCATGTATGAAGGAATGGAAAAGTCATAAAGAAACCCATATTTAATCAACAATTTCATGCCTAGAAATGTTGATTTTCAATAATTTCTCTCCTTTTTGGGTATTTATTTAACTAATAATAAGTATATTTCTATGGAATGACTTTGATACCTAACTATATGACATGTATAAAAATATTATGTCAATGATTTTTTACTATAAATAAAGTTGTCATTTGAAAAATCTACCACACTTAGTGATATATATTTACTTTCCATACATATCTTTTGAAAATATTAATAAATATTTAATGGATATTAACATGGTTTTTCAATCATCCTATTGAAATATATAAAATTCATCCCTCATAAAAATTGATTGAGAAATAAATATCACATGAATTCTATGGGTCTTTTATAAAATGTAGAAAATATAAACTCACTAATCATTAACATTTAATCATTGGTCTTTGATAATGTAGAAAATTATTATCATCATTATTCACTTGAACCTCTAAAAAATTTGGCATCCACATTTTAAAAAACATTCAATCTATCAATAAAATTATTATTTTTGTAATGACTATGATCAAGTACTCAATGTTTAAATTTAATTTTCAGTAATAACTCATTTAACGCTCAATAAAAATATCTTAGTTGTTGGTTCAGTTATTAAATAACATTTTTCCATTTATAATTATTATTATTATATTAAGGAATGATAAATCTCTCTTTTTGTTTGATATAAACATCGTATTCTTGTAATCCATGT
This sequence comes from Viscum album, assembly GCA_963277665.1. Lineage (NCBI taxonomy): Eukaryota > Viridiplantae > Streptophyta > Magnoliopsida > Santalales > Viscaceae > Viscum > Viscum album. The sequence goes on from OY728165.1 coordinate 542,003,468, forward strand.
GTATTTGTTAATTTTACATATATTTGCAGTACCTTTAATTTTCATTGGATATGATGGTGTTGTGATATGACATCCCAAGAGTCTTGATATGTTTTCAAAATTTAATATAATTCCAATTTTATGTGTATTAATTTCTTAGTTTTCTACATCAATTGTTGAAATACATTTTCATATCTTCTTATTGATTGATTGAGAGTTTATTTTTCTTATTTATCATATTTGAGTTTCTTATTACACCATATCTATATATAATAAATTGTCATTATTTTAGTGGATTGAAGGAAGAATTCATGTGTAGTAATTTTTTATGTAAATTCACATACCCATTATATTAAATATAATATATTCATTGAAATAAAACAATGTTTACTTTCTCTTATTAAAATTATCTATAATTTTCACCATTGAGAATTCATGTATTCGTGGTATTTTTTATATATTATATAGGTTGAATTTTTTATGAATCCAATAGTATGGATATAAACAGAAAATAGATTAATGTTAATCATTCAAAAAATGAATATGAAGATGGAGTTAAAGAGTTCTTAATGTTTTAAAGAGAGAATGAAAACTACCCTTCGAAAATCATATGTCTGTGTGTTTGTTGTTTCTATTGAAGACAATTTTGTCTGGAAGATTTAGAAGAACATTTTGTTATTTTTGGAATATATTAATGCTATAAATGTTGGACTAAACATGGGGAAAATTAATTTGAACATCTATTTGAATGATACTAAGATTTATGAATCATTTTATATGAATAAATTTTTAAAATATGATGGATATCTCATGGAATAAATGACGGTGGAAATTGATGATGACGTTTGTGGTTATCAAATATTTTCTAATGAGTTAAAAAGATATTCCCAATAATCATTATATACAAGTTGTACTAAATTTTTCCAGCTGTATTAAAGTTCTATGATTTGAAAGACGGCATTAGATGGAGTGACACCAGCATTATAGAACCACTTTCTCTTCTAAAACATATGATACAAGAATTAAATGAATTTCAATGACAATCATATGTTACTAAAAAAATTTGTGTGTAATTTTAACGATATTTAAAAAAATTACATGAGTGTATAGTTGATTTCATATTTTTTCGCATTGACCACAAATCACTCTTAAAATGTACTATGTGTGGTAAAAATTAGTACAATAAATAATTATAATGTCCTTTAATGTTTTTATTATACATTCCCATAATTCCATGGATTATAATATAATATGAATGTATAGAAACTAAGAGATAATTAACATGGAATGTGGATACAAGAATTAATAATGGGAACCTATGTCATCAAGCATATTTTCATTAGTGGAAGAAAATTAATTTGGAGTTTCCTGAATTTGGAGATGAGTTGGGAAACAACCATCTTGCATTATATATAGAATGAATAAATTCTATTTTTGTACATATTAGTATTCATAGTATATGTACCATCGTGTTTTAAAATTATACCTTTCCACTATGGTTATGCAAGAAGTGAAAATATATTATGTTTTCACTACTAAATATATTGACCAAACTAACCTAGTAATGAAATTGATATCTATTTAGCTCCACTAATCGATGATTTAAAATTATTGTTAGATAAAATTATTATAATGTATGATTCTCATAGAAGTGCTGAATTCAAATTGGTTTCCATGTTTTATTGAATTCTAAAAGACTTCCCTAGTTATGGAAATTTATCATGCTATAACATTAAATGTGTTTTGGGTTTTTCCATTTATGAAAAATGCATAAACTACGTTAAGTTGGAGAATTCCCCGATGACTAGGATTTTAGGAAATCAGAAATTTTTACCTTGAGGACATAACTACCAATTCTGGAAAAGAGTATTGGAACAGAATTTTAGGCAATGTACCACACCATCTCTAGCAATTGGTGGTCACCTATATAAAGAAGTAAAAAATGTTTACAATATTTTTGGGAAATGATTTTTGAATAACATTACAAAATCAGGTTATATGAAGAGATAAATTTTCATGAATTACTATATTGTATTTTTTTAAGTTAGAGATTTTCATGATGTCATATATATAGAAAAAAATAGTTCTTATTGTTGTTGGAATGTTACTAAATGTTCTTAAAAAATTAATGATCGCATCCAGGCTATGTTGGACTTGATTGAAATGGGTGTAAGGGAATAATTGGAATTAGTGAAGGTAAAACGGCTGAATTTTCTTCCTCTACCATAATACACACTATCCATACATGAATATTTTCCATTTTTTCATTTTCCATACTACTGTTAATGTTTCATAGGGGTATTTAAAAAATATCAAGAATTTCATGTCAATGAAAAATTTGAAGATACAAGTACTAAAATCACCCAACTGATGTGTTTGGATGAAATATTTAATTTATTTTTCTTTCTATTGAATTTCTCCTCAAAATGTATGACATGCATTAACCAAAATATGCTTATTTTTGAAATCCATATGTAGTAAATTTATAGACCTGATGAAATTACCCATCAAGAATAAGGATATCATAGTCATATTATATGAATTATAGGTATTATTCCCAACATCATTCATTAATATAATATTCCACCTGATGGTTTTCTTGGTAAAATAGGTTCAACTTTGTGGTCTTGTCTATTATAGATGGATGTACCCCTTTGAGCGGTATATGATTAATTTGAAAGGCAATTCAAATAATCAAAGTAGTCCATAATTTTTTAATATTTATCAATATATTACTGATGAAGATATTGAATTGTTTACCAATTACCAGTTACATATTGAATGAATTTGTGTCCCAATTTCATTTCATGGCGAACTCCTTATGGGATAACAAATTTTTGGAAGATATGTTCTTATAATTACCTTAACAGTGCAAGAGGAATCACATATTTACATATTATATAATAGAGAAGTTGTTGATCCATACAATGAACCCCAAAAAATAAAATCATAGTTATTTGAATCCATCAAGGGATGAAGGATGTATATCCAATACACATAATCAACAATTTATAGGATGGTTCAGATATCAAATATATAATGTGTTATATGAAAAACTGAACTCAATTATTGAATGATTTCAATGGCTATGAAGAGGGTGAAATGAAAATATTATATCTTACGCTAGGTTTTTAATTAATGGTTATACATTCAATTAAAATGTGAACAATTAATTCCATAGGATGAAATACAATGGTGTTATAATTGTGGATGATGTGATGCCCATATCTTGTTCCATGGGTAAATATACAATTTATGAAAATATTTCATTTATTCGAATTGTCAAACAGATATATGAGATGGTTTATAAAACATTTCAAGTTTTGATTTTTCATTGAAAATGTGTTGAAAATATCAACAGAGAGAATTTTGATGAAATTAGAATTGTGATTGTGAATTTTAGTCTGGAAGGGTAAAAATACGAGTTGTTTATAATGACATTACAATGAGTGCATGTAATTTATGCATCTGATCCAAAAAAACAAGAATTGGTCAATTGTCCGTAATGGGGACTAAAACAAATGTTGAGTAAGGTGGAAGTCAAATTGAGGACTACCCATTCATTGGGACATCAGGATAAGTTCATGTCAGTCCCAATATAGACAATTTCATGTATTTTAGAGGTGTCTAGAAAGAGGGGATATGGATTCTCAATTGAAGAAACAAATCATTGAAACAATTAAAAATAAATAAATTGGGTTCAATGAGAATGTAAACGAGTTTCTTAATATACATTTTTTCTCATAATATTTTATTTTCACTTCTATATTAAAAGTCATTAATAAATGATTGACCACTCAGGATGATAATGAATTCTTGACATGAATAAAGAAAAAAAACTATAATTATGGAACCCCATTAGAAATATGTAAATGATATGTTACGATATGAGTTTCTCTTTTTTTATTGATAAAATTTATAATTCAGTATTGATTAAATATTCATTATTCCTTTCAAATATTATTTTTAGAAGACTTTGTTCAATGGGTTATGCCTTTTCCTGAATCAAAACAAAACTATATCTACTAACCCATAGATGTAATGTTGATTTTTTTATAATAAAATCATTGTGGAGATAATTAATTTATTGTTTAATATTTTTTTATTTCTTTTAGGTATTACCCAAATAATAGTTGTTTACTTATATAGGTGGATTCTTGTATTTGAGTTAGGGTGTTATGTCCAACTGTCAGGCTTCTTCTCCCTTTAAACTTTTTCACCACTAAAGCAGTTTATTTATCACTCTCTTTGATGTTACCTCCACATACTTTGTAGGAATAGGAATTATGCTACTTCTTCTCAATTACAGTGGTTATCTTGACGTTTTTATAGAAAAATAATTGTCCATAGACTTAATGTGTTGTTTTATATTTGTTTCTAATTTATTACTTTTCAGTATCAGTAACATTATAACTGTTTTCTTATACATGTCGATTATTTTTATTGAGTTTGCGTTATCTCTAAAAATTTTATTCTTATTCTCCTATAAAACCTTTTCATCCATCTAGTGGTTCATACATCACTTTCTTTCAATGTTAACTCCACTGCATTTGCAGGAAGTGAAACAAAGCTTCCTTTTCTCAATTACAGATCTATCATGATGATTTAAGTATAAATTAATTGTACATAGTATTAATTTATTGGATTATATTTTTTTAACTTATATATCCTTAGTATTACATAACTAAAAATTGTTTCGTTACACAGGTGGATTCTATTATTCATTATGGTATGTTATGAAAAACATGCATGCTTATTCTCCCTCAAACCCTTCCCCCTATAATTTTTCATTCATCACTTCCATTAATGTTCTCTCCACATTCATTAATTGAAGAGAAACAACCCTACAATTGTACAATTACAAAGGTAATATTGATGTTTCACAGTAATATAATTTTCCATAGAATTAATGTATTGTTTCATGTTTATGTATAATTTAATTTTTTTTAATATTACTAACATAGAAACTGTATTATTATACAGGTGGATTATTTTGATTGAGTTTGGGTGCTCTATCAACCATACATCTCTTTCTACACCAAAATAGTCATTGACATATTCTAAGTAAAAACCATTCATCCTTGGAGTGTTAACATTTATCATATTCCTTCATGTTCTATCCACTGCACAATCACAATGGTAATATTAATATTTTCATTATAAAATCACTGTCCATAATATTAATTTATTATATAATATATATGTTTAATTTATTTCTTTGTATTATTCCTCATTATAATAACTTTATTATACAGAGGATTACTGTTTTCAAGTTAATGTGGTTTGTTCATAGATTCTCACAGTGTGTTGGCAGTACAAAAATGAAATTCAATAGAAATTGTTTTAAAATTTATAGTTAGGATTGTTTTGAGACATTTGGATGTGTAGGAACCATATATACATTAATCTGAATCATTATGTGACTGGTATTCCTCAAAAAACTTATTTATTTTTTGAATTAAAATTAAATTTAATGAAAAAGTACACTAAATCAATGTGTGTGTTATCAGTTTAAAATAAAAATTTGATTTTAAAAATATTCACTCACTGAAAAATTAGCAATCATGATTGGATTTTCTTGATAATTTCAGGAATATATTCTTAAATCATTTGTGATGTGTGGGAATCATCATCACATCAAACAGATACATGATGTGATCTGTATGACTAAATGTGTTTCGTCAGTTATAAAAAGACATTTTAGTAAAAAAGGAAAGTGACATACTCAAAACCAATAAAAATAATTCATATTGTTTGGATACATTATGAAAATAATCCATAATTTATTTTTAATCGGTAGAATACAGTCACACCACAATCTGATGTACAGTGTGACCGGTATAACCCTATGTGAATCATTGTTTAATATTGACATCAATTTAAGTTAGAAAACAAACTTCTGTACTCAAAACTGAACAAAAACATTCAAATTGTTTTTATACCTTAGTAAAATGATCTACATGTAATTCGAGACATCAATGAATCAACTTCACCTTAATTTGATGCATGGTCTTACAAATCGGGTTCCTATTGCATGTTTTTATTACAAATTTACATCAACTTTTGTAAAAGGAAAAATAACCTTCTAAAAAATATAAAAATGCATTTATATTGTTTAAATAATTTATGAAAATGATCCACATGTGATTTTTTATGTATAATAATCAACCACACCTCAATCTAATATATGGTGTGACTGGCCCGAATCATAGTGAATCATCATATTTTAAAATGATATCAATTTTAAAAAAATTTACAAATTTTGTAAATTTATTTCAGTATATTATTACTAACATAATAATTTTTTTTAGATATAGATGCTGACTATTTCTAGAGAAGGGGTGGTTTGTTTTAAAATATAATGAGTCAGGTCAAGATTAAAAGATAATGAAAATTGAAATTTTTAAATGTATGTTAAAATTTGTATTTTTCAATTCAATGAACCAATATTGGAAATGTCTGTAATATATTTTATTTTCATGTGTTTGTGTTGTAAATTCCATTATATTTAAATAATTTATTAGGAATTTTTTTATATCTAGTGTTTTTAAACTATTGTGATGTGTTGTTACAAGACATCGTTGTATGACCCTTTGTTTGCGCTTTTATATTTCTTGATAATGGTATACATTATCAGTACACATAGACGAACTGATAATGGTCTATTTTATCAGTGCTCATAATAATAGTGATTAATGGTTTATTATTTGTTCTTGTATATGAATTGATAAAAAAACCATTATCATTTCTTTGTAGGGTCGATAAATAACTCCTTTATCAGTTCTTTTTAACCTCTAATAAAAGACATGTGATTTCAACACCTCTCATATAGTTAGTGTTTTTCATGCACTAATATAGACCATTTCTAGCAGTACTACACTCTGGTTTTTTAGTGGCACATAGTTCTTATAATATTCAATATACAAGGGTCATGTTGGGTTTATTCAATAATATTAGAAAATATTACAGATGGTCCTCAAAATATGTATAAGTACATGATAATATCCTTATTTTTTTCAAAATTTGTGATTGAATTATTTTGTGGGAAATAACATCCCAAATAGAATAATATTAGTTGATACAAGCTCTTGAAATATGTATGTATGGGTTATAATATCAAAAAGTTCATGTTGTGAGTTAACTCAATTTTAATGTAGTTCATGATAAATAGGCATAACAACATGCTAGTTTTGACACTCGTAATGGATTTGATTTGTTTAATCATATTTCCTTTAAAATATACTATGAATGTTTTATTTGGTAAAGGAATTTTTATATAAAGAATGAGGCAACCCAACGTAAAGAAAGATAGATTGATAAAATCGTGATTTATTTTTTACCAAAAAAGGATTCATTGTTTTTAATAGTCTCAGATTTTCAGTGTCAGTATTCATGATATTATTTTTGAAAATTGTATAATTTTACTTACACATTACTCACATTATCTCTTTTTAGATTTAATAATGTATAAATTCTAAAATATCTATGTTAGAAATTGATGTCAAATATGTATAGATCATTATTTATTTATGGTAAAAATAATTTAGTTTTGGTTTAAATTATTGTATATTTCCTTAATAATGATTCCTAATCAATTTTAGTAGGTATCTGGGGAATTTGTGGCTCATTTGGAGCACGAAGCCAGAAAATGGGATGAAATGAAAAAGCCATAATATTAGGAGAAACAATGCAGCCTAATGCAGATTTTTTCCACTATCCCTACAGCTGTAGATTGTAGAAACCTAGGTGATTTATAGGTTTTCTAAAACAATGTGACACAGGTCACATGATCATTCCATATTATATTATTTATTAATAATGTGTGTATTAATAGATTGTGGATACTTTGATAAATTGTGTGCCAATCTATGTGAGGTTCCCTTTAGAGCAGTGAATGGAGATTTGTTTGCACATAGTTTGGCAAGATGTTATGTCCAAACTATACAACCCATATTTTGATGATGAATTGAACAATATTCCCTGCATTCCTCAAATATTTTACCCCAATTCTTTTCCTCATTTATTTTTTTGTGCAACATTTTTCCCTCAACCGGGGATTTTTTATTCTCCCTCAACTATGTGTTGAGCTATCCTCCTCTTTTGGGTTCCAAATTAAAATATATTAGAAGCATTATATCTATCGCTATAATAGATTATTGTCTCTTATCATTGACATATTTTTCCTTCCAGATCCATTTTTCTATTTAGGTGCGTGATCATTTGTACTATATTTTGGGTTTTGGACGTTTTTATATATTTATCTCAACATACTCTAAATTAAATATCTATATCAAGAGATGATCCATCTACAACCTTGATGTAAATGGTATTATCATTTTCCCCATGGTTTTTTATGCTTGGATGTTTTTTCGTTATGTCTAACAATAAATTTTGCAGAGATTCCACTTTTAATTGAGTTTTCAATTCTTAATTGATATTTGTATCTACATAAAAGTATATTTAATCTTTTAAGTGTTTTATTCTTTGTTACCTCATTTGTAGACACCCCTTGGGTGTGAAAATATGAATTTCCCCTTATGCTTAAATGCGTATATTCGAGAATCACCAACTAAGTGTTTTTATATGTCTCAAAATGGGTTCATCCATTATATATGAATTTCTAACTAAAACTATTGATCTTCTTTAATGCTTTGCCCTATTATATTTGGAATTTACAATGTAATAAATTACCTTAATTATCATGTCACCAGCAAAATGACGCCTTGGATATTTATAAAAGGGTTGAACATTCATTAGTAAATTGAATGGGTTGAAATTATTTGAAATGGATTATGCATGATTCTTTAACATAATTAAATGAACAAAATAGTTATATGTAACTATTTGTGAAGGGTGGTAAGAATGCACCTTATGTTTATTCTAATTAATTATACATTAAGAATTATAATTCCATGTATGTAATTGAACATGAATAAAATGACACATGATATATAATGATTCAGGTTTTATATAATAAATGTGATGATGCCTTTATATAGGATATGATATGATGTTACATGTTCTGTTGAACATTAAAGTATCACCCTCTCTTACATCGAGTATAGTGAATGACGTCCCACACCATTAACGATAGTTGGATGATGGGTTTTACACAACATGTCCATTGTTAGAGTGTTGAAATGTTGGAACACTCACCATATTGAGTGATGAGAATGATGTCTCCCACCCAATATGAGATTTAGGGAATGTACCTTGTTGAATGATCTTCATGGATCGTTAGACTACTCATGGATGTTTAAGTTATATCTCGTTTCAGCTAGCACCTAGTATTCTAGGTATATAACCACTTATATCTTCACGTACTTATTTTATATAGGTAAATGAAATATATAACTATTACAATATATATGTGATATATATATATATATACTCTCCAGACAATTATTCAGGATGTTATTCCAAGAGGGTAGAGATTCTATGTGACCATTAAGAACCTGAGCAGGAGGTTATTTATTTATTCATCTTTTTTAATTAATTACTATTACAACCACAATTTTTATTTATGAGAGAGAAAATTATTACTTCTAGAACCATTGGTGGTGGCCTAATGATTTTTTATCTCAATCCTTACTTGAGCTACCATTATTACACAAGAAGTCTATTTGACTCCAGGATCAGATAAAAAAATCTAACTGCAATATGTTGTTGGTAATCTTAATTATATAAGGAGTCTAGGAGAAGAGGACCGAGCATATGATAGAGATTCTAGTAGAGAAACCCTTTGATCATTTTAGTAGATTTTTTATTTAATTTTTGGATATTCCAATCATTTTTTTCCATTTTATATATCACCATTCCATGCATCCATGTGGATGATAGTGTCTTGTGATTTTTTATTTTTTTATATCAATTTAGTTATTTATTATTCATGTATTTATATAATATATATGTTTATATATTCCTAAGCAAATGTTGTTTGTTTAGTGATATTTTTATTTTTTAATTTTGATATGAGGGTATATTCTCCCCTCCAAACTGCCATTATACACCCAATGGTTATTCGACATCCTCTTGTGCATGGGGAGGCATGCATGATGCCATGTTACCCATTGTTTTTGGACATTGGTTATGTGGACCCTGCATTGGGATGTTACAAAGTGGCCCCATCACTTTTTCCCTTTATCTTACTTTTAGGGAATTAGACAGTAGACTAAGAGTAGGTATATGGAATTGAACATGTGCATAGGTGTAGAAAATTCATGCACAAGGGAAACCCACATTACATGGGATGTGAAATTGTTGTTTTTGATTATGGCAGTTATTAGTGATATAAACTCACTATTGGGTGACGTACTTGTTTTATGGTTTTATTGATATTGGTATTATTGAAATGATTATTTCTTAAATCATTGAATAATGAAATGATGAATTTTTTTTACATGCATGCATATAAAAATAATAAAACGATTGTTATATTAATTTTCAATGTCTTCCCAATTTTTTCTACATATATTTCCAATTCATTTTACAATACAGTAATTGATTAATTAATGTAAATATAAAATAAATGATATTAAAAATATTAAAAAATATTTAATTTTACATAAATAATTACCTAAATGAATTTTTTTAACTTCATATACATGTTATTTCTATATTATACATTTTTGTTCGAAGTAATCGTGTAGTTATGTAATTTTTAAAATGTAAAATATTTATTAGTATCAAAATTGAAAAAATTGAATATTTAAAATAAATAATGTTTTATTATATGATATAAATTTATAACAATCTAACATTCTATAAATATCAATAATAATGCTAAATATTTCAACAATGATACATTCAAGATTATTTTTTCATTTTCAAGTAATTTTATTGAACTTAAAGTGTAAAAAACGTTCTTCTAGTAAGAGATAAAAGGATTATCTAAGGGTTAATTCCAATGTATAAGGTTAATAATATGACATAATCCTGACTAAAAATAATAACTTAGGAGTATTTAAAACCATACTCATCATTGAATCTAAATAAATCAATTTGGTTCTACTTTCAATATAAAATTAATTTATATTTATTTAATATTTTAAAGAATTCTAAAAGTACCCCTCACATCTCATATAAAAAGGAACATAATCCATCACTTCCTCACACCACTTTGAGTCTTCAGGAATTAAAAACCCAAAAAATTTCTCATCCCAAAAATCATAGATAACTTAATGAGGTCTTGGTCTTTTAAAAATGACAAACCTAGTGTTCCTAAGAGGATAACCAATTTATGTCCATCAAAGAAGATTTAATTGATTTACCAAAACATTCATGTTCTTATTTCCATATAATACCTCTTACTATGTTGTTTACATACTAAATTAATAAATATATTATCATATTAATGATTAGATTTTATAATTTTTATGGTATTTTTTTATTCCTCCATTTATCCATCTTCCGAAAAGCAATATCAGCATGCGTGGGTATGTATGACTTACCATATCCATGATGTGGTGTAATTTGTTTTTCATCACCACTTAATATGGATGGGTATAATGACTAATATAATGAATATAAATTATAAGTATGAACTAATATTTATTATGTATACTTAATATACTATCCAATTTGTTACCCTCTAATATTAATGGAATGATATTGTCACTTATGCGTACGTTTGATCTACCATCTCCACGACACGATTAGATTCATCTTCCAAATTAACCCTTAAATAATGATTATAAATATTTTATTAATGAATAATTTTTAAATATAATTATATATATGAATATATATATATATATATTTCATTTACATACTTTCATTCATTACAATTTTGAAATGGAAACAACGTTCATGCATACTTATAGCTTAACATCTACATGAGTAGTGTATTCCATTTCATATATATAACTTTTATGTATATTTATATACTAAATATATATGATATATAAATCATGTTTTACATTCTAGAAGTAATTAGATCATTATATATGTAATAGGATCTCGAATAACAAGTCAAAACACATACGATAAAGAAAGTGGTTATTACCTGAAATTTTCTGTAACAAGGAAATGATAATAAATGTGTAAAATAAATCATAAATGAGCCCTATAAGTTATCATAAATATTATAATGATGCTGTTATAATTTAATAATATTTTTAAACACACTATATTATGAGTTTTAGACATACATGGAGTGAATCAAACCTATGTTAAGGGTTAATTTCACTATCTTATTATTGTTCGTGATTGTTTATAACAAATATATACTAGGGAATATTTATTATCCATGTCTAGGACTCTTAATAAATGTTCCAATTTTTTTTTACCATTATCCTACCTATATTTTATGACATTGTACCATGTTCATCTTATTATAAAATTGTACGAATGGAATCCTTTTTTCCAAATGAGGTATTTAATGAATTTTTTCGACAAAAAATAGAGGTTGAATAATTATTTTTCCCTTATTTGGAATTATATGTGTTTAGAAATAAATTATTCTTTGATTTTTTTAAGAGTCCTTTACAATTTTACAATGTATTTTAAAATTAATTGTTTTCCTTTATTAATGTGCAGTTATTCAATAAATTACATCAAAGATAAATAGTATTTTTATAATGATATTTATAAATATTTAATTAGATTACGTTCATATATGTTAACATTATTTGTTGAATATTATGGTTAGATTTGTTAAATTATTTAATGTAAGTGTTTATGCTCAGTTTGAATGTAGATATTCTATGTTGATATTGTTCTTGTTTCATGGATGAAGTAATCACTTTTTGAATGATATTTTTTCAATATATATGTTTATATTGTTTATGTTTTCATATGAGGAATGAATTTTACTAATTCTGTTATGAGAGGGGCCCTATATAACCCATCAATTCATTGGTAGGTCTAGTGAGATTAAATCAATAGGTGAAAAACCCTTCGTGATTTTTTTCTAATCTATTTTAAAATGTCACCATGAAAGATCTTGATATAAATCAGACAGATTTATACATAGAGACATAAAATTTCAAGAGGATAGATATTTAATGTATCTATCTTGAGAATATATATTGACATTAATGATGTACAATAGTCTGAATTATGAAATTATTGATATTTAGTGTCATTATTTGACTAGTAGAATATCCACATTTATGTTTCCTTTCACATGTGATTATTTATATTGAATTATTTGATTTTCATTTATTATTTCAAAATTATGCTTAAGGCTATGTTTTTTTGTATTTTTTTATTATAAACCATTCTTTATTGTTTATTTTTATTATTCATAATAGCTTCCACGGTACGCTTACCTTTATTGAGCATCTTAGCTAACCCCTTTCTTATGATTTATTTTTTCTAGGATGCTATGATGTATATATTGACTAATATAAAGGGTTAATCCAAGAGAATAATGTTGTTCTAAAAAGATATTATATGTTCCAATTTATATTATAAAATGTAATATAAGGTTCATGTATTTGATATAGCTTCCAAAATAATTATACTAATCTATCCATTGGGATTTAACAACTTATATCTCTGCCATATTTTATAAAGTGAGTCAGCCAATCCAGGATACTAGTCACATAGTAATTACACCACCAATATTACCATGATTAACCCTATCATTATAATAATGATTAATATCAAAATAATAACCATTTAGAGTTCAATGTATTAACTTCTATAAGGATGCTTACGAATACAAATATTATTTTAGTGTTTATTAAGTATCAACTTCTATAGATACCTATTAAATTCTCCATTATCTCTATGATAACATCAAGTAATTTTCATATAAAAACTACGGATTAAGATAAATTACTCATTAAATAAAATAATCAAAGACACATTTTTCTAGTAATACAAAAAGAAAATATATCTTTGACGAAAGTAATACATGAAAATTATAGATAAATCCCCAATGCAATGTTCATTAATTTATAAAATAGATGAGAATATAAATCAATAACAATGATTATTTCCATGTTTAAATGTTTTCATTCATTAGATGAAGGGTACCATGCTACTATATCCTCAATTAAAATGGATTTTGAGAAAACCTTAAGGATTATAGCAGCACATGGGTAGTGATTTGGAACTAAATATAATGATAAAATATATGTGTGTCTAATGATAGAATCAACTTCATTCTATATAGTATAAAAATTATGAAACCATAAATCTATAGGCCAAAACAGAGATATATCTATTCTAAAAATAAATAGAAATAGATAGATTATTTAAATTACTAAATAAATTGAAACTTCTACATTTATAATATGGTAAATTTTTTAATAAAGATCATCAATCGATATCCCATAGACTTTATCCCCCATCGTGTATCCATGAATATTTGAGTCAACCAATCCATGTTTTAGATCATTGAAATCTTCATTATTTTAATATATTTTAAATTTAAATGAAATTTAAAATATAGGTATCTATGTAGGAAATACCAATAGGGGTGTAGGTAGTCTCTAAAAAACAATTTCATAGATACCTCTCATTTATGTAATCCTCTATGAAACTATAAAATTTGTCAAAACCTGAATTTTATGTTATGTGACATATGAGTTAGGTGAATAATAATATACATTTTTTATCACCTTATATGACTTATTTATTCATTTTTTATTTTTTTGAAAGTACTATTACTGATATTCAAATTTAAGGATTCTTGAGAACAAATTATTATTGGTTGGCCACCTTATAAATATTTCAATATGATTAAAAGGTAGTAACAATACATACCATTATTAATGATAAAACTATCTTTTAGACATAAAATATTTCTTGAATTCATTTAGATTGTATGATATTTTAATCTCAAATCATAAAATATGATATAAAATTAATGGAATATTTATATCTATATCCTGCTTTCACTAAAGAATCATAGATGTTTTTTTAATTTATATTATATTATAAAATATATAATAAATACTGATACCAAATATTACTACAAAAATTAATATCGTTAAAGATATATTATTATAGCTTTGGATGACTGCATTTTTTACCAAATCATATGTATCACCATATAAATTTCAATCCAAAATTTCATTTTGATAATATCAAAAACACATTTTTATTAACAATATACAATTCTTGAAATATAGTAAATTTTTATTAACCCATAATGTGTTACCCTATGAGATGATATAGTATTTGAAAAAAATACGAATTATAAAATCCATTTAATTATGTAAATATATCCATCTATAAAATAACTAATATTACTATATCTATAAGAATATTATTCATGTTCTCGATTAAAAACATGTGAATCTATATTTATACCCAAATGATTATTTGTTTTTCCGAATGCATGTTCATATAATTTCTCATTCTAATACATTGTGTAAAAATAATATTTTGAGTATATTAATCATATTTAAATACACATACTATAACATAATTACCCCTCCTCATTGGCTTGATAATTGATGGTTTTGAAACTAGGCCTTGGTGACATCCTCAAGATTCTAATTATTTGTAATAAATAATGAGGGAGTCATAAAAAACTGGGGGATGATTATTATTCTGAGAATAAAATAATGATAAAAATGATTTTAAATAAAAAAACATCTACTATATGATGCATGAGTACAAAATTATAGAACATAATGTAAACCAACTAATAATAATCCCAAAATAATACCATGAACCATATCAGATTACAATGTGGATGCCAAACCTAAAGACTCAATGATAACCAAAAATTCCATCAGCCACTCCCAATACTCTCCATGCTCCATCTCAATAATTCATTCCAAATGTATCATTATGCATCACTAAAGAAATGAGATATATTTATATTACCTGGGTCTCTATATATTACATCATCAAATGTGCCAATGTTACCAAAACATGGGTGAGTATAAAATTATGGGATTTCTCCAATGAATTCCCATCTTATAAAACTAAGATATATCATGTTTACACATTTATATAAAATGGATTAAAATATATTTATACGTTTATATGAAATATTGAAAAATTTATAATAATCAAAATTTAAATGGACTGAATCCAAAATGGTATTAAAAACTATTCATAAAATCCATTTATCATCACCCTTTCCATTCGTAAAATCCACACATTCAAACTTAGGTGAAAATTTCTTACCTATAAGTGGTACCTCATAGATCTACCCAGTCATAATACCTAACCAATACTCAAGTGATGTAGTGTAACATGCCATATTTATATGGTAACATCATTATACCCCACTTTACACACCATTTGTCTCGGTTCACATAAAAAAATGGACTCTCACTAACCATGTTTTCCATACACCTTTCCGAACCAACAATACCGGCCCATTTAAATAAAAAAATATTTTAAAAAAAATCAACAAATTTTCTTTGGATTAAGATGAACCACAATTTTAATATAATCTTTTTAAATTGATGAAACAAATTGAACATTCCAAAAGAACTAATTTATTAAAATTTCACAAACCATCACTAATGGGTGTTTCAATCAAACATTTCAATTAAATATCAAAATTAAAATAAATCAATTCAATAAATTTGAAATTTGGAATTTGATTTCTAACTATGAAAATTTGATAGTGAATCCCCCTACCACTCATCTTAGGAAAAAATGATGAATCGTCCACTAACATTAAAAACATTGCTTACCACTTAATGATTCAAACATACATCTTTCACAATAACAATAATTTATCATCACTATTAGCTTCACACCACATGAATATATCCCCAAATTATTAGATTCAAGATTCATATCGAGGGATGAAGATAAAAACTAAGTAATATCACTATGAACATGAAAATTCCATTGAATTTGGGCATCCAATGAACGCAGATTCTCCAATAGAATACTTATGAGTTGAAATTAATTTATGTTAATATTAGGGATAAAAATAGTGCATTAAGAGTTTTAACAGGGTTAGATCCGCAAACTACATATTTATTATTTCATGTTTCATGGTAATGGTACACATTTAGGAAAATTATGTACTAACTCTATTCAATCCACTTCATTCAAACTCCACTTTCATGGTCTTCACGCATGGGTAGAATAAATGTCTGACTACCTTTATAAATCCAACTATATAGCTTGGTTTGGCATCTCGTGGGCAGTTATAGGGCTTGCCCAAAATACACTCACAACCATGTGCCTACATACTTCCCACTTTTTGTGTTGCACCATTTTCTAGATAGTTCAACATGATCTCTACAAACCATGTTTATAAAGTATACCACTATAAAATTCATAAAACATTCCAATACTCCATTAAACCTCCCAATACATAACCCAAACATATTGAAATCATAATATAATAAAGAATTGGTTAAATAAATGAAACCAGGGGTGCTACATAGATATTATTGATGATCAATGTATCAACATAAATTTTTACAAATACACCACAATTAATTTTTAACACAATGTTATTTTAAGATACATTGATCTTAAAATAAATATAATTTCATTGATATCCTTTGATACACATTCCCCATATTCTAAATGAACTCTAATATAATATATCATTATATGGTATATATCAAATTGATGGTATTAATAAAAATAAATTATTTTTAAAAAATATGTATATGGGTATTTGATAAATCCAATTTATTGATAATTAAGTACTTATTTTTCTGTAATTACATTTCTTATTTAGGAATTACAATTTTCTCCAAAAATGGTTTTTTGAGAAAATATTATAATTATTTTCTATCAAATATATAATGTTTATTTGAAAACAATTAAATTAAGTTTTTAAATTATCTTATCAAAATTGGGTTACAGTGCATTTTTTAACTACTCTGAAATAATTTATTTGATAGTGAATAGTGTAAAATACCAATTTTTCAAATACTAAATTTTACATTAATAAAATAATATTATTAAAAAGTCCATTTAAATATTTTATATGGAAATAATGTGAAATGTGATTTAGTTTATATACAATATCCAATAAACTATACCAAAATCAACAATATTTTTTATTTTTATACAAGTTAATTTTATTGATTAATAATTATTTTTTATAATAAATATTCATTAATGTGTTTTACATGTCTATATTAAAATTTATTTATTCCACATCTAAAGAGTAAATATTTAGATATTTATAAAAAATTTAAATCATGATATTCCAATATAGAAAATTTTAAAATATTATTTTTTGTCTTTATGAATAGTATTCTTGCTAAAACATGTCAAATATGCAAAGGTAAAACTAGTAAAATATTTTTTAAAATTAATGAGATAAATTAGTTCGAAGGAGAAACTAAGAACCAAAATCACATATTAGTTATCTATAGACTCCCAAGGTAAAACAATACTCATGATTTGAGACAATAGAGTATAGGAATCCATGATGCTACACAACCTCATCCATATAACTGATTTTCCAAGCAAACAACACTGTAAAACTCCTTGATTTCAAGAAAGTGAGTTGATTTCAACAATTGATCCATGATTACCAAAATATAATTAGATATTCCCTAATATATGAGAATCCATGTGATGATTTTTATTTGAATATCATCTGATTTCTACTCGAGGACGTCCATGGGATTTAATAAATCTCCTCGAATATGATATTTTTATATTAGATGCAGAAAAACAGAACATCGAGCAACAAACTCTACCAGAAACCGTTTCATCTATAGACCCAAAAACTACATGATCAAGTCATAGAATATCTCATGAACTCCTGGGTGCACCCCAAATTTTATCAATAAAACTCAATATGGACCCCATATGAATCGGTAATGTGACACACAACGTCATGATAAACAATATCAGGTTCTGACTTTACTCCAAACATCCTAATGGAATATCTCCATTGATAGTAGGTTCATACATCTAGTATACAATTTTTCCCCCAATTTGACTCAAATATTTGTTTCATTCGAGAGTAATACACCATCATATTAAATTATAAAACTTCTTTATTATCCACCCCCACATATATTTCTCACGATTCCATCACCTCTATCACCATTCGAGAATCATTGAACTCCTAAAAAATCATTTTTTCATATCCCAATCAAATCATCATAAAAAATCATCCTTTCCTATGGAATATGATTTATCAATGTCATAGTCTTGGACAACATTCATCAAACACTATTTATACATATTTATGTGGCATTTAGAACTGATATACCTCATGATCCTATGATATGTGAAAAGAACAAGTAATTCTACAACTAGGTAATGTCATCACGGATTTTGTATCAATAATATATCTTATACCTCTAGATAATTTTGACTCTATTATCATTGTACAATTACATTAATATTATTTTATCTAAGGAAAAATACAAAACTCCAATTTATTGAATTTGTATTTATCAAATAAGTTAACACAATGATAAAAATAAATTTAGAATGAATAATTATTAGTATTTTATGCATATAATTTATATTATTGTGATACTTTATTTATATTTTTATTGATTATATAATTACATGAAAAAAATAGTACAACGCTAATAGAGTTTTTGTGTACGTAATTGTAAAAAATGTAAATTATTTTTATAAAATATAAAATAATGTTATAGGATGATTTATTCTCCAAAATAATTATACAGTTTTTAATAATAAATTATTATTGTTGAATATGAATAAATTAAAATCCAATATTTATCTAGAAAAATTTAAAGTAAAATGAAATGAACAATATCAAAAATGAAATTAATGTTATCTATGATAATTCAAATTTAATTTAATTTATCCAAAATCCAAAAAACAATTATTTCCATTGGTTTATCATTGTTATAATTGTTCTAAAATAACATCTCATGGATATTTATTATCCACATAAATAATAATAAGTTAAATTATATACATTTATTTTTAGAAACATTTTTACAATGGATATTGTAAAAACTGGTTTACCCGTTTTTAATATAAATTTATAATGGTTAAAATGATGTAATAAATAAAAAAACGTCATTTTTTTGTTTTACTATGAACTTACCCTATTTAAATTTTAATATAAGAAATTTTGGAACCTTTTTTTTCTATGAAACTGACATAATAATGTTTTAATACAATCAAATTTTAATTGTGTTCCACTGATCATTATTTAAAAAGGAAACCCCTCTTTTTCATCATTAAACCACATTGAGCCATCTAACATGAACATACCAAGAAATATAATCTTACAAGAATATATTTACACTAATTAAATTAAATTTTATTCTAAAATAAAAATTCCATTTGACCATAATAATGGATGAGAAGGATAATAATGAATGAAGTGGTAATCATCCTAATAAACATCCATTAAATAAAATATTCTTATACCTCATCTAAATATATTTTATTAATCATAAATAAAATATTATCAATAATGTAATGAAACATTATTTTTAATTATAGGACAAATTTTATTCTCACTCGTTTTTATAAAATGGTATGTAAAAGTATCAGATGGGTGTACATGTGTACTACCACATACACATAGAGATAAAACCATTTTTGATCACCATTTTTCATTGATGGTTATAATGATGGACTTAAGAATTATATATGATATTTATGAAATAATTATTCTCATATAATTATAATATCATATTTATAATACTACAGTTAAATATATTTTTAAATGATTAAATCACACTTTTGTACCTATAGACATTAACCTCCATGAAGGGATGCGATCTATTTTTTATTTCATATTTACATGGAAGGTAATATAAATATAGTTGACATATATATATATATATAATGTTATAATAATGATTCATTAAAGGTTATTTACAATTTATCATTTTGTTCCATCTCTAGAATGGTGAAAATACGACTTATCATCACTATGAATGGTGTGTTTGATTTTTCTATATTTACCATACATAAAAGAACATAAATATATTTTTAATTATTATATATGATATTTATATAATTATAATATTTGTAAATATGATGGAACTGTGATCAATATAAAATGACCAAAACTATAAAACTGAATCACTAATGGAAATTGAAATAGTTAACACTCAGAAATTACAATATTGAATGAATTAGTAATAAATGGGTGTTTAAATATTATAAGTGTATTGTTAATGATATTATATGTATTTTCATGACTCAATAATACATGTATAATAAGATAATGATTAATATAAAGAATGAAAAGTTATCTTTTGAAGCATGGAAAACCCAAGGTAGGGGAGTTTATCTATGATTCCATTCGTTGAGGCTGTTTTAATGTCATGCACCTAATTTATTTATATGGTGAATCTATTTACCATTATAATTATATTAAAATTAATACATAATAAATAATTTTAATTTATGGATAAATTTTCATCATATAACCCAAATGTTAATTAATTTAATGTCATCAGGTCACAATGTTTTAATAACTCAATTTTATTTCATTAGGTTATATCGCATATTCATTAATTATATTACTTCATGATTTTGGGTGAAATTTAATTTGATTAATTTTTTTGTATTTCTTCTATTCATTATGTTTTTTTATTACATACACATAATCTATAAATTTATTAATTCTAAATTCATTTATTTGATCTTTTTAAGGGTTTAACATCTTACATTTTTTCTTTTTGAACTATATTATAACATAACTTGATTCATTTATGTTGTGTATGAAATTCACATGAAATTATTTAATGATGAATATCATGTAAATTATAATGACAAAATTATATATTTATGTTTATATATTTAATTTTTTGTAATTTAATTATTAGTAATGTTATATGAGTTTATTTGACATTCTCATAATTATCTAAGATTATTTATGATTATGTCTCTACTGAGTTTTTTTGACATTGAATATTAATAAAAATAAATTTGACAAGTTTGTTAATTCCATAAATTTCATTTTTTTCTATAATTTTCATCTCTTTATAACTCAAGATAAATAAAGAATATTTTCAAGAAAAAGAGTTTTTTCTCCACATTTGGAAGTACTTTTTCTTCTATAATTATATATTTTTAAATCAATTTTTTTAAATTTCCTTCCAATCATTGACTAAATTCAATTTTACCAATGTTTCAAATTTAAAAATTTGTTTAAAAATGAATATTATATGTTTTCTCAAAACTAAATAGTGTAAGAAATTTATAGAAAATGTGAAAAAATACTTTTTAATGTATATGACATGAACACAATTTCATATTTTCAGGATCGCTCAATAAATTGAATCATACATTAAAATTATAAATGATGAATTTTAAATAATTTTATTCCAAAATATTTTACACATTTCTATATTTTAAATATATGATTTGTACCTCATGAAATTTTCTATAGATATTTTGATTGTATTGTCATAAATATCCACATCGGTAAATTAATCATATACATTAATGAGGAAATAATGTAAATATAAAATCCATAATATTTGATTAGATCATTTATAGTTAGGTGGAATAAGGAAAGTAATTATATTTTATATGAAAGTTCTAATCATATTAATAGTTATTTATTTTTATGGGTATTAATGAAAATATATTATTTATTCATTTGATGAATTTATGGACTTTATAATCGATGTATATGGTATAGAATTGCATTTATCTTAGATGAATTGGTTGGTTTTATGAGAAAAAATGGGTTGGGTACTTGGGTATGTCCTTACACACTAATTTATGAGGACTTTTCATGTTTCCTGTAGGTTATATTTTGGATCTATAGATTTAATAATTCACTTATTATTAAATTTGTTTTTAATTTTCATGTGACTATTTTAAAATTAGTGATATCAATTTCTAATTTACAATATCATTGGACTATTCATAATAAATTATTTGATTGTTATTAATTAATTCTGTTTTATTCTTAAAAAAATTAATTATTAAAATAAATTAGGTTTATATTTTTTAGATTATAATATTTAATATATAATATTTAATCATGATACTATCATTTATACATAACACGAATCCATAATTTGAGATCACCCTTATTTTATTTTACTTTACTCATGATATGAAGAAGAAATCAAGGATTGAATTTAAGGATATTCAATTATTTTGATTACTATGTTATATATTTTATTTGAGATGTAAAAATCTATGTCTAGGATATATATCAAGTTCATTTATACTAAATATAATTGATCTTTTGTGATGGGATAGCTTGTATTATTTTAAAATTATATAAGGTAACCATAATACCTAGGATACTATGGTAGTGGTGTCAATTGGTGATATTGATGATGTTTTACTAGAAACATTGTGAAATATATTTATTAAAACATATATTAGGTACCATAACACTATGATAGACCCTGAGTATCATTATAAGTATAATATAACATACTACAATTTTCATAGAATTATATATCTATCAGGATAGTAAAAATATATATTGTTTTATTAGGAATATATATCAGTAATAACATTGATAAGAGTTATACTAGTATTTCTCATTTTTCATTCTAGTAAAGAGTGAATAATTCATTACTACACACATGTATTAAAAGTCCTAAAAGATAATTATTGTTCAACTCACATTTCTATTATAAACCATTATGTTGAATGTGATAATATAATATGTGGAATCCTATATAAATGAATAGTTATATGAGATTATCTTAATGTTTGAAGGGTTCAATAATCTATGGTTGATCACAAGATTCATGGAAGAGATATATAATTTAACGATTTATATTATGGTAGTTTAAATTTATTAATGATATTTTGGAAGTAATTTATGGGTATAAAATCCATATGATTAGTTTGTGTTTTTCTGAAAAAATAAAATTGTAAAATAAATATATTTTTTTTGAAAAAAAATTAAAATTTTCCATAAAGATCAGTGTTAGTAGGATCATTTATTTTAATTAAAAAGAAATAAATTAATATATTATGTTTTTCTGAAAAAAATAAGGAATCTATATGGAAATCCTTTTTATTTAATAATTTATTTTATGATTATTGATATTATTTATTATTTTAATTAGTTTTATTGGGAATTTTATAGATTTGATAATGAATAATTTATTAAAAAAATGACAACCACTATTTTGTCAAGAAAACTATCACATCTATAATGGTCATGAGGAATTAACATACAACCAAAGTGTGAGAAGGTTGTATCACCTACTATTTTTCAACACGAGGTCCAACTGAGTATGAAATTTTTTATTTCAAATGATGAAAAATATAACAATTAAATTTATTTTTGGAATAATATTTTAGTATCAAATATGTTTTAGGATTTTGAGTTGATTAACTACATTTCAACTGATGTTTTTTGGATTGAGGTATATATTAGCTTTATAATTAAGTAAAATTTTTTTTAAGAATTTTATGGTTATATTATGGATATAACAAAAATGATAAGATATATCCTTTTATATTAGAAAATTCATTAATTTTAATGATTTTGATATTATTTGGGTCATTTTGTTATTTATTTATGTAATTATTATGATATAAATTTGGTTTTATTGTTAAAATTTAGATATTAATGTATAATTTAAATATATGAATATTAATTTATTATTGGTATTATCATAAAATTCCATCAAAAATATTATTTCAGTATTTATATTATATATATCAAAATATTATTTTTTGGATTATTTGATCTATTGGAATTATATTTTCATGCTTTAGGCACATATATTTCTTCATAAATAGTAATCATTTGGAGAAATAGTTGTGGTTGTTGAAAAATTTGACATAAGTATAAAATTATATGTGTGAAGTATGTATATTTCCATTTTTTATTTTTTTATATGATAATGTAAATCATATATTTTTGTAAAAGGACTTAAAAATAAATATTTATCATTTTTTTCTCTTTTATGATGAATCAATTTAATTTTTTAAATCTCAATGATTAATGGTTTTATGGTCACTGTCATTAACCAGAATATGTTCTCTATCAACCTATATGAGTCCATATATATTTGTATTCTCATATATTTATACATGGTAACTTCTATACAATTTAATCATAATCATGGAGGTTGAATATTTGATATTTTTTGTAACATTTATGATTATGAGTTATCCAATTTCAAAATTAATTTCATTATCCCATGTGTTGATGTCTATTTTAAAAAATATTAATTCGTTGATGAAAGAGATATTCCTTTTAGTTTTTGATTTTTATAATGAAGGAATAATTTAAATCATCAAAAGTTTATGGTATATTTCTACATAAATAAAGTAATATTAATCTATAGTTGTGTTACATGGATATCCAAGTCTAAAAAATTGTAATATCATATAAAAATATAATATTTCCATTATATTAGATTATTTAAAAATAATAACCACATTTTGAGAAATATCATTAACATAATAATATTATCAAATTTTTTTGAAAAATAATTACTCAAATTTATATTATTTAATATTATACTCCAACAAAACATTTTTGCACACAAATAGCCTATATTTAATTTTTTTTTCAGAAAATAATATAATTATTTTATATATGTTTTATAAATTTTTTTAAAAAAATTTAAAAAATGTAAGAATGAATCATTTAAAAAAAATTAATAAACTAAAAATTTGTGATTTTTCTCATAAAATTGATTTCATTTGAATAGTAAAAATATTGATTTTTAAAATTCAAATATTTTTTTTGTTCAAAAAATAAATTTAAATGAAGCAATATATAATATATTAGGTATTAAAGTTTATTTTTATCTAATTTATTTCTAAATATATAGTTAATTACTTTTTAATTATACATATACATCTTTTTTATGTGTTAATTTTATAAATAAAATATATATTTTATAAATACTTTCTTTCATTTCATTTTTCACATTTATGTAAAATTTTATATCTAATATATATAAAGATTGAATATTGAAAAATTAATACCATATTTGGATTCACACTGATCCAATTTGGTAAAAAGTGTACTTTAATGTTTTTTCATTATGAATAGTCATCATAGTAAATATTTATCACCTCAGTAATGGATCAATTGGGTAATTGAAGATATATATAATGGGATAAACCATTAAAATTATATGAGAAACAAAAATTTATTTAATTTGATGATATTAATTCATCTTTAGTAATCATAAAATTGAATATATTTCTTTTTGGAGTAATTTTATTTAGATACTAACATATATATATTATTCTAATTAATGAGATAATCAAAATGAATCCCACCATTTAAAATTTTATTATATGTTCACATATGGATAAACATTAGTTTAGAATTAATATTAATTCCATTTTTTATAATTATAATTTTTATGATGATTATTTGATTATAGATTAAAATCATTATATGATAAAATGAAGTGATTATATAGTAGTGACACAGTGCTAGTGTAAGAATTAAAAAAACATTGTATATATGTTAAAAAAATTAAATCATTTTTTTTGAGTTCAATGATACGTTAAAAAATATTTATAGTCACTAATAATGTATAAATATTTTTTTAGAATATAAAAATAAAATACCATATTTTTATTGATTTTTCTAATGTTAAATTAAATGAATAGTGTCAAAAATTACATTAAGGATATTACATGTTTAATAATATTTATTGAATTTTTTTAAGATTCATTATAATGTTTATAGAGTACATGTCATATTTTAAATTCTCTTAAATTTGTTCTCATTACAATTTATGATATAATTATTACTTAATAACAAAAAAACAACCATTTAAGATTGTTTAAAAATTGTATCATATATGTTTAGGATAAAATGACATCATTATATTTTTAAACATTGAAAAATTTCAAATTCCTCCACTCACCTCATTTTAAAATGGGAACCCTCCTTTATAATGTTTACACTAAATGGAGCAACATAAATAGAAAAAAAAAACCTATGGAATTATGTTATAATAATATATATCTATACTTTTGGGGCATGTCATTATTTAAATATTATTCAAATGGTCATTATGAATGGAACAAAAGAACACCTATAGAGTAAGATTTATCCATCCTACTGATCCACTTTCAATTTATCATTTCTTCTACCTCAATTAAATTTTTATTAGTCATCTCAAAATAAAAATGTATATATCCTCAATATAATAAAAAAAGATATTTTAGTTATTTTACATCCATATTCACCCTCACATCCATCAAATGTGATATTAATGTATTAGACATTGATATTGGTGCACCACCGCTTCAATTTAGTGATTCAATTTATATTATATCAGCATTGTTCATAAAAGTTTATTATAATAGGAATATTTTTTTATTATATATATAAGAAATTATATTTCTTAAATAATTATAATAATATATCTTTCAGATTACCTTTAAATCTAATGGAAAATGATAATGTCACTCATGCGTATGGTAGGAAAATGCACTCCACAAATCGTAGTGATATTTTTTCCATTTTATATTTTCATAAATGGTAAAAGTGTAAAATATAATGATTATATTCAATATATATTAGGTAATAACGATTTTATAAATATTAATAATTACTTAACATTATATTTTCCCATCAATTGATATTTTAATACAGTGTTACTGCATATGTGTGAGCAACTGTAAATTAAATTTTCTATATCTAACATGAATTGGATATTATAAACATGTGTAAAATAATAATAAATTATATTTATATCATGTTTATTTTTCTACAAAATTTGGAATCATGGTCAATGTTTTTGTATAAAAACACTTGAGTAAAAACTCTCATGGAATATTAAATAGTTAACACCCAAAAAACTATTTTAAATAAATTATTAATAAATGTGTTTTTAAATATTATAATTGCATCATATAATATCATATACGTATTCAAATGATTATGTTATATATATATATATATATATAATAAATATATATTTTTTATAAATTATTTTACAATAACAGACGATGAATGTCTGATGTGAGGTAATGTATTTCATTTCAAGTACGTTTCACTTTGGTATATTTTAATATTACGAACATAATTGGTTATATGGTATATATTTTTCTCATTATTCTTGTAATTACATGAATAAACATGAATAATTATTTCATTAATATTTAGTTAAAATTATTTCATCAAAATATATTTTACATGAATGTTACCATATTGTAATTGTATCATAACCCAATTTTCTCTGATTGAGTTATATCAATTCATCAGTGATTATAATATGAAAAAATAATTTTTGAAAATATAAATTAAATTTTTATATTATATTTCAAATTATTCTATATGGATTTACATTTTTTACACATAGCCTCTCCATTGAATATTTTTCAATTCAATAACATGACTTTTTTAAGTGTTTCTCATATCACTATTGTTTCTATAATGCATATAACATATTCAAAATTTTTTAATTTGTGTGGTGTATATTATAACAAAATATGACTTTTTTATGACTCTCATAAAAAATAAATGTATTTATAGATCAATATACTATTCTCTCCTAAATAATGTTATGATTCAAATGTGTCAGAATTAGTTTAATTTTACTTTATAATGTCCTCATTAACTAAGATTTATTGTTTTTATGTATCTACTAGGGGAATCATTATATACTTATATAAAAAACTAATTATATTTTATTATCATGTATTTATTTATATAGATAATTATTGGTTTTAATTTTTTGTATCAATAATTACATTAGATATGAGATTTATGTTTTTAAGATAAACTGGAATTATTTGTCTTTTCAGTCGAAAATCTATTTTCCTTCATAAAAATAATTTATAAAAATGTTTTAATTTTTTAAATATTTTCCACGGTACGTTAAATTCCAATTTTTAATTTTTTTTAATTTATTGAATTCTTTTAAATTTAATAATCATGACATCAACCTAATGAGGTGACTGTTACATTTTAATAAAAATGTTAATGTAATATTTGTTTTAACGTACAATATGTGAATTTTTTTCACACAATTAGAACCACCTAATTATTTCAATATTCCAGTAAATTTTCAAATGTTTTTTTAAAATTAATTTTTATAATTAATAGAATTTAATTTTGAAAAAACAAAAGTAATTATTTAAAAATAAATAGGTTATTTTCCGAGATATATTTTCCAGTGATATTTTAAACAATATTAATTTATGTCAATATCATTTGATGAAAATTATGGATTATAGAGGATATTATATGAAAACACCATCTATAATATTTTACTACAGTATTTATATTTAGTTTTATTAGGGAAATTATTGAAATTTCAAATACCAGTTCTTCCAATGTGGATAATTATTAATTTCAAAGTAATGGTGATTAAATTGATTTTTTTTATATAATGAAGCGTTAGACATACTATCTGACAAGTGGTGTCACAAATTACATAGTACCATATAACAAAGGTATGTCTCGTGAGGAAAAATAAGATGGTTATCTTGCTACCAACGTACACATTTATTTAGGATTTCTTTGAATGGGGTCTCGATGATAAGTTTATGACATATGAAATTAAGAATTACAACATTATAAAATCATTTATTGATAACGAAGTCATGATTTTAATAGTTATGATATCCATGGGTATGTTTCATGAAAATTTGATTATGTATTCTGAATTATTTGATCATCATTTATTCCTATAATAATATTAGTCACATCCATGTTATTGATTAAATGGTATATGTTTTCTGTTATTTACCCTTTATTATTGATTATTCCTTCATTACTTTTGATTTCACCAACTATAGATAATCATTATGAAGTGTTTTATCACTCTTTTATTTTATTTTCATATCACCCTGATATGATGATGGAATATTTAAATGATTTAAATGATAATTTTTTTATTATTATTATATTTTATATAATTTTCTAATATAAAAATATGGAAAATTAATTTATTTACTTTTTCAAGACTAATAAACCATATGATCCTTCTCTATGTGGCCACTGGTATCATATATCAATGAAATAGTGTAACCACAATCACTATGATACTATAGTCAGGGTCTATATTATTTAACATTATGGATCATCACACAACATTCCAATTTTATAATATATTGGAACATTTTATTTAAATCTTCTCAAGTCAATACACATCCACATACTATCTAAATAAATGAAATAATTTAATCATATTTTTATTTATGTAAAGATACAATATTATTCAAGATCTAACTTGTGACAACATCAAAAATATAACAAACCACTACCATATTTTTTATTCACAGAG
This sequence comes from Viscum album, assembly GCA_963277665.1. Classification (NCBI taxonomy): domain Eukaryota; kingdom Viridiplantae; phylum Streptophyta; class Magnoliopsida; order Santalales; family Viscaceae; genus Viscum; species Viscum album. The sequence continues at coordinate 542,033,494 of OY728165.1, forward strand.
AAATTAAAATGAAGTGTATCATATTATAAATGATCACATAGAAGTGATTTCATAGACATTAGGTTTTGTGGAATATAAATATAAAATATCCTCCACTACTATAAAAAATATATTGGGTCTAATAAATAATGTTGTAAACATTTCTTGAATTTCATCACATAAACATTATATTGTACCTCATTAAAATATTTGGTATACTAATATATAAATTCTACTCAAAGCAATCATAAAATATCATCTAAAACTATAATAAACTATTAATGAAATTTTTCTTGTATAACAAATATATATATATATATATAATGATATAAATTTTCATTTTAATTGATTCGAATACCCAATGAACATGATATAATTATAATGTTGGAAAATTTTATAGTATAACAAGATACAACTTTTATTTATATGAGATTTTAAATAAACTCTGAAACACTTCAATTATATTTAAAAAATATCACATATTATTTTCTATATACACATCCTTATATTTATGGCACTATTTTTTTTAAAACTCTTTAAACCTCTATGTAAAATCTTACAAAAATAAATTTACTCTATTAAAAAATTGCTCCAACCAAACATTTTACTGTTAATCATATTAAAGATATTTTAACTTCAATAGTGGTGAGAATTATATATCATGTAGTAATTATACACAAGTTTTATTATTATAATCAAATATCATAGATTCATTATATAAATTGTTAAATTATTAATAACATTTATTTCATATAAAATGTTTTTTATTAATCCAACATGAAACCCCTTCTGTCAACCAATTTATATTATATTAATTTTTAAATAAAAAAATGTCTACTGTAGGACCATACCTCAATTAATAGACTAGATAAAAATTGAAATCGGTATATAAGAATTTATTCAAGAGGGTATTCCTAGGCTATTTTTTTCTTTGGAATTAGTCATTTAGAAATATCGAAAAAGGAGTTCTTTTATGAACATCCTTAATAAGTGGGATTTATGAGAGATGGTGAATGATGACGGGAATACCACCTTAGTAGAGGTCAACCTAAGACCCCATATTCCTCTAAAAATCCCATTATCCATTAACGAAGATGGGGGAACATTTAAAATAATCCCCTATATTTCAAAAAATATTGTTTTAAATTAGAAGTTCTGATATCTTTCCATTTTTATACCCCAAACTGTTTTTGAATGAATCATTCATTTTGGTGGTTATGATGATTTTATATTACTTTTAAGGATTACTAATCATCCCTACCAGTTAATAAAAGTTTTCCATGCTCTTAATTATTGGGTACAAGTAGAATGTATTGTTTTTCATATTTTAAAACACATATAATCGAGTTTAAACAACCTTTGAAATTAGGGTGGGGTTTGAATCAGATGATTCTGGATTGTATATTTGATCTCTAAAAACATGAAATTGTTTTCTGGAATGAATTATATTTCACGGTTTCATTGAAATTTTTTTAAATTTATTTTGGTTCATTTTAATTATTCATATTTTTTAGTCCTTAAATATATATAGGAATGTGTATCCTACTTCTTATGTGGCTGGTTACAATGTGTTGGTCTGCCATTACTCTTTCAGAACCAATATATAATTTTTCTCCATAAAAAATACCTTCACAATAGTTTAGTAGTAATATAAATATTTTATTGTTGATGCATCATATTGAATCATAGTTATATATGGAAGAAGATGTCACTATGTATCATTTATATTTTATCTTGAAAAAATGTGGGATTGAATAGGTACAAACATAAATTTTTTATGACTCTTTGTTAGGCTATTTATTATATTATTTCATACATAATCTCCCTCATTATAAATGAATTCTAGTATTATTTAATGTAAAACATGAATATGGGTAAGATCATAATTCAATCATGAATGGTGATGTATCAAAGTGCATATAAATTAATATTGGACTAATTTTATATTTACATAACATTATACCCTAATTTTAGGTTTAATTAACATAATATGTGATGATTGGTCAATATTATAGTGTAGGTTGTCTATTATTCATCATAGGGTTTATATCATGTTTTTTGGGCGGCCTAGTTTTACATCTTATATTATCTAATCTAGTGACTCAAATTAACAGCTCTAATGAATAATAATGTTGTTATCATATGTTAGGGTAATGATATAGTTTTTATTATTTGATGTAGTATTCTAATATGAAATAACATTTCCCCATAGATTGAGACAATAATTTATTCTATTCAGAATGCTTATGGATTTTCGGTTTCATCAATATTTTTCTTAAATATTTATTTCTTCCAATATATCCTTAGTGACCATGTAAAATGGTGTAGAAGATCATAATTTTTGTATATTAGTTTATTTAAATATACAATAATATCATGATTTTTTATTCTTTTCTTTATATCATCATCCAAAGTAAAATCATCCAGTCAGTATATTGTTCTATGAAAAAGTCATGTTTTAATTATTATTTTCATGAAGAAGAGTTGTAAAAGATGTGAAGTAATGGGAGGTGAAATAAAAAATGTCTACAATGAAGTGAACGAGGACAAGGAAACCTCTTTAGCCTCTTTGGGAAATGAGGCCTTTTTCAATGAAGATATATTCTTCAACCAAAAAATAATAAATTTGATAAGGATATAATTAAATATGCATTTATCCCAATGACTAGCTAATATGAATAAGAGAATTAAGTTCCATTATAAAATCCTAAAAAACATTAAAAATGATGTCATTGGGAAAATAATTATGATGGGGGAACAAAAAAATCTAATAAATTATGAAATTTATGTTTTGGATGTTGGTTATAGAAAATATAATCTCCATGTATATTTTGTTCTATATGATATCACACAATTAAAGGATATTCCATAACTCTAAAAAAATTGATTGTACACTCAAAATTGATATGGTTAATACCTCATAGTGTTTTTTAATTGATGAAATATTGTTTATCTTAATCATTTCCACCACAATGAGAGATATGTTTTAATTTTTAATTATGTATTGAAGGTATTAGTTCATTAATAATGTCAATATGATCAATGGTTTATCACCATAGTATGATTTTTATGAATGGTAATAGCCACCTCAGAGAATTCTCAAAATAATTATTAAGCAATTATTATCAAATATTAATTTCATATTTGTGAAAAATGTATCCATATGTCTTATTCTTTAATAGTTACATTGTTTTCAAAGAGTTTGTCACATCCATAATTAATTAAACACCATATTTAAAACCATATCATGAAACTAATGAACTATAATGTATATATAGGTCCAATTCACTAGGATGAGGAAATATCATAATTTTATAACCTCTAGTAAACAATATTTCATTAAAAGTAGTCAATTTTTTACTACATTTGGATGATTTATCATTGAATTTATTCATTTGTGATGAGTTAAAGACTTTTTTATAGAGTATTAGTTCCTTAAATAACATGACATCTATTAATTATGGTCATGAAATAGTGTCGTAGTGGATGAGGATGATTCTGTAAGACTAAAATCTCTCATTCTGTTGTCTTCATCTATTGGTAGTTAGAGTAGTAGTAAATTGAGATTTCCATTATGAAGATAATCATATAGTTTATGATTGTATAAAGGCCAATGGGTATAATCAAGTGATGAAACTAAAAATAATTATTAAATAAAGGACGATTTGTAGAATTAATGCTCAATACGACTATTTTAGATTGGATATTAAACCTAGACATGAGAGTGAATGTTGAATGACTAAATAATACAACAAGGATGAAATTTAATTGAGTGAAATTTTAATATCATTATTTTTGGGGCCTAAAAAATTCATCCAAGTTTTAAAAGAAAATTTTCATATTCTTGTAAATTTATTAATGCTAAAAAACGCTTTCTTATCTTAATATGTTTTTCATTTGATGTGTTACATCCAGTTGGAGTTATATATTTTCAATGGTGTAATTTTATAATTCCCCATTTAACATGATGTTTTTATTGAATGGTTTATGTAAAGAACATTGATTTATTTAATATAACTCATTATCATAATTTATTAAAAGAATATCCTTCATTTTATTTGATAAATTTAGAAAATCAAATTAAATATCTACTAGTATAGTCTTTCAATTTTCATACATTATTCATATCAATGTTCAGATATAATCCCAATATCATTTTATGAAATATATTGTTTACAAAATTAAATTATAAGATATAAGTACTTATTTTATGTTAAATGTTAATATTATTTCTCTATGTTTGGAAATATATATATAAATCATTTTTAACTGTAATATATTCTGTTTTGTTTGTTTATGTGATTCCCAGCAATCACGATCACATAATTGATTTTTCATAATAACATTCATTATATACCATCATTGAAATAAATCAAAGAGTCTAAATTTCAACCATCAATAATAAAAATATAAATAAAAAATATTATGTCACATATATATAATGGAAATTGTATTTTATGATTTTTAATGATTTATGATGAAATTTTAACTATAGAAAACCATTTTTTCGTATAAAATAGATAATTTTTTCAACATAAAAGATGCTTCTTAAACCATAATAAGTCTTCATCATATCACAAAAAATTCTCCATCATCATAAACATGTATAAATATCATGTGTAATACATTACATCATATACTAAAGAAAATTTTATCATATTAAGGGTGATATAATACCTGAATTATTAAGAAAATATATTAGATGATATCAAGGGAGATACATGGAATGAATAATATATCATGAGAAAAATTATTAACAATTAATTTCATATAGTTAAACAAATTATCTTTAAACATATATTTGTGAAAAAATATTAACAATTGGATATTGATGACATAATTGTTGGCGATGGTATTCAGAATTTAAAAGAACTCTAATTTTGAATTAGGATGCTGAGACATTATTCATTTCTTCAGTGATACTAGAAAAAAAATCATTTTTCCATCATTATCGCAACTAGACATCATGCTTCCATTAGATTGGAATATACATAATAACCTAACCATTTCTCTCAAGAGACTAGTTGATGAATATCAGGGTTATATAATATTTGACCCCACCATGAACATCAATATTTTTAGTTCATTAACAATATGAATTATATAAATATCAATATAATAAATCATCAGAATTCATTTTTAATACGTAAAGAACTATAATATGAGACAAAAATTTAGAGATTAAATACTTTTAGTCAATATATGAACATAATGTGTACATATAAATTTTTTTATGGTTATCCAATACATAATTAACTTATCTAGGTAGTCATCAAATACTCGTATTGGAATAACATGTATAATAATTTAAAATATTTCAACTACCTAAAAACTAAATAGAAATATATAAATAAATCATAAAACAAAAAAATAAAGTAATGATACGTGGTTTTGTAAGTAGTTTTCCCATTATCAGGATTCATGGTCTTCTAGTTAATTACGATTATAAAATGTAGTGAAAAATATCATATTTATAATGGAATTGAATTAGACGAAACGTCTTGGTTATAATTGGAGAATAAATAAAAAGGCGATGGTAGTGCAATAACTTCATTACTTTAATTCCCAAAATAATATAGCCACATGGTATTTATAATATATTCCATGAATCATATATATTAAAAATTGAAATAAATTTGTCAATACAAATCATATCACAATGAATAAAAATTGATATGAAAATATTCATTATGTAATGGTAATAATGCAGTTGGAAAAAAGATAGAGATTTTATGAAACTAAAATATAAATAAATTAATGATATTAATTATACTAGTCAAAAAAATTATTTATTAAGCCCTAAAAACTGAACGACGGTGCAAAATAATAATCATAACACATTAAATTTAATATAGATAAAAATAACAGATACAACATTTGAAAAAGTCTAAAAAACATATCATGAAGTATAAAATTTTTAATTTAGTAATAAATAAGTTGAATTTTTATATTATCATGAAATAAAATGTTTATATTGAATTATGTAAACAATATTATAGACTTAATGCTATAAAACATAAAAAAATCTTATGGAATTGAAAATTAGGATAAAAACAGTTATTAGATTATATGTTTTTGAATCAAATCAGTTGATGGAATAAATATACTATTAAAAATTAAATAACTGTAATAATAATAGTATAATTGTATGAAATATTATTGTGGTTTGTAAATACACCAATAAATGATAAAATGGTATATGGTATGAAATGTGTCTCCTGGGGTGAAAATTGAAGCAATATACCCTTACCCAATACACGCTTACTAAATATTTTTTTAACCCCGAATAAATAAAATATCATAAAAATATAATTAACAACCCAATTCGTAAATATTTATCCCATTATATAATGCAATAATTTCTTTAATTATAAATACAATTGTTAGTTATAACATTCATTCATCATTGGGTGCTTGAAACTGTTATTACATGATTTCATATGTGTTTTAAGGGTGTAGTATATTAATATTTTTCTTAAAATTTTAATCATTAATATATAATACAATAATAAATAGTTTTGGTGTCTCAATAATTAGTTATGTCACATTTTCATTTTTGTGAGTGATAATGTTATGGATTCTGACAATTGACATAATGATGAACTGGATTTAGGGTTATCAATGATCCAATGTTGATATATAAAAAAATATATTAAATGTTAATAGAAACAGTCAAGATTCATGAATATATATTCAATACATTATTATTACATGATGTATAATTATACAATATTTCATAATTATTCAATATATATGTATTACTACGTAGTTCATGAAGGAGGTATTACTAACTCGAATAGCATTGTGTTACAATGATTTATTGAGCGATGAGCTATTCTAATATAATTATAATATACCTATTAAAAAAGTGTTAAAAGTTCATAAATATCATTTGACATCACAAAATTAATTATTTTAACCATATCTAATGGGTGTTTGTGACTAATGAAATTATCCATTTGCGGAGGTGGTAGTCTTCACATACACAAGATTAACTACTTCAATACATTGAAATTTTGATGAATGAAGGTAAATGAAAAAAATTCATTTTAGCAAAATAATTATTTCATAATAAAAATATTATATTGTAGAATCCATACCCGCCACCTTACATGAATGGAACTATTGAAAAATGATTCAAATCATTTTGTAGAGGTGGAACTCTACATGAAAACATATATGATATTTTATTATTTTTATTACTATATTGAACAAAATTAATAAGGGTTTATAAATTAATTTAATAAAAATAAATTATATTAATAATATTATTCTATCATACATGTGTTTATATAATGTTCTTTGAATTTAAATGAAATGAAATAAATTTTTAATGAGATGGAAATAATCATTCAAAAAAAAGATTTCTCTCATACATATATTTTGAAATATGGTCATTAGGATCTATGATTGTAAATAAATATTATAAATATAAGAGATAATTCAATGAGGATGAAAATGTAAAATTTGAAAATCGGTATTTTATTTAATTATTATGTCATGTTTGGGTGGCATTGGCCCCATTTTATATGTGAAAATATGTGTAATTATTGGGGTACCCATTACATTTAAATAATGGAATATTATTATTCAATGGTATAAGATTCTAAATGTAAGAAATAATTATTTTTTGGGTGAGAGATGATTTATAAATATCCCTCGATTCATTTTATCTTAATTATTTTTCAATATTTTTACTGTAATATTGTTCACGGTACTATTTTTAATTCATAAATTTGTAAAGAAAATTTACACAATTAAACTACTTTTGATTAATAAAATTAACTAATTATTATTAAGTTATTATTACCAATAGATTCTAAAAATATCATCCATTTATTAAATAGTGATTTTCTTTTTAAAGAAAAATAATTTTACTAGAGTCGCATTTCATTTATAGAAAACTTATTTTTTAAAAAGTTTATTTCTATGATTAAAATTTATATGTATAAAAATATAAAAATATGACAATTTATTAAAATATAAATTATAATTTAATAAAAATTAATCCTTATATTGATTTAAAAGCAACTGAATGAATAATTTTACACGAAAATAAATTTTTAGAAATGTCAAAAATTACTATTTTATTGTAGAATATTTATAATGATCAGAAATTTTGATTTAGGGTTTCATTAATACAGAATAGAATTTTATATTTTATATTTTTACTATTAAATATATATTTCATTGTTGAAAATTTTTATTATGTATTTACATTATTCTTGACTTTGGATATACACTTAAATGTTATCACATTAGTAAAAATGTTTTTTATTCACAAATAAAGAAATTTTACCCTTGAAATCCAATATATTTATACTAATATAATATTTTAATTTAAAATCAAATAAATTACGAACAATCATAAAATTAATATTCCAATCTTTTATAATTTAACATTTAAATATTATCATAAGTATATGAGAAACACTATTTTGAAGCGATAATGTCTTTTAAAATATTTACAATAGGTATTTTTATTAACTATTAATTACAAATAATGTTTTTATAAATTTTTTATTCACGTCTATAATAACTTTTATCCATAATATATTTATAAATATAAAATAAATCATAAAAAATCATATTTTTAATGTCCTGACCAGTCCCATGGTACCCGTGCTGTTACTACCCCAAGCCCACCACCCGAAGGCTTGGGGGTGGTGAGTAGCACCGAGGGCATAAACCTGCATGTGGGAGGCTTTTTCCTGGATACATGTACGCACATGCAAAACCAACCAAGTACCAATTTACAAGAATAGAGATAGTATACCATTGAGTGGTAACTGAGTACGGTCATAGATGAATGTAAATGGGCCAGAATAAAAATCCCAAATGAATGTACTGAAAGCATCAAAGTACAAGAGTGCTAAAATGGCCATCTGCAGAAATCCCCACCTGATCATCGGAGTAGTGTATCTACTAGAAGTCAAGGGTGAACATCTCGTTTATCGAATCTCACGGTGGCCCGCCTAGTTCAATTCCACCAAGTCCGTCGTCGATCGTCTGCACGGGACAGAATACACACATTGGAAGGGCCTATGCAGGGGGTGAGTAACACTAAATTTAGTAAGGACCCCCAAAACAAAAATAAATGATCACACAAAAAATATGAAGTATAAAAAAAAGAAAAAGTACACACCACAAGTCAACTCACCCCAGGTATCACTTTAGGTCAAGGATATAAGGTTCATCAAATCATTAATCTCCTTGGATGTTGGAGATCTCATCATCTATCGATTATAGTGGCCCTTACGGGTCACACAGAGCCGATTTCCACTACTATTTAACCGATGTGGTACTCATCCTTGATGGTTTCCGTGGGCATGTTGGGTCATAGAGAGTCGCTTCCCACCGTGGGCCTGTTGGGTCACACAAAGTTTCTTCCCACCTTGGTAGAACTGAGGTACCTCTCATATCGACTATCATGGGTCTGCCAGGTCACATAGAGCCTCTCCCCATTGTGGGTCTATAGGGTCACATCAAGTCACTTCCCACTATGCCATTTTCAAGTAGTGTTCAGGTCTCAGTCAACTGCATGGGTTCCGTATATAGTTTTCATGGGAGAACTACTCCTCAAGACACTCACCACATATTGATATCTAGGGAAGTCACCGCTAAGTATTTCAAAAGTTATGTCTCCTCAAGAGATTCTGAAAGCCACAAATGGATCATCAATCGGTTCCCTGAATTGTAAGATACATGATTTTTAATTCCGATGGCCCAGTTGGATTCGTGTTTGATCCAACCTTCCTATACCCAAACATTCTCCAAAAATCATTTGGAGTTTTTAAAAAGGCACGCGTCATCATAAGGCTTCCAATGTCACATACAGTTCTTCAATCGGTTGTCTGGTTTAGATGTTAGGGCCTGTTTATTGTAACTGGTCAGTACTGGGTCCGAGTCTAATCTGCCCTGGTCGGGTCGGCCCTACCCATTCATGCAGGGGAAGACCTGGATCGATCTGGGTTGACCTGACTAGTTGGGCCCAGCCTGACCCAGATGGGCCTCGGGTCGGTCTGTTGGTCCATCTGTCGGTCTGTGGGCTGACCCGGTGGTGCCACCTGCTTGGCCGCGCGGGCCACCAGGGACACTCGGACACAACGCGTCCGGGTAGGGCTGACATATCGTGGAGCCACACCAAGGGTTCAACCCATGGGGGTTGACCCAACGTGGTTCCATGTGGCGCCACAATTATATTGTGATGCAACTGATGGGGTGAGAAATTATCGTTGGGCGTGCCACTGGCACGTGACATGTTCACCGGCCCCCAGTCGAACTGGCGGCCTCTGCTCCGCCACGACCGATGTAGGTTGTAGCCCTTCTGCCACATGGGCACACCGTTGAGGGCGCACCCCAACCCTCATCCACATCATCCTAGGGTGATGACCGGTTCTTCCACTGGGCACATGACCTGCACCGCTGCTTGCCATTTTTGGGCTAGCATGTGCCACTACCGGCACTAATTATGGTGGAAGGGTGTTTTTCTGGCTACCTATCATGCACCAGTACCCGTTTTCTAAGACTTGTTCCTACTTGGACCGTGTTCTTCACTTTTGTTGGCCCTAATTTGTCTTGTCTCCAACATCAAATTGGGAGATCACAATAAACCCTTGAGAAGTGGGGCTCAGGCCTTATTTGTGTCGGCCCACACCATGCCCATTAGAAATAAATTTGGGGTGTTTAATGGAAAATGTTTAACCATATTTCATTCCTTGGTATCAATCATGATCCCAAAAATACTTCACACCCTCATTCATTTACAAATAAAAAAAAAGAATAACATATCATCATGATTATGAGTTGACTTGTTCTTATCATTTTAGAATGAAATGATGGGAGAACAAAATCATTCATCACAACCCCTTCCTCGAAACTTTGGATAGCTCTTGCGTTTGTAGAAAACCGTTGTTTGTCTTCCCCGTAACAAGCCTCCCCCATAGACACTCGAACGTCAAACTTTGGTTCATGGTTCGATGTCACTCGTCACCTCCTGTTGGGATCAGGCCAATCCACTAAGGGTCTGGCGTCCGGGTGATCCTTTAGTAATTTTTTGCATGGTGAAGCTATGCGGGTAACTTCCCCCAAGCTCCATATATATTGGATAGGGGGAGGGTATGTAATGATGTTTTAATTTAATGGGGGTCATTAATTAATAATCTTTCTAATTTCCCAAAAACATTATTACATAGGTTTGGAAGGTCATGCCATTTATTGTCTTGACACATCAGTTGCCCAACCCTGATGCCTATCCACTGAAGGATATGAAATAAAATAATAAAATTATTTCATTTCATTTCATTTAAAAAGTCACAAAACTCAACTTTTTCTATGGACCTAATGTGGTCAAAGTAAAGCCTCCCTTAAGATAATCCTGGTGCTGCAGATACAACAGTGGCCTCATATTTTTAATCAAAGAAACAATTAAGAAGATAGAAAACACCACTAACGCGCTTATTGAACCTACCTTAAAAAAAGTTCATAATTTTATTTCGGGCACTCCAAACCTCAAGAACAGGCACCGTTACTATTCATAGAATCATAATAATTCCATATAAAAAAATTACATGGAAGATTTAGGTCTCTACCTTCACCCTACCTTAGGTATTATTATCCCCGAATGAAACAACATAGACTAGAAAAACAAATGAGGGTAATAAAAACGAATTTGAGCCTCCCACTCACAAGTTCTCTTTTGAGGATCCCATGCTGCCAGCAAATGCCTACAAGAGATATCAACCACCCATGAAGGACCCGGTCTATTTGATCCTCAATCTCCACTAGATCCTCTTTAAATGTCACCCAATCATTGAAGTCTAACTCATTGTGGTCAATGATGTGAGAATGTTCATGCACGTATCTCATACGTTGGGATACATGGAAGATGTTGTGAACCCGATCCAACGGTAGTGGATGTTCCATATGGTATGCCACCTCACCAATACATCGAAGAATCAGAAAAGTTCTGATAAAATTTAGTGACAACTTTCCACCTCAACCAAATCTCTATAAGCCCCATCTTGGGGAGACTCGCAAGAATACGTGGTCCCCATCATGGAACTCTAATGGTATCCATTTCCTATCATCATAAGAATTCTTCCTACTCTGTACAGTCTTTATCTGTTGCTGGATAATCTCACATTCTCAGTGGCAGCCCGTAGCAACTATAGACCCATAAGGGCTGAGTCCCCTTGGTCAATCCAGCATATAAGTGATCTGCATGGTCGAACATAAAAGGTAACAAATGGTGCCATACCGATAGTGGAGTGATAACTGTTGTTTTATGATAACTCCACCAAGGGAATTTGATCCTCCATACTATGAAAAAAACTAGGACACATTCATGAAGCATGTCCTCTAGTGTATGTATGGTCCAGTTTGTCTGACCATCCATTTGAGTATTAAAGGTAGTTCTCAAACAAAACTGAGTCTTGAATGCCTCATGCAATCCCTTCCACAACAGGGACGTGAAACATGCATCACGGTCAGAGACCATCATCAATGTCACCCCAAGAAGTCTCATAATATAATGTATATAATGGCATCCCAATACCTATACTGATCCATGGTCTCAAATTGGTAGGATGTGGGCAGACGTGGTGAGTCGTTCAATGATCACCGAAATCAAATCATGTCCCCTAGACGTACATGGATTCTCTATCACAAAGTCCCTGGAGATCCCATCCCACATTCAATCTGACACCACTATTGGTTGAGTGATGCCTGCTAGAACATGATGCTCAGCCTTCACATGCGGAAAAGTGAGGCATCATGAAACAAACTCTGTCACTTCCATCTTCATCCCTAGAAACCAGTGCTAATGCCAGAGGTCCTGATACATATTTTCCACACCCGGATGTACCTCCAAAGGGGACCTATGTAACTCCCTCTGTACATCCTCTTGTTGCACCATTGGTACCTTGGTACCCCCTCTGAATCGAATGGCATGCTCCACACCATCATAAAATCTATCAGGTGCCTTACTAGAGGATATTTCATCCCTTCAAGCCTCACGTTCAATGTCCCTATGTTGCACCTCCCTTAATCCCTGATTGCATGAGGTAGTGACTATGATAGACTGGTGGTATTTTTCACCATCTCTATCCACAAAGGATATTTAAAACGTGGTTAGCAGCTATATCTCCTCACTCATAAACTGCAGACCAGACCTCTGGCTGAGTGCATCTGCTACTATGTTCCCCTTCCCAAGAGTATAGACTATCTAAAAGCCGCAGTCCTAGAGGAACTCTAGAAATCTTAATTGTCTCGTGTTTTGGTCCTCCTGAGAGAAGATATACCTAAGACTCTTTTGATCATAGTAGATTGTAAACATTCACCCATCATGTAATGTCACCCCAGTATTAAGGCGAAGTCCACTACTACTCACTCTAGGTGATGGTTAGCATAGTTCTGCTCAAGTTGTCTCAGTTATCGTGACTCGTAGGCAATCACAACTCGCTCCTACATCATGACAACCAATTATGTTCCCTGATGTGTCACAGTAGACTACGTACCAACACCTTCATTAGGTAGCCTCAAGATGGGGGTACTCATGATTCTCTACCTCAACTCCTAAAAACTCTACTGGAATCTCTCCGTCCATAGGAAGAGCTTCCCCTTGTTCGTCAACACTGAAAACGGTGTCGTAACTCTGGAATAGTTACACAAGAATCTCCTATAGTATCATGGTAACCCCAAGAAACTCCACACATCAGTCCCACTGCTGGGTGGCTCCAAATCAAGTACATCCTATATCATTACTGGATCCATCACAACTCCAGCCTCTGAGATAACGTTTCCCAAAAAGTGGACAACTCGAATCCTAAACTGGCACATTGAGATCATACCATAATTTTGCTGCTCTCAGATTGTATCCATAACTATCTGAATATTATAGGAATGATTTTCATCCACCTCTGAGAATGATAAGATGTTTTTAATCAAGACCCCCACAAAGCGATCAAGGTATGGTTGGAATATCCTATTCATGAGTCGTAGAACATTACAAGGGAATTGTCCACACAGAATGGCATAACCAAAAACTCATAGTGTCTATATCGACATCTGAAGGCCGTCTTCTGTACATAATCATCTCTTACCCTGAGATGATGATAGCCTGATGTGATTTATATTATCAAAAACCAATGAGCTCCCTTAAGCTGGTCAAAAGGATCATCAATTCTTGGAAGTGGATACTTGATCATCCTAGACACCTGGTTCAGGCATTGATAGTCCACACAGAGTCTCATAATCCAGTCTACCTTCAAAGAGAAGAAAAACAGGGATGCAAAAAGAGTGACACTGGGCCGTATAAAACCCTTCCCCTAATAGTCCTCCAATTGTATTCATTACTCACAGTGCTCCTCAATAAGCCCTATGAAATGATGATTTAGATATCAGTGTCATCCCGGGGTACATGCTGATGCATAATTCTACTTATCTGCATGGAGGTAGTCTTGGTATATCATCAGGAAAGAAATAAGCATACTAGTACACCACTAGAGGATAGCTCAGACTCTCAACATCAATTGACCTGGGGATAAGGCTATCCAACTGATGTGTGATCAAATGTACCCTCTTTTGGGTATGTATGTCTTGTGATGAAAATGTTCCCTTCCCTCATCTGAATGAAAACAAGGTCTTATCCACATGGACACACCACACATTTCACCTAATAAAGTTGATTAGAGCATGGAATGTGGATAACTAGCCCATACCTAAGATGAAGTCTAAAGGCCTCGACACTACTTATAGGAGATCCCAGCTGAATATGTCACCACATATATTAAGGTCACACTACTGACAGTAGTTTTTAATCATCGAATCTGCTCTTGTAGGGGTCTCTATAAATTAGGATCAAGCCAATGACTCTGGTAGAATCTCCGAGCTCTGAATGAGGTAGTGGAAATAAAATATTGACCGGAATGCGTGACTCTATGTAATTCATTTAAAGTGAACTAGATATCGATTTTACCTATAAACATCTTCGAAGCACCGTGGTAGAAGGCCTCAACCGCATTAAGCTGAGATCACTCCATTACACCTACTCTATGTGGTTGGGGTGGACCAATTGGAGGTGGTGGTAGTAGAACCTCGAATTACCTCCCACCACCTGCTGCACAGCTAGCTACCATGTCCTATCTGCCTACTTCATGGGGAACTCCTTGATCAATCTCTGTCTCTGTCTCAGTGGTCCCTCGATCATCTATTGGTCATCTGTACGTAGGTTCAGGCATTCATAGGCCATGTGGCCCTTCCCACTGCATGTGTAAAACTACAGGGATCCCTACTGACTCTCAATGGATTAGGATCCTTGTACTACTAACCCGGAGCCTTTAGATCACCCATTGAAATACATGGCCTGCTTGGGACCATGTGCCTGATCCCTGCTGCCTGCCTAAGACTCTACTGATTAGAGTCTACTGGCGGTTTTACCTGTCAGTTACTACTCTGTCCAGAATCACTCCACAAGAAGAACCCTCTCCAACACCCCAGCATGAGTGGGGATGCTTAGGGTCACCACTGAAGCCCAGATCTCCCTCTTGAGACCCTTCTCAAATGTAGAAGCCCAGAAGAATTAGTCTCACACCATATCTGGGTAGTAGCAAGATTTCTTTGTGAACCATTCCATGTACTCAGCCACATTCATGCTCCCCTACTGAAGGTGAAGAAACTCTTGAATGCACACCGAGTACAATGTCTTGGGGAAACCCCATTATCATCAATTCCTCTCAAAGTCATCCAAAGTGAGGGTCGCTTCACTGTGAACTTGGATGGTCAAAATCCACCATCTCCCACCAGAATCATATAGAAGGATCGTAGAAAATATCACCATCTGGTCTGGTGGTGTCCTCACTAAGATAAAGACTCGTGTCATAGCCTCTTTCCCGACCTCAGCGACTCAAGGATCTGACTCTCACCTAGACATGAGATGTCTCTATCTCTGAAAATCATACATGGAACTGAGCATATGAATGTCCTATTCTAGAAACTCTGGTAGAAGGTGATGACCATCGAGGGGTGGTAGCACTGGGGCACCACCTAGTGTGGCCATCTCAAGAACTGTTCCCTAGAAGGATGCCTTGATGCGGGGCGGGCAGTCCTCACACATCTAGATCCTAGATGGTCATCCTCATGGTGGAATCCTGAGATATGTCAAGATGTACGACAGTTAGAACATTATAACTGGTGAGATGACATTCATTTGAAATCACAAAACAAAAAATGCAATTAGTATTCCCACACATTTAGCTGAAAAACAGGACTCAGGGTTCTATTGTATGGACATGTCGGCCACTGCACCAACCATGTACTCCTCAAACCTGATGGCCGAACACGCAACACATAACACAGTTTCATTAAAACAAAAACATAGACTCTTGTACATTGAGGAATAACAGACCTTCTCTGATACCACTTAGTCATGACACGTCCCCTGAGACCCGTGCCATGACCACCACAAGCCCACCTCCCAAAGTCTAGGGGATGGAGACTAGAACTGATGGCATATTCTTGAATGTGGGATGCATTTTATTGAATAAATATACACACATTCAAACCCAACCATGTACCAACTCACAAGAATAGATATAGTATACCACTGAGAGAAAACTGAGTACAGTTAGAACTGAAATTAAATGGTCTAGAATAGAAATCCCAAAAGAATATACTGAAACAATAATGTAAAAGAGTGCCCTAATTTCCATCTGTAAAAATACCCACCTGATTGTAGGAGTAGTGATGCTACTAGAAGACCAGGTATTAAATCTCATCTGTCAGATCTTATTGAGGAACACCCAGTCCAGTGCCACCATGTCCGTCATCGTAGCTGTGATCGTCTGCACGGGACATGGAACAGACATGCGTAGTACCCATACATGAGGTGAGTAACACTAAACTCAGTAAGGACCCCCAAAACAACAAGTAAATACCACACAATGAAATGTATGTATATCACCATGAAAAAGTACACAACATATGTTGTCTCACACCAAGTATCACTTTATGTAAATGATAGAATGATCATCATATCATCAAACTCATCGGCAAATGGAGAAATCCTCTTCTATCAAGTACAATGTGCATATTGGGTAACACAAATCTACTTCCCACTAATGTGGAAATATTGTTGTACTCATCCCTGATGAGTACCATTGGCTTTCCAAGTCATATAGAGTTGCATCCCACCCTGGGCCAGCCGGGTCACACAAAGCAGCTTCCCACCTTGGAAAAACTAAAGTACTCTTCTTATAGACTACCACTCTTCTGTCATGTCAGACAGAACCACTCCCCACCATGCGCCTTATGGGTCACACCGAGCCACTTCCTACTAGGCCATAGTCAAGCAGTCATCAGGTCTTAGCCAATCGCAGGGTTCTATACGTAGTTTGATGGGGTGAACAACTACTCAAGACACTCACTACATATTTATATCCATAGTGGTTACCACAATATATTCCAAAAGATCCTTCTCCTCATGAGTGTCCCAATGTCGCAAACATCTCATCAATCGGGTGGCCAGTTTGCAAGATACGAGTGTTTTAGTGTCAAGGGCCTCATTGGATTCGTGTTTGATCCAACCCAGTAACACCCCAAAATTATTAAAAACATATGTGGAGTATCTCAAAAGGAATGCCTCATCCTATGGATCCCAATGCTACATACAATTCATGAATCAGTTGTCCAGTTTAGATGTTAGTGCCTGTTTAGTGTAACTGGTCAGTACTGGGTTTGGGTCCGGTCTGCCATGGTGGGACCAGACTGACCCGGTTCGGTAGGGGATGACCCAAGTTGATCTGGGTCGACCCAACCCATTGGGATTGGCCAGACCCGGCTAGAACATGGGTCAGCCCACTGGTCCGGCACGATGGTTCCCCCCGCATAGCGGTGCAGGCTTCTAGGGACCCTCGGACGCATCACACCCAGGTAGGGCTGACATGGCACAATGCGACTTCAGCGGGTCAACCCAAATGGGTTGACCCAATGCGATTCCATGTGGTGCCATTGGTCCTTCGTTTCTCGGTTGACCAGTCACGACTTTGCTGTTATGCCCA
Organism: Viscum album; assembly: GCA_963277665.1. NCBI lineage: Eukaryota > Viridiplantae > Streptophyta > Magnoliopsida > Santalales > Viscaceae > Viscum > Viscum album. Next base: position 542,051,529 of record OY728165.1, read on the forward strand.
CCGCTACTGCGAGCCCCATCCACCGGCTGCTAATCGAATCGACGACCTCTACTCCACCGCGACCGACACAAAATGCGACCCTACTGCCTTGTGGGTGCACCACCAGTGGCGTTCCCCTCTCCATATTCTTCGACTGCATAGGGTGGAATCAAGTTCTTCAACTAGGCACGCATCCAGCACCACCATGTGCCATTGTCATGCTGCCATGTGCCGCCGCCAGCGTCGGTGCCAGCGGTAGAGTGTTTGTCGGGCCGCCGGTCACACACCGAAACACATTTCATGCGCCTTATGTACCTACGGCATCCTAGGATAGTGTTTTTAATTGCAGTTGTCCCTAATTTGGATTTTCTCCAAATTCAAATTGGGCGATCACAATCAACAGAAGAGCGGAGGGGATCGGGTCGTGTTCATGTTGGTTCGCGCCCTCCACGTTAGAAATAAATCCAAGGGGTTTCAAAAAAATGATCAGCCATATTTCATGCCATAATTTCAGTCCTGATCCTAATGATAATACACACCCTCCCACATATATAAAGAAAATAAAAGAATAATGGATCATCTTGTTTATGAGTTGATCCATTCTTATCATTTTAGAATGAAATGTGGGGAGAAAAAAACCATTCAACACAACCCCTACCTTGAAACATTGGAGAGCGCCCGTGATTGAGGAACTTTATTTGTTTCCATCCCTGCTACCAGCCTCCCCCATCGCTGGTCAAACATCAAACATTGGTTTGTGGTTCGGTGTCACTCGTAACCTCATGCAAGGATCGGGTCCGTCTTCTAAGGGTCTGACATCGAGGCACATCATAAACACTTCATTTCATAGCGATGTTGTGCTAGTACAATCCACCAAGATCTATATATTTAGAAGATGGGGAGGGTATGTAACGACATTGGAATATAATGGGGATCATTAATTAGGATCCTACATAATTTCCCAACGACGTCGTTACATAAGGATTGCAGTTTAATCAATTTTTTTTCGTGACACATTGCTCAGTCCACCCCTTTTCTTGTTTGTTGGAGGATATGTAATAAAACAATAATTTTTTTTTCATTTCATTTGTTTTAAAAGTTGCAAAAAATAACATTTTCTCCAAAACTACTACTGTTAATGTCAATCCTCCCTTAAGTGAATCCTGGTGCTGCCGATTCAACAGTGCCCCCATATTTTTAATCTAGGAAAAGGATAAAAAGATGGAAAACAACGCTCACACATTGATTGAATGTACCTTAAAAAAAGTTCAGAATATAATTTTGTGAACATCAGGCCTTGGAATCTGGTGCCGTCAATTTTCTAAAACTCATAATAATTCCATATAAATAAAAAATTCCCTTGAAAATCTGGGTCTCTAAATTTAAATGATCACATTAAACATTATAACTATATCTTATCAGTTACTTAACAAAAAAAAATAAAAATTTTATGTTACTTTGTATATTAAATGATCACTAATTTAATTAAGAAAAATAGTTATAATTCAATTATATCTATTTTATCCAGAAAATACACAACATCATTTTAATGGCCGTATTTTTCTTCATGAAACATTTTGGGTTAGTGTTGTTTATATAATGAACTATTGAAATTTCTATGCCATTAAAGATTATTTGATTTAAAATTACAAAGTGTTACACTATATTACTATAAATAAATTTAATTGTTAATATTTGAATTATCATCAACAAACAAGAATTTATATGGTTATTTAAATGATGGAAATGATAAAAGTATAATATAAAATAATTTTTTCATTAATATCCTATGTATAACTATGAAATAACTAATTTATCCCCATTTTGATAACTGATTTCTATATATTTACATTTTAATTTATCCTATATTTAATACTCTTACAACTGTGAACCATATTATGATTATTTGAGAAATTAAACTATGTTTTTCATCCCACATTTTGGAAATGTAGGAAATTAAATCTTTATTCTTCCATCGTCTATTTTAACATAAAATAAAACAAACAACATCCCTCTTCATTTGTATTTACGTAAAATGATTTATGTTCACATTGTTAATTATAATAAAAAATAATTAGCTAGGAATATCCAAAAAAAATTCCTTACTCCATCTCTTATAATTTTTTATAATTTAGAAAATAATGTTATTTAAAAAAAATTATTATAAATTGATTTTTTTAAGAATAAAAAGTTACTATAAATTAAAATATTTAACCTGATTGGTGTATAATTAATAGAATTAAAGAAATATTGGGTAATAATTGTATGTAAAATTTGACCAGTTTATTCAATAAAAATTGAAATTTGCTTCGTTGAATTAAATTAGACTTGAATCCCTCTTTGTTTAACATTTATAAGTATCAGTCAAACCTATGTTAAATTGAGTGATATAGTTCGATTCATTTTTATATAATCTAGAAAATATAATTCCTATATAACCACAAACATTCTTCAAATATTATAATCCAAAAACTCATCCAAATATATTGATTTTATGTACAAAATAATAATTATCCATAAAAAATGTTTTACAATTTATATATTAACATACAATTTTTTGTGTTTCAAACTAGTATATCCATGTCTATTTTCATCGTAGCCTATTATATACTAATATATAATAATCCTTTATAATTTTTCATAAATAGAAAATTATAATATAATGCATCTAATCGGGAGAATCTATCAATGTATGCAGTAATAAGATAACTCATCATCAACAGGAATTAGTATTGAATTGATATTCAACCAGAATAATATAGGGTTATTACACTCGGTGAATCAATTATATATATATATATATCAATATTATATTATCCTAAAAATAATTAAACATATTGTAAATAACATAATAACATAATAACATAATTTAATAAATTAAGGATGCTAACATACACATAAAGATATCCATAAATTTTTCACTAATTTTAACTCATACTGATCCTTTAAGAATCATAATATAAATAATATTATATTTACCAAACACAGTGGATTATGTACACCTTTAAAATTATGATTAGCCTTAATTTATTACCACTTTATTAAACTTATTTCTATAATATTATCATTATGAAATTATATAATTTTCTTTAATATTATCTAAACACTTCCCTGATTCTAGTATTTACACCGCAGACTTGTGCCCCCAAGAATTGGTTCTCATAATACTATTATTTAAAGAAATTAATTGAAATAAATTAAGGTGGACAAATTTTAGGAATAAGAAATTATAATATCATAAAAAATTATTCATTCACATACATTTAAATTAATTTTTATGTTTATATTTTTAGATAGTTATAAAAACATTAAAATAATAAGTCCGACATATTTATCATAAAATCAATATTTTTCCATCTATATAAGAATATATTAAATCAAAAAAAAATCATTAACATCCCAAATAAATCTCTTCACACTTGGTACAATTTTAATATTACCATGATTAATTATTTTCTTCAGATCATCGGTTAATTAAAACATAATAAACGAAAATTTAATTGAAATAGTTATTGAAAATGTATATAATAATCTATCAAGGAATAAACATATAATTGTTTATATGGTAGGATAGAAATGATAATCAAATTATTTAGTACAAGTCATCAAAATATATAAAATTATTCCATAAATTTAATTATAAACTAAAAAATAGAAAATGATATATTATTTCATGGTGATGGAATGCATAATGTTATATGTTATTAAATAGTAATTTTGTATCTAAATAATTGTTTTATCCATTATGGATCGATAAATGGCATTAATAATTCCCTTTACGTCACAAAAAAGGCATCATTACTGCATTGGGTAGGTAAACATCAACTACACATAAATTTATTATCATTATAACAGCCAATATATTGAGGTGATATGTAATTTTTAGACCAACTATTCACATATTTAATTTTAATTCATTCTCTAAATGAAATATTATAATGTTAATACAATTCATGATCAAAAAAATGAATAATCCTTAAAATATATATATGAAAATTAAATATATGGAATTATAATACTTTTATATATGAAAAATGAACATTATTCATAAATAGATAGAATTTGGATGTTAAAACAATGCACAATAAACTTTTATGTGTTCTCTAGAAAAATCCATGTCAAAATAATATGGATTATGATTTTAAATATTTTGAGAATCATTAAGACCAATAAAACTCAAAATGATACCCCACACTAAAACTATATTGATAAATTGTTTATAGTTAAGTCCAGAATTTTCCAATTCAATTTATTTATGGAAATCTAGGTTTATTTCCTTCCAAAAATGTGATGAAAATTATTTTATTCACTTATCAAATGATTTTGACAAAAATTCATCCATGTAATGATGAATTATTTGGAATGGAAAATGCATTGATTGAATTATAAGACATTTATTCCCAAAATGAAAATAGAATGATTGAAATTATAATTTAATCCAAGGATAATAAATATAACAAAAAAATAAATCATGTGGAGAATATGAATAGTTTCTCAATGAAGAAATTTTTTTATGCAAGAACCATTATGCTAACGTTACCATTAAAGTCAAAAGAACATGAGAGGGATACACTGAGAATAAAATATTTTAAAATGAAATATATTAATTATAATATAAGTTAATATATTACTCAATAAATCATATAAATGAAATTACAGTATGAAATATTTTGTATATATCATGGAATTCAAAATATTGAAAAATAACCCTTTTGACTATAAAAATATTTAAATCAATATTCATTAATGGATGTTTTTTCATGTGGTACATTAAAAAATATGAATAATTATAAGATAATGATATAAAATATAAATGGGATAGTAATTACACCATAAAATGGAATGTATAGTGTAAAATGTAATCATATATCAAGATGTAGAAGTTTGAGACAATGATTTCTTAAGACATTAGATGATTTTGAGTCAAAAGGCAATAAAGGATATAATATAATATACTCATGTGTATGGAAACACAATGCACTCCATGAAACATAGTGATTTTTTTCCATTTTGTTCACCAATGTAAAAGTGAAATATTTAATAATTATATTCCATGTATATTATGTAATATAGATTATAGAATAATTAATAATTACATAACATTAATTTTTCCATCCAATGATATTTTATTACAGTATTATTGCATACGTACGACCAACCAAAAATTAAAATTTATATATCTACCAAGATCTTGTTATTAAAAATACTTGTAAAATGATTATATATTATATTTATATCATGATTTTTATTCTATAAATTATAGAACTGTGAAAAATTTATATATATATATAAATCAAAATTGATTCTATCATGGAATATAAAATAGAAAACAACCAAATACAAATATTTAAAAGAATTTATTAATAATTGGGGTTTGAAATTTTATAATTGGATCATATAATATAAATCATGTATTAAAATGGTTGTTTTATATAATTATAATAAATATAAATTTGTTATAAAGGATGTTAAAAGAACATATGATGAATGTTAGACATGCAGTAATGTATTTTATCTGAACTACATTTCACTATGGTAAATTTTAATATTTTGAATATAATTTTTTATATGGTGTGTATTTTTCACATTTTTTATGTAATAAATTTAATAAATGATAAATTAATATTTCACTAAGATTAAAATAATAATATTTCATCAAATTGGATTTTACTTGAATGTTGCAATGTTTTAATTGTTTTATAACAGAATTTTCATTGACTAAGTTATATCACTTCCTCAGTGATTATAATATGAAATTATTATTTTTGATATGGTAATTTATTTGGTTATTTTATATTTAAAATTATTCCATTTGGATTTAAATTTTATACACATAGTCTATCCATTGATTAATTTCCAATTCAATGATATTCCCATTGTTTCATTTTATCATATAACATTTTTTCTATGATGCATATACAATATTCACCACATTTTCATTTATTGTGGTGTATGTACTGATGAAAGATTACTTTTTTTAGGATGCTCATGAAGATTATATGCATTTACATATAGATATATTGTTCACTCATTTATAATGTTTTTATTCGAATGTTACCAAAGTAGTAAATTTTTATTTCACAATATCCTAATTAACTAGGATTCCTTGTGTTAATTTTTCCATTGGGGGAATCATTTTATCCTTATATATATAACAGATTTTTTGGATTATCATGTTTTTATTTCTAAAAATTATGAATATTTTTTATTTTTCCATTCATTAATAACTCTAGAGACCAAATGATTGTTTTCAAAAAAAAAATATAATTAATTATCTTTTCAGTTAAAAATCTATTTTTCTTCATTAAAATAATATTTAAAAATAAATTAAATATTTTTATAAATATTTTAGTAGGAATCTATAAATAAAATTATTAAAATATTTGAATATATTTAAATATTTTCAAAAATAAATCATCATGTCATCTTCCTTATGAGGTGATTGAGACATTTTAACAAAAATAGAAAAGTAATTTTTATTTTTTCATACAATACATGAATATAATTTTCCAACATTAGCACCTCTAAATAATTTTATGCTTCTGTTAATGTTTAAAATGAATCTTTCAAATCACATGTTTTACTTAATAGATTTTAAATTTAATACATTTAATATAATTATTTTAAAATATATGGTATTTTCCTCGATGAGTATTTCTGTGATATTTTAAAAATATATTAATTTATATCAACATCATTTGATGAATCATATAGATTATAGAGTATATTATCCGACAACACCGTCTAAAATATTTCACTAGATTCTTTATAATTAGTTTTACTGTGGAAATAATTGAAATTTCAAATACTAGTTTATCCTATATGGATAATTATTATTTTTCATGGAAGGATGATTATATAAGGATTTTTATTTATATGATGATGTGTGAGACATAATATGTGTCATGTGGGTCCCAAATAACATATTTCCACATTGCATCGACATGTCTCATGATGCATAATAGGTTATCTATCTAGCTACAAAATTAGCTATTTACAATGATTTCATTGAATGTGGCCTCGATCTTATGTTTTTGACATTTGAAATTTAGAATTCCATCATTATAAAATTACTTATTGATAATTGTGTCATTATTTGATTAGTTATGATAATAATGATTATGATTCAAGTACATGTTATTATATATAATATATTGTTTGATCAACATTTTCTCAATTTATAATGTTTTTTATGTTCATGTTATTTATTTAATGTTATTTGTTTTCAAATTTTTCCATTCAATATTCATTATTTCTTATTTAATTATGATTTCTACAACTATATATATCATTATGTATGGTTTTAATTCACCATTAATATATATTCCTATAACTCAGATATGATTAATGAATATTTAAACTAGTTTAATGAAAAATATTTTTAATTATTCTTACACTTTATATTTTTTTCCTGAAATAAAAAATGGTAAATTTTATATTTCTAGTTCTTCAAGATTAATATACAAATTGATCCTTTTTAATGGGAAAACTTGTATCTTATATCAGTGAAACAAATTAACCACCAACTCTATGATACTATAGTTACGGTCACTGATGTTTATTACTATGGATCGACACCCCACATCAAACTCTTCCAATTGATTGGAACATTATACCTATCATCTATTTATGTCTATACAAATCCACACACATACTCAATATATAGAATAATTTTATAATATTTTTATTAGAGGAATGATACTATCATATTTATGATCCAATTGGAGTAAATTTTACAAAATATACCAAACCACTACTTATCATTAATTCATGTAATCATTGATTTGAAATGTATTCTATTATAAATGATCTCATAGAAGGTTTCTATATGAAATTTGGTATTTTTAAATATAATTATGAAATATCAACCCCTAATATACAAAAAATGATGTGTTTGACACATAATGTAGTAAACATGTCTAGAATTTATGTGCCAAAAAATTATTTTCTGCCTCATTCAAATATTTTGTTTTCTATTATTTAAATTATAATAATAGTAAACATAAAACATCCCCTCAACCTATTATTTACTTTTAAATAAATTTTTCTTATATAAAACATTAACATATATAAAGAGGTAAATTTTCATTTAAATTTATTCGAATACCTAGCGAACATGATATAATTATAATGTGGGGACATTTAATAGTGTAACTAGATAAAATTTTTATTCATAATAACTTATAAATAAAGACAAAAAATCAAGTTTGATAGTTATATAATATAATATATGTTATACTATTTGTCAATCATTATATTTTATACACAGTTATTGTTTTTTAAAAGTCAATAAGGATCTATGTAATTCATAATATATATATCTATATATCTATATTTTCCCTTTTTAAAAATTGCATCAACAGAACATTTTTTTGTGAAACATATATATGTTGTTTTAACATTAATAGTATTAAGAATTATACATCATGTTATAAATGTACACAGAATTGATGATTATATTCAAATATCATAACTTTATTTTATAAATTGTTACATTATTACTAACATTTATTTTATATATATTTTTTTATATTTATCCAACAAGAAATCCCTTTCATCAACCAATTTATAATAAATAATATTTTATATAAAATAAATTTATGGAGTGTGATCATAACACAATTAATAGACCAATAAAATTGAACATGCTAGTTTAGAATTTATAGGGGAGGGCAGTCCTAGGACATCCTTCCACATTGAAAGTACTCGTGTAGAAATATTTGAAAAACAAGTTCTTTTCCGAGCATCATTAATTAGTGGAATTTATGATATATTATGAAATATGACTGGCATACCAACTTAGTGGTGGTCAAAATAGGTTCTCATATCCATTATTGAATCCCATTATCCGCTAATAAGGACAAGGCCTATACTAAAACATTACCCTACATTCCAAAAAATATTGTTTTCAATCAGGGATTCTCATATCTTTCGTTTTTTATAACTCAGTCTATTTTTTAGGATTCATTCATTTTGGTGTGCCTGGTGATTTTTTATTCCATCTAAGGATAGATAATCACACCTATCACTTATTAAGAAATCTACAGGCTAATCAATATTGAGAATAAAGAGATGTCTTGTTTTCCAACTTTTTGAACACCTATAATCAAATTATAACATCATGTGAAATTGGGGTGGGGTTTGAATTAGTTGTTTTAGGCCTGTATATTTGATCTATGATAACATGTCATTGGTTTCTAAAATGATTATTATTTGGTTGTATCTTTGAAAAGGATATTGATTTATGTTGGTTCATTTTATTTTCTATCATTTTTTTTGGCCATTCAATATATATGAATACAGATCCCACTTCTTTACTGACTAGTTAAAATGTATTGGTCTCCCATTACACTTTGATAACCCATATATAATACTTTCATTAAAAAACATCTTGATAATTATTTAACTATTATAAATATTATATAAATGAGTCATCTAATTGAACATCAATTGTAAATTGAAAAATATGTATCTAAATATTTTTATATTTTCTGTAGAACAAAATTGAGGTTTTGTATAGGTAAAAACATAAAATTTTTCATGAATCATTGAAAGGATATTACTCATATTATTTCAAACTTGTTCAACCTATAACTAGAATAATTGGAGTAGTATTGAATGTATATCATGAATATAGGTAGGAGCCTCATTCAGTAATGAATAGTAATATTTCAAAGAGAAAAAAATATTATCCTTTGACTATTAATATGTTTACATAAAATTATACTATATGATTGGGCACAATTGTCCCAATATGTTATGATTAATCTATATTATATGGTAGATTGTCTATAATTATTCATATGGTCAGAATCATGATTTTTTCGATGGAAGATTTCTACCTTCTCTATAGTCTTTAATAGAGACTCAAATTAAAAACTCCCTTATATAATATTTTTTGTTATTATATGATAGTGGAATGCTATAGTTTTCATTTTTATATAGTGTCTCACAATGAAATAAACTTTCCGAATTGAATTTGAAAGTATTTTATTTTATTCATGATGATCATTGATTTTTAGTTTCATCAAAACTGTTAAAATATTTTTTGTTTCCATTATATCCGTAGTGACTATATCAGATGGTGTAATAGATCATAATTTCCTTATCTGAGTTGATGTTAATATACCAGAATATCATGATTTTGAGTGGTTTAATTTTATTTATCCTTTTGTGTAATATCATAAAACTATTATTTTTAACAAATAAAAATTTATTTTTTATGAGGATTTTCAAGAAGAAGATGTGTAAAGGTTGGGAAGTAAAGGAAGGTGAAGTAAAAAAATTATACATTGAATTGAAAGGGGAAAAGTAAACCTCATTAGACTTATTGAGAAATGAGGCATATCTCAATGAAGATTAATTATTCAACCTACGAATAATAATGTTGTTAGAGACATAATTAAAGAAAGTTTCTCCAAATGTATATTGGCAATAGTAATAGGCACCTTATGGTCTATTATAGAATCTGAAAACAATTAAATTGAGATTATTTTGAATATAAATTAATATGAGGAAACAAAAAATCTAGTAAATTTTGAAATTTATGGTTAGGATAATGGTTATAGAAAATATATTTTTCCTATAGATCGTGTTCCACATGATAGTACACAATTCATGGATATTTTGTAAATCTACAAAAAACGATTTTACCCTGAAAATTAATAAGGATAATTCCTCGAAGTGTTTTTTAAATGAAAATATATCGCCTCCCTTGAAAATTTACACCACAATACATGTTCATTATTTGTTTGAGGGATTAGTTCATTAATTATATCAAAATGATCAATTGTTTATAAACAATGTATGATGATGATGAATGGTAATATCTACCCCAAGGACTTCTCAAAACAATGATGAAGCAGTTACTATCACATATTAATTTTTTATTTGTGAATAATTATTCCATATGTCTTATCATTTAATAGATTCATCGATTTTGTAGAGTTTATCACATCCAAAATTAATAAAACTCCCTATTTAAATCCATATCATGAAATTAGGGATCTATAATGTTAATATAGGTTAGAGACTCTTGGATTATGGAATTATGTGCCTTTCTAGCCTATTGTCTACTGTATTTCATTAAATTTATTTTATTTTATTTACATCATTTTGATATTTTTCAAATCTTTTTTTTATATGAGTTAGGTAATTTTATATATAGTATTAATTCATTAAATATTTGTACATTTGTTAATTATGGTCATGAGTTAGTGTGGAAGTGGATGAGGCTGATTATATAAGACAAGAATGACTTATTAAGATGTATTCATCTATTATTATTGAGTATAGTAGCATAACAAGAGTTCCATTATGCATAGAATCTTATTTTTTACGATAGTATAAAGACCAATGTGCAGAATCATGTGATCAAACTAAATAAAATGTTTAAATAAGGGATGATTTTTAGAAATAATGCTCGATATGAATATTTTAGATGGGTTATTTCATCTATTCATGAGATTGAATGTGTAATGATTAAATAATAAAACATGGATGAAAATTCATGGATTGAAATTGTAATATCATTATTTTAGGGGCCCAAAAGTGTCATCAAGTGTTCATAGTAATTGTGTATATTCTTGTTAAGGAATCAATGTAAAAAATGTTTTTCTAACTGATTGTTTTGTTTATTTTAATTGTTATATCCTATTGTTGTAGTATTTTTTGAGGGTGTCCTTATATAGTTCCCCCATTTCCATTATGGTTTTATTGAAAATTAAAAAAAAATGACTTCAAATGATTTAATATAACTCATTATATTAATATATTTCTAGCATATCCTAAATATTATTGGATAAATAATAAAAATCATCCTAAATATATACTAGTATAGACTTTCAATTTTCATTATTTAATCATATCAATTTTAAGATATAATACCACTATCCTTTTATGGACTATATCTTTTTCACAATATAATTATATGATATAAAAGAATATTTTATGTCAAGATATAATTTTTATTACATCAGTTCATATATATATATATAATTATAAATTATCTTATCATTAAAATGTATTAAATTTTATGTGTTTATGTGATTCCATACAATCATGATCCTAGAATTGATAGATCATAAACACATTAATTAAATACAATCGTTGAAATATACCGAATAGGCTAAATTTTAACCATAAATAATTAACGTAACAATAAAAAATAGTATATGAAATACATATAAATGACATTATAGTTTATGAGTTTTAAAGAGTTATGAAAAAATTTTAACTACAAAAAACTCATTTTTCATTTAAAATGGATTTTTTTACAATATAAATGAAGCAATTTAATCCATAATAACTATTAAACAACTCCCACAAAAATTAAAACATGATACAATTCTTGAATTATCAAGTGGATTACATTTAACCATATCTTAATTACATATAATCATAATAAGGATGATTTAATACCATCATTATCAGAATACATATATCAGATTCTATTAAGGGAGATACATGGAATGAGTAATATTTCAAGAATAAAATTATAATCAATTAATTCCATATAGTTAAACAAAATATATTTAATCATATATGTGGGTTATAAAAATTATATATTTGGTATTTATTTAAAAATTAATTGTGATGGAATTAATAATGTAAAAAAACACAAATTTTGATGGACATATCCAACACATTATTCTTTTCCCTGAGGATAATAAAAAGGCATCATTATTTCTATAAAAGTCGCAACCCAGAAATCAGCATGCATTAAATAAGAATATATAGAATAACCCAACAATATCGATAGGGAGACTAATTGATGCGTTTATGGGTTATATAATATTGGACCCCACCAAGTACTTCATTTTTTCTATCCCATTACGTATATAAATTATATAAATATCAATATAATGAATCATCAAATTTCGTTGGTAATCCATAAAAAACTATAATGAGATACAAAAATACAATGATTAAATACTTTTTAATAAATATATGAATATAAAATAACTTAAAAAATAATGTGGATGGTTATCCAACACATAAATAACATTTCTAGGTGGTTAATAAATTCCCATATTAGAATAACATGTCCAACGATTGACAGTATTTGTGAATTCAAAAAGTGAAATAGATTTCTAAAAATGAATCCAAAAATAGAATCATTTTATCGTAATAATAAATGGTTTATTAAATATTTTTACCATCATTAGAATTCATGTATGTCAAGGTTAATTACTATTAAAAAATGTTATGGAAAATATGGTATTCATTCTGGATTGGAATCATATCTAAAGTGTTGTTATAAGAGGGGAATATATGGAACGAAAGTGGAAGTGTAGTAATTTAATTAGTTTATTCCACAAAATAAAATAGTATTAATGTATTTTTAATATATTCCATGATTAATATATATTAAAAAAATGGAATCAATCATTCAATACAAATCATATTCTTCATGAAGAATACTTTAAATGAAAATGGTCTTTATGTTATGGTGATGTTGGAGTAGTAAAAAACAATAGTGGTATTATATCAAATTCAATTATAATTAAATGATTGATATTAATTATAATATTAGGATATATTTTATTCATTATACCCTAAACAAGGATGATGGTGCACAGTAAAAAACATCACTCACATAATTTAATATAGAGACAAATAACATATATTGGAATAGAAAAACTCATATCAACACCCCATAAAGTGTATAATTTAAATTTTAATGTTAAACACCTTGAAAATTTTAGAATTTTGAAATAAAATGTTAACACTGTAATATATACACAATATGAGGAAATACATTTTGTAAAATATAAAGGCTTCTTACAGAATTTAAATTTATTAAAAAACTCTTATTACAATAGATGTTCCGAAGACATATCCTTTAAAAGAGTAAACATAAAATTAAAAAATAACTAAAATTAAGAATAGAGTATCAGGGTAAGAAATATTAATATCGTAATTAAATAGACTATAAAAATTATAAAATGCTATATCGTATTAAATTTTTCTCATGGGGTAAAAATTCAGTTAAGAAACCCTTACCAAATTAGTACTTACAAGAATTTTTTTAACCATTAATAAATACATTTCATAATAATATAATTTATACTCTAATTACTCAATATAAATCCTATTATACAATTCAATTATTAAATTCATTATAAATATAATAGTTATTTATAGATTTCCTTCATCATCGGGTGTTCGAAACTACAATTACTTTATATTACTAGTTTTCTTTTGGCATGGTATATTAATATTTATTAAAAAAATATAATCATAAATTTATTGTCCTATAATATATAGTCATAGTGTCTCACTATTTATTCTTGTCCCGTTTTATTTTATTGAATGGTAATGGTATGGATTATGAAAAAAGTAATTGTGAAGAACTAGTTTGAAGGTGTTCAATGATCGAAAGTTTATATTTTCATAAAGAAATTAAATGTTAATAGAAACACTGATGATTCAAAAATATATATTCAATACATTATTATTACATGATATTAAATTATATTATAATTAAAAAAAAATTAATATATAAATATGATTACATCAAACATGTTGGTGGTAAAACTAACAAGATTAACATTGTGTAACAATGATTAAGTCTTTAAGGACATGCTCTTTTATAATTTTAATATGAATATTACAAAATTATCAAACATTAATAAATATAATTTAACATCATTAAATAAATTATTGTAACCGTCTATGAAGGGTGTTGGTGACATATTAAATTATTCATTTGTGGAGGTGGTAGTCTTCACATATATAATACTAACTACTCTAATACACTACAATTTCAATGAATAAAATAAAATAAAAAATACTCATTTTATAATAATTGTTTTCATATAAGAAACATATTATGTTATAAAATCCATCGTAAAAACCATACATTAATGGAATTAATGAAAAATGATTCAAAACATTTTGTAGAGGTATCACTCTACATGAAAGCATGATCGATATTATATTATTTATATTAATTTATTAAATAGTTTGAATAATAGTTTCTAAATTAATATAATAATTATAAAGTATAATAATAATAATTTTCCATTATATATGAGTTTAAATAATGTGTTTTGGATTTAAATTTTATGAAATAAATTTTTAAGGAGAAGCAAGATAGTCATGATAAAAACATAAGATTTTTTTCATACATATAAATTGAAATTATGTCCTTAGGATTGATAATTGAGAACAATGGTTTATAAATATGAGATTAATTCTTGGAGGAAGAAAATATGAAATTTAAATGTAGATATTTTATGTAATTTTTATATCATCATGGGGTTTCAGGGTCCCCCTTTTATTCAAGATAATATGTGTAATTTTTGGGCTACCTAGTACATTTAAATAACTAAATATTATTATTCAATGGTATAAGAATCGAAATGCTTGAATTAATAATTTTTTGGGTGAGATATGATTGTCAAAGTGTCTTCCATTCATTCGATAACATTCATTTCACAATATTTGTATTGTAATATTTTTCAACATAATTTTTTTATTCATAACATTATAATTAATATTTACGTACTTAATTTTCATTAGATTGAAAAAACTAAATTTTTATTTTTAAATAATTTTTACCAACTTATTATAAAAATTTCATCCATTTATTGAATATGGCTTATCATCTTATAAAAAAATTAATTTTATTAGAATCTCTTATCATGTATAGAAGAATATATAATAAAAAATGGTTACATCTATGATTAAAATTTATAGGTATAAATATAAAAATATTATGGGTTATTATAATATAAATTATATTCTAACAAAAAAATAGTCTTATATTAATTTCAAATAAATTAAAATAATTATTTTACAAGAAAATTACTTTCATAAAAGACAAAATTTATTTTTTTACAACATAATATTTATAATGTTTATAAATTTTGATGTTGGGTTTTATAAATCCATAAAACAATTTAGAATGTTTCAGTTTTTCTATTAAATGTAGTTTTTATCATAAATTTGTTTATATGTATTTACATAACACAAAACTCTGGATATATCCTTTAATGTTATGTCATTAGTAAAAACTACTTTTTTATTCACCATCAATTAAATAATATGAGAGAAATAAAAAATATTAATCATAATATAACATATTAATTTTAAATAAAAAATATACTAATTAGTATTTAATTAATATTGTATGGTATAAGAATTTAACTTCTAAATATTCCCTAAATATAAAGTAAATAATTTTTTATTTGGAAAATAACTTCTAAAATATTAATTATATTTATTTATATAACCTATTAATTACAAATTTATGTTTTTAATGCATTATTCCTATCAATAATATCATTTATCAATAATATATTATCAATTATAAAATAAATAATAAAAATTTTAATTTTAAAAAGGTTACATTTTGAACAATAACTCGGTATTATTAGTTAAATAACTATAGAAATTAATTTTTTAAAGTTACTATCTATATAAAATAGAAAATAATTTAAATATAAAAATTATTTTATAATTTCGTAATTTCTATTTTATCCATAAAATCCACAAAAGCATTTTAATGGACTTATTTTTCTTCATGATACATTTTGTGTCAATGTTCTGTATATCATGAACCATTGAACTTATTATGACATGAAGGATTATATTATTTAAAATAATAAGGTATTACACAATCTCACCTTAAATAAATTTCGACCTCAATATTTTAATTATCACCAACTAATAAAATTAAATAAGGTTATTTTAATGATGGAAATGATAAATATATAAAATATAACACTTTTTTCTTTAATATCATCTATACAACTAAGAAATAACTATTTTATCCTCATTATGATAACAGATTTCAATATATTTACATTGAATCTTTTTTTTAATATATAGTACTCTGACAATTGTGAACCATATTATGTTTATTTGAGACATTAAACAATGTTTTCCATCCAAAATTTTGGAAATGTATGAAATGGAATATTCATTATTCCATCATTTTGGTGAACATAAAATCATAAAAACAACACCCCTCTTATTTAGTGTGTTTTCAAACGATATATTTTAACATTTTTAATAAAAATTGAAAATATGAAGTTAAGAATATCCAAAAAATACATATCACACTATGTATTATACAATTTGATTAATAATGTTAAAAATATCATTATTTTCTATAACACTAATTGATAAATTGATTCCTTTAGTAATACAAATTACTATTATTAAAAATATTTAACATTATTTATGGTTAAATAACACAATTAGAGATAAATTATGTGAATTTCGTACGAGAAATTCATGCAATGTTTTTTAATAAGCTATGAAAATTCAATTGAGATTTAAATTGTATTTGAATTTATCTTGGTTTAACCTATATAAATGTTATATAAACCTACGTCAAATTGAATTTTTTTATATAATACATTTTTAAATAATATAGAAAAGAGAGTTCATATATAACTATAAAAATTATTCAAATATTGCAATCCAAAAAACCACACAAATATAACTCTTCATGTACAATATAATCATTATCCAAGAATGAAAATGGATAATAATTTATATCATAACATATAAATTTTTCTATTTCAATCTATTATATCCATGTGTATTTTCGTAATAGGATTTCTTGAATTATTATATAATAATCCTATATAATTTTTTGTAAATAGAATATTATCATACAATGTGTCTCCACGTGAGTATCTATCCTTATGTGCAGTCATAAGATGTCTCATCATCACCAAAAATTAAGGTTGAATTGATATTTAACCAGACACTTTTTGGGTTATTACACCTGGTTGAATTAATTAAATATACATGTCAATTTGATAGTATCCTGAAAATGATAAAAATTATCGGAAACAAAACAAACACTACATTTACAAAATTATGTTTTTTAACCTATATATAAAGGCATCGAAATGTTTTTCCCTAATTTTATCTCATTCTCTTCCTTTATAAATTATAATCTATATAATATTAACATAACCAATTATTATAGTTTATGTACGCCATTCAAATTATAATTAGCCTTAATTTATTAACCCTTGAATAAACTTATTTATACAATATAAGAATTATGAAATTATATTATTTTCTCTAATGTTATCTAAACAATACTTTGATTCTAACATTTACACCACAGACATGTGCCCCCACAAATTGGTTCCCAAAAACACACTATTTAGAAAAAATAATATAAACCAAAGAATCCAAATTTTAGGAATCAATAATAAAAATATCACAAAAAAATATTCATTCACATATATTTAAATGAAAATTTAAGATTAGATTTTTAAATAGTTAGAAAAAACAATAAAATAATAAATCCTATTTATTTCTCATAAAAACAACATTTTTCAATCTATATAAAAATATATCTCATCTATAAAAATTCATTTACATCTCAAAATAAAATTCTCTACACATGATACAATTTTTCTATTGTCGTGATCAATTATTTTCTTCATATAATTGATTAATGGAAACATTATAAACTAGATGTTCAATGAAATGGTTATGGAAAATGTATATAATAAGTTATCAATGAATAATAATTGAATTGTTAATATGTTCGTAATGAAATGATTAAATAATAATTCAATATAAATCATAAAATTATCTTCAAACAATCAATGGATTTAATTATAAAAGAACTAATGTGATATAATATATTACTTCATGGTGATTAAATGCATAATGATATATGTAATTTACCAGTAATTTTGAACGTAAATATCTTTTTTTACATCAATTATCGATCAGTGACATAAATCATTCCATCCATGTCACAAAAAATTCATCCTTTTCATTGGTATGGTAATTACAAATAACACATACTTTTTTTCTCATTATAACAACCAATTTATTGAGCTGATATATATTTCTTAGACCCATTCTTCACTTATTTAATTTTAATTAATTCTCCAAATTTAATATTTTAATGTTAATACAATTCATGATAAACTATATATAGTAATCCATAAAAATATATATGATTACTTAAAAAATATGCAATATTAATACATGTCTATAAAAAATGAACATGAATCATAAATAGAGAGAATGGGGATATTAAAACAACACATAATAATGTTTTACGAGTTCTCGTTAAACATCCATGAAAGAATAATATGGATTATGATTATCAATATTATGAGAATAAATAAGATAAATAATACTCAAAGAATTAATCCTCAAGAAGAAAATTATATTAATAAATGGTGAATGGTTAAGTGAGTAATATTCAAATTCAATTTATTTATAAAATACTAGGTTTGTTCCATTTTAATAATTAAATGAAAAATAGTGTAATCAAAAATAAAATTAATTCGATGAAAATTCATTAATATAAAAAAGGTTGATTAGGAATGGAAGAGGTATAGATGGATTTATGAGACATTAATCAACAAAATGTAAATAGAATGACTGGACATCTAATTTAATTCATGGATAATATATACAACCGAAAATGGAATCATGCGGTGAATAAGAATGTTTTTTCTATGACGAAAATATTATATGCATGAAACCTTATGATAATATTAACATAAGTTTCAAAAGAACACTAGAGGGACATATTGAGAATAAAATATATTTAAATGATATATATTAATTATTATATAAGATAATATAGTAGTAAATAAACTATATAAAACAAATGATGGTGTGCAATATCATGCATGTATCATGGAATTGGAAATAGTGAAACATAACAGCAGTGAGTATAAAAATATTTACATCAATATCCATTAATAAATCGTTTATCAAGTTGTACATTAAATAACAATAAAAATTATATAATAATGATATAAAATATCAATGGGGTAGTAATTGCACTATAAAATGGATGACGTGGTGTAAAACATAATCATATATAAAGAATCTGAAATTTGAGTCAAAGAAACCTTATGAAATTAGATGACTTTAAATAAAAACACAATAAATGATATAATATAATGTTATTCATTTAATTCCATAAATAATTAATTGACGATTATAAAAACTATTATATATGGCAGTAGTGAGAAATACGTCTTATGGGGTGAAAACTCATGAAAAAACATTACCCCAAATCCATCGTAATCAAAATTCCCTATAACCACTTCTATACAAGAATAATTACTATAATAATCAAATTTTTTAGAACAATATTAAAATTAATTTATATTTAAAAAATTCATTTATTATCATATATTACAAATACATGAGTAGTGTATAATTAGTTTTTATCTTTGGGTGTTCAAAACAATGTTTTATTGTTTCATATGAGTTTTGTTATTTCTTGGTCGATTATGGATTTTAAAAAAATTATAAACCATATATTAAACAATAAAATAAAATCAGGGGGATTTTATTGTTAATTTTAACTCATTTACTTTTCATTAAATATAAATCTCTTTTTTTTGAAAAATAAATTGTACTGAACTCTTTTTTTGCATATTTAAATTCAAGAATATTATATAATAATAAATATATTAATTTTAAAAATTAAAATATATAATAATTATAAAATAATATGTAAATTATTATAATACATTATTATTATTATATATTATTAATCAATCATTTATAATAAATAATTTATAACATCAGACATGTCGGTGGGAAAAAACTACTAAAAGGAGAGTGTCTTATTGTGATATATATTTTTAATTGAATATTTTAAAGAAATGAGAATTTAATTTAAAAAAATCATAAACATGTAATAATTATTATTTAACATTATTAAATTTATTCATAGTTCCATACATTAATTATGGTGTTCAAAAATGAAATCATTCAATCATAGATGTAATAGTTCACAAATATGAAAGATTAAGGATTCCATATCCAAATAAATAACATAGAATGAATGAATGAGATAAATTATCAAATAATGATATTAAAAATGACATTAGGGGAAAATTAACTCAAAAAATATAACATTTTCATAAGTCATGAATTTCAGTGTGAAAAATAAAACATATCATTTCATGGAGGTTATAATCATCATGAACACACAATCCATGTTTTTTATTTTTATTTAATTAAAATGATTGAATAATTTTTTCACTATTAACATAATAACAATTCAATATATTATTATTACTTTTGTAATTACATTAAAATGGAAAGATAGAATTTGTAGAAGATTGAATAAGATGGAAAGGCTAAAGAGAATGAAATATTCATGTAGAAAACATTATATTCCTTTAAAATATATACATGGAATTTTAGGTCTTATGAATGAAAATAAATAAGAGAGTTTTATTAATGTATGTGATATTTATAATTTCTTTAAAAAAATTTATTGAATAAATTAAATTTAATAATAGTGTAATGATAGAGTGGATTAATCTCCCAATTATCAGTAAATAGAATGGTAATTTTTGGTAGTACAAATTACTTTTCAGTAATATATGTTTACTATTAAAGGAAAAAAGGATCTGAAAGTTGGAATCGATTGATTTTAGATTGTTATAATGTCTATCATCATGCTAACATTAATTTTCAAACATGAATATTTAATTTATTTTACTCATAGACAATTAAAATTACCTATTTTTTTAATGTGGTAATAAATTTTGAAATTTTTATTTATATCTAATGACTATAAATAAAACAATACATATTATTTAATTTAATCCAAGAAATTAAAATATATATAAATATATATATATATATTATCAATATATATTTATATGTTTCGTATAAATTATTTATAATACTATATCATTTGACAGTCCAGTATCCAAAAATATTATACTGTTATCTCAAGCTCATTTGAAGGTACTCCTTTTCAATGTGGTGAGAACATTTTAATTTTGTTTTTCCATGGGGTGTGTTTTTTTGGAAATTTAAGAAAAAATGGAATAAATATGAAAGTACACGGTTGGTGAGCATTTTTACCAAACCGTTCTCTCTAGCCCTGCAAACCGTGAAACCCTATATAGAGGGGAATCACACAGTTGTTACAAATATATTATGCCATGCACCCTCAAAAGCGTAACCATCCATCAATATAAAATAATCAAAATATTTAGGTTCATTGTTACGGGTAAAATTTTTCCCCAACCCTGCATTCCATGCATGGGAATTAAATTAACCTATAAAATAATTTTTCAAATACCCATTTCAATCCCAAATAAACACCCATTCGACCATAAAAAATTATTCCTGATTTGTAGCCTCCCTAAAATATTTCAAGTCCTCCAGAACTCTATAATTTTATGTTTTATGACTACATCTAAGGTCTCCACCCTTACTAGTAAAAGTATCTCATCCCGATTGATTTTCCCTTCCTCATCCATTCTTCTCCCTTTATTTAAGGGAAATTATTCTCTATTTGGTTTAGATCAACACCATGTTTATAGAAATAAAATAGGATTTTATATATTAATCTAGATTTAATAGAACTTTACTTATTCAATATTTATTAATGATGTAGATACAGATCTTGTTTTATGTCGTTACTTTGATAAATATTTGGGATTTCCATTAGGCGTTTGTTCATAGAAGAATCAAGGTAGGTTGTCTATAATTCATATCACATAGTAATGATATCAATTATTTTTATGTAATTTTAGAATATTTTAGTTTGTTAACCAACTAAATATAAAAATTTAATTAATTGGATTGTGTAAATAATTAGTTAAGTGGTCAAGATATTAAATTTCTTGGACTTGGGGAATAATTAATTTTTGATATAATTAATGAAATGTTGAATTGTGAGTTTTAATAATAAATTATTGATTTAATTAGGGTTATATTGATATTTTAGATATGATTAAATAATTTTTAAATTGTAAAATAAAAATTATGTGATTAAATTATTTTGGAAATAAATTAAAGAGTTGGGTATGATTAATTAATTATTAAAATAATTAATATAAATAATGTGTTTAATTAATTGTGGAAATTATGTGATGAGATGTGTATTATTAATTAATTTGTGAATTACAGAAGATTAATGATGCGATTAAATAATCTTGGAAATTAATTAATGAGATGGGTATGAAAATTTAATTGTTGAACTAATTAATCGAATTATTTTTGAAATGGCCATTAGTTGTATCTCATTTGGTAGTGATTATATAGGAATGAATATTATTATATAGGTTAACTAGGATCTGATCGATTTATTTCCTAAGAACACCATGAGTGCTTCCATTTTGATTTCTGAAGCACTATAGGAGCCATCAAAGGGAGGATTGTGAAGGATTCTATTTTGATTTATAAGTGACCATGAGTGCAAATGGAGTTGGGAGAGGGGAGAGCTCATGAGAGCATCCACCAATACAAGAAAATCTATTATTATTTATTTAGTCTCACTTACATTAGAACCATGAGGTTAGATCTATATTTGCATATTACTAATTCTAGAATGATTTAGTTATTTTATGAATTTTATCATATATGAGTTATGATATTGAATAGTAACATGGATATTTATATATGAATTATGATAATGAAGGGTAATAATGGAAATAAAAATATTGATATCCCATGTGGATAATTCAAACTTTAGTAAAATCCAATATTGGAATTTAGAAATTGGGTGTACATGAAAACCTAGGGGTGTTATGTGGTTAAATAAAGATAAATTTAATAAATGTAAAATGTTAACTATATTGATGGTATTTTACTCTTTATACAACAACATTCACTATCCGGGACTAGATATTATTTTAGCCAACATTAATGGTGGCCTAAAATGTTTCACCCACACCCTATATGGGTTGCCTGATTGGTTCCTTAATAGATTTAATTCTTGGAGGCGGGGTCAAAGGAAATGGGCTTCTTTTAGATAGATGAATTGGGATAGAGCATGGATGAGTAAACTATTCATCATTTGGGACCCACAGGGGGGATTCATCAGTTACATTATTTTGGGATTCATGTTAGGTACTTGATTTGTAAATTGGGATTAGAGAGATTTCATATTTAGTTTTGATATGAATTTATAGTTTTTGAGACCTTGTGATATTGGTTCTTTCTATTTCAATTATATATTATTTAGTTACTATTTTCTTATTCTCCACTTTAGTATCAATCATATAAAAGAGGGTATAGTCTTCACATGATAGATATATCAAACCCTCACAACTATTTGGTAGCCTCTGGTATATGGGGACGCATGGCCACTTTCTGATGGGGGTATGGATTGGGATATTGGGGCATGGATAATGGGCTAGTACATTACAACATGGTATCAGAGCCCTATTTTCATTACTTTTTTCTCCTTATCATTATATATGGGAATAGTATAAAAAAGAATATGCAGAGATAGATCTTGTACATGAGATCATTCATTGATGTTTCAATCCCATTTATGGGGGAAGAACAATGTTCCTAGGGTGGTATTACTGCTTTTGATGTGTTTGGTTTGTGGTGGATATTATTTAACCTTGGGTAATTAAATTAATGTGATATGTGATAATTTTTTTAGAGATTTGTTGAGATTTTAGGATTTGTGACTCATGTCCCAATATTTAATGAGAGTTTAGTATGCATGAATGATTATAGGAACAATATAATATTTTATGAAGTCCATAATATTAAGCATGCACGAGAACTTTTTTTTTGTATGTCTTTTAGACTCAGATATTTTTCCCTTATGGAGAAATTGAATAGAAAATGGTTTATAATATGAATTTGAAAAGGGTAAAATGAATAAAAAAATGAGAATAAATGGGGTTTTAATGGAATGAGAATAATGAAAATGTGTTTACTACAGTACACTAATTACAAGGTGTGGGATGGTTAATAGATGTGATAAAAACATGGTTTTGACCATATATTGAAGTTTGGGGAAGAGTCCTGTTGTGATTTTCCACTAAAAAAAATTTTATAATGTTGTGTTATGAGTCTTATGATATGTGTTTTTCATTTTAATGATATATATCTATGATGAAGCTTGTGGAAAGGATGTTATGTAGGTATGGTTGGAGATTCTCTAATAGTAGTGGAACCTATGACACCAACAGTTCCAACAGAGGGAGTATTGGAGATTTTTTTACAGAAATTCCCTTGCTTCATAAAATTCATGAAAAAGGCCCATGGAGGGTTGTGAAAATCTTGTCTCATTTGAAAAACGAGATTCTGATACAAAACCCTATGAATTTTAGTGGAGAGGGTAGACCTGAGGGAGATGAGTTGTAAATTGAGTATATATATATTATATTTCACCACCTGGATGATCCTGCTGAGAAGAGAGTCAAATTGGTTGCCTATGTATTACGTTTGAAGAAAAAGAGATGGTGGGACCTCCAGAATCCTTATTGATAGCTAGAATCTATGCAATGCAATTACTTTTAAAATAATTTCTTTGAGAACATTTTGTAATATAACTGATACATGATATAACAATAGAGTTCAAGATATCTAATCAATGGTGTATATCTATGATGGTTGATGATGGACACATTATAGAGTTTTAGTAAATTGTTCACATGTTTTAAGGACGTGAGTATACTACCGCAAAATTTTTTTTTGGTGGGATTGAAATTGAAATTAATTTATAGGTAAATACATTTTGGCTAACGTTGTTTCCAATAGTGGGGAATCGGTTACTCATATCTAAGGTGGACCTAAATGATGATTCCAGTGGAAGGTATGTGGTTTCATAATAACTATCTAGTGGTATAAAATCTAAATATATGAAAAAATATTTATGTTGGGAAAAAATCCTTTAATGTAACACTGCAACATTTTTGGGTTGATTGTGTTTGTTGACAAAGAAGGTTTTCATGGTGAATTGTCAAGGTCCAAATATGTTGATGAATATCCATGTTGACAATAAACCATGACAATGTAATGGAAAATATGGAGGCATTATAAAATAATAGATACAAGTTTAGTACATTATCAATCCCATGTTTATTTTGATGAGTACAATTTTCACTAGAATATCTATATTATTTATATGTCAGGATTCTACAAAATTTTGGGTGTGGAATGGTTAGTACATTATCAATCCCACATTTATTTTCACTAGAGGAGAGTGAGATTTATGTCTCATATGGGTTAACATTTCATTCTCCATGTATAGTGGGATATCTTGGAAGGCCGATTAGGGATAATTAATTAGAAACTGGGAGAGCTCATAACACTGGCTTCAGGCCTACTACTGGATGACATATGTGTGAATAAATATGTATTTTCACCCATAGTTGATAGGAATCAGGATGATTCCTACTTAGAATAATCAATTTTTCCACATGAATTATATGTGTAATTAACAATTGAGATAATTCCAGAGGCTGAAGTAGTTTCAATTCAACTATAATAATTGGAACTGATAGTGTTTCAGGAGATTAGGACTCAGTTGTAGGAGTTGGATGATATGAGATTTATCCTTCCGATCAAGTCACCATGGGGTTCTCCCATGTTGTAAAGAAGATGGTAGATGAGTGTTGGTCCTCATATGATGATTAACTAAAGATGAACCAGATAACTATTATGAAATGGAACCCACTTATACATTTTGATGAACTTTTGTACTAGTTGAAGGGATCTTGTTTCTTTTCTATTATTTACTTAAGATCATGGTATCATCATCAAATATTTTTAACTTCTAATATACAGATGAATTATTTTATAAGTATATATAGAATTTATGATTTCTTTGTAATGTCATTATGGATTTAAAAAACACAAAAAAATGATTATTGACTTGATGAACGTAGTATTAAATGCGTAACTGGATTATCTTTTTTAGCGCTTGTGGATGACATGTTGGGGTAATCCAAAACATGTGATGATTATTTCCCACACCCTGAAATAGTCATCTGTTCACTAAGATATCATTGATGATATGCCTAGATATTTGTGTTCCTAATTTTATTTATCATATACACTTCTTAGATCAAACTATCATAGAGGAATGTGTGTATGTGGACACATAGAAATTAATGTTTGTGATTTATTGGAAGTATCCCATGAACGTTTTTAATATATGATGCTTTGGTAATATGTATATTACCGAAGGCTATACCATTACATTTTTTCAATGGAATCACTGCACATAAGCTTATCCAAAAATATGATAATGTTTTTGTGGTTTGAATCATGTGTCAAGTCCTTATAGGAGTTGAAGAAACATTTGAAATTAGATGGAATCATGATCCAACTTGATCCATGTGAGGATTATAATGGGTGTTGTGATGCTTCGGAGAATGGAATAAGATATTTATTGATGTAGAAAGATTGATTTGTAGAGTATGGGTCCCAGAAGTTAGGATAACTGAATGAAACTACACTATACATCACATCATGTTTACTATAGTGGTTTATGATTTGAATTTTTGGCCTCTTTATCTAATGGGAAATAAGTTCACTGTTTAAAATGATCATAAAATCATTATGTATATGTTTTTTAAATGTGATGTGAATATCTAGTACTTGAGATGGGTTGATAATATTAATTCTCTGGGTTATGAGATATAATATATTCCCGAAAATGGGAGAAATGTGGATGATTATTGGAGAAGGAAATATAAAACTCAGGCAGTTACAGAGTCTATTTCTATGTGTATGATGGTGAAATTTCTAGTTGAAATGAATGTTGTGGTTCAATAGTGGTGGAGAACAAGAATCTGATATTATTTTCAGTGCTGTATCAACATTTGATCTAGATTACAGAAAAGTAGTTTGTGGATATAAAGAGAGTGACCTTGACTGAAATCCATGAAGGTGGGGTGTCACCATAATATTTGAGTACATATGTGGATAATGTCATTTATGTCAGGAAATGGGTTAGTGTGCATATGAGCATGACATAGGATTTTATATAGAAATTTTTTTAAGGAAGTGGTTAGTACATCATGGTGTGACCTTAAAGTACCATGATCTATTACAATAGATTTGTGGTTGAGACTGATAATGAAATCATCAATGTCTATGACACGATTATACACCTATTTGAAGTTGAAGCTCGAGCATTAAAAAACTAATTGTTTAGAATAGTCATTTTTCTTTATGGAAAAGTTTTTACGTGACATGACCATATACATGGTTGTGGTTCACCAGAGGATGACTTTAATGAATGAATCAATCTATGTTGGTGTGGATAAATGGAAAAAACATTGTATTTCATGTATATATGGGAGAAATTCTAAGTAGCATTGCTATGATATTTTTTCTTTGAGATATAATCAATCAACAAAGGATATGATAGAATATATTTTCATACTATGACTCATTCTTTACATTATTTATTCTATGAGAGAATACAAAAGGTTCTTGATATGATTGTTTTTTTGAATATGTATTTCAATCAATAGATAGGTGTGTAGACAGAGCATTCTAACAAGTTCTAGATGATATAATTCGAGAAATTGTCATAGACATTGGATGCACTTGGAGAAACCACATACCTTTAACAAAATTTTTCTATAACCATAGTTATAATTAAATAATATAGATGGAACCATGTGAGGATAATTATGATAGTCCATGGAGATAACTTCTATGTTGGGTTGAGGAAGATGAGTATGAATTTTTGGGACTGATTCTCATATAAAAGACTTTGGAACAGTTTCAGCTTTTTAAAAAGAACATGGCTAAGAATCAGAGTAAATAAATGTCTTATGCTAATAAATTTAGACGACACCTCGTGTTTATATAGGATGATCATGTTTTCCTTCAAGAGCCAGTTACATTTGGTAACGTATGGATATAGAGATAGAGAAAATTGGCACCTATATTTGTTCGACTGTTTGAGGTTGTGGAGAGAATCATGTTATTAACATACCAATAATCCCTTATTTTGAAATATAGTGATATGTGTGAGGTTTTCCATGCATCACAACATCATTAGAATAAACTCAATAATTCTCATACAATCGAGGTGGATGATATTGATCTTGACATATATGCAACTTTTTAGGCTGATTTGATACGTGTGTTAGATTATAGTGAGAATGTGTTTTTTGGAAAGATAATGCTGATATATTATCTATTGTGGTGACATTGGTGCATGTAGGATGAATCATGGGAACAAGAAGTTGATTTCAATCTCTTTGTCTTGATCTACATTACTCGAAATAATTGTGATGCTGGTGAGTGAATCTTGAGAATGAGATGTTATAATGTGGGGAGATTTTAAGATCCCAACCCTTTCTGTAGTTTTCTCAATATCATTTACATGATATATTTTTTCCTTTTGTTGAGTAATTTTCTATTGGATTTTACCATGGGGAGTGTTTTGGTGGAATTTGGAGGAAAATGGATGAAATATGCCAATGCATGGTTGGCGCATAGTTTTCCCTGACCATTCCCCCGACTCGATATTCCATAAAACCATCAATAGAGGATAATTTCAAGGTTGGAACAATGTTTAACAAAATTCATTCCATCATAAGAGTAACATTGAAGCCATGTAAATGAATCACATGATTTAGCCCCATAGATATGGGATTTCGTGCACCCCATCCTATAAA
Source organism: Viscum album (assembly GCA_963277665.1). Lineage (NCBI taxonomy): Eukaryota > Viridiplantae > Streptophyta > Magnoliopsida > Santalales > Viscaceae > Viscum > Viscum album. Next base: position 542,080,880 of record OY728165.1, read on the forward strand.
ACTAGGTGTGGGAAAATAATTAATCAGAAAATTAGTCTTATATATTCTTAAAACCCCATTTAAATACCAAATTGAAACTCATTACACCCTAATGTGTTTTTCTCAATTTTGAAACCTCTAACTTTCATATGTCTTTTATTAAGGGACATTAATCATTATTTTGGTTTGGTATATACATTGTTTTTTTCTCGATCTATGACTTTAAATCTCTATATAGATTTAATAAATCTTTACTTTTTCAATGTTGATTCAGTATATAGATCCAGATCTCAGAATATGTCGTTAGAAAATTAAATTATTTTAGATATTTTTTGGCTGATTTTTCATCGATGAATCGAGGTAGGTTATTTATTTTTCAAATCAAACAACAAGGATTTAATTTATGTGTATGTAATTATATAATATATAGAGTTTTTTTATGAAATGACGTTATAAAATGTATTAATTAATTTATATAATTAATTAATTAAGGAGAAAATGTATTGATATTATAGGATTTTTGGAGAAATTAATTGTTGATATAATTATTGAAATGATGAATTTTTAATTTGAATAAATAATTATTGAATTAAATATGGGTGTATTGAGATTATTGTTTTGAATAATTAATTATTTTATTAATTAATAAAATTTATATTATTAATTAATTATGTAAAATACTAAATGATATGGTTATACCGCATTAATTATTGGAAAAAATTACTAGAAATGTTGTGAGTTAATAATTCTGAAACTTAATAGATTATTTGGGTTTGATTAAATAATTTTTTAATTAAATAAGAAAAATGATGTGAATAATTAAATTTGGAAATTAATTAATGATGTGAGAGTGATTAATAGATTGATGAATTAATTAATAGAATGTTTTTTAAATGGAATATGGTTGTATATCACATGGTTAAAATTATGTTCACATGAAGAGTATCAGACGGGTTAACTGTGGTGTAAGCGATGGACTTCCTAAGGAAGAACATGAGAGCTTCCATTTTGATTCCCAAAGGTCCGTGCGAGCCTTCATGGAACGAGACCATGATAGATTCAATTTTTTTCCATTGGACCATGAAAACATATAGTGTACGGCTATGGGAAAGGTCGTGAATGATTACCCCTTTTCCTAGAATGCTATTATTCATTGTTTAGTCTCACTCACATTATTCTCATTAGGATATAAACCTATGTACACATTACAAATGAAATAATTGATTTTATTGTTTAATGCATTTTCTCAGATATGAATTGTGATAATGAATGGAAACATGGATATTAAGATATGAATTTTAATAATGAATTGTGAAAATGAAATTAATATCAATGATGTACCTTGTAAATAGTTCAGACTCTATTATGATATTAGGCAGGTTTTGAGAGTATTATTATCCTTGGGATCATAAGGGTGTTAAGTGTTTAAATATAGTAATTGAATAAATAAAATAAATTTACTTTATTTCATGTAATTGTTTATAAACTTGTAATCAATTTTATTGATTGTATAATTTTTAAGACAATGCTAGTGGGGTCATATTCAGTTTTAATCACACCATAATCAGGATTTTTTATCAGTTCTCAGAATGATTTCATGGTTTTATGAAATATTAAGGGAAAAGGAATTATATTAGATGTATGATTTGAGATGGAGCATGAATGAGGGAATAAAACACGATTTGAATCCTTCTTAGGGGAGTTGTCTGTGTCACTATTTTAGGATTCATCTTAGACACATGACATAGAAATTAACATGGATGATTTTTCTTCTTGGATTTTGATAATGTATTTTCTGTTTTGGCCATCTAGTGATACTGGTTCTTTATAGTTAAGCTTACATGTAATTCAATTGTTATTTTTTATTTTCTTTTGGTGTATTATTCTGATAAAAGAGTGTATAGTTTCCCAATGATTGATATATCAGATGTTTGCTACTAGTTGGTTGTATCTTGTGTACATGAAGGTGAATGAAAGTTCATATGGTTGTCTGGCTCAGGAAAACCGGGCATAACATCTGGGATGGTACATAAACACATGTATGAAACAGTATTGTGGAAAACTAGATATTATGATTAAAATTTTTATGTTTGATAAAATAAAATAAATCTATTTTAAAAACCCAATTAAATATAAACAAATAATATTTATGTAACTGTAAAATAAATCTAAAATCAAATTTTAAGAAGAAATATTTAAATAAAATATATGATAAAAATAATTTTCTTTTATAGTTATATATATTGTATATCAATATGTTGTTAATAATCTGTTTTTATAATCATTGATAATATTTTGAAATATTTATCATTAATAGATAAATATTTTTTTGATGATGGTAATTATTTCTAAGTATTCATGCAATTCATTCATTGTCATATATTAATAACCACTTAATATTTAGTGAAAAATATATTTTTGACTTTTCACCTCAAACAAATCACTGATTTACAATATCAAAAAATATTCATTATATATTAATTATATTCTAAATATAAAAACAATTTAAATTATTTAAAATGCATATTAAAAAATTAGAATATATAATATTTATAAATATCAATATTTAATTAATCATTTTTAATAATAAAAAAGTTTTTATTGTTAAGAAGTCATAATAATATATTCTAAAAATTACTAATTAAATTTAATGTTGGAAAATTAGTCATAATAATAGAATATCATTACCATAATATATTATGTATCCTAAAATAGAGGGTATAAAATCCAATTTTATAATGTCACATTTTACAGAATTAATCAGTATTATCAGTTACGTGGCAATACTAAATAAATTTTATCAATTCCATAATATTAATTATTACAGTTATTTTTTATTTCATTACATATTTAATAATTTGGTCAACCTTATTTTTCATCATAAAATATATCGATATATTTTAATGTCAATATATTTTTTATGGTTTATTGAGGATTGATATTGTGTATATAATATGATATCAAATATATTATTTATTAACGGAATATATGGTTCATAATGATGATGTGTAACTATTTAGTCTATTATATAGAAAAAATATTTTCATCCTTGAATTTTTAAATGATGATAAGTGAAATTTTAAAACCTCATATTATTGAAATATATATATATCATATTTATCCTTGATAAAAATCCATTTATAATTAACGTTATTGAATCGATTTATATATTTTGAGGAATCCTAATCCATCTGTATCGTAATATTTTGTATATATAATCAAATTTTTTTAAAATTATATATTAAGATTAATAAGATGATATTAAATATACATTTAATGGATCCATTTGAAATTTATATTTTGTAATTGTACTAAAATGTATTATTGGAAAATTATTTTCATTATAAAAAAATATATAATATATTCCAGTAAAATTATTTTACTAATATTGATTTTCATATTTTTTTCTAATGATGAAAAACATGTAGCTTTAATCATATTAAATTATGTATTATACAATTGGTTTCTCTATCCATGATACCTATCATGGAGAAGTACTATATAATTTAATTTGATGACTATAATTTAATTATTCCTTTCAATAATATCACCAATTTTAAATTTATAAAAGTTTTCATGAAATGATTTTAATGTATACATTTTCCTAAAAAAGTCGAAATTATTGTGACATTTCCTAAAAATACTACAAATTTAATGATGTTTCTTGAAAAACTTCCCTAATTAAGAAACATTTATTAATAATATTCATTGATTAAGATATGTTTATGAAAAAAAATCTCTAATTTAGTGACGTTTTGTGAAGAACAATGATAATTTTGCGAGGTTTTCCAGAACCACTATTATTTAACTAACTTTTATTTGAAAAACATTTTCCATTAGTAATTTTTTCAAAATAACATGTATAATTTTTTGACATTTCATGAAAATAGTTTATAATTCAGTACTTTTTGGAGGAAACATTGCTAATTTAAAAACAATTTTTTGAAATTTCATTAATTTATCATTTTTTTAAATAAATCAACCCTAATTTTTCCACATTTATCAGAAAATGTCACTAAATATGAAACATTTGCTATGAAACATCACTATATATATATATTAATATAGCCTATTTCCCTACATCGATATAAATATATATTAACATATGTTTATATATAAATATATATAAACAAAGACACATATATATGAATATATATGAATATATATATATTTATATATATTTATATAGACACATATATAAATATGTTTAGAAATATTTTGTTTTTCATACATATATATATATATGATTTTTTTTTAAATAATTCACATTGTAATGAAAATGTGTCTATTTTAGTATCATTTTTACTACTTTTTTAAAATGACTAAATATATATATACAATTATAGAAAATTATTTTTACATGTATTCATATATATTTACACACATCCACATAGACATAAATATATTTAATCATATATATATATAAATATATTAATATATAATCATTTAATATATATATATATATAATATGAACATATATATAAACATATGTATATATATAATATTACAATATATTTAAATGTAAAAATAAATTATTAACATATATATATAACAAATAAAATATAAACACACAAATATATATAATATAAACGCACAGACACATATATAATTTAAACGTATATAAATATTATAAAATGTAAGTATAAATGGAAAATATAAACATAAATATAATATAATATAACCATATGTAAATGTATAGAAACACATATTCTGAAATAAAAAATATATACTTAAAGTAATATATAATCAATATATATATATATGACATTATTTTTTTAATATTGAATTGTATTTATATATATATAACATAAAATAAATACTTATTTCAAATTTAGTAATGATTTAAAGAAAACATGGGTATTTTTACCATCATTCTATAACATGGATCTGTATATATGTATACATGCACTAATAAATTTACACACACGCACACATATATTTGTGTAAACATATACATATTTATATATATACATATATATATATATAATGTAGAAATATATATATTATATACACATATAAATTATCATAAAATATAAAATATATATAAAAATTAAATGTAAGAATATTAACAAACAAATATATAAATATAATAATAAATATAATATAATATATATATTAATATATATATATATATATAAATTATATATATACTATTTTAATCATTCAAATATTAATATATATATATAACATAATACCAATTTGTAATAAAAATCCTAATAGGATAGTTGGATTTCTTGTTTGTTATGATGATGAAGGTGAATATATCAATTTCAAGAATATAATTTTTTTTCTTGTTAAGGGTGTGAGGAGTACTATTGGGGGGGGGGGGGCGCTGGGTTGGATATATGGTGAGTAAATTGTATGGTATGTTGGGATAATGTTATGCATTTTGTACAGGAGTGTATAGTGAGTATGACATATGAGAGAGGTGTGGGTGATACAAATGGTGTGAGGCAACATGTGTGTGATGAGGCCGGTGTACGAGACGAGGGAGGGGCATAGTGGGTGATGGTTGTGGGGGGGGGGGTATTAATTTTTTTAATATAAAAATATCATGAAATAAAAAAAATATTATAAAATTAAAAAAGAATAATAATAGAAAAAAAATTATATTTTAGAACAATTGTCATTGTTTTTAAAAATATCGTTATGAGGTGTCATTTACTAAAGATTCCATTTTTTTATAAAATAGTTGTCAAAAAATTTCAATGTTTGAAAAAATTTATATTTAGGTGCATTTATAATCATTTATAAAAATATATGTTTATATACATCACTAAATATAAATATTTATTAATGTTGCTAATTTAATGACAGTTATTTACTGACTTTTATAAAAAAGTGTAGATAAATAGGATTTTTCAAAATTATGATGTTTATAAAAATATCTAAGTAGGATAGTTTATAAAAATTTCTAAATTCAGGACACATCTATTCATCACTAAAATCGATACACCTCATTTAGATACATTTTTCAAAAAAATATAGAAATTAATTAGCACTATTTTAAAACAAAATAAAATATAATAGTTACGTTTTAAAACATCTCCATTGTAAAAAACATTAATAATTAGAGATTATTATAGTAAAATTCAATAGAGTTTGGAAAATATTCATAGGAATATTAGTCATGTAAATTATATATAATCACTTATAATTAATTGAATGAGGATGAATTTTGGAAAAATCTAAATTTTTTTCACTTAAACATGTAATAACAAAACAACAGAAGAACCTAAAACCCACAAGACAATTTCCACAATCATTAAGTACATTATAGAATAGTGAATTCAAATATTATATTCATTTAAAGTATTCAAAACCATTATATAATTATTTTTGAACTAATTTTATAGTGTTATCAGGACGTAAAGAAAACCCATAGTTCCTCTAAGTAATTTCCTTTGAAAATCAATTGAAATAAATGACGGGACACTAATTTACCCATACTATTTGTTTATTTAATTAATTTGAAACCACATGTGAATCATTATATTCGTTTTATAAGTAACTATATATTCTTATTAAACTAAATCAAACTAATTTTATTGTGGAAGGAATTTCTTTACCATATAGACTTTGTAATCATAAGTGAAATTTACTAGTTTTGTACAAAACTAATAATTTTCCTACCACATTATTTAAAATTATCAATATTGATCCGAGAAGTAATTTTTACTACTATTTTGAAATATATATAAATAAAATAATATATTATAATGATATAATGTTTTATAACCCTATAAAAAATTCTTTTATTAGATTTTCATTCACTCAATTGATTACCCTATATGAATTACATCATATCCATTGATGTTCAATTAGTCATTTGTAGTATGAAATGAGTCTTATTTATTTTTACTCTAAAAAAAATATATTTCGTGGAAGGCCATTATGTCAGTCATATTATAAATGAATCATTTATGGTTATGAAGATATCACTTTCCATAATATATCTTATAGATAAACTCAAAACTATTCCCCATGTTTCTTAACTACTGAAATCTTAATGATATATGTAACATAATGAGAATTAATAATAGGAACACATATGTCTTTATATCACCATATTGATTTGATACATTATACCTAATAATGTTGGGGCACCCAACATTAGAAGAATCTACATTGTTTTCTAAATGTGGTCATGAAGGGTGTTTCTTGTGTATTGAATATAATATAAAATATTTTAAAAGGTAATATAATATAAAAATATTATATTATATTATTCCTCAAATTGATATTCATGTTTTTATTGATTCAGAATGCAATAAAATTCCTTCCACAAAAATAATATTTTCAATATAATGTGATTTGTATCTATATACATGAAAGATAAAAAAATGTTACTAACCCTAATTAAAATATAATTATATAAATTTGATACAAAATGAACTTCATTAAAATGATATATGAAACATTATTAATGAAAAGAATTATAATATTACAAATTCAATAATAACAAAATGTTAACTAATTAAAAATAAAGGATGTGGATTGGAGCTCGATAGATCCTCAATGGTGAATATGTCACCTTCCATGTCATATCAATTTTTACGGATCTTCCAAAGTACATAGGAATTAATTTTTTTTAAAGATCATTTTCTTTATACTATGGATGGTTCATCTAAAAATCCAATCCCATCTTTATTTTTCATTGTTGTTGAGGTCGGTGTCGCTGATGTCATGGGATTAGATGAATATGGAAATCACCTATTCTTACATTGATGTATGTAGAAAATATAAGGAGTTAGAATAATGGGAGTATGAGTAATATAATTAATGGTGAGGATATCATCATGAAACAGATGGTATTTTGTGAAAAATATAATACCTCCAAATTAATTCTTATGTGATGATTTATAACATACATTATATGGTATTTATTTAATAGCTCTTCCTCAATTTTTGGTTTCAATTCCTGGAGATAAATTTCAATATGGCATGGGTTATTTCAGGTTTTGTTCCCTTTCATGTAAATTAAAATGAATGTATGGGATTTTTCACTAACATCCTCAAGAATGGTTGTCTTCATATATAGTAATGGGATGAAACTTAAATACTATATATAACTAGAATTCCTCTTTGAGTTTGGGGTTATAATTAATGGATTCAAGTGGATTCTTTGGAACCCATTAATTTTGTATTATATTGGGGTTTCTTTTAGTGTTTTGATAAAAATGGAATAGGAAACTGAAAACATCATAATTTATTATTGTGAACATATTGTTGTTGAAATTATTATATTCTCCAATTTGTATAGAATGTTTTATCTACCATCTTTGAAATAGGAATTTCATTTTGAAATTGCTTATAAAAATGTCCTGAATTTTTTATTAGATTATATGGTCATTGGTCATAACAAATATATTTTATGGAAATATATTATTTGTTATTTTTGTGAAAAGAATGGTTATATAGAAAATGATCTACATAATAATGTCATGAGAGATATTATGTTGACGAATCAAGGGGTTCTTTAGTGTCACAATGTGAAAATAATTTATGTATCCTCCAACCTGATGTTTCAATAGTTTGTAGTACCCTTTGTGGTCATCAAATGCAAAGTAATGTTACATTTTATCTCCTTGAATATGGAAACCAGTGTCATGAAATATAGGTTACTACTAATTATAAGCATGGAATATAGGAGCTATCTAATATGCAGTATCTTAAGCCACAAATGTACAGAGGCAAGAATATTTTTTTTTCTGGAAAATCATCTAGGCCCCTCAACATCAAGGGAGGAAATTACCTTGGTGGATGAGGATAAATGGAAATTGGCTCATTTTGGAACCTATTTCAAAGATTTTATTTTTTTCCCAAAGAAAAGATAATTATTCTAGTTACCTCTAATCTGCTGTAGATCTTGTAGCTCAAACTATACTAGGCTCATAGTTAATTCAACAAAAACTATCGGATAATGGTACAAATAAAGGTTAATATAAATGTATTTATTTGTTCCAAATTAACACACGAAATCTTATTTATATTTTTTAAATATGATCATTTGGTAATGGGTAATTATTCTACCCATTTATACATAACGTTATATCAATATTTTAGAAAAGAAAAAGGTTTCCCTTCCAAATGTTGTGGTTGATTCTATAAAATATCCATGAATTTAAAAAAAAATTCTTCTATATTTGGATATGATTGAACATACATTATTCTCATTACCATGTGGGATTGAAAATAATATCTCCAAATGGGATGTCGAACAATGAAATCATATGATTGAGTATACCTTTAAAGAACTCCCTATTGTAGTAGATGTGCTGGATTATGGAGTAATGTTTACTACTCCCACATTTTAAGGGGTCAATTTAGTAAGGAAGTCTCTTGTGGGTACTAATCTCATAGTTGTGTCTTAGATATATATTAACCCCAACACATGTAAATTATCATCATATTGGTTAATCATAAGGGATAATTCTCAAAATTAATAAGTTATAATTTTCTCTAATCAACCTCATCTTGATAAATAGTGAGACTTTTAAATGTTTTCATGAAAAGGGGGTATTTTTCTCAAATAGTTTTACTAATTATTTTCATCTTTTTCAATATTCGTAATTATTCTTGATTGAGGTTGATTTATTATAATACAATCATTTATATTATATTTAATGAGTTATGTTTGACTATAGATGTTCTATTTTTATACTATTCATTGTTTGTGGTTAAAATATTGACATTTTGTATGATAGTTTTTAATACAAATTTATATATTATGTTTCGGACTATTCATATGTGGAATGCATTGCACATAGTAAGTTACGGGTGAAGCACTCTATAGCTCCTCGATGCATTGATGGGTCTCATGAGACAAATTTGTGTCTTGGCATAAGGTATTGAAAAAATCATATTTGTATTTCTGGCAAGAGGCCTTGAATATGTGGTTATGATGCCCGACATTATGCATTCTATAATTATGAAATTTGATATTGATATTACATGTGATTATTAAACGAGTATAATATCCATGTGGATATTCAAATTGTATTATTTGATTTTTTCTATTTCATACTATGCTGATTTTTATGTTTACAAGTATTGTGTTTTAGTATTTAACAATGCCTTAAATGTTTATACTTATTTATGATAGTCTCCACTATATTATTATCCATATTTATCATTTGTGCTCATCTCTTTCTATGTTTTATTTTTCACCGGATTTGAAGAAGTGTATTGCAATTAACCTATTAGAATAGGCTAAGGGATATGAGTGTGATTAATGGGGGAAACTTTTTTTGTTATTTTCATTTCTTGATATAATATAAAACTGATGTATGTATCTAGTAATTCCAAAAATTCAAAACTAATTGGTTTTTTGAGACTTGATCTATTCTGATCA